>OZ012741.1:208449355-209049355 GCA_963859935.3 Lathyrus sativus
GATGATTCTCTGATTTATCCGATATCATTGCGTCCTCAAATCATCAAGGGATCACCGGTTACACGGTAACTGATGATTTGTAAACGACACTCTGATTGGTAGGAACATCTTCAAAACTGAACATGATAGTTGCACGGCAACTCGCTGGGGAATTGGTCACACGGTAATTGGTGAAGGGTCAAATCTCAAATCTCGGTCAGGATAATCATCTGATTTTGCTGTAGATCTTCGTCCTCAAGTCATCAAGGGGTCATCAGTTACACGGTAACTGGTAATGGATGGTTGATCATGCCGTCGGGCATTCTGCGTCATAGCAGAAGAATTCCTTATTGTCGCCTAGGGACTCATCATGTCGCTAGGAACGTCGACAGTATCTTCGTCGGACTTCATCAGTAAGTCAATAAGGGATCATCGGTTATTCGAGAACTGGTGAATGGCTACTCTCAAATCTCCGTCGGGATGATTATCAGATTTCGCTGCAGCTTCTTCCTCAAGTCATCAAGGGATCACTGGTCACTCGGTAACTGGTGATACATAGCTGGTACGGCCGTCAGTCATTCTGCGACACTGCGGTAGAAGGATTCCTCGAGACTCATCAGGTCATTAGGAACTTTTTAACAATCAAGTTAATTATGTCATCGGGCATTTAAAGAAATTCCCGGGCGTCAGCCGGACTTCATCAGTAAGTTGGGAATAGACTCCTCGGTCAATCATGATCCAATAGGGCTACCTAAACCATTGCCACCAGGCACTCCGCATCAGCTGAGATAACTGCTTCGACATCGCGGTTGGACTTCATCAGTAAGTCTTGAAATGGGACCCGTAATCATTCACGGGTTAATAAGGATACACAATCTTTTGCCGTCAGGCACTCTGCGTCAGCTAGGAGAACTGCTTTGACCTCGCAGTTAGACTTCATCAGCAAGTCCGGGGTTTTGACACCGTTGCCATACTTCAATCATCAAGTCTTCAAGGAAATTTCAACTTCGCTATTCAGAAACCTGCTGGGGGATGACACCTCTCCGCTGGGGATTCTGGAGAACTATTAAGTAACTCTGCTCCGGGGACCCAGAAATCATCCTGGGTGAATCATCTTTCTGCTAAGGACTTCAAGAATCATCTTGGACGAATAACTCCGCTGGGGACTTCAGGAATCATCCTAGACCAATAACTCTGCTGGAGATTTCAGGAATCATCCTGAGCAAACACTCTGTCGGGGACTCTAAGCATCAACTTGAGCAACCAACTCTTGCGACTTCACCGGGGATTTTAAGAATCATCTTAAGCAAACAACTTCGCTGGGGAATTCAAGAATCATCTTGAGCAAACCATTATGTGGAGGAACACCTGCAAAACAAGAATGGTAACGACCTAGCTCATGTTTCATATGCATATGATCGTCAATGGCGTAATGCTCCATACGGTGGAAATGCTACGCGTTTTTAGGGTAAATGCTATGCAATCATGCAAAATGCTACGACCCCATCAGCAAAATAAATGCTGAAGGGAAAAGCCTCCTGTCAAGGAGAAAGAACCACTCTGGTGGAGGAAGGACTCATCATGCCAAGGAGAAGAAGTCACACCAATCTCAATTGAACTCCCCCTGGGGAAACGAACTTCAGTCGACTGCTGCAGGGGAACATAGTTCTACAAGAACCTGAACCCGCTCAACCAGGTATACAAACCACAACTGCTGAGGAAAATGATGTCAATCATAGAAATAAACTGCAAGGACTTTGCGGCAAAACTTCCCTGGAGATAACGACTCCGATGGGGAAATACAGCATCAGCTATTCAACATTCTACTGGGGAAAACCAATCATGGCCCGCACGGCTTCGAAGGACTCGGCACTCTTGGGGATTTTCCAACTCGGCTGGGGAAGAAGGAATCATCCTGCTTGCTGGGGAGAATACAACTCTGTGGGGGATTTCAACTCCGCTGGAGACTTCAGTCTTGAACTATCGAAAGTCGCATACTTGCGAGTAGTCTTCTACGAGAAAACTGCACATTGACCCAGTGCTGGGGATGATACACGCTTCAGCGCCTAACTCAGCTAGGGACATGATGATCTTTCAGGATACATCTGATTGGGGAGACTCTCCTCTGCTTGGGGAGACATATCAACGCTCACCATCCCATGTTCCGGCTCCGTGGGGAGATGCTGCTAAACTCGCTGGGGTAGAAGGAATCATTCTGCTTGGGGACGCATACGGCGTACTGCCTGGAATATGCCATACCTGCAACAACACAAACAAACAGACAAGATACCCTTCTCAAAGGGACCTATCAAGGTTATCATCTTGTGATGATGTTCAAGTAATTCATTGTTTCAACAATCAGTGGCCTAGGCCAGTAAGTTTATGTATGCGCATTTTATCAAAAACATCGGCGTTCTTTTTTGCAAACAAAACAGATAAATGCTAAACAAACAAACAGAATTGCTGAATAGTATTCATTTTATTGATAACGAACCCCTGAATGGGAAAAAATGTTTTACAACAGACGCAAACTTCTGGAATGAGGAAGTTGTGCAAATATAAAAACATAAATATACATCAGTATATACGCAGATGTTGGCAATATGGCGTAGACGAACACCATGAGTTGATCCCTCTATGACCCACTCGACTTTGATACTTCTCCGATGCTTCAGCCTCAGAAGAGATTGATTCAGATAAACGGCCCTCAGGTCTTCCAAACCGCTAAACAATGAAACTCCATACGTGGAACGCAGTCATTTGCTTTTTTAATTCCCTAACTTTTGCCTGAATCGCCCTTTTGGGTTTTCGATTCACCGGGATACCCTTTTTTGCCAAAGTCTCCCTTCCAGGTTTTCGACTTTACGGGTGTACATTTTTCATTTATATCCCTAATTTTTGCCCGAACCTTTTTCCTTATTTATGGTTCGCCGGGATGCCTCATTTTTGCCTGGATATTCTTTTTCTTTCCAGCGGGTCATTTTTAAGCAAAGTATTTTTTAACTACGTCCGCGTTCACCGGGGATGCAAAATCTTCGCCATCCATTGTGGATAACAATAAGGCTCCTCCCGAGAAGACCTTGCCGATGATGTACGACCATTCGTAATTGGGAGTCCACTTGCCCCGGTGATCGGAGTGTGGAGGAAGAATCTTCTTTAGGACGAGATCACCCGTCTCAAAGCTTCTAGGACACACCTTCTTGTCATAAGCTTTCTTCATTCGGCTTTGGTACAGACGACCATATGCAATCGATGCTAACCTCTTCTCGTCCATCAGGCTGAGTTGGTTTAGTCGGTTCTTAATCCATTCTGCCTCATCGAGTTTCACGTCAACCAAAACTCGTAAAGAAGGAATCTCAACTTCTAACGGTAGGACAACTTCCATACCGTACACCAGTGAGAAAGGAGTTGCCCCGGTTGATGTACATATTATCGTACGATAACCGTGCAGTGCAAATGGCAACATCTCGTGCCAATCCTTATAGGTCACGACCATCTTCTATACAATCTTCTTAATGTTTTTATTGGCCGCTTCAACGGCGCCATTAATCTTCGGCCGGTAAGGAGATGAGTTGTGGTGTTCAATCTTGAAACTTTGGCACAGCTTCTTCATCATCTTGTTATTCAGATTCGAACCATTATCAGTAATGATCCGCTCGGGAATTCTGTAACGACAGATGATGTCCCTCTTTATGAATTTAGCCACCACCTGCTTGGTCACGTTAGCATACGAGGTTGCCTCCACCCACTTGGTGAAGTAGTCAATGGCTACTAGAATGAAGTCGTGACCGTTAGATGCAGTGGGCTCGATATTGCCTATCATGTCGATGCCCCACATGGAGAACGGCCATGGGGAGGACATGACATTCAACGGGCACGGAGGCACATGAATTTTATCAGCATAAATTTGGCATTTATGACATCTCTTCGCAAATTTAAAGCAATCTGATTCCTTCGTCAGCCAGTAGTATCCTGCTCTCAAGATCTTTCTTGTCATAGCATGCCCGCCGGCATGCGTACCAAATGTGCCTTCATGGACTTCTTCCATAAGCATACTTGCTTCTTTCTCATCTACACATCTGAGTAGCACGATATCGTGGTTTCTTTTATACAAAACTCCATCAGGATTGAGATAAAAATTTCCAGAAAGCCTCCTCAGAGTCTTCTTATCCTGGGTTGACGCTCCCGTCGGATACTCCTTAGTCATAAGGAAGGTCTGGATATCATGGAACCATGGCTTGCCATCGGAGGCTTCCTCGATCGCAAAGACGAATGCAGGTCTATCAAGAAGAGAAAGGACAATTCTTGGGGCTTCATTCCAAAAATTGACTTTATACATCGAAGCAAACGTGGCTAAGGCATCAACCATCTAATTTTCAGCTCTGGGCACATGATGGAGTTCCACTCGATCAAAGAACGGAAGCAGCCTTCTGGCATAATTCATGTACGGAACCAAATTCGATTGACGAATCTCCCACTCCCCTTTAATCTGGTTGATCACAAGTGCCGAGTCACCATATGCATCTAGGTTTTTGATTCTCAAATCAATTGCTTCTTCTAGACCCATGATGCATGCTTCGTACTCAGCTTCGTTATTGGTGACCAGAAACGTCAGTCTTGCAGTGAACGGGATGTGGGATCCATGGGGGGTCGTGATGATTGCCCAAATGCCACTTCCGTACGAATTAACCGCCCCGTCAAATATCAATTTCCACTGGGATTTCTTATCTGGACCCTCGTCGGGCAACGGTTCATCACAATCTTTCACTTTGAGAAACATGATATCCTCATCAGGGAATTCAAATTTCATCGGCTGATAATCCTTGATTGGCTGTTCGGCAAGGTATTCAGACAATACGCTTCCCTTGATGGCCTTCTGGGAAACATACTGAATGTCATATTTTGTCAACACCATTTGCCATCTGGCAATCCTGCCCGAAAGCGCTTGTTTCTCGAAGACGTACTTGATCAGATCCATCTTCGAAATTAGCATGGTTGTGTGGTTGAGCATGTACTATCGTAAACGTTTGGCAGCCCAGGCGAGTGCACAACACGTCTTCTCTAGCATTGAGTAGCGAGATTCACAGTCCGTGAACGTTTTGCTCAAATAATAAATAGCATGCTCCTTTCTGCCCGTGTCGTAGTGCTGACCGAGAACACACCCCATACTATTCTCAAGAACTGTCAAGTACATGATTAAGGGTCTTCCGGCCACTAGGGGTATCAAGATCGGAGGTTCCTGCAGATACTGTTTTATCTTATCAAATGCCTTCTGGCAATCCTCGTTCCAGATAATCGCCTAATCTTTCTTTAGCAGTTTGAACATCGGTTCACACGTGGCCGTGAGCTGAGAAATAAACCTTGCTATGTAGTTTATTCTACCCAGGAAACCATGAACTTCTTTTTTCAGTCTTTGGCGCTGGCATTTCTTGTATTGCTTTTATCTTCGCAGGATCAACCTCGATGCCTCTTTCACTCACGATAAACCCCAGTAGTTTTCCCGACCGTACTCCGAAAGTACACTTGTTAGGATTCATCCTCAACCTGAACTTCCTAAGCCTCTCAAAAAGCTTCAGCAAATTGACCAGATGCCCCTCCTCCGTTTGGGACTTCGCAATCATGTCATCAACATAGACTTCAATCTCATGATGAATCATATCATGAAACAAAGTAACCATTGCTCGTTGGTAAGTGGCCCCTGCGTTCTTCAGACCGAAAGGCATTACCTTGTAGAAAAATGTTCCCCGAGGTGTAATAAACGTGGTTTTCTCCATGTCCTCCGGTGCCATCTTAATCTGATTGTAGCCGGAGAAGCCATCCATGAACGAAAATACGGAGAACTGGGCTGTATTGTCGACCAACACATCGATATGAGGGAGCGGGAAATCATATTTAGGGCTCGCCCTATTCAAATCCCGATAATCGACGCACATTCGCACCTTACCGTCTTTCTTTGGTACAGGCACTATGTTGGTGACCCACGGAGGGTAAGTCGTGACCGCTAAGAAGCCAGCATCAAGCTGCTTTTTCACTTCTTCTTTGATCTTAATGGCCATATCTGGTCGTGTCCTCCTAAGCTTCTGCTTAACGGGAGGACAATCTTCTCGCAGCGGCAAGTGATGGACCACGATGTCAGTATCAAGTCCGGGCATATCTTTGTATGACCAAGCAAATACGTCACTATACTCTCTCAGCATCTCGACCAATCTCTGCTTGACATCACTCTGCAATGCATCCCCTATCCTGACGTTCCTGACCAGCTCTTCAGAACCCAGATTCACAATCTCAATCTCTTCCTCGTGAGGCAGAATAACTTTCTCTCCTTGTTTCAACAAGCGAGCCAACTCTTCGGGAAGGTCTTCGTCTTCATCAATCTCTTCTTCGGCTTGATAGATCGGGAAATCGAAGTCGAAGTGAGTCGTAGAAGGTCCAGAGTCGATGTCATCTGTGATGTGGATCCTGCAATAACAAGGGTTAAGCTTAAAACAAGGATATGCAGGTTAGCACAAACCCTATTGCCATGTTATTGTTTTTCAAAACAAATATAAAACAGGAATAACAGAGATCACAACATTTGAATGCGAAGAAAAACGCCTTTTGATTTATTGGTAAAATGCATGTACATAACCAAACAAGGCTCTGGCAATAAACCACTATGCCTCGGGTAGGACATAGGGTTGTACAATAATTGGAGAAAGTAAATCATTACTCTTTGCCTGTCACTTGGATGGTATCCCTGATGGACCAGTTGGTGTGGCTCTGGCCTGGTTTGCTTGGCTGGATCCAGGAATCCAGGTCGCAATCGTTGTCTTCGCCGTCTTCAGACACTGCGTTGACACTTTCAAATATCACCCCGCCACTGGTAAAGTGGATCGTCCCTTTACCTCGCGACGCACTGTGATAAGAGGAGGCTTCAGCCGTAGGAGAGTATCCTAACCCAAACTTGTCCTGTTTGTTAGATATTTCTAGAACTTGCCCTCAGCCTAGGGTAGATCCGGCTTGAACAACGGTCCGGGCTTCCTTGAAGGAAGAGAGAGTCATCTCTGGTTTCTCAGTCATTACTGGAGTCACGTCTTTGACCTTAACAGCTTCGAATGCCTGACATAGGGTTTCGTGGATCTCCCCATCCATCTCAACATATTTGAAGGACGAAAAATGGCTCACCATTATGTCTTCCTCGCCACAGACAGTTACAATGCTACCTCCGACAGCATACTTGAGTTTCTGGTGCAACGTGGAGGTCACGGCACCAGCAGAATGGATCCATGGTCGACCTAGGAGACAGCCGTAGGCTGGCATGATGTCCATGATGTAGAAGACTGCGTCGAAAGTTTCCGGCCCAACTTGGATTGGCAGAGTTACCTCTCCAAAGACATGGCGATTGGTTCCATCGAAAGCCTTCACAACCAGATCACTGGGTGTGCAAATCAATCCGCGAGTATCTAACTTCATCAATGCCTTCTTCAGAAGAACATTGAATGATGACCCGGTGTCCACCAACACATGTGACATAACTGTTCACCTACACTATATCGAGATGTGCAGGGCGCTGTTGTGGTTTCTTCCCTTCGGCGTCAGCTCTAGGTCAGTGAACCCTAACCCGTTTCCAGCATTCACGTGGGCTACTACCCCTTCCAACTGGTTGACCGAGATTTTCTGCGGTACATACGTGGCATTCAAAACCTTTAACAGCACATTGCAATGTGACTCCGAACACAGCAACAAGTTCAGGATGGAAATTTTCGAGGGTGTTTGATGGAGGTGATCCACGATCTTGTAATCACTCTTCTTGATCAACCTCATGAACTCTTCAGCGTCCTTTATAAGTAAGTCCTTCTCTACCCCACGAGGGGATTCCTCAACGACTTTACTCTTTCCCTTATCATTTTCCTCAACTTTATCTGCTTTGTCAACCACAATCTTAGGTGGAGAAAATACTCTTCTGCTACGCGTGATTCCGCCAATTCCCACTAGGTTATCCACAGACTGCCCAGAGGAATCCAATTCCAACTTCTGTCAGTTACAGTAGACGTCTTCCCCATAGTGCCATGGGACAACGTTGGTGCTTTCAAAAGGTATCGGCCCAGCCTTTGTGATGGTAAGTGTGGGCGGCCTGGGTGCAGAAATGGTTATCGTCTGGCGAGGGATGGTGATGGTGGCAACCTCATCATCCTGCTTCAGCATTACCTCTTCAGATCCACATCCGGCCCTTCGGCTAAACTGCAAGATTCCTTTGGTCATCAGACTCTGAATCCCCTCTATCAACTGTTCACATCCATCAGGACGAGTCAAACAGCCCATACACAGTTCTCCACAGCCTGGAAAGAAGCCTCTCTTCATCAGCTTGGCTTTAGCGAAGCTAAGCAGTGTCTTCAGCTCCTTGACATCAGTCAATGAATCTAAGTCTTCTTCTTCAATAATGGCATTCACCCCACCTCCCCTATGATTCGGCATAGGGTTCTTTGTGACATTCGGCATATTATCTGAGAAATTGATGATCTTAGCATCTACCATATCTTGCACCTTGTGCTTGAAGGCTTTACAGTTTTCTATCGCGTGGTCAGGTGCCCCTGAGTGAAAATCACATGTTCCATTCGCATCATAACCCTGCGGAGGTGCCCTTGTCAAGGAAGCTAGGGTTCTTTTCTAGACTAGCTGTAACTGAAGCAGAGTTTGTAATAGCTGAGCATAAGACATGGGCGGTGTCTCAAGGTGACGACTTGACAGAGGTGCCCTGTTCTGATACCTTCTGTATCCTTGCTGGTTTGGCTGCTGCTGCTGCGGCTGGGGTTGTTGGGTAGCAGGGATGGTTATGCTAGCCACCTGCTGGCGCTGGCCCTTACCCTTCCTTCGAGCGTTAGACACAACGCTCGTCTCTCCTTCACGCCTTTTATTACTGTATGGTTTCTTTCCTCCTCCAGCTGAGGATAGATCACCACCTTGAATTTTTCCCAATTTGATCCCATTTTCAACGTGCTCGCCAGTAATGATGAGATCTGAGAAACTCCCTGACATACCGCTGACCAATTTCTCGTAATAGACCCCCGGGAGAGTGGCTACAAACATCTCAACAAGCTCTCGTTCCATCATCAACGGTTGAACTCTAGCTGCTAATTCATGCCATCGTTGGGCGTATTCTTTAAACCCCTCGTTGTTCCTCTGTGACAAGTTCTACAGTTGAACCCGGTTCGGAGCCAAGTCACTGTTATACTGATAATGGTGTACAAAGGCCTCAGCCAGTTCCTTCCATGTGCGCACACTGGTGGGTTCCAAACCCATGTACCATTCCAAGGATGGCTCGGACAAGCTATCCTGAAAGAAGTGCATCGGCAGCTTCTCGTCTTCAGAGTGAGCGGACATCTTCCGGTAGTATGACCTTAGGTGGACACGAGGGCAGGTGGTGCCCTTGTATTTCTCAAACTCGGGTACCTTGAATTTAGGAGGCACCTTGAAATCAGAAATCAATCCCAATTTAGTCATGTCGACACCCATAGTGTTCTGGTTCTCGAAATTCCTCATTTTGTCCTCGAGTGCCTTAAACCTCAGACGTGCTTCAGCAGTCAGTTCTCCTTCAGCACTCCTCTGTGAGAATAAATCTTCTTGACGATCTTCTAGCCATGGTTGAGGCCCATACAGATTTCCAGCACCTGTGTTGCCGTTGCCTAGTCCAGTGTTGCCATTAGCTTCAAAGTTTCAATTACCGACACCAATCGTATTACCATTGAGCCCGATGTTAGTGATCACATTGCCGTTACCACTTCCATTCCCCTCGGTCACGGGGATGCCATCCTGAGGAGTTTCAACAGGTGGGGGGACTGGAACGTTCCCACCATGAAGCACACCGTTGCTGTCATCCCTTGAGATCAGAGGCTGGACCAATGTTCTGAGCTGGTCTTGGCCGTTGGCAACCACTTGCATGAGCTCCATGAAGCGGTACATCGTCTCTCGGAGTTCCTGGACGTCAGTTTGCACTTGTTCCATTACTCTAGCTTGATTCGCCCTGGTCAGATAGCGGTGGATCGGTCTTCGGTCAATCCTGGAACAACCTGCATACACAAAGGGTTAGAAAAACGACAAGGTGCTTGTCATGAAAATGCTTCATGCAAATGCAAACGTGTGTCTGTGCCTTGGGGAGATCCCCCCCCCCCCCCGATCCTAGTTTTCGAGACAAATAAAGTCTATCATCCAATCATGGAAAAGAAATCCTCATATATTCATCTAAAAAGTCCGCTCGGGTAGCGTACAACTGTAATCACATACAACTCAAGCAATAAGGCATGACCCCAACCAACAGACCTGGCGGTGATCAGCATATCAATGCATAAAATGTATAAAGAAAGTACAAAAAGATCAGGTGCGGCCACGGGCACGACAATCTTCTAACAACTTCTTTGTAGCAGGATGATCTGGCTGGGTAAGCAAACCCTGGGTCAGCAGGTCCCTCTGCCTAATGGACTCTGGGAGGTTCTCGGCAACGCTCCTAGAAACACCTTCTTCAGAATGGTTCTCGACTCTACTCCTTTTAGCATCAGCCCGGAGTTGAAAATCTTGCAAATTCGTCTTGGCCTCAGCCAATCTATATTGGACGTCTCGTTGCAGTGAGGCTTCAGCCTCTACCTTCTCGTCTTTCAACCTAATCTGAGCTTCTAGCTCGACTACTTGCTGCTTCAGCTTTTCTTCCCGCTCTTTGTATTTGGCTTGGGTGTTGCTCCATACCCTCTCGTATTGGGTTAACTTCTGGTACACTTTGTCTAGATCCTGTTTCTTGGTCGTCAACACGCCGTGTACTGACTTCAGGTCCAACCCCAGACGTTCCCTAGCATCAGTTTCTTTGGTCAGGTTGGAGCCTAGATGGTTGATCATCTCAGTCTGCTTCTTGCAGGTATAAACGACTTCACTTTTCTCTTTCCGAAGTTGAGCGATCTCTTTCTCCAACTCTTCGTTGGCCTTTCGTAGCTCTTCCTTCTCTTGGAGTACCTGGTTGAATTTCTGAATATCAACTGTGGTAGGCTCTTTATACACAGGAGGATACAATGCTTCCACAACAGGAAACGAAATTAGAAACTGGGCGGCTCTTTCTCGAACCCAAGTCACATACGGATCAAAGGCCTTGTTGTTGCTTTTTCCTAGCAAGACTTTCCCCTTTCGGTGAATTTTGCTCCAAGCATTCTGTACCTTGATCAAAGTGTCTCCTTCAAGCAACCCCGTGAGATATAGAGATTCCTGTATCTCTTCCTCTTCAGGAGGACCTCGTAGTGCATACCCAAATTTCCGCATCAGCAGAGATGGATTGCAGTTGATACATCCATTCCTTCCGACCAAGGGGACGTTCGGAAAGCCACATCAACTATACACAATATCTTTGCCCAGCAGATCTCTATCAAACTAGATGGTATTGTCAGCAGTCAAACCCACCAGACGCGCAGACCAGGGCGAAGACTCAGCAGAGTCAATGAACGACCCCGACTTAGGAAGATGGCTAGCAAACCACTTATATAGTAAAGGAGCACAACATGCCACGTTCTTCCCCTTTCTGTTTTCATTCTTGCTGTGAACTGAATGGTAGAGGTCTCCGAGGAGAGTGGGTACTGGATTCCCGGAGGCAAATATGTGGCAAGCATCCATGCTTATGAAGTCCAGATGACTTGGGAATAGCACGATCCCATAAATGCAAAGGGCTAAGAAGGCATTGAATACATCCCAACGACCCTTCTCGGCAAACTTTCGGGCTTTTTCCATCAGGAAATGCGAAAGGAAACCATGAACTCCAATCTTCCTGGATACCATCCCTTCTAATTCAGACTCATCTATATGAAGAGCGTCAGTCAGCTTACTCAATTTGGGTTCACCCTCAACACGATAATAAGGCATTTGATTCATCAAAGGCACCCCCAACAGGTCAGAGTACTCCTCCACGGTCGGAGCTAGGACATAGTCTGGGAACACGAAGCATCTGAGCTGTGGGTCGTAAAACTGCAGAAGAGCATAGAGGCCATTCAACTCGTACGTAGGAAGCTTATACACAATACCCAGAAGTCTCCCATAACTCTTTCTGAAACTCTCCATCACTGTCTTGTCAGCCAAAGAAATCAAAGTTCGTAACTCTTGGATGTCAGGTGTTGGTAGCTTGTAAGCCACAGTCTTCTTCAGAGATGCCATATCTGCCGTGAGGATCAAGATCACTAGAACCAGGGGAGCAATATGCACCTGCAACACAGACACACGTTAATGACATGCAAATGAGGATGCAAACAATGCAAAGTGCAATCATGCATCAGGAGATCAAGATGATTGTGCTGTTGAGGAGATGAAGGCTCTGTATCAACAAAACCACAACACTGCTCTGTCAAGAACTACCATATCTCTGATGAGAAGAAACCCCTGATACCAGACCATAAATCTGCTCTGTCAAGAGCACACATATCTGATGATGAGAACCTCTGGTACCAACAAAACTGATTCACTATCAAGAAAACCAGGTAGTCTAGGGGTTAAGGTTTCCTGCAACAAACCTGACCCTGCTCACACGTATGGACCTAATCATGGAAAAGGTTCGGCATCCTATGCGGTCATCAGCGTCACAGACTTTCAAGAAATGATGATACGATACCCAGGAGGTGTGGCATCATCATCTCTTGAAGCGGCCTCACTTAGCTGAATTCCAAATGATCGGTTCCCAAAGTCGACAATCCTCAGATCCAACAACCCCTCGAGTCCAAAGGACCGATAGGAAGCCATCAAAGAGAACCTCGCCTGAGTGTGGATTACATGGGAACAGATGCAAGCAAAGCAAGAACGTCCTCCACTAACCCACTCTAATACTATGTAGCTCTCAAGCCTGGGTCTGGCTTCTCACTCATCAGAATGCCCCTCCCACAACAGCACAGATAATCATATCATGTTAAAAATAAAGTGCGGGACATAAAATGCGATAAAGAAAAACAACCCAACAAGTAAACACACAAGCGCTAGGATTGACTCTCGCAGGGGATGTTGGATCCCCATATTGACTCGCATCAGGGACGTTCGATCCCTAGGAAACTGAAGATTAGAGTCCCCAGCAGAGCCGCCAGCTGTCGCTACCGCGAAAATAAGGTGCCGACAAAACAGAAGAGTCGCCACCTTTCGTTATTTATCCCTTAGAACGGGAAAGGAAACGATTGGAAAAACCTGACGAAGAGGTATAAGACAAGGTCATCGCAACCATTGTCTGGGTTCGGGAGTCGGTTACGCAAGGGGAAGGTATTAGCACCCCTCACGTCCATCGTACTCGATGGGATCCACGCTTGCTGTGTTTATCTGACGGGTTGGTTTAACTATCTACCTATCAAGGCTGGTTTGAAAAGAAAAGAAAATGACTCGGCAAAGCGTCGCACTTTATGCCTACGTATTCTCATCAGAGAATGAGAAATCAGAGTCATCGTAGTTCGACTAACTACGGGTTACGGGGGAAGGTAGCTCGCCAATACGTCAGTATTGTGCCTACGTACTCTCAACAGATATGAGAGATCAGAGCTTATGTAGTTTGGGATAATACGAATTACGGGGATTCAGATTCATCTGTTTTTTCGAGTAGGGTTAACAAACAGTTCCAGCAGTTTGGTGTACGCAGCTCGACCTTTGGAGACTTAGGCGTTATCGTTTGCGGTAGAACTGGGAGTTAACGACACTCTTTTCTTCAGAAAAGCTTCCTTTGAATTATGGGCCCACGGGGCAAAAAGGTTTGAAGTTTGTTTTCTGTCTTTTACGGAAGAATTTTTTTTATGTCGTTTGTAGTTCGTACAGCACTAGAGACTATGACCTGGGAACGAATGCGTCGCATATCGTCCAAAGGACGTATACTAAACATTCTAAACAATTGAGAGGAGGCCGCTAAATCATCATTATCCAAGTAGCTTAAGGCTCGTAACGCGCTTATACTAACTTGCCTTTATTACGTTTTTTTACTGTTGTTTCAAGATGAGAAGAGAGAGGGCTCAACTAAGGGGAGACTATCAAGTCCTAATGTTGTCATGCCATGGATTCATCCTATGGTTGAGGTTTGAAATAGGGAACTCCTAGAAGTTATCATGCATAGGTTTCAATCTAAAGTTCTAATTATCACTTCCTTGTCAAAGGAAGTGAGATTCCTAGGGGATCATGTCAATAATAAACAGAAACAGATAAAGCATCAGCTTAAATAGTAAATAGTAAACGACTGTAAAATGCATGCAATGCAAGTGAGGGATGAAATGTGTGTGGGGCATCAGCCTCCATAAGCTCGTCTCGACCTCAAGCCAGATATGAATAACTGCAATCATGAAGAAAAAAAATAACATGCCATCAAGCAAATCACAAACCACATAGGCAAGGGAGCAGAGCTCTACCGAATACTCGCAAGCAAAGCCATACAGTAAAAATACAAGTAGAGGGAACAACTCAACCTCTAATGCAATCATGCTCCTAGCTTACAACTATCTAAACATGAACTTATTCTAATGCATCAAGCAAATCACACAAATCACATCAATACTTGCACAAAAATAAAAATAGACAGGAAAGCAAAGTCAACAGCTTCCACAGCTTCACAGCAAAGTAATCCTCTGTTCTTCAAGTCTTTTATCTTCAAGGGAATGAAGGGTACTCGATCTTCAAGCTTCAATCTTCATGGGAGACTCCACCTTCAGGCTTTCATCCTCAATAGCAAGTATCCACTTGCTTCTTCAAGCTTTCAATGTATCAAACACAAGTATCAACTTGTTCTTCACCTTCTTCAAGCTTCAGCTTCAATGGCAGTCTTCAAACAAAGGGGAAAGGCAACCCCTAGCATATTCAATCTTCTAGCAAGGAACTCCATCCTCTAGCAAGGGAGAAAGATTCATTTAACAACAGTAAGGTGGGATAGGGAGCAGCAAAGTGAAGACCAAAGGTCACCTCTAAGTACTCCACCATCAAAGAAAGGAACCCTCAAAGGTTCTACCAATTTGTGAAGAGCCACACATCCTACCAAAGGAAGGATGAGGCATTCACAAGGGGACCTTACATCATAGGGAGGAATGGAAGTGATCAACACCTTCCATGTTTCATGAAGGAAGAAAATCTAGTCTAAGAGATCTCCCTAAAAACCCTAATCCTTAACCCTAAACAAACTACACCAAAGGGAGAGCAATCTTCAAGTCCAAGCCCCACCATCCATTCCACAGCAGCCAACACAAGTCTTCATCATCAACCAAAAGCAAGAGAAGCAAAACCCTGGTCTATGGGAACTAATGAAGTCATTCTAGTTGAGTTAGCAAGTTAGGATCACCTAAAACCTAGTATTAAAGTTAATTCTAACTAAAATACTAAAATCAATTATAAAATCCTACAAAAATAACTATGGGAACCTATGTCAATCATGACTCTACCATGTTAATTCCAGAGATCAAATCCTCAAATAAGACCTAGAAATAAATTCTACACTACAAGGTACTAAACTTAAACCCTAAAAGGGAGCACCTAAGGTTTCAACCTAAAAACAACACCTAATTTCATCACAAAAATGTGAGAAGAATACTATGGGAGCATACATGTCTAAGCTAATCACAAACAAAATCTAGAGCAAAAAATCATCACCAAATGATCAAACTAAATTCATCAAACAGGGGTATCAACCATGGTAATTTTATTATCAAATAAAATGTAAGAAATGCCCATAAAATAAAAATGCATGGTTTTCCTAATATTTTTATTCTATAAAATTCTAGATTCAATCATGAATTAGGGGGAAAAAACCTGGAATTAATTGACCTATTTTCCTATTTTTAATGAATTATTATCAAACTAATATGAAATGAAGAAAATAAAAGAAAATCAAAAGAAATTAACAAAAGATGCGTTGCAAATAGCAGTTATAATCAGTTCATTGCGCTGGGTTGGGCCAAAGTGGGAGTGTGAATATCAATACTTCACTAAGCTCATTGCTTTCAATTAATGAAACGGTGCGTATCAAAGAGGTCAAAGTCAGAGTTTTCAAACTCAATCGTGGCCGTGTGTTTGGGTTACTTGGTCAAGTCTGAGATAAGATCCAACGCTCACAGTTCATCTTCCCCATTTAAATGTTCAGACTGGAGGGAAACCAGACGGTGGCCTGAGCAGTGGCGCCACCATCTTCTCCGGTGAGTCATCTTCCACAGGTCATCAAAAATCACATAACCATACATCATCTTGTCCAATTTTTAATGCTGATCACGAATCTAACCTTAGAATCATCTAACTCTCTATGGATTTTCAAACCCGATAGCTCTTTCCAAATATACCTCAATCTTGAATCTCATCAGAACTTCAATTAAATGCACAGAAATAATCCTCATCTCATGGTGATCATCTTACACTATACAATCTTGATTATCAATCCAAGAATCTCTAGAATTCAGCCTCAACAGAAATTGGTCCTCATCCTAACTTGTCTCTAATTCACCAATTCTTGTTCTAGAATCCAACTACACATCATCAAGATCCTAACCACCTATGAATTTCTATCTATCTCCTCCTAAATTATGTATACGGATAAAAGTTACCAACCTGATTTCAGAGGTGTAACAGAAGAGGTTCTTGATCACTTCAACCTCCAAGATGATACAGATACACTCCAAAACTCCTTCTAAAGTCAATGCAACCTTCAATTTCCCTTGATTTGGCCTGGAACTCAGAACTCGATTCTCTCTTGCAACTCTGAATTTGCAAACTCACCTTCTGCAACCAGCGTCAAACTCTTCCAAAAAAATGGATGAAAACACTCAACACCTTATATAGAACTCATTGGGATCATCTAGAACCTTCTCAAAGCTTTAGAATGAGAAATTGGATTTACAAATTCTCCTCAAAATCTCCTCCACACCAGTCATGACATACACTCTGTTTTGGCTTCAAAATGCTTGCTTTGCACTCCTTATGAGATATTGAATCTGAATGGTGGTGATTCATTCCTTGTTTCCATCCAATGGCTCATGTTTGATATGTTACTTCATCATGAAGAAACAAAGCAAAAGGGCATGATATTGACCTCAAATCAAAAATCTAACATTGCCAATGTTTCCAAAATGCATTTTCCATTAAAAAAATGATATTATTTTGCTTCATTTGCACACATATCATTAATTGTGAATTTTTGGCCTTTAATTCATTTTAATTCTTCCTTTTTCACAATTTCTTGAACCAAGTCTCTCCTTGAGCCGTTTCAATGCCTCCTTGATGTATGGTCAAGGTTAAAACCCCATTTTGAGCAACTTTCAAGTTGAACAAAATTTCATTTGAGATGTCTAAGTTGGTTAAAATGACCTATAACCAAAAATGACCCATAATCAAAACCTCCCAAAATACCTTTGACTTGTCAAAGCCATAACTTGAGTTCTACAATTCCTATCAAGTACTTCTAGTACTCTATAGAAAGCTAAGATAATAAGGAACAACATTCATGTTGACCAAAAGTTCATAGGAATCATCCTTCTTGGGCAAATGTTTCATGCAAGTTGGGTAACTTTCAAGCTCCAAATTCACATGCCTCAGATGACTTGTAACTTGTCTGGCTCCTAACTTGAGTTCTATAAACCCTATCAAGGACTTCTAGTACTCAAATTAAAGCTAAGATCATGCCCTACAACAATCATGTTGGGGTCAAGATTATATGAAGATCCTATCTTGAGCTACATTGCCTTGAAGACAGGGGTCAAACTAGGGGATTTTACACTTTCAAGTCTTAGAAACCCTAGCTTGAAACATCTCAAACTATTAAATCATGATGATTTAACCTTGGAATCATCCTTAGAACATCTCAATGTATCAATCCATGGTCACATGGCTCTTGAATTAAATCTCAACTTCCTTCAAATCATCAGTTGACTTAGGGTTGACCCAGTCAAACCCTAGCTGCATCAATCATGGCTGAGTCTTCTTAATCTTGCACAATGACCTGTCTAGGCCTCAAAGTGATCTTCAACACTTCTCATGAGCTCTATCAAGACATCAAGTCCATCTCCATGACCTCAGAATCATCTGATGGCTTCCCACAACTCTCAAGTTAGGAGACCTACAAACTTGGCTTCAATCACTCTCTCTGAGGATCCTTTAACTTCTCTAACAAGGATATCAACCCTTGAACATCTGAAGAACCTTCTTATCTGGATTCAAAGTCTTGTGTAGCTCTTGATTGGTAATCATGCCTCTTGATCTCCTGCATACATGTCAATGAAATGCAAATGATAATGCTAATATGAATGAAATGAAACATAAGCTAGGTGAAGAATTGTTGGGCAAATTTTGGGGTGCAACACTTTGCATATCATTTTAGCACAACCATTCATGCATAGCTAATCATTTTAACCATTTGTTTTGTTTTGTTTTGTGAAGTTAGGTTGTTGCATAATGTTCAGGAATTGGGAAGACTTTATGTGTACACCTATTAGTCCCTACAAGTCATAATGAACACTTATGGATGCGAAGGGATGATATGCCCTTATTCGAATGGAAATTTAATCATTGCAAGGTTGTTTGCATCTATGATTCCTCAAGGTCTCCCCAAGGAATGACGTGAACCTTGTACCAAACTCACCTTTGATTTTGAAGAATAGCAAAGCTTATCATTTGTGGTTAAGAGATTGGAGTTTAGATTTAGCTTGAAGTTGTGAATATGGATAAGAATATCGGATCAAGTTTTAATAAATCTTCAAAGTAAGGTCCAAGCCTCATTTGTTCTAAAATCCACATTCAAAAAGTTCAAGAGTTTAGAGTGATGAGTTTAGTCCAAGTTCACTTAAAAGCTCGAGGTACAAGGGTCTCATTCTTAAAGACATTGAATTTTGATAAGAAATCATCTGAATTGTACTACGAAGTTTTCATGGGTCAAGAGGTCGAGTTATGTAGGATTTCCATATGATTGTTTTTAAGTTCTAATTTTGAGATTCAAGATTGGATTTTAAAAAATGTGACATTACTCATCACCATTCATGACTCAAACCACAAGCGCCCTATCACAACTACAAGGTTGGATTCAAATGATGTCAAGGTTTACATATGAGTACCATGGTCCTAGTTGGTTTTGGACACATGTGATTGATGATTTACACAAGACGACTTCATTTCTTGGTTTATTCATTGTTCTGGATTTGTTCATGTTTGCTTCAATTTATCTTCATTTGGCTTTAATCCTTTCTACATAATAATAGCCTCTTTGTTTAAAGACATTACTCTCACGGCTATTGAGATTGTTAATAAGATGTTTGGCACTATTAAGACAACAATGAATTCTTAAAGATATTGTGGATCAATTATACAAATCCAACATTAATTGAAACTTTGATCTTACAAGATTAAGAGGAACCTATTGAAGTTTAAGAAATACATATGATAACTCTTGTTCAAGGTACAACAAAACCAAAGGTTCTTACAAAAATACAAAGAATTCACATCTAATTCTAAAAGACTCCAAAGTATAAATATCAAAGAAGTCTTCAATCCTAATCCTAAGTGTTAACCCAGAGTTTCTCAAGGTATCATATTCCTACTTGTCCTCTACTCGCTGCCGAACATGTTGCCAACTTCTTTCATCAATATGGCCCACCTCAATGGAACTACAACAGTTGGTTAAAATTGGAAAAAGCTTACAAAACCTGAGTCTTGAGGTGATTATTGTGCTGACTTTTTCCTTCAATCAATTCTCAAGAGTGGACCACTGCAAGACCAAGAGGTGTCTTCATCAAAAAGCTGTATGCTTCAAAATTTACCTGCAAAATCAACAAGAGATAAACAGTTCAATATTCTACTTAATTGGGATTTACGACACAACCGAGCAAAATGTTTTCTTTCTAAAAATAAAAGAATCTTGTCCTAACCGATTTTTTTACTTTCCAAAACCAGAACCGACAGGTGAATTTACATCGTCAAGAAGAAAATCATTAGTATAGCATATTGGGAAATTTGATTATGGGAATCACACGAAATCAAGCATGTTTCAGACAAGCATAAGCCGAAAGCAAAAAGATTTTCAAAGTTGTTTTTTCTTTCCAAACTCATATTCGACAGCATTAATCCCACATTCAAATTGAATGGACTATAAAGAAGAACACAGATTCACAAAAAGAACAGACGAAAAAACATACACAAAACCCTAACGAACAACAGTCACAGACAACACAAAACCTAAACCCTAAAAATTCCATACAAAGAAGTTAGAACTTATCTTCAAAAGAAGCTATTGACACCGCCGTCGCCGGAGCAGTGAGGCCATTGTTGTCGTTGTTAGGTTTGTGTCATCCAGTCTTTTTCGTTTGTTATGTTTAATTTTTGATTTATGTTGTTTACTGATGAATTTTGTGGCTGAGAAATCGAAAACGAAAGGAGGAAGAAGGAAGACGGTGGAGTGAAGAAGAGAAGTTCGCATGGAAGAGAAGACGGAGAGGATGAACAGAGAAAGAAGAAAGGAGAGGCGTCGCATGGGGATCTAGGGTTTCTGAAGAACCCTCCCCCCTTTTTCATTTAGTTATGGGTCGGGATGGGTCCGGTGGACCTAACCACCACCGGCCCAACCCACTTTTTCTCCTATCAATTTTTTTGTTTTCTTTGTTGCTTTTTCTAATTGTTTTTCTAGGCCCAGCCCATTTTCTTGTAAAAAATAAAAATAAAACAGAAATATAATAAAAAAAAATAAAAAGAAATAATAACAAAAAAAGAAATAAAAAGTAAAAAATAATTATAATTTAAGTTTTATAGAATAATTAACTTTTAATTTAAAATAATATAAGAAAAACCAAAAAAATGTATAACACAATTAAACAAAAACAACTTTTAATTAATTTAGATCTTAATTAATTTAGTTTCTTTTAAGGATTTAATTGATTTAGATTTAATTTAAGCTAATTTTAAATTTAAAATAATTTAGAGTATTTTAATTTCTTTTCTAGAATTTATTTTGTTTAGAAGCTATTTTATTAATTAATCTTTATAATTTCCATTAAGTTAATTTTAACAAAAACAATAAAAAAAATTAGAATTTCTCTTTGATATTATAAAATTTGCCACTATCTCCTAGCTAATCGAATTCTTTAATCCAGGTTTAACCACGTCAATATTCATTTGAATTTAACTTGCGACACCGTGCTCTGAGTGCTTCATGTATATATTCAGATTACTATTATCTATTCTGATATTTGCCTTATTTTTTTTACTAAATCGCATACGTCCAAGGGAAGAACCTGCGCATGACTTCATAAGTCGTGCGTATTGCATCTCATTTGCATCATATTCCCCCGCTTGATCCTTGAGTTTTCAAGTCGATCAACTTAGGTTTTAGATCCTACACCTTAAGATAGGACCGGTTTCTCTTTTATCTTTCAACTTAGATGAACCTTACATACAATTCAGTCTATTCTCCCCATAAGAGAATTAGACGTGAATCATCTTGACAATTGAGATATAATTCTCCTGCCATAATATTATCGAGAGATGTAGAATCTTTTCCACTTGAGAGAGGTATGTGGCATACTTGTCGATAAATCCGAGTTTTGAGCCCTTCTCTCAATGCGACGCAAAGACCATCTCCTACAAGTTGTGGTGGTTAAGTCGAGTTTTCTCCTTAAGATGACGACTCGTCTTTTCTCCTAGAATCAATCAACAAACCTTATCCCCCAGGAACTTTGACCAATAGTTAATGGTTCCTCAATCCCTTTTAGGGGAACCACGAATACTCTGATTCCACTCCCTTCAGGATACGTAGGCACAAGATGCTATTTCTTGGCGAGTATACTTAGAAATAGACCCCGTAGGTCTTTTCACCCTTAGCAAGTAACAATAGCACAATAAAATAAGAGGTTTCTGTAGAGTACTACATATTCTTAGCATGTTAGTACCTTCCCTAAATTTAACCAACCCTTGAACCTTAGATTCCATAGCTTTGCATTTGCATTGCATCTTGCGGGTAATTCGATTTTTCCCTTCCTTTGGAACAATTAAAGACTGGTGGTGAATAATGAATTAAGATTCAAGTTAACAAATAATTTGATATCCAATTCTCACCACGACAAGAGCCGAGTTTCCCTTAGACCTTCCGTGCGTCTCTCTTCTCATCTCAAAACACTTTCTAACTCATCTAAGAAATACGATGAACGTTGTGCTCCACGAGCCTTAAGTACATGGGAAATGATGAGTGAGGGGTCTCCTCTCGCTAGTCTAAAGTGTTTAGTGTATGTCCTGTCTGGGGGCGATATGAGATGCATTCGTTCCTATGTCATAGTCTTTAGTGCAACATGAATCCCAAACAAATTCAAATCACTTGACTAAAACTCATAAACAAAATTTAAACCTTTTCATCCTTCGGGATTGTGTTTCAAACTCATTTTCAGAAAAGAACACGTTACTTTTCCGTTTTATCGCAAACAAGTATCGTCCCTAACCACTGGAATGAGAGCTTAACGTCGCTCATAAAAAAACACTTAACCAACCTGTGGTTTCGTTTCCCGAACCACGTTTTCTCTTATTTCTCATACCAGATGAGGATACATAGGCACAAGACGACGATGTCTTGGGCAGGTGACTATCAAACCATCTGTAGAGTAAGGGCACACAACATGATACATTCTTACCCCTTCTATTTTCGTTCTTGTAATGGACAGAATGATATACATCGCCAATCAAGGTAGGGATTGGATTCCCTGAGGCAAAAATATGGAAAGCATCCAAGTCTACAAAATCAGGCATGTTGGGAAACAAAATAATGCCATATATGTAGAGGGCAAGAATGGCGTTGAATACTATCCAACAACCGTCTTTGGCACACTTTTGGGCTTTCCCAACTAGGAACTGCAGAGAAAATCCAGGAACCCCGTTCCAACTAGACAGAAACAACTCAGAGGGAAATAATGGCGTTGAATACTATCCAACAACTGTGTTTGGCACACTGTTGGGCTTTCCCAACTAGGAGCTGCAGAGAAAATCCAGGAACAACTCAGAGGCATCCAGATGAAGAGAAAGAGCTAGACTGTCCAAATCAGGCTTAGCATCCATGTGAACAAACGGCATTTGACTCTTAATAGGTACACCCACCAACTCAGCATACTCCTCTATGTAGGTGCAAGAATGAAGTCCAGAAAAGTGAAGCATCTCAAAGGAGGATCATAGAACTGCAGCAAGGCATACAACCCATTCAACTCATACACAGAAGGTTTACGAACCAGACTGAGCAGCTTCCCATAAGATTTTCTGAATTCCCCTCTCACCGTATCATCTGCCAAGACAATCAAACTAGATAGTAGAGCAACATCTGGGGTTGGGAGCTTGTAGGCCACATTCTTCTTCAGAGATCCCATACTAGCACAACAGAAGGCAAGAATACCGGAACCGAGGGATAATGTACCTGCAACACAGACACACGTTAATGATATGTAAATGAGTATGCAAAATGCAAAATGCAATCATGCAACAGGGGATCAAGATGGCGCTGTTGAGGAGACCGAGGCTCTGATCCAACACAATCACAACACTGCTCTGATAGCACAACCCTGAAGAGGACCAATAATTATGCATTGTCGAGAACAACCACATCTCTGATGATAAGAACCCTCTGAACCCAACAACACTGATTCACTGTCAAGAAAACCAGGTAGTCTGAAGGTTAAGGTTTCCTGCAATAACCCAATCCCGCTCACAGGTATGGACCTAATCACCGACAAGGTATGGCATCCTATGCGTTTCACAGCGTCATAGACTTTCAAGAAACGATGATACGATACCCAGAAGGTGTGGCATCATCATCTCTTGAAGTGGCCTCACTCGGCCATGTCACAAATGATCGGTCCCTAGAGTCGACAATCCTCCAAACCAACAACCCCTCAAGCCCAAAGAGCTGGAAATGAAGTCAACCGGGAGAACCTCGTCTGAGCGTGGATTTCATGACACACTAGTGCCTGCAAAGCAAGCACGCGCCCACTACTTTCCACAACTAATGCTAAGTACACTCAAGCTTGGGTCTGGCTTCTCACTCATCAGAACCCCTTCCCACAATAGCACAATAATGATATCATACTGAAAATAAAGTGTGGAAAGTAAAAGTGCGATAAATAAAACCCATCGGGTAAACACACAAGCGCTAGGAATGACTCGCATAGGGGATGGGAAACGATCCCAGCCTAGGGGATGGGAAAAGTCCCCAGGAGCTATATGTCCCCAGCAAAGTCACCAGCTGTCGCTACTGCGAAAATAAGGTGCCGGCAAAACAGAAGAGTCGCCACCTTTCGTTATTTATCCCTCAGAACAAGAAAGGAAACAATTGGAAAAAACCCGACGAAAAGGTATAAAACAAGGTCATCGCAACCAATGTCTCGATTCGGGAGTCGTTTACGCAAGGGGAAGGTATTAGCACTGCTCACGTCCATCGTATTCGATGGGATCCATGCTTATTATGTTTATTTGACGGGTTTGTTATATCTATCTACGCTAAAGGTCTGGTCTGAAAAGAAAATAAAATGACTCGGCAAAGCATCGCGCTCTATGCCTACGTATTCCCGTCTGGAACGAGAAATCAAAGCCAACGTAGTTCACCTAACTACGGGTTACCGGGGAAGGTTGCTCGCCAAGACATCGCGTCTTGTGCCTACGTACTTTCGCACGGTGCGAAAGATCAGAGCAAACGTAGTTCGGGCCAAGGAGAGATACAGGTTTGTCTTTTTTATCCGAGTAGGGTTAACAGACGCTTCCAGCAGTTTGGTGTATGCAGCTCGCTCGATGGAGACTTAGGCGTTTACCGTTTGCGGTAGAACCGAGAGTTAACAGAACTCTCCTTCTGAAAAGGGGTTTCCAAGGATTAAAGGTCCAAGAGGACAAAAAGAGTTTGATCTTTCTTTTCTGTTATTTAAAGAAGTATCTTTATGGATGTTTGCAACTGATATCGCACTAGAGACTATGACCTGAGAGTGAATGTGTCGCATGTCACCCAAAGGGTGCCATACTAAACATCCAGACTGTTGGAAAGAAACTCTCCAACAACGCTTTCTCAAATAGCTTAAGGCTCGTAGCGCACGACGTCAATTAACCTTTATTACTATATTTTGATTTGTTTGAAGATGAGAAGAGAAAAGACGCACTAAAGGGGAACTGATCCAATCCTAAAGTTGTCATGCAAAGTTGATCCTATGGTTGAGGTTAAAAGGGAACAACCTAATGTTATCATGCATGGTTAGAACCCTAATGTCTGTCATAACTTCTCTTAAACAAGAGAAGTCAGAGTTCCTGGGGGAACATGGCAAAGGAAATCAACAGCAGAGGAAACAATTATAAAGAAATTACTGTAAATAAAATGCATGCAGTGAAACAAACAAGCAGAAAGAGCCAAGTTCAACTTCTAGAGCAAGCAAGCCCAAAGGCAACACACAAAGCACAGGCAAGGGATACAGACTCAACCTTAAGCCATCAAGCAAAGCCAGATAATAACAGTCAAGCAGAGAGAGCCAGACTCAACCTCTAATGCAGACAAGCAAAGGGAGCTAGTCTCAACCTTTAGGATGCTCTTAGGCCTAGAATCATCTACATGAGGCCTAGTCTAATGCAACACACCAAACAGTCACACAAGCAACAGTCAAGCCATCAAAAAAAACAGGAGACAAAACAGCAGACAAGCAGCACAACAGCAAAGCAGATCAACAGCAAAACAAACAAATAGTCTGCAAGCAACTTCAAGTCCAAGCCATCTTCAAAAGCAGTTTTCATCTTCATGCTCCAACAAGTTCCAACAAGAGAGAAAAGAGTTAACAACAAGATTATTGATTGATGATGGGAAGCAGGATGGAAACCAAGGGAATACATCCTGGCACTCAACCATTCATCTGAGATAGGCATCCTCAAAGGTTCTACCTCTTGTAAAATGCCACACATCCTTCCAAAGGAAAGATGAGGCTTTCACATAGGGACCTTGAATCATAGGATGAGGATGGAAAGAAATCAAAGCAATCCATGTTTATTTGAAGAAAGAGAAAGCAAGCTAGGCTCTTCCTAAACCCTAATTGATTAAGCTACAAGAAAGCTACTAAAAGAAAGTCTAAACACCAAAACAAAACACCACAATCAAGCAAACAGAAGCCTATACATGTCTAAAGCACCATCAAAGAAAATTAGCAAACCTATTATGAACTAAAGGCCATCATTGAGGCCATTCTAAAGCGAGTGTTATGTTGAAAGTGTCTTAAAACTAGCCTAAGTACTAAATCAAATTAAAATACCAAAACTACTTCTAAAATCCTACAAGATTTTATAGGGGAACCTAAGAAGGTTAAGGATGTATAATAGAAAGGTCAGGGATCAAATCAAATGGGAAGGTCACCTAAAAAATCCTAGATCACAAGGTATCAAATGAAAACCCTAAAATGGAAGGTCTAATGATCCTAATCCAAAACAGAACCTAATGTTGTCTAAAAAATCTGAAATAAATCCTAGGGGATCATGCATCTCTAATCTACCAACAAGCCAAAAATCTCATCCAAATTCAATACCAATCAGCCATACAAAAATCAGCAAGAAAATGAGAAAATAAGCCAAAATAAAAGAAAAGAAGAAAATGGAAAAATGCTCAATAAATGAAAAATTAAGCAAAAATGAAATATTAAAGCATAGAAAAATCAAGAATAAAATGAGGAGCAGCCACATATTTTTATTTTATTTTCCTGATGATTAATGAATTTAATATGAATTTTGGAATGTAAATGAATTAAAATAAAAACGAAAAAATGAATTTTAAAATGAATTAAAGCTGGAAAATAACACGCGCGTTGGATGATTGGACTTGGTCTCCTAATCTAAGGGCTCTGGTGCTGCCACCTCATAAATGAAACGATGTGTTTCATCTGGTCAAAGGCAATTCTGAGGACAATTCGTGGCCATTGGATGCGTGGACAAAGTCATCAGATTAAACAGATCCAAGGGTGGGGAGATCGTCTTCTCCATTCAAACTGGACTTGGAGGGAAGGTTGCAGCGGTGGCCGGAGAACGACGTCGGTCGTCTTCTCCGGCGAGACATCATGTACAGGTCACCAAACCTCAACCAAATTTACACAATTCCACTCAAAATTTCATGCTGAATCCAAATATCACCTCTGTTTCTCCTAAATCCTCACGTATTTTAAAATTCGAATGCCAACAGAAAATACTCCATAGTTCTGATCATCACCAAAACTTCAATTGAAACCACAGATCTATTCCTCATGTTACATAGATCATTATGAACTATCTAGATCGTGTTAAAACCTCAAGAGCAAGCCAATTCGCATCCAAACAGAAATCACATTGCATCTTAATTTGCCTCTAATCCTTTAATTGTTGATCCAGAATCCATCTAAACATCTCCCTAAAGCCTAACCACATGTCAATTCTACTTAGATCATACTAAAATTAGTGCAATCGTGAATTATTCAAACCTGGTTTGTAGCTCAAAATTGAGGCAGTTATGGTGCTCCTCTTGCTCCAATCTTGTGCAGATACACTCAATCAAGTATGCTGAAGATGCTTGAAGCTTTGAATTGTCTTGAATTGCTCTGAATCAGAAATCACGATTTTCACTTTGGCTCTTGAAACTCAATCTTCAAACTCTGGCTATGGCCCGAAATGAACACCAAAATTGATCTGAATCCATCATGGAACTTATATAGAAGATGTTTGTGGGCTTTGGAGGTCCATTGAAAGCCCAAATCAGAATATCCACATTTCAATTTTCCTTGAAAGTTCCAAACATGGTGAACACGCATTTGCACTCAAAACTTCTCCAAGAAGCTTCAATTCGCTTGCTTATTGACTGTGGGAAGTGTATGGATACAATTGAGCCCTTGTTTCCATCACAAGACCAAGGTTTGATGTGTTACTTATTTAAGAAGTAACAAGTTAAAATGCTATGAAATATGCCTCAAAATGACTTTCCAATATTTCCGATGTGTTGAAAATGACTTTTCTGATTAAAATGAGTACCCACTTGCCTTGTTTGAGTACACATGAATTAATTTTGAATTTTTCATTTATATACCTTTAAATTCCCCCTTTTGCCAAATTTCTCAAACCAAGTCTCACCCTAAGCCAAATCAGTTCATTATGAGGACATGGTTAACCTAAAAACATCATTTTGAGCAAGTTTTGTGTTGTAAACAACTTCATTTGAAGCTTGCAAGATAGTGAAAGTGACCTATAATGCCAAATGACCTATAATCTCACTTTCCCAAAATACCCCTAACTTATAAACCTCACAACCTGAGTTCTACAAATCAGATGGAAGACTTCTAATACAATTTGGAAAGATAAGACCAAACCCTACAACTTTAATGTTGGCAAAAAGTTTAGGAAAAACACCCTTCTAGGTCAAAAGTTCCATAGAAGTTGGTTGACTTTTGCAAACAAATTTCACATTCATCTGATGATCTGTAACTTGTCTGGACGATAACTTGAGTTCTATAAATCCAATAGAAGACTTCTAGTACTCAAATTAAAGCTAAGAGCATGCCCTACAAGTTTCATGTTGGCCAAAAGTTGATATGAAACTTGTATCTTGAGATAAGTGGTCTTGAAGTTAGGCACTAAATAGGGGATTTTACCTTGAGAACCCTAGTTTAGCAACTCCTCACACTTTGAACTTTTCTTGGATTGATCTTGGAATATCACCTCATGCATCACAACACAACTCTCCATGATCACAAATACTTAGAAATAGGCTTTGATCCTCTTCAATTGCACAGTTGACATAGGGTTACTCAGATGAAAACCCTAATTGCAACACCCTCAACTATGGCTCTTCACACTTGGCATAATGACTTGACTGGGCTCTCTCATGACCCTCAAGGCACTCCCTGAGCTCTATCTACACTCTATCCATGACCAAGGCTCCACAACCCACTGAGGGTCTTCAATTGGTCCTCAGGTTAGGAGATTAACCACATACAAACAAACAAACTTCTCAAGAACACAACCCTCTTCCTGATGACTTTGGTGCCTTCTCAAGCTTGAATAAGACCTCTAAACAGGCTCATCTTGATATAAACCATACTTGATCCCCTGCTAAATGAATAATGCTATGCTATGCAAATGTTAGATCGATGATATGCTAGTGCAATGAAACATAAACCAAGTCAGAAAAGGTTAGGCAAATTTTGGGGTGCAATAGTTGGAACCTCCGATCCTCTCTTGGCCAGGCAATGGGGAGACCCTATATCTCTATCTCGCCGTCGCAACTGAAGTTGTCAGCGCAGCCCTCATTCGTGAAACCGCAGAAGGGTAGAAGCCCATATACTTCACGAGCAAGGCACTGCAAGGGCTAGCACTTATATATCAATAGATAAAAAAAGTAGCCCTGGCCCTCATCAACACAGCAAGAAGGTTGAGGCACTACTTTCTAGCCTACATCATCATGGTGCGCACGGACCAGCCCGTGAGGCAACTCTTGGGCTGCCCAGACAAGGCCGACAGGATGCTCAAATGGTTGTTGGAGCTGTCCGAGTTCGACATCAAGTACAAGATAAGAAAATCCCTCAAAGCTCAGGTGCTAGTTGACTTCGTGACGGAAATGACCTTGCCTGCCTCCCCGACTTGCGGAGCTCTCTAGTGGACAATCTTTATTTACAAAGCATCCATCTCGACAGGGAGCGAAGCAGGCGTCATCTTAGAAAACGGGGAAGGTATCCTTGTCGAGGTCTCGCTCGCCTTGTTTTCCCCCACCTCCAACAATCAGGCAAAGTATCAAGCTTTCCTTGCGGGTATACGCCTCGCCAAAGACCCAGAAGTCGAGGAATTCGTAATATGCACAGATTCCCAGCTCGTAACCCTCTAGGTACGGGGAAAGTATCAGGACAAAAACGATAACCTCTCCAAATACCTGACCTTGGTCAAAGAAAAAATGACGAAGTTCACATCCGTGGAAGTAAAGCACGTTCCCCGTGAACATAATTTCCGGGCAGATGTCATGTCAAAGCTAGCAAGTACAAAGAAGAAAGGAGGAAACAAATTCGTCATCTTGGAGATACTTCCTCGACCAAGCATCGAGAGAACTCCCCCAACCCTCGACGTAAACGTCATTGGCAACAGCGACTGCTGGATGACCCTAGACTACAACTATCTTTCCAAGGATGAACTACCATCAGACCCAAAGAAGGCAAGCATGGTCAGGCGCCGAGCTTGTTCCTATGTCTTGGTCGACAATAAGATTTACAGAAGAGGGTTCTCCATTCCTCTCCTTAAATCCGTTGAGGAAAGCATGGTCGCCCATATCCTACGTGAAATTTATAAGGGAATCAATACCCAACACCTCAAAGGAAGATCCCTCGCCAGGAAAGCTCTACGAGCAGGACATTATTGGCCGACCATGCAACATGACACGAAGGAGCATGTGAAAAAATGTGACAAATGCCAATGTCACGGGGAAATGCACCTGGCACCGTCCAACGAACTCAAAATAATGTCCTCCATGTGGCCCTTCGCATGGTAGGGCCTGAACATCCTATGACCATTCGTCGAAGGATCATATCAGAATAAATACCTGATAGCAGGCATGGATTATTTTACAAAATGGATAGAAGTAAAGGCCCTAGCTAAAATAACGGCCCAAAACATACTTCGTTTCTACAAGTGAAACATTCTTTCCCGCTTCGGCATTCCCCAGGAAATCGTCACCTACAACGGGACACAATTCACGAACAAAAATTTCCAAGAATTCGTTGCCAAATTGGGCACCAAACAACACTTTGTGTCCATCGAGCACCTGCAGACGAACGGGCAAGCCGAAGCAGCGAACAAGGTCATCCTGCATGGTCTCAAATGAAGATGGGACAAAATAAAAAAAAAACAGTGGGTTAAGAAGCTATATAGCGTGCTCTAGGCCTACCGAACCACGCTCCACTCGACAATCGGGGAAACCCCTTTCCGTTTAGCATATGGGACCAAGGCAGTGATCCCTATCGAAATACATGTGCCCTCCAAGGGACTGAAGCTCCCTTGGATGAAGAAGCGAATAATGAGGTATTGAGGGAGGTGTTCGACCTCATCGAAGAGGTCCGATCAGGAGCAGCCCTCTGCAAGGCCACGTTGCAACAAAAAATTGCAATTAGGCCCAACGCCAAAGTCATACGACGAGACTTCCGAGTAGGCAGTCTCGTCCTGAGAAGAAATCACAAAGATTCTCGTGAAGGCAAACTCGCCGCGAACTGGGAGTGGCCCTATCGTGTTCGACCAAAAACAAAAAATTGGGCCTACTACCTAGAACACCTTGACGAGGAAGAACTCGCTCGACTAGGGAATGCCGAAAAGCGAAAAAAATATTATAGTTAAGGCCACAACAGTCAGAGTGCTCTGTCAAAACGACGAGCACAGTGCACCGACCAGAAGTGTGCGCCCCGGTATAAGTGATGCATACTGAAATCAATCAAGGCAGGCTCTTACTCTAGAACGAGCAAAACCCCTGCCCAACAGTGGTCCCTCGACCAAGCCCGCCGTCACCATCGTACCACGACAGGCAAAACACCTAGCTTACGGTGGGAAGTTCACCCCGTAGAACCTAGGTCACAAACGCGACCTGAGCTCCGCTCTCTTGCCCGAAAACTACCCAGGCCTTTGGACCAGTTCCCTCACTGATGAAAAACTATTTGTCGAGTAAACCCCAAAACTGAAATGACGAAAACAACCCATACAACGGGTACTCACCACGAGCAGCATGTAGCATTTAGCAATATTAAGCAAAGTAAAAACATGCATGCACAAAAATCCTAAATAACTCATACATAAGCGACCACCACGACCAAAATTATATATTAAAAGATAAATAGCCACAAGGACCACGATTGTAAAAATTACATAAAAAGGGGCCAATCCCCATCAAAATAAATTACAAAGTACGACACGCAGGTGTTGCACCCCAAAATTTGCCCAACCTTTTCTTCTATCTTGGCTTATGTTTCATAGCATTTTGCATTTGCATTTGTGCATAACATTGGTTCTTGACAAGGGATCAAGATGTTGTATTTTACACTCAAGTGAGAAGTTTCATGTTCAAGTTTAAACAAGGGTACAATTTCAAGTCTTCAAGTCTTCAGTGCCATCAGGATGGGTCTCAAGGCTTATTAAGAAGAGAAAGTATGTGTGTGGGTATCACCTCCTATCTGGAGGATGATTGGAGGTACATGAGGTCTTCTTCTTGGTTGAAAAATGTTTCCATGGCTCAGTCCATATCCTGAGGGTCCTTTAGAGGAGTCCCATGATCACACAAATCATCTGCAAGAACCTCAGTCAATGGAGAAAGTGTTAGGGTTTCATCTGGTCAACAAAAAGTCAACTATGGGTTTGAAAGGGTTTAAGGCTTGGGTCTTGATCTTAGAAGCCATGAGAAGTCATCCTAGAGCATCTCAAATGTCATGTGGAATCTAGGATAAGAAGATTCAAGAGTTCAAGAGGTTACTAAATTAGGGTTTCAGATGATTCTAAGTGTAAAATCCCCTCTTTTGGTACCTAACTTCAAGGATAAATTTCACTATGATACAAGTCTTGTCTCATTTTCTATCAAACATGAGACTTATTCCTCATATTTCAAGCTTTTTTTTTAGTACAAGAACTCATCCATTGGATTCATGCATCTCAAGTTATGGTGTCAACAAGTTGGTGTCACAAAATGAAGAGATTTTAGAGGCACTCAAAGATAGTTCACTTCCAAGGAATTTCTCACATGGAACCAAGCTCTTCCTCATTTTTCAAAAAACATGAGAGTTGTTCCTCATTGTCTTAGCTTTCCAAAAAGTGTTATAACTCATAATTCTCATGTGTGGAGCTCTAGTTATGGTCTTCCCAAGTCAAGGGAAATTTTGGAAACCTAGTTTTAGGTCATTCACTTCAAGGACCAATTTCATCCACTTCAAGACCTCAAATCCAAATTCTTGCCTCATGAAAGTTGTGTCTCGTGACCTTAAATTCATCTTGACCTCAAAATCCATGACCATTGATGAATTATGAGACCACTAAATCATAATGAGCATGAAAACTTGACTTTTTAGACCTAGTATGAATTCCTTCCATTTCAAGTCACCAAATGAGATCATTTTTGTTTCTATGGCACTATACCACCATCATGTCATGGTCATGATATTTCTTACCCAAAATGAGCCAACATAAATCCACATTTCAAGTCATTTTTCAAATTTTGTACCATATGAGGCAATTGTCCAAAACCATGTTCAAACTCATTTCCAATTCTCCAAATGACCACTATTCCTTTCCTTACCTACCTAATCAGAAAGAGTGAGTTGGAAAAGTCACAAAACCTCAAACCCGTGTGTACTCCATTTTTAGTATTTTTGGCCAAGTTTTGAAATCAAGCAAATAACACAACATGGGCCTGCATGAACCTCTCTAAGCCCTCATATATAAGTTAAGGAAAAACCCTAACATGGCCAGAGCATGAGTAGCTTCGTGAAAGAGCATTTTCCATCAAGAATTTCAGAGTTTCTCTCTTTCTCTCTCTCTCTCTCTCTCTCTATCTATCTATCTATCTATCTATCTATCTCTCCGAATCATACTTCTCTATGGTTTTTCCGTTTATTTTTGGCTGCATTCTCAATCATTAAAGCATCAGGAAGAGATTAGAAGCTTGGGATTGAAGCTTGCATAAGGATTGAAGGACCAACGGAGTTGCTCCGTTAGGTAAATTTCTTTGAACTGAAACTTCCATTTTAGGCGTGCATTCAAGCTCATTTTGGTTGCATTTGAAGACGTACCTCATGTAGGCAATCTTTGGTTACCTTTTATGGTGGTTTGAGTCTATTTCAGTTTATGAGTAAGATTTTCGTGGCCTATTTTCATGTTGTTTAAAGGACATTTTTGAAAAACTAATGTTGGATTCTTAATCTACGTGAAAAATCCTTTAAAATGATGTCAAGGGTTTGTATTTTTATGATGTTTGTCAGCCAACGCACGGTGAGGCCTACCGGGGAAGACGACCGGAGCTAGGGCTCTAGCATCTGAGGTGTGTGCTGAGGTGTTTTTGAGGTGGCACGTTGACTTGCTTGCGTGGGTATGTTGAATTTGATGTGTTTGCCACTTGGATTAGTGAAACGGTGTGTTTCACTTAGCTGAAGCTCGTTTTGGTGTGGGCTTTGGATCCATTTGATATCCACACCCCCTTGTTTTGGGGCCCAAGCGTGTTTGAACATGAATACAATTCATTCTGGAAATGCTATCTCACCCCCTTTCCATTTTAGTTCCTTTTTTATTTTATTTTTATTACATATTCATTTTAATTCATTTTAAAATAGTTTGATTATTACAAAAATCCACAAAAATATGTTTCTTACATTTTAGGATGTTGAGATATTTTTCCTTATTTTTATTTTATTTTTCAATTATTTTTATTATTTTTGATCAATTTAATTTGTGAGGAGGTTTCATGGTTGACACATTAGTTTTAGGTGTGATCTTTGACCTCAATTGAACACCCCCTTTGACCAGTTTTCCTCTCACACTTAGGTGTTTGACTGAGGCGTATTTTAGGGCTGGTTTGACGTCTTGATGATCATTCCTTAATTGTTTTTCATTGGTTTTTGTTTGTCCCTCGATGCTTGCTCGATAAGTTGAACATCTTGTCTTGATTGACACAATTAGTGATGCCTTGATGCAATTCTTGCCATGATCTCTTGCACACTGATTTTGGATAGGTTTAACTTGAGTTTGGTATTTTATTTGGACTCATTTCTATTTTTGGTTGTTGTTTCAAAACCTCAAGTGTTTTAACTATGTGTGTGTGTGCATTATTTTGACCTAGTTTTGGGATATGATCTTGTGTGATCCCTTGAGGACCTATTGAGTCTTGTTAGCTCTTGTTAACATGTTTGAGGTACTGCCTTACATGATTTGATGTCCATTGGATGTGTGCCTTGCCTCACAAGTCTTGTATGATCATATGTTTCCACTTGTGTTTGAAGTGTGAGACTTTGGTCTTCCAATTTGGGTTTGATCTTTCTTGACTTAGTTTGATAACTTGAGTTTGATGTTGATGCTTATCACTTGAGTTCACTTCTGACCTTGATGGTTATGTGCATGTTCTTAATGCTTTGGTGATGTTTGTTTCACTTTGAGAATGTTGTGAACACTTGAAGTTCTTTTGAGTTGTTCATGTGCTTTTCTTCATGTGATCATGAATGGGTGTTTAGATTAGATGTTCATGATATGGTTGCTACCCCACTCTCCTTCTCCCCTCATCTATTTAATTGTGGCTCATTTGTGTAGAATATTTCATCTTAAGATATTTGTGGCATTTGATTGTGTGCAGTTGTTTCTCTCATTCTCTCTCATCTTTCATGACTTGTTTAAGTCCTTCTTTTGTTTTCATTTGTGATTGATTATGAATTGTGTTTACTTGTGCTTGCTCACATGACCCCTTAGGATTCCTAGTCCCTCTGTTTAAGATGAGAGTAGGAGATATATTAGGCTTTCAATCCTTTGCATGATAACATTAGGTAGTTCCCTTCTATCCCAACTTTAGGACCACTTTGCAAGACAACATTAGGGTTCTCAGTTCCCTTTAGAGTCCTTGTGTCTTCTATTCTCATCTCAAACTCTTTTAAGACACTTAATAAATAATGACGAGGGTTGTACGCTAAGAGCTTTAAGTACATGAGGAATGATTAGTGGGGAGGTCTCTCTTCACATTATCTAGAGCGTTTAGTGTATGCCCTTTGGGAGATATGCGACGCATTCGCTCTTATGTCATAATCTTTAGTGCAACATGAGTTCCAAACTAACTCAATTCACTTCCTCTAAAAAAACACAAACAAAACTCAAACCTTTTATCCTTCAGGATCGTTTCAAACCTCATTTTCATAAAGAGTATGTTACATTTCTGTTCTACCGCAAAAAGGCATCGTCCCTAACTGATAGAATGGAGATTTAACACAGCTCATAAAACACTTGAACCAACCAGTGGTCTAGTTTTCCCAAACTACATTTGCTATGATTTCTCATACCAGATGAGGATACATAGGCATGAGACGACGATGTCCTGGCGAGCAACCTCCCCCATCACCCGTATTTTCCCGAACTACGTTAACTCTGACTTTCCCATTGCAGGAGGGAATACGTAGGCATAGGGCGACGATGTCCTATCGAGTCTGTTCTTTCTCTTCACCCCCGTTTAGCAGTAGCTTTTAGATAGTTTTCACCCGTAGATTAGACAACAAGCATGGATCTCGTTGAGTACAACGGACGTGAGGGGTGCTCATACCTTCCCCTTATATAACCGACTCCCGAACCCAAGATTTGGTTGCGATGACCTTGCCTTTCCCGTTCTTTTAGGTTTTCTTCGATCGTTTCCTTTCCCTCTCTTTAGGATAGATAACGTTCGGTGGCGACTCTTTTGTCTGTTTGCCAGCCCTTTTTCGCAATTACGACAGCATGTCAGAAATACAAAACGGAAAACAAATTAGCGTGCGGTTGCGGCTCTTCGTGGGCTAGCTGTACGTTATCCTCGCCGAACCTGGGGAGATTTGGGATGACAATTTAGTCGTCCAACATGTTGTGGAGGAACCCTATCCCCTCGGTGACCATATCGACCCCGGGGTTCACAAATTTCAGTTGCTTCACAGCATTGTTGAAGACCTCCTCAGTGGCCCCTAAGCAGTTCTCTTTAGCCTAGTTAATCCAGACAACGAGCTCGGCACGAGTCTTCAGACTCTTCACCTCATCATTTTCGTCCTTGGCAGGACCCGTGACATCCTATAGTGAAACAACCACATCCTCTATGACTTTCTTCTCCGCAGCCAAGGTGTTGTACTCCTCAGTAACCTTGGCCAGAGTCTTTTTCAGCTTATCCACCTTCTTCACCGCCTCCTCCGCAGCCTTCAGCTTCTCCTCTAAAACCATATTGGGAGCCTGGGTCTTTCTCAAATCCTTCTCCTAAAGGGCCCCCTCCTTCGTATAGACCACATCCATGCCAAAAACTCTCATTAGGGCAGCGACGTCCTGGGCCAGCAGCGCCCTCTTGCTCAAACCATCAAGCTCCTCGAGCTTCAAAGACTCTGCCCGATGGAGCACCAAGGAGGAACTTTCAAAGAAGCTCCTATTATGGAAGCATGAAGGCATCTTATACTTGCTTTTCTCCCCTTCACTGGTCAAGTCGAGGACATCTTTTTCCGGATATGTGGGCCTCAAAGTCACAGGTAATAGGGAGGTATGGGTGCCTGCTACGATAGAGGAAGAAGTCCCTGATCCCGTTGCCGGCTGGACCGCCTGCTTGCCAAGGCGAATTTTTCCAACCATTTTCCTAGCTTGAGCTTGGCCACCGCGCTTTTCACCAAGCATTCCTGAGCAGAATACATTTTGCCTGCGAAATAACGGACACATATTAGTAAACATAAAACAACAACATGGGACGAGCTAAGAAAAAAAATAGCTACCCAAAAGTTCCAAAGCCTCCTCGTGCGTGCCGCATTCGATGAGCTCCTTAGTGTTAATGTATTAGACCTCCACCTTGAGCCCCCCGTCATCTTCAAAAATAATGTCCCCGCCCCTGGACACACACTGGGTAGGGCGGAAACCATCAACAAAAGCCATCAGCTTGTTATAGCTGGCCAGGTCATCTTCCTCCAACATGGCCAACTTGACTATATATTCCTCATGAAGTGATCCTTGCTCCAGGTGAAACAGAATCTCAACGCACGACACCCCCTCATCTTGCCTTGCCCGTCGAGAAGGGGCTCCCCATTTTCATCTGTTGAAATCTCCCAGAATAATGAAGAGTCTTTGGCCTTCTCCGACACAGGCTCCAAGACATAATACCTTTCCTTGAATGTCTTAATGAAATCCAAAAAGGCCTTGAACAACTTCCTCCCCTACTTCAGGGAAACCCATCCGAACTTCCCTTGCATGACCTAGTGCCGGAGGTTGAAGACAGTGAAGAAAAGGGGGAGGGTGACTCCAATCTTCAAGTACCTGCATGTAATCTCGAATGCCCGGATGAAGGAAATCGATTTTAGATGCAGCTGAGAAGGCCCCAAGTCCAAATGACCAATAACTGCCACTTGGAAGTCTGTGAAGGGTAGCCTTAACACAATCTCCTTGAAAACGTACTCATACATGGGAAAACGCTCGATGTTATAGGTCAAGCATATCCGGTCATCTTCCTCGGGAAAGTGAACCCTCTAGTCTTCTTCCTCCTCTACTGCCGTGAAGGCATCCTGAGTATGGAAGGCGAAGAGGGAGGCATGCTCCTAAGGCTCAGCAGCAATCCATTCTTCCCCGGTACTCCTATGGGGGGTTTCGTCGAAACTACTATCATCTGAAGAAATCTCCTCGGACAGCTCCCGCTCGAGCATAACATCGTCTTTGGGATTGTGAGACATCTCCTTTTTCTGAAAAGAAGAGGGCAAAAGTGAATTCGATGGAAAAATCAAATCCACCCTTCCACTGCTAGTCAAGTGAAAGGGCGCATGAAGGCCTGAGAGCAACGTCTTCATCCTAAACCCTTACTCAAACAACACAATAAAGGTGCGACGAGATTCTCCATGGCAATCCCTTACACCCTCACGGGGAGATCCTCCCCGATACTTTACCCAGAATTCCTTTGAAGATCTACCAGAAAACTCATGAGTATACCAGAAGCTTCATAAGCTCCACCGGCGACAAACTCATTCGTTGTTGCAACGGTGCAAAAACCAACACAGAAACCTAAAGTCCTAACACTCCGACGATGACGACGACGGTAGAAAATGGCTCAACCACCGCCAGACACCAACATCCATCGGAATACACCTACTCTACCTAGTTTCTCGTCCCAACCACATGCAAATATAAGCAAAATAAGGTTAAATATTATGTAAAACATAGAAGGCTTAGAAACTTATGTGATTGAAGAGAAAATAACTGTGGCGGGTGAAAGTTGATTGGTGCTCGTGCTACGGTGGATGACAGAAACAACGGCAGCAGTGGAAGAAGAAAGAGAAGGGAAAAGTGAAAATGAACACTTCTTCCCTCTATTTATAGATGAGTTAGAGGCACGTGCACGAGCACACACGACGTAAGGGCATCATTAAGACCCTAGCGTAGCTATCATTATGCATTAAATGTGGCACGTCGCTCAATGCAAGTGTGACGCTCCATCCCTTCAAGTTTCATCAATCGTTGGGCTCCCCGTTTGCCGAACACGCGGGACAATGTCTTAAGTTCCTCGGGTGCATGTATCCTCGAGCACCATGAAACGACCCTGTCGCTACTGCGAAAATCGGCGCCGGCTATGACAGAAGAGTCGCCACCGTGCATTATTTATCCCACAAGAGGGAAAGGAAACGCTCAGAGTAAACCTAACACAAAGAGGGAAAGGAATGGTCATCGCAACCAAATCCTTGATTCGGGAGTCGGTTACGCAAGGGGAAGGTATTAGCACCCCTCGCGTCCGTCGTACTCGACGGGATCCACGCTTGTTTTCTATCTAAGGGTATGTTATATATCTACTCTACAGGTCTGGGTTAAAAAAAAAAGAAAAGAAAATGACTCGGCAAAATATCGCACTTTATGCCTACGTATTCTCGTCTGGAACGAGAAATCAGAGTCAATGTAGTTCGCCTAACTACGGGTTAAAAGGGGGAAAAGGTTGCTCGCTGATATGTCGCATCTCGTGCCTACGTACTTTCATACGGCATGAAAGATTAGAGCAAACGTAGTTCGGGCTACGGAAGACACAAGTTTGTCTGACAATTTTTTATCTCCTTATGAAAGGGTTTTCCTGATTAAAGGTCCAAGAGGACAAAAACAGAGTTTGATTGTTTGTTTTCAGTCTTTTACGAAAGAACTGTTTTTTAGGATGTTTGCAATCTCAGTCGCACTAGAGACTATGACCTAGGAGTGAACGCTTCGTATGTCACCCAAAGGGTACCACACTAACAATCCAGATTACTGGAGAGAGACCCTCCACCAACCTTTTCCCAGATAGCTTAAGGCTCGTAACGCACGACTTCAAATAACCTTATTATTGTGTTTTTGCATTGTTTTGAGATGAGAAGAGAAAGACACCCTAAAACTATGGTTGAAAGGGGAATCTACCTACAGTTATCATGCATGGGTCAAAACCTAATGTCTGTCATAATTCCCTCTTGCACAGAGGAAATCAGAGATCCTAGGGGAAAATAGCAAAAGAAAACAAGTAGTAAACAGTAAACAGTAAAATGCATGCTATGCAACAGTATAAGAGAGGCAAGGGAGAAAACAACAGGCAAGAGGAGACAAGCTCCACCTTAAACCTAGAGGTAATCAACACAAGCAAACATACAATACAACAAAAGAAAATAAACAGATGACACAGCCCAAGCAACAACAATAGTCTTCAGCAGACAGCAACAACAAGCTCTAAACAGCACAGTTGAAATGACAGCAAAGTTGACAGCAAGACTTCATCTTCAAGCTAGCTTCTATCTTCAAGCTTCTTCAACTTCATCTTCAAGCTATAGCAAGCACACTCCAAGCAGAGGAACAATCACCAAGATCAAGGTTGCAATGTTGAGAACCCAATGAAAACCAAAGGAAATCATCAAGCACCTACATTGAAATGGAAAGGTATCCTCAAAGTTCTACTCAACTATGGGCATACCACACATACCTCTAAAGGAGAGATGGAGTTTCCCTAGGAGGACTTCATGTCATTGGATGGAGTAGAAGCACACAATGCATTCTATGTTTGATGAAGAAATCAAAACTAGCTCTAATGGCTCTTCCTAAAACCCTAATTTCCTAAGCTCCTAAAACAACTCCTAAAAGAAAAGGAAACCTCAACTCCAAGCTCCAATATTCAAACCACATCAACTACATCAAGTCCAGAAGACCTCCCAAAAAGGAAACCAAGCAAATCCAGCTCCAAGGTCATCAACAAGACCAAACAATCAAGGGCACTAAAGATAGGACACCACAAGCACAAGCAACTTGCAAAATTCAACAAAAATAGAAAACAAAGTTGTAAAATTCTAATAAAATTCCTAGGGGAACATACATGTTTTAACAACCTAGGGTTAAGATATTAAAGCCTAATTCAACTTCTAAGTCGCCTAAATAATTTTTAAACTGAAGGGTATCAAGGTGATCCACAAGTTTGGGAAGGCTCTAATCTCAACACCTAAAATAGAACCTAAAGTTGTTCTAAAATTCCAACAAAAATTATAAGGGAACATGAATATCTACCCTAAAACATACTAGAAAATCAAAGCCAAACTCATCACCAATTGGAAGAACAAAATTCAACAAAACTGATGACCAATTATGCAAAATTAAAAGAATTAAACAAAGTGAGAAAAATCAAATTAAATTGAAAAATGCATGAAAATGCATTTTATTGATTTCAGAAAATCACAAATTCTCTCAAGATCATGGAGATATTTTTGAAATAATTTTTGGATCAAGAATGATTTTATTATGATTTTTTGAATCAGTAAAGCATTTAAAATAAACAAAAATGAATAAAAGAAAATAAAACTCTGAAATAAAACAAGAGCCACAAGATGAGGAGACTGGTCCACTGATCCATGCGCTGAGAGCATGCCACCTCAATAAATGAAACGCCTGAGTTTTGAATTAAAAATTCCACTTCTCAGATTAAAACGCAGCCAATGGATCTGGTGGAAAGTCTTTGGTCAAAGGCAGATCCAATGGTCCAGAGATCATCTTCTCCAAAACTCAGACTGGCCGGAGTGAGATTTAGGGCGGTGGCTGGAGAAGACTCCAGTCGTCCTCTCCGGTGAGCAGGTGGTTGCAGGTGGTCAAACATTACCAATCCTTACATCAATCTCTCCAGAATTTCAACAGGAATTCAAATCTCTTGCTCAAATATGCTAATTCTCCATAGATTTAAAAACACGAATCAAAGTTCAGAAATGTCATCCAAATCAAACATCACCAATTGCAAATCTAATGATACATAAATGTTCCTCATGCTCCATAGTTCATCCTGATCTATCCAAATCATGTTATAGCCTTGAGATCAGATCAACTCGTGTCCAAACAGAAAATTCACTTCAACCTAAATTGTCACTAATTGCTCCAATTTCAAACCAGAAATGATCTATTCCTCTATTAGATCCTAACCACATGCATAATATGAACTACATCTCCCTAAATCAAGAGGAATTTTGAAGTTTACTAACCTGATGTAGATCCACTAACAGAGCTAGCTAGAACTCGAATCAAGCTTCAAAACTCTCCAGAATCTTTCAAGGATGCAAGATAAAGATGCTTCAACCTTCAATTTGCTATGAATCAGCCTAGAACTCAAAACACAATTTCACTTGCTTCTTGGAATTTTTCAACTGCAACTTCAGTGTTCTTCACGAAATGAATGCCAAAACCACTCTGAATTCACTGCAATGAATATATAGAATGTTTTTATGGGCTTTTGAAGTGTGTTTGAAGCCCAATCCATCAATTTGCAAATTCTGATTTTTGCTCTTGAAGTTGCACATGACATCCACGTTTTTTCCATGGAAACTGTTCTAGAATCTTCCCTTTCAACTGCAAATTCCCTTGTGAGTGTATTCAGACCAAAAGGAGCACTTGAATTGCATTGATAAGGATTTTGGATATGTGACTTGCAAATGAAGAAATCAAATGACAACTCATGAAACTTGGCCTAAACTCAAAATTCTGGTAATGCCATTGTGTCCAAAATTCAATTTCCATTCAAAAAATGTGGTCACTTGACATGTTTCGGTCCTATAAATCAAAATTGGCATTTTCCCTCCTTAATTCATTTGAAAATTTCCCTTTTTGAAACCACCTCAAACCAAATCTTGCTATGAGCTCAATCAATCCATCATGACCTCTTGGCCTATGATTAAAAATGACCTATAATCTCACTTTCCCAAAATACCCCTGACTTGTAAACCTCATAACTTGAGTTCTAAAAATCAGATGGAAGACTTATAGTACAATTTAGAAAGATAAGATCATGAGGAAAAACTTTCATGTTGGCCAAAAGTTCATGTGAAACATCCTTCTTGGTCAAAAATAGCTTTGAAGTTATATGATTTTCACAAACAAATTTCAAAAGCATCTGAGGACTTGTAACTTGTCTGGGTCATAACTTGAGTTCTATATATCCCCTTGAGGACTTCTAGTACTCAAATTAAAGGTATTGAGATGCTCTAAAAGTTTCATGTTGGCCAAAGATCCATTTGAAACTTGTATCTTGACTTATGTGGCCTTGAAGTTAGGCACTAAACAGGGGATTTTACACTGAAATCCTAATTTAGCAACTTCCCACACTCTTGAATCTTCTTGATTTGATCTTGGCACAACACCACAAATGTCCTATCATATCATTTCATGAACTCCATGACCTAAAACTAGGCTTTTGATACTCTTCAATTGCCCAGTTGACTTAGGATTGATCCAGATGAAACCCTAATTGCTTGCACTTCAACTGTGGCTCTTGCAATTGACACAATGACTTGATTAAACTCTCCCATGGCCCTCTAGGAATTCTATGAGCTCCATACACACCCTCTTCTTACATTAAACACTTCACAACCCTCTGATGATCTTCAGTTGATCGTCAAGTTAGGAGAAGATTCACACTCAAACATCTAAACCCTTAGGTCCTCAAATCACCTTCTAATGACTTTGACAACTTCTCAATCTTGAATGAGACCTCTTTCTATGCTTCTCTTGATAAGAATCACCCTTGATCCCTTGCTATATGAATGATACCATGATATGCAAATGATATAACTATGCAAATGTTAATGCAATGAAACATAAACCAGATAAGAAAAGGTTGAACAAATTTTGGGGTGCAACAGCTGCCCCTATTCAAACGGCTTGGAGCCGACTGGGTGAAGAGCGAACGACCTTCAAACAATCGAGGTAGAAGACGGTTGAATACCAATCATTGTTAACTTTGTCATTGTTAACTTTACTGGGGACAACTCCGTCGACCACGGGTAATAACTCCATCCATACGGGTAACAATCACTGTGAACACAGGTAACACTTCCGTCAATACGGGCAACAATCACTGTCAACACAGGTAACAAGTCTGTCAACACAGATAACAATCTTCGGCGATTTCACTGGGACAACTCTGTCAATCACGGGTAACGACTCCGTCAACACGGATAACAATCATTGTCAACACAAGTACGATTCCGTCAACACGGATAACAATCACCATCAGCACGGGTAGCAATCACTGTCAACACAGGCACAATCACTGTCAATCACAGGTACAATTCTGTCAACACGGATAACCAGCTCTGTCCATCACAGGTACAATTTCGTCAACACGGATATCCATCTCTGTCAACACAGGGAAGAATTCCGTCAACACGGACAACAATCTCTATCAACACAGGGAAACAATTCCGTCAACACGGATACATTTGAAGAATACTTTTTTGTGGGAATACGAGAGACTTAACCAAACCACTCTGTGGGGAAATCATTAGTGACAACTCCAAAAGCTTAAGACATGAAATCTTCTACTGCTGACGTAACAGCAACCTGAGAAGAATCCCGCTGGGGACGAAAAGTTACTTAACCGAGCAACTCTGTTAGGGGACGAATGTTATCAACACCTGTCTCATGCTGAGAACTTGAATATCTGGAAATCCTTCTGAACAAGAATCTCACTCCTCTGCAAGGGATAACACCTGAAAACAACGAGGTAACCAACCTGGCTTATGTTTCAAAATGTGTATGTTTGACAATGGCGTAATGCTCCATACGGCATGGAAATGCTACGCGTTTGGGTAGATGCAAATATGATGATATACGCACAATGCGAAGATGCCAAGAGGCGCTTCAGCAAAATAAATGTTGAAGACAAGACCCAATTCACTAGGGATGAACGAGTATCTCAAAGCAATCCCACAAAATAAATGCTTGACATGTGAAGCCAACTCCGTTGGGGATAACCATCCTGTCGGGGAATGGCTCACAAGCTTGAGATTACGAACTCTGATGAGAATGTTCATCTTGTCGGAGGAAAAAACAACCTGCTGGGGAGAAGGAAAAACAATCCAGCGCTGGGGATAATCCTTCTGAACCAAAGATGACTTGGTTATATTCTGCGGGATTTACCCATGTTGGGTATTGAGTATGCACATACTCACTGCTGGGAATGCCCTTTCTGTTGGGGACATCAAGATCCGCTGAGGATACTCTCTTGGCAACTTTCCCGGGGAATACTCTTCTGGGGAGGACAACCCCCACATCCAGTAGGGGTAAGTGCCATCTCAACCCTCTCTGGGATAAGATGTGACTTCCATCTGCTGAGGAGTGATACCATTACTAGGTCACGGGACTATGGCTGGGGAAACACAAATTCCTTGACTGTTTTCTCCAAAGGTGAGATCCCTGCAAAACACAAACGAGACAAAAAACAAATCTATACAACAAGATCTATTCCGGTTAGTATCTGTGACGTTCGTTCAGTCAATTAGAAGTTTTAGCAATTATTGGCAAGGGCCAGCAAGTTTATGCATATGCAAGTTTATCAAAAACGTCGACGTTTTTCACAAACAAAAAGTAAAGAACAAGCATCAAGTACTGAATAACATGCTTTTTTGATAACGTGCCTATAAATAGGCAAAATTTTGTACACTGGATGCAACTCTTGAAAAGAGGAAGTTACGCACAAACAAAATACAAATGTTACAGAAGCACAATTAAAATTTGTATACATGTCGGCAATGTGGTACAGACGAACACCATGAGCTGATCCTCCTATGACTCGCCTGACTCTGACACTTTCCCGATACTCGATCTTCGGAAGAGATTGTTTCGGATATACGATCCTCGAATACTCCCAAACCACTAAGCAATGCAGTATCAAACTCGGACCGCAGTTATTTGCTTTTCAAATCCCTAACTTTTGCGTGAACCGCCCTTTGCGGGTTTTCAATTCACCGGGATACCCTTTTTTGCCGAAGTTGCCCTTTTTAGGTTTTCAACTTCGCGGGTGTACATCTTTTTCCATTTTATCCCTAACTTTTGCCCGAACCTTTTATTCCTTTTTTATGGTTCGCCGGGATGCCCCATTTTTGCCTGGACTTTCTTTTTCTGTCCAGCGGGTCTCTTTAAGCAAAGTTTTTTTCAACTGCATCCGAGTTCACAGGGGACGTGAAGTCCTTACCATCCATGGTGGACAACAGTAAGGCTCCTCCAGAGAAAACCTTTCTAACGACATATGGACCTTCATAGTTGGGAGTCCATTTTCCCCTGTGATCTGATTGTGGTGGGAGACTCTTTTTCAGCACATGATCGCCCGTCTGAAAGCTTAGAGGACACACCTTTTTATCATAAGCTTTCTTCATCCGGCTCTGATACAGCTGACCATATACTAGAGAAGCCAGTCTCTTCTCATCCATTAAACTGAGCTGATTCAATCTATCTTTCACCCATTCTGCCTCATCAAATTGGACAACGCGCAAAACCCTCAAAGAAGGAATCTCAACCTCCAATGGCAGGACAACCTCCATACCATATACCAGTGAAAAAGGAGTTTCCCCGGTTGATGTGCGTACCGTCGTACGATAACCGTGCAAAGCAAAATAAAACATCTCATGCCAATCCTTGTAGGTCACAACCATCTTCTGAACAATCTTCTTTATGTTTTTATTGGCCGCTTCAACAGCGCCATTCATCTTGGGCCGATAAGGAGAAGAGTTGTGATGTTCAATTTTGAAATTCTGGCACAATTCCTTCATCATCTTGTTATTCAAATTCGAACCGTTGTCAGTGATAATCCGCTCCGGGATTCCATATCTGCATATAATATCTTTCTTGATAAATCTGGCTACCACCTGCTTGGTAACATTAGCATACGATGCCGCTTCAACCCATTTGGTGAAGTAATCAATAGCTACTAAGATAAAACAATGTCTGTTGGATGCCGTGGGCTCAATTTTCCCGATCACATCAATCCCCCACATGGAAAAAGGCCAAGGCGACGACATAACGTTCAGAGGGCTCGGAGGCACATGAATTTTGTCCACATAAATCTGGCATTTATGACGCTTCTTTGCAAATTTGAAACAATTTGTTTCCATTGTTAGCCAGTTGTACCCTGCTCTTAGTAGTTTTCTCGTCATTGCATGTCCGCCGGCATGCGTGCCAAATGTACCCTCATGGATTTCTTCCATGAGCAACTTAGCCTCCTTCTCATCCACACACCGCAATAACACCAAGTCGTGGTTTCTTTTGTACAAAACACCATCCGGATTCAGATAGAAATTGCCAGCCAATCTCCTAAGAGTCTTCTGGTCACGACTGGATGCCCCAGCCGGATACTCTTGGTTCTTTAGGAAATTCTGGATATCATAATACCACGGTTTGCCATCGGAAGCTTCCTCAATGGCGAATATGAAAGCGGGCCTATCAAGGCACGAGATAACTATTCTGGGAGCCTCATTCCAGAAGTTAACCTTATACATTGAAGACAACGTCGCGAGAGCGTCTGCCATATGATTTTCTGCTCGTGGTACATGGTGCAGTTCCACCTTGTCAAAGAAAGGTAACAACCTCCTTGCATAATTCATATAGGGTATTAGATTGGGTTGACGAGTCTCCCACTCTCCCTTGATTTGGTTCACAACTAGAGCGGAGTCTCCGTACACATCAAGATTTTTAATTCTCAGATCAATAGCTTCTTCGAGCCCCATAATGCACGCTTCATATTCGGCCTCATTGTTGGTAACCGGAAAGGTCAATCTAGCAGTGAATGGGATATGCGACCCATGGGGAGTAGTAATGATTGCCCCTATTCCACTTCCATATGAATTAACGGCACCATCAAATATCAATTGCCACTTGGAACCCGGCTCTAGACCTTCATCAGGTAACGGCTCCTCACAGTCCTTCATTTTTAAGTACATGATATCCTCGTCAGGAAAATCAAACCTCATCGGCTGGTAATCATCAATTGGCTGCTCAGCTAGGTACTCTGACAGTACACTACCTTTAATAGCCTTTTGAGAAACATAATGAATATCGTATTCTATCAATACCATCTGCCATCGGGCAATCCTTCCGGAAAGTGCTTGCCTTTCAAACACGTATTTGATTGGATCCATCCTTGAAATTAGCATGGTTGTATGATTGAGCATGTATTGCCTCAAACGTTTGGCTTCCCAGGCTAGCGCACAACACGTTTTTTCGAGCATTGAGTAACGAGACTCATAGTCTGTGAACTTTTTACTCAAGTAGTAAATCGCATGCTCTTTACGTCCAGTCTCGTCATGTTTCCCGAGAACACAACCCATACTTTTCTCAAGAACCTTCAAATACATAATCAATGGTCTCCCGGCTACTGGGGGTATCAATATTGGAGGTTCCCGCAAATATTCTTTTATTTTCTCAAACGTCCTTTGACAATCTTCATTCCAGGTCACAGCCTGATCTTTTTTTCAATAACTTGAATAATGGCTCGCACGTGGCCGTTAGATGAGATATGAACCGGGCGTTGTAGTTCAATCTCCCTAAAAAACCACGAACGTCTTTTTCTGTTTTCAGTGTTGGAATTTCTTGTATTGCTTTTATCTTAGCAGGATCAACCTCAATTCCTTTTTCGCTCACAGTAAACCCCAATAGCTTACCAGATCTCACCCCGAAGGTGCACTTGTTAGGATTCAGTCTCAGCCTGAATTTCCTAAGCCTCTTGAACAATTTCAAAAGATTGACCAGATGCTCTTCCTCCGTCTGGGATTTGGCAATCATATCATCAACGTAGACTTCGATCTCTTTATGCATCATGTCATGAAAGAGTGTTGTCATTGCTCGTTGATATGTTGCCCCGGCGTTCTTCAAACCAAAGGGCATCACTTTGTAGCAGGACGTTCCCCACGGGGTAATAAAAGTTGTTTTCTCCATATCATCCGGCGCCATCTTTATCTGATTATAGCCCGAAAAGTCGTCCATGAAGGAAAACATGGAGAATTGAGCGGTGTTGTCGACCAGCACATTAATATGAGGAAGTGGAAATTCATCTTTTGGGCTCGCCTTATTCAAATCTTGATAGTCCACGCACATCCGCACCTTATCATCTTTCTTTGGTACAGGTACTATATTAGTGACCCATGAGGGATAAGTTGTAACAACTAGGAAACCAGCATCCCATTGTTTCTGAACTTCCTCCTTAATTTTCACAGCCATATCTGGTCGAGTTCTTCTAAGTTTTTGCTTAACCGGCGGACATTCCTCACGCAATGGCAGACGGTGAACCACCATATCAGTATCCAAACCAGGCATGTCTTCATAAGACCAAGCAAAAATATCGCTGTACTCCCGCAGCATCTCGATAAGCCTTTGCTTGATATCACTTTACAGTGTAGCCCCGATCCGGATATTCCTGACAACCTCTTCGGACCCCACGTTGATGATTTCAATTTCCTTCTGATGAGGCAGAATGATTCTCTCTTCTTGTTTCAAAAGTCGAGTCAGCTCTTCTGATAAGTCACTATCCTCAACAATCTCTTCTTCTGCTTGAAATATCGGGTGCTCGAAGTCGAAGCGAGTCATAGGAAGTTCGTGATCAGTGTCGTGATCAGTGTCGTCTGAAATATGAATCCTGCAATGAGAATGGTTAAATGTTTCAAATAATGCAAACAAAGCACATAACCACGTTGCCATTTTATTGTTAAACAAAAGCAGGAAAAACAAGGATCACAAAATTTGCATGCGAAAAACGCCTTTATTAATGATTAAACAAAGTACACACATAAGCAGGTAGCCCTAAAAACAAAATCATTATGCCCCGGATAGGACACAGGATTACACAATAATTGAGATTTGTAGTCACTGGAACAAGTTCCTGGATAGACCAGTTGCACAGATTTTGTCCTGGAACGCCGGGCTTGATCCAATAGTCCATATTGCAGTCACTATCTCTGTCTTTAGCATCAGAAACAACATTGATCGTTTCATAACAGACCCCACCTGGAGTGATCACCACTGGTCCTTTGAACTTTGGCACGCCTGATGCGGAAGGTGACGATGTCGGGCGATATCCCAACCCAAACTTGTCCATCTTGACTGGAATTTCAAAGACTTGGCCCCATCCTTTGGTTACTCCAGCCTGAACCACTGCCTGAGCGTCTTTGTACGAAGACATGGCCACCTCTGGCCCTTTGATGGGAACATGAAACTTGTCCTTAATCTGCAACCCCTCGAAGGCTTGACATGGCCTCTCATGGATCTCTCCATCCACTTCGATGTACTTGAATGACGAAAGATGACTAACTAGAATGTCCTCCTCTCCACAAATAGTAACAACACTGTCACCGACCATGTACTTAAGTTTCTGATGCAGCGTGGACGTCACAGCCCCTGCAGAATGTATCCATGGTCGCCCAAGTAAACAACTATAAGTTGGATGTATATCCATGATGTAGAACACAGTGTCAAACACTTCCGGCCCGACCTGGAGCGGCAACGTTATGGATCCAAACACCGACCTTCTGGTCCCATCAAAAGCCCTCACGACCAAATCACTTGGCGTGCATATGATTCCTCAGACATCTAGCTTCATCATAGCCTTCTTTGGCAACACATTCAAAGATGATCCGGTGTCTACAAGAACATGCGACATAACAGTGCCCCGACACTCCACTAAAATGTGCAAGGCCATATTATGGTCCTGACCTCTAGGTGTCAAATCAAAGTCAGTAAATCCCAGGCTGTGGCCAACATTCACATGCATCAGTACCCCCTCAAGCTGATTAACAGTTACTTCCTGAGGTACAAAAGACGTGTCCAAGATTTTCAACAAGGAATTCCGATGGGCCTCGGAACAAAGCAACAACGATAGTATTGAAATTTTGGAGGGCGTCTACTGCAAGTGCTCCACAATCATATAGTCACTTTTGCGAATCAACCTCATAAACTCTTCTACATCCTTGACTGATGTTTCCTTCTCTTTTGACTAGGAAGGTCCTCCTTCATTCACTTTGCCTTTTCCTCTAGCAATTCTCTCAACCTCAATTTCGGGTGAAGTGAAGATTCTACCACTTCGGGCCATACCTCCCGCTTTGACAATATTGCCCACTGCCCCTGCTGGCTGGCTATCCACATTAATCTTCTCCCCGTTGCAAAAAGCTTCCAACCCATAATTCCATGGAATGGCTTTCATACTCTCATAAGGAACGGGTCCTGCTTTCGTTATCGTGATAGTTGGCCGCTTGGCGGGCGCTCATATTGTAATAGTCTTTTGTGGAATTATAATTGTTGCGACCTCACCCTACTTTTCACATGTTACCTCACCAGGTTTCTCAACAGCAGTGCGGTCAAACTGCAAAGTTACCTCATCAATCATGGCCTGAATACCTCTCTTCAAATCAATACAGCCCTCTGGTCGGGTCCTACAATCCAAATAGTACTCATCACATCCGAGGAAGACCCCCCCTTCAACAATCTGCTTTTAACATAGCTCAAAGGTGTCTTCAGATTATTTACGTCCATAACCAAATCCAAATCCTCCTCTGTCAAAATAGCATTCGCTCCATGATCCGGCATTGGTTTTTGTACAATATTGGGACCATCATTACTGAAGTTGATGACTTTACTATCAATCAAATCTTGGACTTTATGCTTAAAAGCATGATAACTCTCGATATCATGTTCGGGTGCCCCGGAATGAAATTCACACTGCTTACTAGTATCATACCTGTAAGGAAGCGCTCTTGTGGGTGGGTCCAACGTTCTCTTATCAACCATATTCAAACTTAACAGTGTCTGAAGCAGCTTTGCATATGTTGACGGAGGTGTATCAAATACCCTCTTCGGCTTCCCATTCCGGATCCTTCTCTAAGCAGGATTATAACTTTGTTGCTGCTGTTGCTGCTGTTGTGGTTGTTGTCGTTGTTGTGGTATAGGGATCGTCACACTAGCAACCTGTTGTTGAATATACTAATTCCGACCTCTACCTCGTCCTCGACCACCATACACTGCGCTGGCGTCTCCTTGTCTTTTACTACCAAAGGCCTTTTTTGCACCTCCAGCTGAGGTCGATTCACCGGCTTGAATCTTACCGATTTTGATGCCATTTTCAATTCGTTCCCCCATGAGTATCATGTCAGAGAAACTACTCATCGAGCAATTGAGCAATTTATCATAATACATCCCAGAGAATGTTCCAACAAAAATATCAATCAATTCCCTTTCAACCATAGGGGGTGTGTCGCTACTGCGAAAATCGGCGCCGACTGACAGAAGAGTCGCCACCGTGCGTTATTTATCCCAACGGAGGGAAAGGAAACGCTCGAAGTAAACCTCGCAAAAAACGGGGAAGGTATGGTCATCGCAACCAAAACCTGGGTTCGGGAGTCGGTTACGCAAGGGGAAGGTATTAGCACCCCTCACGTCCATCGTACTCGACGGGATCCACGCTTGCTTGGGTTGTCTAAAGGATGCAAAACAATCTATCTACGGCTGCTAAATCTAAACAGAAAGGGATTGACTCGATAGAGCGTCGCACTCTATGCCTACGTATTCTCAAGAGAGAAAGTCAGAGTCAACGTAGTTCAGGACTACGGGGAAATTGGCTCGCCAAGACCTCGCGTCTGGTGCCTACGTACTTCCACACTGCATGGAAGATCAGAGCTTTACGTAGTTCAGGCTAACTACGGCTAGGCAAGGTATTCTCACACAGCAGTGAGAAATTAAACTGGTTTCAAAGGTTCGGGGACCTATGGGCAAAACTACGATCTGGTCTCAAGTGCACTTGGGCAAGAGAGAAAAAGGGTAACGATTAGTCATCAGCGGGAAAGTCTCGATCGCACAGCAGTGAGAGAATAGAAAGTTAGTCGTTAGTGTGCTCGCTAGGATATCGCATCCTATGTCTACATATCCTCGTCTGGTACGAGGAATCAGAGCAGCTGTAGTTCGGCTACTTTCGGGACCACAACTCAAATCTCGTTTTATTAATATTCTGAAAAATGGTTACAATGATTGAATACTGACAATAAACCCCTAAGAAATACTATCTTATCCTATGAAAAATCAAGTGAAAAATAGTCCCCTAACAAGTGGACATTCTAAACTACCTCTAAAAAGGTGTGAAAGAATTCTATGAAAAAATGCTCTAAAAAATATTAAATCTACATTAATATTTTTTCCTCTTTTTCTCAACATTTCTTTTCCCTTTTCTTTTTTTCAAAATATTTTTCCTCTTTTTTCTATATTTTTTTCACCATCTTTTTCAATATATTTTCTTCATATATTTTCAATATGTTTTTTTTCCTTATTATTTTTCTCAAAATATTTTTTCATATTCTTTTTTTTTTCTATTCTCTTTCTCACTACTTTTCATATTCTTTTTCATATTTTTTTCTCTATTTACAATAATTCTTTTCCATTTTGTAATAAAGAAAAACACAAGAAAATATAAAAGGGGGAGGGGGTTAGTTACAGTTATGGGGTATGCAAGCAGAAAAAATAAAAATACAAAACAAAGGCCCAGCCCAGCCCACACTGCACACACGCAGGATGGGGGGTATGAGGAAAAAACGCAGGTGTGTTGCCAAAAACGCTCGTTGGGCTCAGGCCCAGAGTTCATCCAGAAAAAAAAAACACCCAGAAGGGGGGTGTTGAACTAAAACGGAGGTGTTGGATCCAAAAAACCGATTGGGCCTGGCCCAATCTCTAACCCAATCTCTTCCTCCCTCCCTTCACCTTCTGAAACCCTAAGTTTCAACACTTTCCTTCTCCCTCAACCTAGCGCCGTCGCCGCCGCTCTGAACTCTCTCCGTTCAACCTTTCTTCTCCCTCTCTCTCAATCTAACAGAAACCCTCTCATCTCAGAACTTCCCCTCTCTATCTTTCTCTTACCTTCCAATTACTCACTATCAACAAAAAACGGGATCGTCTGGTGGTGTTCTTGCATGTCTATGAAGATCGACTCGTGTGGATCTTGAAGGTTGTTCGCTGAAGGCAGCGTTTGGAGTTCTCAGGGTCGTTGAAGATCATTTTGGCATTTCTGGGGAAATATGATGAACGGAGGGATGACCTCTGAAGCGTTTCTGAAGAACACGACGATCCTTGTACGTTTCTTAGAGAAAGATTGAAGAGCGTCGAAGACAAAATCTGGAAAAAATACTGTTGACATTCTTGAGGAGTGACGAACACAGGTGAAAGCCTTTGTGGATCTGGAAAAACAAAATTGTAGCCGGACGAAGATGTTGATGAGCGAGGATCTCGATGATCTCATGAAGCTTGGAGGAGATCTCTGATCTGGATAATGTTGAAGGTTGAGGATCTATGGAGATCTACTGAAGTGGTGGACGAACTCGTTGAGGCTTCATGGAGATTGGATGAAGTTGATGATTAAGCCTGACATCTTTCTGGAAACGGTTGGAAGATCTTGGATCTTGGTGAACTTGGGCGTTTTCTGGAGAAAAATTAGGAACACGATGGTGATTGTTGATGAACGGAGGGATGACCTCTGAGAAATGACGAACCATATGATGATGCTAAAGATCGCTGATGAAGATTGTGATGCTGATGATTATTTCTTCCGGCGAGATTGGTGAAGATCGTGGAAGGAAGTTTGAGATCATGAACTTCTGGGAAGGATGAACAAGGTTGGATTGGAGATGGAGATTTTCTGGGTTTGTTGATTATGGCTGATGATGGATCGGAGAAGATGAGAGGAGATTTGATGATTCCAGGTTTTTTTTGTATTTCCGGTGAAGTGGGCGGTGGCCGGAAGGAGTTACAGTCGTCGGCGATGAACTGTTAGGGTGGTTGCATGGCCGCCGGCCATGCAACTAGTGGAGTCCGGTGAGGTTTGTGGAGAGGACGTGTGTCACGGTAGTGGGGGCGTTTAATGCATGGCTTCCACGTGTTGGATACGTGGCAGAGAGAAGGAAATGAGAAAATGCGTGGCGTGATGTGGGTGATGATGTGTGGCCAGCCTCCTCTGTTAACACGTGGCTCTGAAGACTTTATATGACTGAGATTTTTCTGGATCTTTCTGGACCTTTCTGAACTGAATTGGGCTTTGGACAAACTTGGATAAAAAACCCAAACGCAATGCTAATGAAATGGACAAATTAACATGATAATTGGACTAATATGGATTAACGAACATAATTAAATGCTAATGAATTAATTGCTAATGACTCTGATTAAAACCAATACTCTAACTAAATCTAAAACTAATTAATATCCAAACAAAATAATATTCCAGCTAAACCTAGATTAAACTAATTAAAACCCAATTGAATCTAATTGAAAAGATTTATTATACTTATAAAACCAACCTATTAATATCTAAAAACAATATGTCCTAAAATACTAATTAAAATCTATTATCCTATTAAAAACTCTATTAAAAGAAAATCTATATTATTTATTTATCCTATTATTAAAAGTGAAGCCTATTTATTTTTAATGAAGCCATTTAATTTCTAACAAATTCTAAAAAGATTAAAACTATTAAAAATGTTAAAAAAAACTATTAATATTCTATATTATCCTAAAATGATTAAAAAATCTAATAAAACCCTAATAATGCCTAATAAAATCCAGAAAAATCACAATAATTCCCGAAGGAACAACAATAGCACCGAACGACAAATAACACTGCGAGAGCGCACCAAAATAGCCGGTAAAAATAAACGGGCACCGAAATATCCCTAAAAACAACAGCGCGAGCTGAAAACACCGGGAAGAGCACGACCTCCAAAAATACGATTCTACCTATCTAAACTGATTAAAAAACACCTGAAACGCGAGACGAGGGCTGTGATCCCGATAAAATCAAAACAACTGAAACAATGCACTGTATGCGATATGCAGATGCGAATGCGGTCATGCGTCGAAACATCGGAGCCAGATACGGGACCCGGTTGGTCAAATTTTAGGGTGCAACAGCTGCCCCTATTCAAGCGGCTTGGACCTAAATGGTTGAAGAGCGCCCAGCCTTCAAACATTCAAAGGTAGATGACGGTTGAATACAAATGAAACCCTGAAATTTGCCAACCGTGGGAATATACTGCAAAACTGCTTGAGGAATAGCCTCCAATGAACTGAAGTTCGGTTGTCACGGCAACAACTGGTCAATTATCTGATAAATTTTCTTCTCCTCAATACCAATCACCTGTGCGACGCCACAAGTATTGGAACAATGCTTCGAAAAGCAAACGACTTGATTCGTATCTCTCTTATGGGATCAAATCCTGTCAACTCACAGTTCACGGCGAACTTGAGGGCAATTCTCCTGGGGAACTTCTGAATCGACTGCTCGACACCCATTCTGTCAAAAGGCCGCAGCTTCAGAAATCTGATACATGCCAATCTTTGTTGTTGTTTTTTCCCGATGCTGACGTAACAACCAAATATGAAGAATCACTCCGCTGGGGAAGAAGAGAAGCTTAACCACACAAACTCTGCGGGTGAACAAATTCGAAATCCAATAGGTAACCAACCTGGTCCATGTTTCGACATGCGTATGTCTGATAATGATGCGATGTCCTATATGACATGTAAATGATATGCTTTCGTAACTGCAATACCCTATATGGCATGAATATGCTATGCGTTTTGATAGATACAAATCTGACGATATATGCAAATGCTGATGCAAGCTCTAGCTGCCAGAGAACACCAGGTCTAAACACCGCTTGGCAAAATAAATACCGGAGGCAAAGTCAACTCTACTGGGGATGAACCGAAGTCACAGAACCATCTCAGCAAAATAAATGCTGGAAAAGGGAAACCAAACCCGCTAGGGATAACCGTCCTGCTGGAGAAATGAAAAGGCAACCCTGCTTGGCGACTTCACTGGGGAAAGAAAAAACAACTCTGCTTGGGGATGCTCTCTTCAAACCATTGGCAGCTGATTGTGCCCTGCGAGGATTGATCAAAACTGGGGTTGATTGCGCACAGCACACTGCTGGAAATGCCCCTACTATCAAGGATATCAATCTTAATCTGCTGAGGATACTCCTGATCCTACTCTGATGCAGGGTGAGATACAATCTCGACTCTTCCGGGGATAATATGCAACCTCTGCTGAAGAGTAGCAATTCTAATTACAAAGAATTCAAACATTACTCGGAGCACTGGTATCCGTCGAGCTTCGTATCGAGAAACATGACAACATGCGAGTCATTGGGAATTACTGTGTCAGATACCTTTAGGTTTTTGTTTTTTTGGTTTAGGATAAACATGGACTATGTACACAGTGGAAGATATGAAAAATACTAGACGAGAACTAGCATTCAGAGGTAGACTACCAGGCGAGAACTGATAGAAAAATAGGTTATCGGACGAGAATTGATTTGGTTTGGACATCAGACGGGGCTGACTGGACAATAGATTGAGGCATAGACAACCAGGCGAGAACTGGCTGAAAGCTGACGTACACCAGACGAGAACTGGTATAACACATAGGTTAAAACACACGATGATCAGACGAGAACTGGTTACGCGACGACATGTACCAGACGAGAACTGATACAATCACTTGAAGAAACGGTGACCAGACGAGAACTGGTTGCAATAAACTACACCAGACGGGAACTGATGCTTACGATAAACTACAACAGACGGGAACTGATGCTTACGGAAGGGTGGGCTAGACGAGAACTGGTTACCGGTTTTCCAGGCGAGAACTGGACTTTGGAAACGACTGATTACTGGCACGCAACAGGTTTAAGCTGTAGGATAATGATCCACCGACGACACGACTTTTTTCGGAATGTTAAGGTTTTTTGATAAGGGTAATGACATGATTCCCCGATACTCAACTCTGGCTGGGGATAAACAGACTGGCTTGAACAACTTGCCTCAGTACACTCAGCTGGGGATAAAAAGACTGGCTTGAACAACTTGCCCCAGTACAATCAGCTTGCCCCAATCTAACTCCTGAGAGTACCGCTTTGAACAGCTTGCTACGAGACGACCTCGAGATTACTTGCCCCGGTATCTGTATGACAACAGAATTCAATCCCTATTAACAATTATCAACCCAACTGTTTTCAACATTCTCTGCGGTTACTTGCCCCTGAATGAGCGTTCTAGCGACTTAACCTGATTTGATTATCCACCTGCAATATCTGCTTTCAAATCTCAACGCTCTGCATGATTGCCCCTGATTGGGTCTCGAGAAGACTCACTTCTGATCAACTGCTTCTCAAACAAACTGCCCCTGAATCAACCGAAGCTTCGGGTCTTGTCCTCAGACTAACCGATTCCGAACTCACTGGAAGTCAATGCCCCGGATTTACAGGTTTTCACAACATACACCATTCTGGTTCAGACTGCTGAATTATCCAGTCCTGCTTGACGATTCCCTGTTGGAATTTCTTTCATGCCAACTACTAACCTGCAATTAAAACTGTCTATTTACGAATGGTAATCTTAATGCAGTGGTTATGCAGATTTTGAAAAAATTTGAGCTGTCACTCATTTACATGCATGATTGTGAGTGACGAATGAACCAAAGTTCAAACGTAGTGCTTACGTGGTCAGTGAAAAATACAACAAGGATGTGACTAGCAAGTCAAGAAGGAGTCAGGTTACTCAACCTTATCGTAATGCGCTTCAGACTAACCCTACCTCAATTAGGTCTTTTAAGGGATGTATCGTGGTCGGGTTCACGGTTCGTGAAACAAAGGATATTTGGCTCAAATTTTGATTTGTACCCACCCCTTCTACGTGATGATCTCCGATCCTAAGTTTCAGTTAACCTGGCACGAGCGCTCGCCTCTTCGAGAGGTATGTTGAATGGTAAGAACCACACTAAGGAACTCACAGGGCTATTCCGGAGTGATAGTTACTCCTTCTTCGCTTTCGGTGTCTGTGTACACGACTTTGACTCGCTGGGAAAATTTTTTTTTTCTATCCCCTCTTTTTCGTTCTTTTAATTCCCTAATTTTTGTCTGGACTGACTCCTTTTGAGTTCTTTTCGATTTTTCCATTCTCTTTTGAAGTCCAGCGGGATGCCCTGATTTTTGCCTAAGTATTAGCTTTCTAGCTTTTTCTTTCTTTTTACTTAGCGGGCTTTCTTTCTTCTTTCTTTTGGAACAAAGTCGTGTGACACTGGTTGTCTTGATTGCTCCGAAAGGATTGTAACTGTCTCACTCCTGATTGGTGAGGTTTAACCATTGAAAGATATAAACTGTTTGGTCCTTGAAATACAACACTCCTCTGTAATACTTGAATGCTCGGTCAAGCTAACTGACAACTACCCTGCCCCGGGTTAAGATGTGAGGGTTTAAAAGTCCGAAAAAACTTCTACTTCCTGGCTCGAAGTGGTTAACAAGGGACTAACTCCTTATATCTCCAGTGTTTGGGGGATTTTGAAACAATGCCTTGTACGTCATCGGTAAGGTCTTATCTGAAAGCATACGATCATCGGTTATGAGTTTATTTCGTCATCCTCCCTCCAATTTTCGCTAGTCACAGTGATAAAGTGGAGTGAATAAAATGCAAGTGTCAGTGCAATGCAGTAAATGAGCGACAGCGACATGATTAATTTAGAAAAATGCATAGTCACTTTATTATTATCACCATTCGAAACATACAATGCTTAAGAGCGGGTAGTAACTAACAGAAAAGAAACTACAAATGCAAATGATATAAAGATCTGAGGACTGCCAATGCTGAGGCGCCCGCCTGTCTGAATCACTGGCTTCTGGGGAATACCTTCCAAGTCTACGAGCTTAGACACCTGAGCGGTTGGGATGAACAAACAAAAATCCTTCTCGAAAGGAAATGCGATCTTGGTCGATCAACTGTTGTACTTTCGCCTGAAATGCTTTACAATCTTCTGTCGAATGCCCCGGAGAGCCACCATGGTAACCACACTGAACGTGGGGATTATACCCAGGAGGGTAAGGTTCCGGAACTGGCTTAAGAGTTTTAGGTTCCACCAAAGAACTCTGGATCAAAGACGGTAGCAGCTGGCTATACGGCATAAGCAATGGGTGAGAAGGACCATTCCTTCGTTCCAAGTTGTTGCGAGGTCGATTCTGATTCTGACGCTGATTCTGATAACCTCGGCCACGAGTTTGCTGATTTGCAATGGAAGCAACATAAGATTCCTGATAGGGTGCCCCAGGCACGGCTGTCTGTTCAGTATAACAAGCCACAGGAGGTACTGATCTCTGATAAGATGAAGAACCAACAAAATTTACTGATTCGCTTCGAGGATATTCAACCTTTGGCATGACTGCATTGATCTCAACTCTTTCTTCATTCTGATAGTCACAAGGATATTCAGTTTCACCAGCTTGATCGTTTGAAGTAATCTGAATTTTCCCAATTCTTATGGCATACTCAAGGCGTTCTCCTAATGCTACCACGTCAGAGAAACTTGATGGAAGTCCGAGCAATCTTTCGAAGTACGGATCTTGTAGGGAATCTACAAACATGCTTGTCAGCTCTTGGTCAAGGAGTGGTGGTTGTACTCTAGCAGCAAATTCTCTCCATCTCTGAGCATACTTCCTGATAGGTTCATTATTCTCTTGAGACAGTTCTTGCAACTGCATGCGATGGGGAGCTATGTCTAGGTTGTAATCGTACTGCTTCAGAAAAGCTCTGGCTAAATCCATCCATGATTGAATCTGATTTCTCTCTAACTGCATATACCACCTCAAAGATGCCCCAGTCAGACTATCTTGAAAGCAATGGATCATCAATTTGTCATCTCGCACAAACGAAGTCATTCTTCGACAGAACATCATCAAATGTTGCTTCGGACAGCTATCTCCCATGTACTTCTCAAATTGCGGCACTTTGAACTTATAAGGCAACACCAGGTCAGGAACCAAGCACATGTCTACAGCATCCAGGTTAACAGCATCTTTCATCTTCAAAACTTTCATTCCTTCTTCCAACGCTCGGAGTCTTCTATCCTTTTCAAGAGCTCTTGGATCTACCATCCTGGCTATCGGGATATCTCTTCGGTAATTCATCACAGGGAAAACAACACCTTGATTGTTAACAGGAGGCAGACGCTCATATCGGGCACCAAACTGCTCATGTCGATCTCGGTTCTCAACAGAAGGCTGTACAACTTGGTCTGCAGTAATGTTGTTCACTCGCGGGAAGTCTTCCATAGAATCATACAGAGGGTTGGACGTCATAGAAAACCATGTCAAGGTGTTAGGAGACTGGAAATTGCCTTCAGACATAGCTACCAATAGTCTTCAGCTGACTTCAATGCTCGATTCTGCTCAAATCTACTCAACCCCTAGGTAGGTCTTCTGATAATCAACAGCTGCTCAATCCAAACTCCGGGTAATCACCTTCAGGAAACAAAGGCTGGATCAGAACTCTGGCTAACTGGAGGATGATATGCAATATGATGCAACACTGATATGCACATGATATGCAAGATGCAACAAACAACGGGACCACAGCCCCCACACAATCTGAATACTGCTGCGCTGCTGACGGAGTACATTTGCTCTGAAGAGAAGACCAAAATAACGGGTAGGTTGGAAGTCAAGTTTCCTGCAAAAAACCCCCCCACTCACAGGTGTGGACCTATATCTGACAAGGTACGGCATCCTATGCGGTCGTCAGCGTCACAGACTTTCAAAACTGACGATACGATTCCCAGAAGGAGTGGCATCATCGAGTCCTGAAGAGGCCTCACTTAGCTAACTTCCAAATGATCGGTTCCCAGAGTCGACAATCCAACTAACCAGCAACCCGAGCCACCCAAAGGGTGGGACAAGAGGCCAACCAGAAGAACCTCGTCTGAGTGTAGATTTCGCGGGACACTAATACAAGCAAAGCCGGTAGGCGCCCACTAATCTCTACTCTAAGTCTAAGGTGCACTCAAGCCCAGGTCCGACTTATCTCTCAATCATAGAACACCCGTCACACCCCAACAGCAACAGATAATATCAATACATAAACACCAAATAGACAAGCAAACAAGCGCTAGGATTAACTCTCTCTTAGGGGACGTTGGATCCCACATGCATAAGGACTATCGCAGTCCTTAGCAGCCAGGGGACGTTGGATCCCCAACAGACTCACATAGGGAACTATCGCATTCCCCAACAGAGTCGCCAGCTGTCGCTACTGCGAAAATCGGCGCCGGCTGACAGAAGAGTCGCCACCGTGCGTTATTTATCCCAACGGAGGGAAAGGAAACGCTCGAAGTAAACCTCGCAAAAAATGGGGAAGGTATGGTCATTGCAACCAAAACCTGGGTTCGGGAGTCGGTTACGCAAGGGGAAGGTATTAGCACCCCTCACGTCCATCGTACTCGACGGGATCCACGCTTGCTTGGGTTGTCTAAAGGATGCAAAACAATCTATCTACGACTGCTAAATCTAAACAGAAAGGGATTGACTCGATAGAGCGTCGCACTCTATGCATACGTATTCTCAAGAGAGAAAGTCAGAGTCAACGTAGTTCGGGACTACGGGGAAATTGGCTCGCCAAGACCTCGCGTCTTGAGCCTACGTACTTCCACACTGCATGGAAGATCAGAGCTTTACGTAGTTCAGGCTAACTACGGCTAGGCAAGGTATTCTCACACAGCAGTGAGAAATTAAACTGGTTTCAAAGGTTCGGGGACCTATGGGCAAAACTACGATCTGGTCTCAAGTGCACTTGGGCAAGAGAGAAAAAGGGTAACGATTAGTCGTCAGCGGGAAAGTCTCTATCGCACAGCAGCGAGAGAACAGAAAGTTAGTCGTTAGTGTGCTCGCTAGGATATCGCATCCTATGCCTACATATCCTCGTCTGGTACGAGGAATCAGAGCAGCTGTAGTTCGCTACTTTCGGGACCACAGCTCAAATCTCGTTTTATTAATATTCTGAAAAATGGTTACAATGATTGAATACTGACAATAAACCCCTAAGAAATACTATCTTATCCTATGAAAAATCAAGTGAAAAATAGTCCCCTAACAAGTGGACATTCTAAACTACCTCTAAAAAGGTGTGAAAGAATTCTATGAAAAAATGCTCTAAAAAATATTAAATCTACATTAATATTTTTTCCTCTTTTTCTCAACATTTCTTTTCCCTTTTCTTTTTTTCAAAATATTTTTCCTCTTTTTTCTATATGTTTTTCACCATCTTTTTCAATATATTTTCTTCATATATTTTCAATATGTTTTTTTCCTTATTATTTTTCTCAAAATATTTTTTCATATTCTTTTTTTTTCTATTCTCTTTCTCACTACTTTTCATATTCTTTTTCATATTTTTTCTCTATTTACAATAATTCTTTTCCAATTTGTAATAAAGAAAAACACAAGAAAATATAAAAGGGGGAGGGGGTTAGTTACAGTTATGGGGTATGCAAGCAGAAAAAATAAAAATACAAAACAAAGGCCCAACCCAGCCCACACTGCACACACGCAGGATGGGGGGTATGAGGAAAAAACGCAGGTGTGTTGCCAAAAACACTCGTTGGGCTCAGGCCCAGAGTTCATCCAGAAAAAAAAACACCCAGAAGGGGGGTGTTGAACTAAAACGGAGGTGTTGGATCCAAAAAACCGATTGGGCCTGGCCCAATCTCTAACCCAATCTCTTCCTCCCTCCCTTCACCTTCTGAAACCCTAAGTTTCAACACTTTCCTTCTCCCTCAACCTAGCGCCGTCGCCGCCGCTCTGAACTCTCTCCGTTCAACCTTTCTTCTCCCTCTCTCTCTTAATCTAACAAAAACCCTCTCATCTCAGAACTTCCCCTCTCTATCTTTCTCTTACCTTCCAATTACTCACTATCAACAAAAAATTGGATCGTCTGGTGGTGTTCTTGCATGTCTATGAAGATCGACTCGTGTGGATCTTGAAGGTTGTTCGCTGAAGGCAGCGTTTGGAGTTCTCAGGGTCGTTGAAGATCATTTTGGCATTTCTGGGGAAATATGATGAACGGAGGGATGACCTCTGAAGCGTTTCTGAAGAACACGACGATCCTTGTACGTTTCTTGGAGAAAGATTGAAGAGCGTCGAAGACAAAATCTGGAAAAAATACTGTTGACATTCTTGAGGAGTGACGAACACAGGTGAAAGCCTTTGTGGATCTGGAAAAACAAAACTGTAGCCAGACGAAGATGTTGATGAGCGAGGATCTCGATGATCTCATGAAGCTTGGAGGAGATCTCTGATCTGGATAATGTTGAAGGTTGAGGATCTATGGAGATTTACTGAAGTGGTGGAAGAACTCGTTGAGGCTTCATGGAGATTGGATGAAGTTGATGATTAAGCCTGACATCTTTTTGGAAACGGTTGGAAGATCTTGGATCTTGGTGAACTTGGGCGTTTTCTGGAGAAAAATGAGGAACACGATGGTGATTGTTGATGAACGGAGGGATGACCTCTGAGAAATGACGAACCATATGATGATGATGAAGATCGCTGATGAAGATTGTGATGCTGATGATTATTTCTTCCAGCGAGATTGGTGAAGATCGTGGAAGGAAGTTTGAGATCATGAACTTCTGGGAAGGATGAACAAGGTTGGATCGGAGATGGAGATTTTCTGGGTTTGTTGATTATGGCTGATGATGGATCGGAGAAGATGAGAGGAGATTTGATGATTCTAGGTTTTTTTTGTATTTCCAGTGAAGTGGGCGGTGGCCGGAAGGAGTTACAGTCGCCGGCGATGAACTGTTAGGGTGGTTGCATGGCCGCCGGCCATGCAACTGGTGGAGTCCGGTGAGGTTTGTGGAGATGACGTATGTCACGGTAGTGGGGGCGTTTAATGCATGGCTTCCACGTGTTGGAGACGTGGCAGAGAGAAGGAAATGAGAAAATGCGTGGCGTGATGTGGGTGATGATGTGTGGCCAGCCTCCTCTGTTAACACGTGGCTCTGAAGACTTTATATGACTGAGATTTTTCTGGATCTTTCTGGACCTTTCTGAACTGAATTGGGCTTTGGACAAACTTGGATAAAAAACCCAAATGCAATGCTAATGAAATGGACAAATTAACATGATAATTGGACTAATATGTATTAACGAACATAATTAAATGCTAATGAATTAATTGCTAATGACTCTGATTAAAACCAATACTCTAACTAAATCTAAAACTAATTAATATCCAAACAAAATAATATTCCAGCTAAACCTAGATTAAACTAATTAAAACCCAATTGAATCTAATTGAAAAGATTTATTATACTTATAAAACCAACCTATTAATATCTAAAAACAATATGTCCTAAAATACTAATTAAAATCTATTATCCTATTAAAAACTCTATTAAAAGAAAATCTATATTATTTATTTATCCTATTATTAAAAGTGAAGCCTATTTATTTTTAATGAAGCCATTTAATTTCTAACAAATTCTAAAAAGATTAAAACTATTAAAAATGTTAAAAAGCTATTAATATTCTATATTATCCTAAAATGATTAAAAAATCTAATAAAACCCTAATAATGCCTAATAAAATCCAGAAAAATCACAATAATTCCCGAAGGAACAACAATAGCACCGAACGACAAATAACACTGCGAGAGCGCACCAAAATAGCCGGTAAAAATAAACGGGCACCGAAATATCCCTAAAAACAACAGCGCGAGCTGAAAACACCGGGAAGAGCACGACCTCCAAAAATACGATTCTACCTATCTAAACTGATTAAAAAACACCTGAAACGCGAGACGAGGGCTGTGATCCCGATAAAATCAAAACAACTGAAACAATGCACCGTATGCGATATGCAGATGCGAATGCGGTCATGCGTCGAAACATCGGAGCCAGATACGGGACCCGGTTGGTCAAATTTTAGGGTGCAACAGGGTGGACTCTTGCCGCCAGATCGCGCCAATGCTGAGTATACTCCTTGAAACTTTCCCCGTTCTTCTGAGAAAGACTTTGAAGTTGGACCCTATTTGGTGCAAGGTCACTATTGTATTCGTAATGTCTGACGAAAGCATCTGCCAATTCTTTCCAACTTCCGATCTGTGCAGGCTCTAGTCCCATGTACCATTCCAGCTATGGTCCTGACAAACTATCTTGGAAAAAATGCATAAGCATTTTCTCATCATCAGAGCACGCAGATATCCTCCGGTAATATGAACGCACATGAACCCGTGGGCATGTATCCCCCTTATATTTATCGAAAGTGGGAGCTTTGAACTTCAATGGCACCCTCAGCCCAGGAACCAGCCCCATGGTAGCCATGTCCAAGCCTGCAGAATTTTGATTGGCTATACCTCTCATCTGTTCCTCCAGCATTTTAATCCTCTGATCACTATCAATGGGACCCTCAAAACCCATGCCTTGCCCAGAAAAGGCATCTTCCTGACGATCTCTATTCCAGTACGGCCCCTCATTACCATATCCGTCATAGGCAGCATTACGACCATGACCATGACCACTTTGGAAGAACCTGGGGCCATACCTCAGATTGCCAAGTTCTTGATTAGTAGCCACCGTCCCGAAACCAGTATTGAAATGACCCATCACAGCACCATTGGTATTCACATTGCCAAACCCAACATTGTCGTAGCCATTATTACCAAAACCTTGATTGTTATCACCGAACCCTCCGTTGCCGAGGCCCTGATTATTGAAACCATCATTGCCATCCCGATTGCCAAAGCCAAGACCCTGATTGTTGTCACCGAAACCAGTATTGATACCAACATTCCTGTTGGTTTCCACATTCCCATTAACATTATCAGCATTTCTGTTACCAGCGTTGCCGTTGTCGTTGCCAGTACCAGTCTCACCAGCATTTGGTATCACTTCCTCCCTGTGAGGAGTCTCAACATGAGCAGAGTTGTATTCAGTATTACCAGCCGCTCGCGCCAACAGCGGTTGCACCAGAGTTTGAAGATGTTCCTGGCCTTTAGCCACAACTTCCATGGTCTGTATGAATTGGGCCAACCTATCCCAGATCTCCTGCATCTCAGACTGTACCTGATCCATGATCTTCTTACTGTTGCTTCTTGTAGCGTACCGGTGAGTTCTCTATTTGTCAATCTTGAAACAACCTGAAAGACACAGGAGATAAGATTCAGGCTCAAAAAGTTCCTGCCATGCAATATGAATATGCAAATGCACACGTGTAAATATGCAACAGGTTAATTTCCCCCCGATTCTAGTTTTGGAGAAGAAGTCATAACGACAATGGAGTCCCAAGTAGGAAAACGCAGAATCATAAACCTCATACATAAACAAATGGCAAGAGGCAAAGTACAAAGATACAACTAAATACAACTAGAAAAGACCTCGGCCAACAAGCCTGGCGATGGTCAAAATATAAGTACAGATAACAAGGGAAAAGAAAAGGTAAATCAGGCCAAATGGCGTTCCCTGACATCTTCCAATATCCTCAACGTCTCCGGAAGACCAAATATGGAGATTAGTTCCTGTATCAGTAATGCATGTCGCTCGACAGTGGACCTCAGCTTTTTAGTGTCCTCTTCACAGGCTCCCCTGCCAAAACACTCATCAATCCTACATCTTTTGGAGCCAGCCTTCAATTCACTACCCCTAGTTTCTTTGACTATGTCACTCACTCTAAACCCAGCGTCGCATCTAAGTGATGCCTCTTCAGCAATCTTCGTATCCTTAGCACTGAGCTGCTCCTCTAACTGGGAAATCTAAAGTTTCAACTCATCTTCACGCTCCTTCCGTTTGGTAAGCGTTGTATTCCACAAAGATTCCCATTTGGAAAGTCGAGAATAAGCCTTGTTCAGATGTTCTTTCTTAGTAGCAAGGACACTACTAACACCATTCGGGGCTATTCCTAATTTCTCACTCTTGCTGGTCTCTTCAGTCAAGTCTGAACCCAACCTATTAATCATCTCAGTCTGCTTCTTCAAAGTGAAAGTTGTCTCATTCTTCTCATGCCTAAGCTGGAAAATCTCTTTCTCTAGCTCTTCATTTGCTCTCTGCAACTCTTTCTTTTCAGCCAGCAGCTTGTTATACTTCTCAATCTCTACTAAAGCAGGTTACTCAATCACCGGAAGATACAAAGGCTCTGCAGCAAGATATGGCATCGAGGAAGTCCTAACTCTCTCATGGATCCAGAGCCGGTAAGGATTATAAGCTCGACTGTCACTCTTACCAAGCAATGCCTTTCCTCTTCTGTGAATAATACCCCAAGCACGCCTCAATCTGACCAAAACATATCCATCTAACAAACCTGTGACATACAGAGATTCCTGTATCTCGTCTTCAACCGGAGAGTCCCTCAAAGCATAGCCAAATTGTCTCACAAGCAGAGAAGGGTTATAATTAATACAACCTTTCCATCCAATCAAAGGAACATTCGGAAATCCACTGCAACTAGATATAATATCCACTCCGAGCAAGTTTCGATCAAACAAAACAATGTTCTCAGCACACAAGCCCATCAATCTGGAAGACCAATCTAAAGTACCGGCAGTATCAACAAAAGGTCCCTTCTTAGGAAAATGTCCCTGAAACCACCTGGATAGAAGAGGTACACAGCAAGAAACATTCTTTCCCCGACGTTTTTCATTCTTATAGTAAATAGAATGATAAACATCGCCCAAGAGAGTAGGCACCGGATTCTTCGAGGCAAGAATAAAGAAAGCATCTGAGTCAACAAAATCAGGCAAGTTAGGGAACAAGACAGATCCATAAATGCGAACAGCCAGAATAGCACTGAAAGCAATCCATCATCCATCCTTCGCACACTGCGTAGCCTTCTCAACCAAGCAAGAAAGATGAAAACCATAAAATCCATTCAGCTTGACCAAACCTCCGGGGAACTCAAAAGCGTCTAAACTGACAATCTCATCAAGCTTAGCCAACTCAGGCTCAATATCCTCATGAACAAAAGGCATCTGATCTAACACAGGAACTCCTAGCATATCAGAATATTCCTCCAAAGTAGGGGCCAAAATAAAATCAGGGAACAAGAAGCATCTCAACTGAGGCTCGTAAAACTGCATCAAGGTATACAATCTAGTCATCTCAAACACAGAAGGTCTGCACAACAAACTGAGCAGTTTCCCATAAGACTCTCTAAACTCAGCCTTCACTCTATGATCTGCTAGAGCAACCAACTGCAATAAGGAACTGACATCTGGAGACGACAACCTGTAAGCAACTATTCTCTTCATGGACTCCATGTCTGGCAAGAAGAACACTAGAATCTGAGGGGAACAAACACACCTGCAACATAAATACACGTTAATGAAATGCAAACATGAAAATGCAGATGCATATGCAACAAGGGATCAAGTGTAATGATGAAGAACTATGTTGTGCTGGACTGCAGCTTGAGAACCATCAAATCTTCTCCTCAAACCAAACCAACCACAAAATAACCCTCACAACCAATTCTCACTGATAGAGACAAACCAGGTGTTCTGAGGCCAGAGTTTTCCTCCAAAAAGACCCACCTACCCTCTCACAGGTATGTACTTAACTCGCAGACGAGGTACGACATCCTATGCGGTCATCAGCGTCACAGACTTTCAAGAGCGATGATACGATACCCAGAAGGTGTGGCATCATTATCTCTTGAAGGCCTCACTTAGCCGAATCCCAAATGATAGGTTCCCAGAGTCGACAACCCTCAAATCCAACAACCTATCAAGCCCAAAGGGCCAGGAAAGATGCCATCGAAGAGAATCTCGTCTGAGCGTAAATTCCGTAGCTAGTTGGTGCGAGCAAAGCAAGCAGGCTAACCACTATTCTCTACTTCTAAGTCTATGTGCACTCAAGCCCAGGTCCGACTTATCTCTCAAAGTAACCCTCTACCCACAGCACAATAACAAATATACAGTACTGAAAGTAAAAGAAAAATAAATACGCACAAAACCCCAGACGGGAAAACAAGCGCTAGGATTGACTCGCATAGGGAACCACTGAGTGTCCCCAACAGAGTCGCCAGCTATCGCTACTGCGAAAATCAGCGTCGACTATGACAGAAGAGTCGCCACCGTGCGTTATTTATCCCACAAGAGGGAAAGGAAACGCTCAGAGTAAACCTAATGCAAAGAGGGAAAGGAATGGTCATCGCAACCAAATCCTGGATTCAAGAGTCGGTTACGCAAGAGGAAGGTATTAGCACCCCTCACGTCCGTCGTACTCGACGGGATCCACGCTTGTTTTCTATCTAAGGGTATGTTATCTATCTACTCTACAGGTCTGGGTTAAAAAAAAAGAAAAGAAAATGACTCGGCAAAGTATCGCACTTTATGCCTACGTATTCCCGTCTGGAACGAGAAATTAGAGTCAACGTAGTTCGCCTAACTACGGGTTAAAAGGGGGGAAAGGTTGCTCGCTGAGATGTCGCATCTCGTGCCTACGTACTTTCATACGGCATGAAAGATCAGAGCAAACGTAGTTCAGGCTACGGAAGACACAAGTGTGTCTGACAGTTTTTTATCTCCTTATGAAAGGGTTTTCCTGATTAAAGGTCCAAGAGGACAAAAACAGAGTTTGATTGTTTGTTTTCAGTCTTTTACGAAAGAACTGTTTTTTAGGATGTTTGCAATCTCAGTCGCACTAGAGACTATGACCCAGGAGTGAACGCTTTGTATGTCACCCAAAGGGTACCACACTAACAATCCAGATTACTGGAGAGAGACCCTCCACAAACCTTTTCCCAGATAGCTTAAGGCTCGTAACGCACGACTTCAATTAACCTTATTACTGTGTTTTTGCATTGTTTTGAGATGAGAAGAGAAAGACACCTTAAAACTATGGTTGAAAGGAGAATCTACCTACAGTTATCATGCATGGGTCAAAACCTAATTTTTGTCATAATTCCCTCTTGCACAGAGGAAATCAGAGATCCTAGGGGAAAACAGCAAAAGAAAACAAGCAGTAAACAGTAAACAGTAAAATGCATGCTATGCAACAGTATAAGAGAGGCAAGGGAGAAAAAAACAGGCAAGAGGAGACAAGCTCCACCTCAAACCTAGAGGTAATCAACACAAGCAAACAGATAATACAACAAAAGAAAAGAAACAGAGGACACAGCCCAAGCAACAGTAATAGTCTTCAGCAGACAGCAACAACAAGCTCTAAACAGCACAATTGAAATGACAGCAAAGTTGACAGCAAGACTTCATCTTCAAGCTAGCTTCTATCTTCAAGCTTCTTCAACTTCATCTTCAAGCTCTAGCAAGCACACTCCAAGCAGAGGAACAATCACCAAGATCAAGGTTGCAATGTTGAGAACCCAATGAAAACCAAAGGAAATCATCAAACACCTACATTGAAATGGAAAGGTATCCTCAAAGTTCTACTCAACTATGGGCATACCACACATCCCTCCAAAGGAGAGATGGATTTTTCCTAGGAGGACTTCATGTCATTGGATGGAATAGAAGCACACAATGCATTCTATGTTTGATGAAGAAATCAAAACTAGCTCTAATGGCTGTTCCTAAAACCCTAATTTCCTAAGCTCCTAAAACAACTCCTAAAAGAAAAGGAAACTTCAACTCCAAGCTCCAATATTCAAACCACATTAACTACATCAAGTCCAGAAGACCTCTCAAAAAGGAAACCAAGCAAATCCAACTCCAAGGTCATCAACAAGACCAAACAATCAAGGGCACTAAAGATAGGACACCACAAGCACAAGCAACTTGCAAAATTCAACAAAAATAGAAAACAAAGTTGTAAAATTCTTATAAAATTCCTAGGGGAACATACATGTTTTAACAACCTAGGGTTAAAATATTAAAGCCTGATTCAACTTCTAAGTTACCTAAATAATTTTTAAATTGAAGGGTATCAAGGTGATCCACAAGTTTGGGATGGCTCTAATCTCAACACCTAAAACAGATCCTAAATTTGTTCTAAAATTCCAACAAAATTTCGAAGGGAACATGAATATCTACCCTAAAACATACTAAAAATCAAAGCCAAACTCATCACCAATTGGAAGAACAAAATTCAACAAAACAGATGACCAATTATGCAACATTAAAAGAATTAAACAGAGTGAGAAAAATCAAATTAAATTGAAAAATGCATGAAAATGCATTTTATTTATTTCAGAAAATCACAAATTCTCTCAAGATCATGGAGATATTTTTGAAATAATTTTTGGATCAAGAATGAATTTATTATGATTTTTTGAATCAATAAAGCATTTAAAATAAACAAAAATGAATAAAAGAAAATAAAACTCTGAAATAAAACAAGAGCCACAAGATGAGGAGACTGGTCCACTGATCCAAGCGCTGAGAGCATGCCACCTCAATAAACGAAACGCCTGCGTTTTGAATTAAAAATTCCACTTCTCAGATTAAAACGCAGCCAATGGATCTGGTGGAAAGTCTTTGGTCAAAGGCAGATCCAATGGTCCAGAGATCATCTTCTCCAAAACTCAGACTGGCCTGAGTGAGATTCAGGGCAGTGGCCGGAGAAGACTCCAGTCGTCTTCTCCGGTGAGCAGGTGGTTGCAGGTGGTCAAACATTACCAATCCTTACATCAATCTCCAGAATTTCAACAGGAATTCAAATCTCTTGCTCAAATATGCTAATTCTCCATAGATTTTAAAACACGAATCAAAGTTCAGAAATGTCATCCAAATCAAACATCACCAATTGCAAATATAATGATACAAAAATGTTCCTCATGCTCCATAGTTCATCCTGATCTATCCAAATCATGTTATAGCCTTGAGATCAGATCAACTCGTGTCCAAACAGAAAATTCACTTCAACCTAAATTGTCACTAATTGCTCCAATTTCAATCCAGAAACGATCTATTCCTCTATTAGATCCTAACCACATGCATAATATGAACTACATCTCCCTAAATCAAGAGGAATTTTGAAGTTTACTAACCTGATGTAGATCCACTAACAGAGGTAGCTAGAACTCGAATCAAGCTTCAAAACTCTCCAGAATCTTTCAAGGATGCAAGATAAAGATGCTTCAACCTTCAATTTGCTCTGAATCAGCCTAGAACTCAAAACACGATTTCACTTGCTTCTTGGAATTTTTCAACTGCAACTTCAGTGTTCTTCACGAAATGAATGCCAAAACTACTCTGAATTCATTGCAATGAATATATAGAATGTTTTTATGGGCTTTTGAAGTGTGTTTGAAGCCGAATCCATCAATTTGCAAATTATGATTTTTGCTCTTGAAGTTTCACATGACAGTCACGATTTTGCCATGGAAACTATTCTAGAATCTTCCCTTTCAACTGCAAATTCCCTTGTGAGTGTATTCAGACCAAAAGGAGCACTTGAATTGCATTGGTAAGGATTTTGGATATGTGATTTGCAAATGAAGAAATCAAATGACAACTCAAGAAACTTGGCCTAAACTCAAAATTCTGGTAATGCCATTATATCCAAAATTCATTTTCCATTCAAAAAATGTGGTCACTTGACATGTTTTGGTCCTATAAATCAAAATTGGCATTTTCCCTCCTTAATTCATTTGAAAATTTCCCTTTTTGAAACCATCTCAAACCAAATCTTGCTATGAGCTCAATCAATCCATCATGACCTATTTGATAGCCTAAAAACCCCATTTGAACAACTTTCATGTTGAACAAAATTGCAGTTGACAAGTGCAAGTTGGAGATTTTGGCCTATGATTGAAAATGACCTATAATCTCACTTTCCCAAAATACCCCTGACTTGTAAACCTCATAACTTGAGTTCTACAAATCAGATGGAAGACTTCTAGTACAATTTAGAAAACTAAGATCATGAGGAACAACTTTCATGTTGGAAAAAGTTCATGTCAAACCTCCTTCTAGGTCAAAAACAGCTTTGAAGTCAGATGATTTTCACCGACAAATTTCAGAAGCATCTGAGGACTTGTAACTTGTATGGGTCATAACTTGAGTTCTATAAATCCCCTTGAGGACTTCTAGTACTCAAATTAAAGGTATTGAGATGCTCTACAGGTTTAATGTTGGACAAAGATCCATTTGAAACTTTTATCTTGACTTATGTGGCCTTGAGGTTAGGCACTAAACATGGGATTTTACACTGAAATCCTACTTTAGCAACTTCCCACACTCTTGAATCTTCTTGATTTGATCTTGGAACAACACCAAAAATGTCCTATCATATCATTTCATGAACTCCATGACCTAAAAGTAGGATTTTGATACTCTTCAATTGCCCAGTTGACTTAGGATTGATCCAGATGAAACCCTAATTGCTTGCACTTCAACTGTAGCTCTTGCAATTGACACAATGACTTGATTAAACTCTCCCATGGCCCTCCAGGCATTCTATGAGCTCCATACACACCCTCTTCTTACATTCAACACTTCACAACCCTCTGATGATCTTCAGTTGATCCTCAAGTTAGGAGAAGACTCACACTCAAACATCTAAACCCTTAGGTCCTCAAATCACCTTCTGATGACTTTGACAACTTCTCAATCTTGAATGAGACCTCTTTCTAGGCTTCTCTTGATAAGAATCACACTTGATCCCTTGCTATATGAATGATACCATGATATGCAAATGATATAATTATGCAAATGTTAATGCAATGAAACATAAACCAGGTAAGAAAAGGTTGAGCAAATTTTGGGGTGCAACAGACCCTGTCTTGGTAACAAGCGTCGACCATGCTTACTCCTCCTCGGGATCACGGGCTGCCCTTAAGTCATCAATCCTATGCTCAGGAGCATCGACTTAGGGGGCTCATGTTCCGGACTGGCTCAATGGCTAGCCATGGCTCAATCCACTTCTGCATCCAAAACGACCCAATAGCCTAAACCCTGTCAGTTAAGGGAAATGAAAAATATTTTCTACTCTACCCCTCAGCTGAGGAGGGCTGACTAGCTGACCCCCAAAATCAATTGTCCTTTGTTACATCTCTTCCTGTCACGCACGGTTCAACCATCCACAAACGACCACGACGCTCTTGCCCGCGACCATGCCCTTGCTCAATGCAATGGCTAGTTTTGAGCACATATGCCCGTCTCAACGACTATTTTCTGGAAGTTACCTATTTTTGGGGAACGGTTATCTCGGTTCGAAAATAGGGACCAATGACTAAGCACTAAGGGAATTATAAAAACCTTGTCCTTTGAGAGGGTCATCTATCCAATAATCATCCTAAGAAACACTTACTTTGTACTTGCCTTCTCATCTCCTGATTCTTACTTTAGTATCGGAGTGCCTTGCTGGTACACCCCCTCTTTCTTGTTTCCAGCATCGCGGGCGAAGTCTCTGATCCACTTCAGGTTCTGATCAATCGGAAATATCATATATATAATTAATAATTTTCTTTAGACCAAATATTATATAATTTATATAAGATCAAGCTTGAATAATATATTTGAATTTAAAGTTAAATATATTTTTAGTTCCGTTTATTTTCACTTTTAGTATTTCTAAAAGTTTCCTTTAAAGAATTTTCCTTTTAATATTCTGCATCCATATTTTTGACCCCTCCTGCTAACAGTTGTTAACAAAAGCTAACATGACATGCCATGTGGAACTTGTTTGATGATTGGAGATACCCGTGGCAATGGCAGCGTGACAAAAATAATGATGTGGATGCCACATGAAAATTTCTTTCTTTTTTATTTTTTATATTAATTAAAATTATAGCGACCGAAAGTATGACGCAAAAACGTCGCTATGAGGATCATCATAAATAAACCCAAAATTCATAGCTAATCCGTAGCTAATTTATAACTAATTCCTCGATAATTTAAACACATCATTCTTATGACCTAAAATTTGTTTTATTCATGATTTTTTGCGTGAAAGCTTATAACCTTATAAGGATCTCTCACACAAAAATTAAAATTTTTTATTTGAGGTGAATTAAATATGAAAATTTTTAACATTGATTTTCCATGAAACGGAAACAATGAAAACATTAAGATATGATTAAGTTTTGAGATGACATTTTGCAGAGACCTATCCAATAATACATAAAATGAATATGCAAAATTTCATGCCGTTACAAAAAAGTCTCGATTTATTTTAATTTTTTGATCGAAACACATATAAATATATTTTTTTTAAAGGTGAAAATCATTATTATGACTTAGACTTCATTTTTTAATGATTTTTTTCATGCATGCTTATCACATTATAAATGATCTCTCCCACAAAAATTAAAATTTATTTGACATGAGATAAATTAAATATAAATATTTTAAACGTCAATTTTTTTATGAAACAGAAACTGTGAAAACATTGGAATATGAATGAATTTATAATTACTATTTTGCATAGACTATATAATGACACATTAAAAGGATATTTAAAGTTTCATTGCATTCCGAATAAGTCATGATTTATTTTGATTTTTTGATCGAAACACGTATATATGTGTTTCAATTAAAAAAAATCAAAATAAATATATACTTATTTAGAATGTCACGAAACCTTTTAGATCCATTTTATGTATTATTAGATAGGTCTCTGCAAAATATCATCTCAAAATTTAATCATATGGCAATGTTTGGGTTGTTTCCGTTTCATGGAAAATCAGCTTTAATAAAATTCGAATTTAATTCATCTCAAGGAAAATAAATTCAATTTTTGTGTGAGAGATCCTTATAAGGTTATAAACTTTCATAAACAAAATGAACTTTAGATCATAAAAATGATGTGTTTAAATTAGCTAGAAATTAATAACAGATTAGTTCAAATTCTAAGTTTATTTATGATGTTTATCTTAGTGACCAATTAACGTCGGACTTTCCTTTGCTATAATTTTAATTAAATAAAAAAAAATAAAAAATGCAAGAAATTGCCATGTGACATCCACATCATCATTTTTGCCACGCCAACATTGCCACGTGTATGCCTAGTCATCAAAAAGTTCCATGTGACATGCCACGTCAGCTTCTATTAACAGACGTTAGTAGGTGGGATCAAAAGTGTGGATAGAAAATATTAGAAGAACCATTTTTTGAAGGAAATTTTTAGAGGGACTAAAAGTGAAAATAGCCATATTTAGAGAGACTAAAAACATATTTAACCCTTGAATTTATATTAAAATATGTAGCATTTATGTTTTTTTTCCTCTCAAAGAAGAGGAATATGGATTGCAAAACGAAACATAACATATCATCTAATATCCCGTGTATAAATCCTTGGACTAAAAACTACCTTGATATATAGTGGACAGGCTAAGCTCATAAAAACTAACAGGAACCAACCCATTTCTTATGTCTATACAAGAATCCCTTTGGAACAATAATTTGATAAATACTTAATGCATTCAATGGATTACTACCACACCTTCGTGAAAGTGACCTTGCATAGAGCTAACACAGCGAGCCTGGCAGGGTTTATTTCTTTTTCTTGTTTAATTGTTTGGTTGTTTCTCATGCATGATTAATGGTACCATGGATTGTTTTTCATGATTAACATGATGGTTATACATGCTTACTGCCATACCCCAAAATTTGACCCCTAGATCTCATCATCATTCTAGGAGCATCAACATTGATTATCTAACCTTAACCTATTATAAGTTTGTCTTTGTCAAGATGCAGATGAATTAGGGTTTCACACAGTCAAGAAATCAAGGTTTCTAGGATTTGATCAGAAGGTTTGGATTAATCCTCCATATAATAAGTATCTATATCATCAAGGATATCACATGTGATCAAGAATGAGTCCAATTTGAGGTTGTCACCAAGAGAATGGAAGCAGTGCAATGCAAGAACCCTAAACAGGGTTTCTTGTTTAAAAAGTCAACTCTAGTTTGACTTTTGGCCTAGGAGGTTTTCTAATGAGGGAATTGTGGTCCATAAGGCTCATATGACCTAATGAAGTCTACACAAGAAGTTTCAAGGCCTCAGGGAACCCAAAATATCAACAGTCGATCCAGAGACTTTCAATTGTTTGGTTCGTCTATAAAAAAAGTCAACTCATTGATCAACAGGGTTTTTACCCCAAATTGAAGCCAAAATTGTTTCCAACATCATTTCACATCTAATTATGAAGTTTTGTGGAGATTTAATCAAGAGTTAAGAGATAACTTACAAATCAAGAAACAAGGGTAAGTGAATAAAACACTAATTTTGATCAAACTTCAAACGGTCATAACTTCCTAACCACACATCCAATTGGAGTGGTTCAAAGTTTGTTGGAAATGTATTAAGGAGCCTTAAAAAAGTGTCCAACTGAACCATGAGCAAAAAATGAATGGATTTGGAGTTATGAACTCATCTAGTTATGAAGGATTTTAAACACTTAGAAATTTTGAGGTTTCTTGACTTGTAAGTCAAGAATTCAGCATTTTCACAAGAGGTTTTGACCTAGTTTCAAGTGGAATCAGTTCCTAGCTCAAACATAAATATTGTAGTACCTAATGAGGGATTTCTAAAAAGTAAAAGTGGGTTCTATAAATCCCCATGGTTAGGGAGAACCAAAGCTCACAAGTTGGCAAAAACTCACTGCTGCAAAACCAGCTCAACATGAATATTTTGATTCTAAGGCTTCCCAAATCAATTACAATCAAGGTTTAGGCCTCATTTTTTATCTTCAAATTTCTAATGGAGGTGTTTAGCATCATACCTGATGAATTTGATACAAGAATTGGAGAATATCATTGTTTAATGCAAGTTGCAAAAGGTGAATAATGAAGAAAGAGAAAAACGGTGTCAGCCATCATCAAACCACCAACTATGATGCAACCAGTCACTTCCTATCCCCTCAAGCATGATGAAAATGGCCTATAGGGCATGGAGAAGCTGTTGTTAGGGTGGCTTGAGGTCATAAATGAAGATTGCATTGGTCGAAACAAAGATTTCCAAGTTGAAAGGCCAAAATTAACATTTTGAGTTATTTTGCCCATGCCTCTTCCTCAAGATCTTTTGCTAAAAATAGAACCTCGTTCTTACATCCCAATAACACCAGTTCATTTCCAGAAACCTTCTAGAACACTCTCCCTCATTCAATCACCAAGTTTGTGCAAGTTGCCACCAAATTTCCAAAACCCTCCAAAATTTGTTTTGCATTTTCACTTCCAAAACCTTTTCCAAACACTTTCCAACACAGAAAACACTCCATACAAATCAAAAATCATGTGTTAGAGCTGTCCAAGACCTCACTTTAGCCAGAAAAACATCCAAGCCAAAAGTCAACCTTCAAAAGCTCATTTGTTGACTTTTCTGCATTTTGAAGGGCGACCTTCAAACCATTGCACTTCCTTGAGCTCCAAGAACACTCACACCTCACATATAACATATACAAACTATCCATAATCAAGTCACACTTCTATAACGAGATTTGAGCAAGTCTTCTTTGGAGATATTTGAATTTTTTGGTGTTTTCTTCACTATCAAGGCATTCTGTCTACTAGCTTTCTTGGAGGTTACTTTGAGCATCTTCACATCATCCTTGGAGCATTTGTAGACCATCAAAGAGCTTGTAGGATCTCTGGTTTTCTTGCTTCTCAAGTTTGCATCACAAGGCTACAAGAGGTAAGCCTAAAACTTGCATTTCTCATGCCATCTTGAGTTCTAGCCATGATTTTGTATTGAACATTGTTTAGACATGTATTATGTATGTTATGTGTCATGTATGAACCTTTTATTGCAGCAAAATATGTTGTTTTTGGACTGTCAAATTTCAGGTCACAAACTAGGCCCAACCTAGTCACTTTTTGCATTTTGATTCCAATCTGCCAAACCACTTGTGCATATCTTGATTTATCTTGTGCCAACCTCTATATATGATGTATATGTGATGTTTTTACACTTGTTTCACAAAGCAAACCACTACACTATGCGGTTCACATGTTCTTGCTTTTGGTTGTCACCAAACTTGCCCTACCATTGATGCTATCGGGTTTTTTTGTGGGTTCATGGTATGAAGCAAAATTGTACCATTGAATTCCTTATTCAAAAATACACAATTTGAACTTTTTTCACCTCATTTGGTTAAGTTTTGACTGAGTTCCACTTCTTCATGCAAATGGCCTTAAGTTGTCTTACCTTGCCTTGACCTAGTTTTTCCCTCTTGGTGCACCGACTTTCCATGATCATAACTTGCTCATTTTTTATGCTATTGATGCCATTATTTTTGAAAACTACTCCTTAACATGTCTATTTTCATTGAGTGAATCAATAATTAAAGGATTATTATCCTAGAAATACTTTGGTTCACTTGAATAGCATGTGGTTTTTAGGGTTTTTCCATGGTGTTCTTCAAATTTTTCAACATGTAACTTGATTTTTCTTGTAAGAATTGTCTTTTGTGATTCATATGTGTTTGTTAACATGTTTAAGTATTCAAATTTGTTTGATTCATTGTCTTGCTATGTTCGCGCTTGCTTTTGTGAATGCATACATATGGAAATGGCCTGTTGAACTTCATCTGTGACCTCTACCATGATTCTTGATGTTGTAACCTCTTGAATGTTTTTACCATGTCTTATTATACTTGTTTATATGTATTTATAAAACCATAACATGTTTAGGGTTTGTTTCTTGCCTTTATGAATGCTTGAATCTAAATGATATACCTTGAACTTCTTTGTGATTCATAACATGATTCTTGATGTTGTAACCTTTTGAATATGTTTTTCATGCCTCTTTCTACTTGTTATTGTGTATTGTTAGAACCATAACATGCTAGGGTTTGATTGTTGACTTGGTGGTTACCATGAAACTTGCTTACTCTCCCTCATGAATCCATGAACAAATACTTGAATTGTTGTAACATTTCATGTGTTTCTGCTTGTTGATTGTTATCAATATATGTTTAGATGGTCTTATGTTGTTACATTTGATCTCAATTGATCCTTATAACATGCTTTCTTCAAGTTGTAACTTGTTGACATCAATCATTTTTGAATGTTATAGATGAACTTGTTGTTGTTACACATGTTATTTACTTGCATTGATGGTTGTTACCTCTATGTTTTTGTGTTGATCTTGACTGTTGTTCATGTTGTTACATGTTCTTGCTTACTTATTTTAATTTTTTTAGTCTTACCCAAGTGATGGAACTTTTTAGTTCTCATCCAGTTGCCTCCTCTTTCTCCTATTCCAAAGGAAAGTTTCTCTATTAACCCCTAGGGTCATAGATAGCTCATTACCCTCCCCTTTGACCTTGTTAAGTCATCTTGAACCCTAGCTTAGTTGAGTTAAAACCTACTATCCATTAGACTTTTCTTAAGTCTAAAAGACCCACCTTTACTAGGAGTGTTCTTCAACTAGAACCCTAGGTTATAGTTTGTCAACTCTATGTAAGGATCATTGTCATGATTACTTACTCCCCTCTTGGCTTTTGTCAAAGTTAATCCCCTTGAGTGTACAACTTAGAATAGAGAGTTTTGTTAAACTCTATGCAAGCATTGTTATGTTTGTTCCCCTTTGAACCTTGATCATAATCAAGTGTTCATCCATCCTAAGTGAGGTGAACTACGATTGCTCTAATTCTATCCTAGTTAGGATACGTAGGCAAAATATGTGATGTCTTTGAGAGCAAACTTAGAAGCATTAACCCTAGGTCTTTACCTCAAAACCTCAACCTTAATCCCAAAACATAGCAAGCAACTTAGCATACAAGCATACAAAAGGTTCCTGTAGAGTACTGCATATGTTTAGGATATGAAATACCTACCCTAAGCATAACCAACCCCCGATCCCCGAATCTCTTAGCATTGTTGTTACATCTTGCAAAAGGTCTTTCTTTTTCTAACCTTTCCTTTGGATAAATCAAATTCTGGTTGTGAATTTTATGAGTTAAGATTCGAGTTAATCAATAGCTTGACACCACGATTCTCACCGTAACAGAAATGGCGACTTCACCGGGGACATGCACTTAACTTGGGGGTTTAGCCTATTTTGTAGTCCCGAAATAGTTGTTACGCGATGCTACACTCAGACGAGTATATCCCGAGAATATTTTTGACCCACGTGAGTAGTCATGTTGGTTGATAATATCCGAGGGATTTACCTATGACTCTGGGCACTCTTGTTAGAACCCGATCTACAAGTACAATAACAACCTATAGTACAAGTCCTGGGGATGGTTAAACCTTTTGACTTCATGCTTTGACCCTGAACCTAGGGAAACCTTGTGTGTGCATGTGCATTGTATTTGTGAATGTATGTCTATGTGTTATGTGTGCATCATATCACTATAATCATCATAGAATTTTATCTGGTTGCACTGGTTTTGTAAAGCTCAGCCCTTTCCTTTTCTGAAACCTAGTGATCATGGATCTTGAGGATAGAACCACCAAGAAGTATAACTTCAAGAAATATGATACTTTGGAGTTAAGAAATCTAGGAAAATTGGTTTTTGAAGACTTCGAGAAGGCATACGGAAAGCTTTTGAGCATTGTGAAGACTAGGATGGAAGATGGGGTTCTTAACACCTTGGTTCAATTCTACAATCTGTTGTACCACTGTTTTACCTTTCCAAATTATCAGTAGTACCAACCTTAGAAGAGTATTCTTACTTCGTCAGAATTCCTGTGAAAGATAAAAAGCCTTTCAGTGGTTTGGAGAAGACGCCCACGCTGAAGGAAATTGCTGACGCACATTGTAACGCCCATTTTAATTATTCGAGTTTTTCGATGTATTTATTATCGGCATGCTTGTGTGGAATTTGTTTGAGGAATTAAGATTCATAATATTAGAAAAATATGACTAATAATAATGATAATATGATTATTAATAGTGTTGTTACTATTATTATTAATATTATTGTTATTATTATTGTATTTAAAAATATTATTGGAATTAATTTTGGATTAAAAGAAAATAAGAATATTAGTTTTGGAATTAAAAAGAGGATTATTTGGGATGAAGGGCATGTTTGGCATTTGGAGAAAAGGGAAAGAGGAGAAGCACGCACAAGAGGAACGGCAAAAAAGAAGAGCGATCAAGAGTGAGCCAGCTTGAGTAGGAGGTGAACGATCAAAGCTGTGGATTGCGGATTCTTCATCATCAAACTGCATTTTGAGGTAGGGGGAATGATCGGTTAATTTCGGTAGGTGCATGAAATATGTGGTAGGAATGGGAATTCCCTAACCCCATGAGTGATGATGAATTGCATGATATATTGCATTGTTGATTCTGTTGTTAATTGATGTTTGAGTGTTGGAAATCCTTGCATGCAATGGTTGATGATGATTTTAGGTAATGAGGGTTTCGGAGTAGGATTGTCGTTTCAGCCGGAAGTGGATTAATCGGCAGAATTTGATGTTTTATCAGATGATGTAGGATTTAGTCGGGTAGATTATGTGTAGGATATCAGGCCGATGTTGCCGGTGGTGTTTTGGTGAGATATGGTGAGAGTGGGGGCTGCTGAATTCTGAACAGCAGAATTATTTTTCGTCCGGAGAGCCTTCGCCAGGCTTCGTCCGGAGAACTGGGCAGCGAATGCTGCCAGTAGCCACTGTCTGGCTTCGCCAGGGGTTTCGCTGGGAGAGTTCTAGCGAGTATTCACTGCGGGGTTTCGCCAGGCAAATGTGCCAGCGAGGCCGATAACAGTTTGTGTTTTGCTGCTGTTCCGGTTTGATTCCTTTGTGGTTTTGGACCCTTGTAGGTCATGTTTGATGATGAACTTATTAGTGAGCTATGGTGAGTGTATGTATGGTGTCGGAACATGATTCCGTGATATCCATGTGATTTTGATATTTGAATTGGTGTATGTTTTGAAGTATGACTGTGGTGATGGGTGAGACATATTTGATATATGATAAATTGTATTCAGTAGGATCGTGTGCACCTTGTGTGCTTAGGTTTGTGTGTTGTATGATGATGGATCAGTAGGATCGTATGCACCCTGTGTGCTTGATGTGTATGTGATATGTGATGGAATGGATCAGTAGGATCGTGTGCACCATGAGTGCTTATGTTGTTGTGCATTGTGTCTGCATAGCATGTGGACAGGATGGAATCATGGCTCAGATGGGGCGTATGTGATTCACCCGTGCACCAAATGGGGAGCGTGGATGGGAGTTGAATCGTTGCTCAGATGGAGTGTATGTGATTCACCTGTGCTCCAAATAGGGAGCGTGGACGGGAGTTGAATCATTGCTCAGATGGAGTGTATGTGATTCACCCGTGCTCCAAGTGGGGAGCGTTGGTAGGGATAGATCGTTGCTCAGATGGAGTGTATGCGATCTATCCTGAGATTTGATTATATGGGCTCAGGAGGAGCGTGGTAGGGATAGATCGTTGCTTAGATGGAGTGTATGTGATCTATCCTGAGTTGAGTAGGTACCGCATATTATTGTGTCCAGTTTCATGTGTTGCATTTTGATGTGTGATGTGTTGGCATGGGACAGTAGGTCCGAATTTTATGTATATGAAATGATGTTTATCTGTTTTTGCCTTTTATTTCATGTACATTATTACCATTATATTTTGATCGTGATTTCTCACCCCTTGTTGTTGTTGTGGTCTGTGCTTCTTCGGAAGTACAGACAATCCAGGTGCTTAGCTAGCTTGGGTTGTGGCGAGTCGTAGGGATGCTCTGATACGTAACACCGGGGCTTTTGGGAGTATTTGTGTCTATTTGATGATTTTGTGTGCCCTTGTAGCGTATCTTGTTTTGTTGGGATTCGATGATGATATTTTGTGTACTTTGGGCAGATGGCCGACTTGATGTATAGGATGATGACATGTATATATATATATATATATATATATATATATATATATATATATATATATATATATATATATATATATATATATATATATATATATATATATATATATATGTATATATATATATATATATATATATATATATATATATATATATATATATATATATATATATATATATATATATATATATATATATATATATATATATATATATGTTTATGATAGATTCATTTTCCGCTGCAGTTTTGTTGAAAATCATTTTTAGGAAATGTCTTGTGGAATTTTGGTGAAAATGTGACATCCCGTTTTAGGTGTGGAAACTCTGATAATTGTTTATTTAATTGTTTTATTTTATTTTGAGGAACGGGGTGTTACAAGTTGGTAACAGAGCAGGTCGGTCCGTCCGGCCAGTGTTATAGTTGAGTCTGTCTGTAGGATAGAGTTTGGTTGTTTTCCGTTAACCTGTTGTTATGGTTGTTGAGCAATATGGTGGGGAGGAATGATGCTGCGTTGGCTGCAGCTATAAAAGCGATGGCACAGGTGGTGGCCAATCAGAATCTGGCTGTGGGTGCACAGTTCAGAGACTTGACGCAGTTCCAGAGTAACAAGCCACCAATGTTTGAAGGTGGGATTTTGGATCCGGAAGCTGCACCGAAGTGGCTGAAGGCGATAGAGAAGACCTTCAGAACCATGGGGGGCAGTAATGAGTAGAAGGTGAGGTTCGGTACTCACATGTTAGAGGGTGAAGCCAAGGCTTGGTGGGACAACTGTCACCAGAGGTTGGAGGCTTCGGGAACCCCGATCACTTGGGAGGTGGTTCGAACGGGTTTTTTGGAAAAGTATTTTCTGGAGGATATCAGGAGTGCTAAAGAGGTTGAATTTCTAGACCTGAAGCATGGCAATATGTCAGTGGCCGAGTATGCGGCCAAGTTTGAAGAGTTAGCACAATATTGTCCCCATTACAATACTGAAGAGGCCATGACTTCTAAGTGTCTGAAGTTTGAGAATGGGTTGCAACCGGAGATCAAGATGGGAATAGCTTGTCATAAGATCAGGAGTTATCCTGAGTTGGTGAGTAGAAGCCAAATTTATGATAATGACAACCGAGAAGGGATTGCACACTATAAGGCAGTGAATGACCGTAAGGGTAAGCAAAGATTCGGTGGTACACCTTACAGCGTGCCGACCGATAAGGGAAAGCAGAAGGCTGTGGCTGATAAGAAGTTTAGAGAGAGGAAACCATCGATGGATTTGAAATGTTATCGGTGTGGTGTTGTGGGGCATCGTGTTAGCGATTGTCCTTATGAAGCGAATAAGTGTTTTATGTGTGGGAAGTCGGGCCATGTGGTGGCGGATTGCAGGACTAATATGCCTACTTGCTATAACTGCGGTGAGAAAGGTCATATTAGTACTCATTATGAGAAACCAAGGAGGGCTCAAGCGCCTCAGGTCAGAGGTAAAGTGTTTGTTGTGGTGGGGACTCAATCGGCGGACGAGGAGTGTTCGATCAAAGGTACTTGTTTTATCAATAATGTTCCTTTGACTGCTATGATTGATACGGGTGCGACCCACTCGTTTATCTCTATTGACTGTGTGAAGAGGTTAGGTTTGGTACCGTCTACTCTTGAGCGGCGGATGACTATTGAAACTCCCTCGATTGGTCCAGTGACTACTTCATTAGTGTGTTTGAAGTGTCCACTGACTATTTTTGGACGAGATTTCAGAGTGGATCTGGTTTGTTTACCACTTGGCGGTTTGGATGTTATTCTGGGTATGAACTGGTTGGAGTTCAACCTAGTCTAAATTGATTGTTATCGGAAGGTGTTATTGTTTCTGACTCCAGAAGAGGAAGCTTTGGCAGATTCCTTATCTAGTAAGGAATTGAGAACTTTGTTGGAAGATGACGCTAAGGTGTTTGCTTTATTTGCATCGTTGTCGGTTGACAACAGGGTGTTGTTAGATGAGTTAGCCGTGGTGAATGAGTTTCCGGAGGTGTTCCCTGATGATACTATAGAGTTGCCTCCGAAGAGAGAAATTGAGTTTAGCATTGACCTTGTTCCTAGTACGAGGCCTATTTATATGGCGCCGTACAGGATGTCAGCGATGGAGTTAGCCGATTTGAAGTCTCAGATTGGAGAGTTGTTGGATAGAAAGTTTATCAGGCCAAGTGTATCGTCGTGGGGAGCTCCAGTGTTGTTAGTGAAGAAGAAGGATGGTAGCATGCGGTTGTGCATCGATTACCGTCAGTTCAATAAAGTGACCATCAAGAACAAATATCCTCTTCCAAGGATTGATTATTTGATGGATCATTTGGTGGGAGCTTATGTGTTTAGTAAGATTGACTTGAGGTCGGGTTATCATCAGATCAGAGTGAGAGAAGGTGATATTCAGAAGACGACATTTAGGACTCTATATGGACATTACGAGTATGCAGTAATGCCTTTCGGAGTGTCTAATGCGCCAGGAGTGCTCATGGAGTATATGAACCGTATCTTCTATTCTTATTTGGATCAGTTTATTGTCGTGTTCATTGATGATATACTGATTTATTCTAAGTCGGAGGAAGAGCATGCGGAACATTTGAGGATTGCTTAGCAAGTGTTAAAGTATAACAAGTTGTTTGCTAAGTTATCAAAGTGTGAGTTCTGGTTGAAAACAGTGAGTTTCTTGGGGCATGTTATTTCTGGTGATGGTGTTTCGGTAGACCCATCAAAGGTGAGTGCGGTGTTACAGTGGGAACCACCGAAGATGGTAACTGAGGTTAGAAGCTTTTTGGGTTTGGCAGGGTATTACCGAAGATTTATTGAAGGATTTTCTAGATTGGTGTTACCATTGACTCAGTTGACGAGGAAAGACCAGGTATTTATGTGGGATGCTGCTTGTCAAGAGAGTTTTGAAGAGCTGAAAAAGAGATTGACTTCAACGCCGGTGTTGGTGTTACCGAATCCGAGTGAGCCTTTTGTGGTGTATTGTGATGCGTCTAAGATGGGATTAGGCGGAGTTCTTATGCAGAATGGGAAGGTGGTAGCTTATGCTTCGCGGAAATTGAGGGTACACGAGCGAAATTATCCTACTCATGACCTTGAATTGGCTGTGGTGGTTTTTGTGTTGAAGATCTGGAGACACTATTTGTATGGTTCGAGGTTTGAGGTGTTCAGTGATCACAAGAGCTTTAGGTATCAGTTTGATCAGAAAGAATTGAATATGAGGCAGAGGAGGTGGTTAGAATTCCTGAAAGATTATGATTTTAGTTTGAGTTATCACCCAGGAAAAGCTAATGTTGTTGCGGATGCCTTGAGCAGGAAAGCGATTCATATGTCAGCTTTGATGGTGAAAGAGATGGAGCTTATTTAGCAGTTCCGATATTTGAGCATGGTTTGTGAGTTTACGGTAGATGGTGTGATGTTGGGTCAATTGTGAGTGAAGAATGATTTCTTGGATATGATTAGAGAACACCAAAAGTTGGATGTGAAACTTGGGGATTTGATGCGAGGAGCTCAAGGTGACTCCGGTAGTGATTTCAAGTTGGATGGTGCTGGTGTGTTGAGGATTCAGGGCAGAATTTGTGTGCCGGATAATGACGAGCTTAAGAAGTCAATTTTGGACAAAAGACATCGTAGTAGCCTGAGTGTTCATCCAGGAGCTACGAAGATGTATCAGGATTTGAAAAAGTTATTTTGGTGGTCAAGAATGAAAAGAGATATCGCTCGTTTTGTTTATGCTTGTTTGATATGTCAGAAATCGAAAGTGGAGCATCATAGACCTTCTGGGATGATACAACCGTTAGAGATTCTGGTTTGGAAATGGGATTGTATCGCCATGGATTTTGTTACAGGATTGCCGAATACGGCGAGAGGATTTGATGCGATTTGGGTAATTGTAGATCAGCTTACGAAGTCTGCACATTTTGTGCCGATTAGTATCAGTTTTCCGTTGGAGAAGCTGGCAGAGATCTATATTCGGGTGATTGTGAAGCTGCAAGGTGTGCCGTTGAGTATTGTGTCGGATAGAGATCTGAGGTTCACTTCAGAATTTTGGACTATTCAGAGAGGATGGACAGTCAGAGAGGACTATTCAGACGTTAGAGGATTTGTCACGGGCTTGTGTTTTGGAGAAAGGTGGTATGTGGGATACTCATTTGCCATTGGTAGAGTTCACTTACAACAACAATTACCATTCCAGTATCGGAATGGCACCGTTTGAAGCTCTTTATGGTCGGAGGTGCAGGACTCTGTGTTGGTACGAGTCAGGTGAGAATGTTATTTTGGGGCCAGAGTTGGTACAACAGACTACTGAGACAGTGCAGATGATCCGTGAGAAGATGAAAGCATCACAGGATAGGCAGAAGAGATGATAATCGAAGGAAAGAATTGGAATTTAGTGAAGGTGATCATGTATTTTTGAGGGTTAATCCAGTGACTGGTGTAGGACGTGCATTGAAGTCTAAGAAGTTGGATCCGAAGTTTATCGGGCCGTATCAGATTTTGCAGAGGATTGGTGATGTGGCTTATAGGGTGGAAATGCCGCCGGAGCTTTCGAACTTGCATGACGTGTTTCATGTGTCGCAACTTCGGAAGTATGTACCCGATCTGTCTCATGTGATTCAGAGAGATGAAGTTCAAGTTAGAGAGAATCTAACTGTGGAGACGATGCCGTTGAGAATCGAGGATCGCAAGATGAAGCGACTCAGAGGGAAAGAGATACCTTTAGTGAGAGTGGCTTGGGGAGGTGTTGCAGGAGGCAGTGTAACCTGGGAATTGGAAAGCAGGATCCGGGAAGCGTATCCAGAATTGTTTCCATCAGGTATTTATTTTCGAGTTTTATAACGCCCATTTTAATTATTCGAGTTTTTCGATGTATTTATTTTCGGCATGCTTGCGTGGAATTTGTTTAAGGAATTAAGATCCATAATATTAGAAAAATATGATTAATAATAATGATAATATGATGATTAATAGTGTTGTTACTATTATTATTAATATTATTGTTATTATTATTGTATTTAAAAATATTATTGGAATTAATTTTGGATTAAAAGAAAATAAGAACATTAGTTTTGGAATTAAAAAGAGGATTATTTGGGATGAAGGGCATGTTTGGCATTTGGAGAAAAGGGAAAGAGGAGAAGCACGCACAAGAGGAACAATAGAAGAGAAGAGCGATCAACAGTGAGCAAGCTTGAGCAGGAGGTGGACGATCAAAGTTGTGGATTGCGGATTCTTCATCATCGAACTGCATTTTGAGGTAAGGGGGGGGGGGGGATGATCGGTTAATTTCGGTAGGTGCATGAAATATGTGGTAGGAAGGGGAATTCCCTAACCCATGATTTATGATGAATTGCATGATATATTGTGTTGTTTATTCTGTTGTTAATTGATGTTTGAGTGTTGGAAATCCTTGCATGCAATGGTTGATGATGATTTGAGGAAATGAGTGTTTCGAAGTAGGATTGCCGTTTCAGCCGGAAGTGGATATATCGGAAGAATTTGATGTTTTATCGGATGCTGTAGGATTTAGTCGGGTAGATTATGCGTAGCATATCAGGCCGATGTTGCCGGTGGTGTTTTGGCGAGAATTGGTGAGAGTGGGGGCTGCTGAATTTTGAACAGCAGAATTATTTTTCTGAAATCGCAGGCATTCGCTGGGCGAATGAGGGGGAGAGCCTTTGCCAGGAGAACTGGGCAGCGAGTGCTGCCAGTAGCCATTGTCTGGCTTCGCCAAGGGTTTCGCTGGGCGAGTTCTAGCGAGTATCCGCTGCGGGGTTTTGCCAGGTGAATGTGCCAGCAAGGCCGACAGCAGTTTGTGTTTTGCTACTGTTCCGGTTTGATTCCTTTGTGGTTTTGGACCCTTGTTGGTCATGTTTGATGATGAACTTATTAGTGAGCTGTGGTGAGTGTATGTATGGTGTCGGAACATGATTTCGTGATATCCGTGTGATTATGATATTTGAATTGGTGTATGTTATGATGTATGACTGTGGTGATGGGTGAGACATATTTGATATATGAGAAATTGTGATCAGTAGGATCGTGTGCACCTTGTGTGCTTAGGTTTGTGTGTTGTATGACAATGGATCATTAGGATCATATGCACCCTGTGTGCTTGATGTGTATGTGATATGTGATGGAATGGATCAGTAGGATCGTGTGCACCGTGAGTGCTTGTGTTTTTGTGCATGGTGTCTGCATAGCATGTGGACAGGATGGAATCATGGCTCAGATGGGGCGTATGTGATTCACCCGTGCTCCAAATGGGGAGCATGGACGGGATTTGAATCATTGCTCAGATGGAGTGTATGCAATTCACTTGTGCTCCAAATGGGGAGGTGGACGAGAGTTGAATCGTTGCTCATATGGAGTGTATGCGATTCACCCGTGCTCCAAGTGGGGAGCTTTGGTAGGGATTGATCGTTGCTCAGATGGAGTGTATGCAATCTAACCTGAGATTTGATTATATGGGCTCAGGAGGAGCGTGGTAGGGATAGATCGTTGCTCAAATGAAGTGTATGCGATCTATCCTTAGTTGAGTCGGTACCGCATATCATTGTGTCCAGTTGCATGTGTTGTATTGTGATGTATGCTGTGTTGGCATGGGACAGTAGGTCCGGATTTGATGTATATGAAATGATGTATATATGTTTCTGCCTTTTATTTCATGTACATTATTACCATTATATTTTGATCGTGATTTCTCACCCCTTGTTGTTGTTGTGGTATGTGCTTCTTCAGAAGTACAGACAATCCAGGTGCTTAGCTAGCTTAGATTGTGGCGAGTCGTAGAGATGCTCTGATACGTAACACCGGGGCTTTTGGGAGTATTTGTGTCTATTTGATGATTTTGTGTGCCCCTGTGGCGTATCTTGTTTTGTTGGGATTCGATGATGATATTTTGTGTACTTTGGGCAGATGGCCGACTTGATGTATAGGATGATGACGTGTATATATATGACAGATTCATTTTCCGCTGCAATGTTATTGAAAATCATTTTTAAGAAATGTCTTGTGGAATTTTGGTGAAAATGTGACATCCCGTTTTAGGTGTGGAAACTCTGATAATTGTTTATTTAATTGTTTTATTTTATTTTGGGGAACGGGGTGTTACACACATCACCTAGAAGCACCTGAGATTAAAGCCAATCATATCTCAAAGAATGGGGTCAAGGGTTTTTACTATGCTTACTTATTGGGAAAGGCTACCTGCCTTGCCAAGGAAGGAAGTGTGGATGCATTCGAAGTAGTTCTGGCTCTCCTAATATATGGTTTAACACTGTTCCCGGAGGTAGAAGGATTCGTTAATTCAACTGCCATCATAATATTCCTGAGTGGTACCGGTGCCCACTTTGTTAGGTGGCATCTATTATTCCATTCATCACAGAATTCTTTAAGGTAGGGGAACTATCAATTGTTGTGCTCCTTTGCTATATATATGGTTTGTCAATCATCTACCAAGGACATATGCCTTTAGAGAAAACTCTAATGGTTGGAGGTGGTCTCAGCGAATCATGTCTCTAACTCAAGCAGACATCCATTGGTATGATCCTGCATATGACCGAGGAGTATACATCGACAGTTGTGGTTCTTTCCTAAATGTACAACTCTTAGGGACACAATGAGGAATTAACTATAATCCTATTTTGGCCAGACGACAATTTGGATTCTCGATGAAGGACAAGCCTAACAACATCCTATTGTCTAGTTTCTTCTACCTCAATGCCGAAGAAGAGGAAAGCTTAAGAAATAGTACAATTGACGCTTGGAAGAATGTCCGAAGAAAAACTAAGGCCGATTTGGGAAAAAGGAACTATGTAGCTTTTGAGCCATTCACTCGGTGGGTACAATCTAGAGCTCATGATCTTAAGATGCCTTACCTTCCTGAGAAGAATATGCAGATCGTCATCGTGTCATCTTCTACCATTCCCATTGAAGAATACCAAGGGGTTATGGAAAGAACAAAGCTTGAGAGGGACAAATGGGAAGGCAAGTACCATACCCTGCGTGCTGAGATGACAAGATTGCAGAGGGACTCGCAAGATAAGGATGAGTTGATTAGGTGGCTCGAAAGACGCCTAACTGACGAAGATGTAACAAAAGATAATTTATTTTTCTCCAGCGTCAAACCCGACAGAGTACCCATGAGTATTTGAACATCCCACCAACCTCTGGCGCTTGGAAGGGAATAATGGACAAATTGGTAATGGAGAATACTATGTTGAAAAGACTGAAAAGGGCACGTGGATAGAATTCTCGTCAGATTTCTTGAAACCATAAGACCTAGTCTTCTTCTCTGGTGTAGCCTCACATTTCTTGGGTTATATTTCAAAAGTTGTAACTTTTCCCAACTTAAATAAAACGAGGGTTTTTCTTTAACCATCTTCTGAGTTTTGTAAAAACCAGTTACATCCTTGTATTGCATCTTGCATTCTTACTAACCATTCAAGGAATTAAATCTTGTTTTTTGCAGACATGGTAATAAATCAAGGAAACATGATTACATTCCCAAGCCTAAGGTTGGGTAACCTAAGGATCTTAAGGAGCCTAGTGAGGAATCCTGCTGCTTTCTTAGCCGAATATGGAGATTTGTTATCTTTACTTGATACATAAGTAAACAAGGAAATATTGCAAGCGCTCGTACAGTTCTATGATCCTATTTACCACTGTTTTACATTCTCGGACTTCCAACTACTGCCAGCTTTGGAAGAGTATTCTGAGTATATGAAAATCCCGATGATTTTCACAGCTAACTTTGGAATGGAGAAAAGACCAAGGAGAACAGATATTGCTAAAGCTCTTCGCATAGAACTCACTAATCTTCCGACTCAGTAGAGTAATAGGGATGGAATCACCAGAATGGAAGCCAGACCATTCATGGAGAAATTTGAATTCCATTACAATCATGGGGAGTTTGGAATCTTCGAAACCATTTTAGATTTCTTGATTTATGGCTTGTATCTGTTTCCTAGCAGTCTTGATTTCATCAGTATGGAAGCCATCAAGTTGTTTATCGTCGGGAACCTAGTTCCCACCTTCTTGGCCGATACCTACTATGCCATCCATCGATGGAAAACATACAATCTGGGACAATTTTCATGCTGCATAATCCTTCTGAGCAAATGGTTTATTTCACATTTTCCTAGGACGTTCCCTCTGTGGAACCTACAAGACAGTGACACATGGATTGAAATATTATCCTCACTTTCTCATTATGACGTCAGTTGGTACGACCCGGCTCTTGGAGGAATAACCATGATACATAGCTATAGGAGTTCCCAAATATACCTTTGATCGACACTTGAGGGTATATCAACTACAATTCCATCCTAGCTCGCCGTCAGCTAGGATACCCCACTGAGGGAGAACCAGATCCAATGTTGCTAAAAGATTTCTTTTGTGAAAGGGATGGCAACCCAGACTTTGAAGCACGAGTCATTTTCTCCTGGAATTACCCCAATCTTCAAGGAATAACTGATGTGGAGAATCCTACTTGTCTAGTTTTGAATGCATACTTACTTTGGTAAAAGGAAATAACATTGAGGATGTTCTATACCCATTCATACGACATCTCTCTAGAGCCAGATAAACTCTTGACTAGAAAGAATCTGAGGTTCGCTCTAGCCAAAGTAAGAAGAGAAAATGAAGAGCTTTGGGATTTACTTCATCAGAGTCAGAGCAGAGTCATGTTACAGGAGGGAGAAGGGTCATCTTGTTAGAAGATTTTTAGCCTTAATTTCCTTTTGTTATATCCCAAGCCTTTGGGAATGTAATCTCTCATTTTGGAAAAATAGTTTCATTCGTTAATGAAAAATCAATGTTATAAAACCTTTTGTTATCAATGAAATTTATTTCAGCTTTCATTTGTCAATGATAAGCGACATGTTGTCATGTATTAATTTAACTTTGTCCGTAAACCAAACTTGTTTATTCCTTGAATGTGTGGTTTGCATTTGCATCAGTATTCTGCACATCATTTTGCATTGGTCCTTCAACTTATTCTGTGTTTTGTGCTATCAGTAATCACATTGAACTCCCATCGGTATAACACAAGAGCTCGTACTCAAAAGAGAATGGCAGAACAAGACCAGAGATTTGATCAGACTGACAACGATGTTGAAGGACTGCGCATCTACGTCAGCCAAATAATGGAAGTTCTTCAGGTGATCAGAGTGAAGATGGACACACAGGCCATTGTAGTGTCTGAAGTCAATGCGACGACAACAGTTCCTCCACCACCAGTAGCTTAGCGGCAGATCATCCCTCCATTTAGCGACGCCCAACCGTTCAACCATCAGCTATATTCGAACCCATAGAGTGTTCCTCTAATGATGGATTTTCAAAATCCGATATACACTCAAGCTGAAACTCAAGCCTAGGCTCGACCGATCTTCAACAACCACCAGCCAATATTCGACAAACCAGATGGGTCCGAAGTTGAAGACGAAAAACAGGAAAAACTGCAAGTCAAGATAAATATAATGGCAAGAAGGATGAGGGTCATAGAGGGGAATAATGTCTTCGGTTTTGACGCTAAATACACGTGCTTAGTTTCAGGCTTGGTATTTCCACCAAAGTTCGTAATGCCTATCTTTGAGAAATACGAAGGGGCTACCTGCCCTAGAGTCCACCTAATAATGTACTGTTGGCGCATGGCCCCGCACATCGAGAATGATAAGCTGTTGATCCACTGCTTCTAGGATAGTCTAAAAGGCGCCTCCGCTAAATGGTATTTAAGCCTGGATCAATCCAAAATCCACTGTTTTTAGGACTTGGCTGATGCATTCATACTACAATATAAATATAACATGGACCTGGCACCATATCGACGTCAACTTCTAAGGATGACCCATAAAACTCTGAAACCTTCAAAGAATATGCATAAAGGTGGCACGAGACGGCTGCCCAGGTAGAGCCTCCCATGATGGAAAGGGAATTGGCCGACTGGTTTGTGGATACTGTAAGGCTCGGGTTTTACGAGAGAATGATCAGCAGTGTCATAACAAATTTCTCCGGCATTGTGGCTGTCAGTGTAAAAGTAGAAGCTGGGTTGAAAAGCGGCAAGGTGACCAGTGCAGCTAGCACTAGTACAGTGAAGAAGACGCCGGGTCATCTCCACAAGAAAAAAGAAGGGGAAACGAACACCATAATGTACAATGAACAAATTCAGAATGAACACCATAATGTACAATGAACAAATTCAAAATAGAAGAAGCCATCCATAGAATCAACGGCAGTCTCGTCCGCGGCCTCAGCAAAGTTACCATCAACAACAGTACGTGGCTGTAGTCACACCGATTTTTCAACCACCACCAAATCCACAGAATCCTCAACAGCAGGCGCCCAATGCCTATCGACCAAACCACAATCAGTAGGTATGCCCATAGCAAGGAGCACCGGCTCCGAGAGCCGCTTTCCAGAACAGGAGGCTAGAAATTCGGCCTATCCCTGTGAGTTATACAGATTTGTACCCTTAGTTGGTACAACAAGGCTTAATCCAGACCAGGAAGTTGGATCCCCCTCCAACTCCACTACCATACTGTTATACCCTAAATTTTGACCCGTAGATTCCATTATCATTCTAGGAGCATCAACATTGTTTATCTAACCTTAACCTATTTCAAGTTTGTCTTTGTCAAGATGCAGATGAATTAGGGTTCCATACAGTCAAGAATCGGGGTTCCTATGGTTTGATCAGTCAAGGTTTTGGATTGATTCTCACTGTAGAGACTCTCTACATCATCAAGAATACTATATTGAATCAAGTATAAATCCAATTTGAGGTTGTCACCCAAAGAAGAAGAGCAATGCAATTCAGGACCCCCGATTAGGGTTTCTGATTAGGAAAGTCAATTGTGGTTTGACTTTTGGTTTAAATGACATTTCAATGGTGGAATCATGGTCAATAAAGCTTATATGACTTATTGAAGCACCCTCAAGAAGTTTCAAGGCCTCAGGGAACCCAGAATACCAATAGTCGATTTGGGGGTTTTCGATCGTTCGGTTCGTCTGACTGAAAAGTCAACTCATTGACCAACATGGTTTTAACCCAAAATTGAAGATAATTATGTTCCTAATGTTATGTCATATATAATCATGAAGTTTGGTAACCATTGGATCAAGAATTGAGAAGTAATCGAATAGTCTAGAAATTAGGGTTTTGAAAGGGGCAAGACCATAACTTCCTAACCACACATCCAAATGGAGTGGTTCAAAGCTTGTATGAAAGGTCTTGAGAATTCCTACAAAACTTCCGAAGTGACCTATGTGCAAAAAATGAATAGATTTTGAGTTATGATCAAAAACAAGTTAATAGGAGAAAAACACTTGGAGAAGTTTCATGTTTTTGGCACTTTTAAGTCATGTTTTCAGCCAACTTCAAGGGGATATTTGACCTAGTTCCACTTGGAATTTGAATTAGTGTAAAACATGAAAGTTGTAGAGCATGATGAGGTATTTCCAAAAATTACAAGAACTCCTCCATATCATTTGTGAGCTAGGATTTTCGAAGGAGGGAAGTTGGGGTCCAAAAGCTTGAAATGTGAGACTTCAACTTGTCATGAACTGATGCAAAAACCAGACAATTGGTTCCTAAATATTTGTTTAAATCTTGATTTTATGTTTAGAATATTTATGGTTGAAAATGAAATAGGAATCCATGAGCAAAACCAAAGTTTTGGCTAAAAGCATTATTAAAATCAAAGAAAGTACAAAAGTACATGATGAAAGAGAAGGCTTTAGATCAAAATCTGCAGTAGCATGGAGATTCTCCTCTTTCCATCTTTCTAGTCACCTCCTACAGCTTGATCACAACCTATTTTAATGCTAATATGCATTGGAAACAAGCTTGGCCTGCAAAAGCAAGATCACAAGTGGATTTGCTCACCCTTCCCTCCAATAAGGCAAGATCTTGCAAAATGGTTTGATCTGCCCTCACCTTTGGTTTCTTTGTTGTCCCTATAAATAGAGAAACTTCTATGCATCAAAAACACATCAGAACCACACTCAATTCAAGAAGAAACAAGCTCCTCATTCCTGCCTTGCATTTTCTTGCTAGTAAGGAAACTTCACAAAATACCAAAATCTGTCTTCAACAGATACCATCCCAAAATCAATTCCAACCTTTGAAACCCTTTACCAAGAATTCTAGCAATCCAAAAATGTTGTTTTAAAGCTATTGCAACCATTACCCCAACCAGAAACCTTGCATTTCAAAAAGTCAACCTTCAAGCCAAGGAATTTTGACATTTTGCACTAAGCAAGAAAACTCTCTGCTCAGACCTGTTCTAGCCTTCATAACACCTCAAACACCTTGATTGTAAAGTGTATTCACTGTCCAAACAATCAAAGGTCAATTATACCACCATTTTGTGGATCTGTCACAAGAACTCACTTGTTGCTTCAAGTGTAAGCAATTCTGTTTTTGCACAAAAGTTTGCTTGGAAGGAATTTGAGTCTTCCAAATCTTGTTATGGAGGAATATGGAAGCCATTAAACTCATTTCCACTCAACTAAACAGCTTAGCATCAAGAGTTTTCTTTGGAGGTCTCCAAGTGGTAAGTCACTTCTACTAATTGTACTTATTTATGCACCATGGTTATGTTTGATGTACACTAGCTTGAATATGCCTAGAATCCCCACAAGTCATGTTTGAACTTTGTTTATAATTGTTCTCATAAGATTGGAAACTGTCTTGAGATTAGGTGCTTGATATTGTCTTGTTGGGTTTCATTCCATAAGCCATTTTGTGATTCTGCCTAGAGTCAATATCATGTTTATGGCTGAGCTCATTTATAGGTCCGCTTGAACATGTATGAGCATTATATGATGAGAAATTGGTGGGTTTTGAATGACATTATGTTTGTGTACATTGAGAGATTTTAAAGTTCTTTTCACTTTTTATGCAAATTCATGGTTCTGTTTGAGCTCATGTTGGAATGATTGTAGAACCTCCATTATATGCCATTTGAATTATTGAATCATGTTTGAATGTTGAGTTGGTTTTGTTTGCATACTTCCTTGAAGATCTTCATTGTAATTATATGCCATAACTTCATTTTCATAGGTCCCTTTTTGCTCTAGTTTGAATTTAAGTTCCAATTGATTATGAACTTCATGTATGATGTATTTAAGACATGTTTGAGCCTTCAATCTGTTTATAACATGCCTGAGTTGTTCTTCAGGTTTGAAAATCCATTTTCAATCTCAGATTTGCATTCTATTTTTTAAATGAGGTTATTTTCAGAGAAAATTAGGAGCATCATTGCATTCCTCGTCCAATTTCAAGCAAGTTAGAATAAAATTTTGTTAAAATCCATTGAGTTTAGACTGAGTTTGAGTTGTTCACATTTTTGGTTTTTTGCTTGGTTTGGCATGGTCATTTTTCCCAGAAATCATGACTGCAAGGGTTATGTTTTTATGGGGTGGTTTGATACATTGGATGTATCACCACCCCAATGGTTATGACTTGCGCGCCTTGTGTACTCTTTGCCTTGCCTACATGAGTTCGATCGTAGCCGAGGACAACTCTTTTGTGTTTTTGTGATTTCCATATATTTTTAACATATCTTGGTTCTTCCTCCTTGTATTGTCACACGCGCACCATAGCTAGTTTGGTAAGGTTTTGGGCCAGTTGACTAGAGGGCGTACGTTCAACCCTTGTGGAGGACACTTCATTTATTTTTATTACTTTTCTTCATGATTTCTCCACAAATTTGAATTTACCATAACTTACTCATATTTTAATCATTTTTACCCCGTTCTTTTTGCAAATTGTTCTTCATCATATCTATTTTCAAATAGTAAGTGAAGAATTCAAGGATGCTTATCCTAGAAATACTTTAACTCACTTGGAAGTCATGTTTTTTCTTAGGGTTTTTACCTTAATGAGTTTGAACTTTTCTCAATTACCATTTGATTTATCTTGTAAGTTTGATTAAGTTTGATCCACGTATGTTTGTTAACATGCTTGAATGGTTAAAGTTTTCTTGATTCAAAGTTTTATCATTGTTCAACCCTTGATTTTGTGAATGCATCTACTTGAAAACAACACTCTGAACTTTGTTTGTAAACCACACTATACCTCTTGATGTTGTAACTTCTTGAGTGTGTTCATTATGTATCTCTCTCTCTCCATTTGTTTTGTGTCTTGTTAGAACCATAACATGCTAGGGTTTGATTTTCAATTTGGTTGTGACCATAACACTTGTATGTTTTTCCCCTTGAAGTCTTGAACTTTTACTTGATTTTTTGTAACATTACTTATATGCTTATGTACTTATTTGTCATAAATGCATGATTGTTGGTCTTATGTTGTTACATTTGACATTCTTTGATCCCTATAACATGCTTGCCTCAATTTGTAACTTGTTTGCATTTAAACTTGTTTGAGTTACATGTTCTTTTGTTTGTCATGGTGGTTGTTACCTCATTGCTCTTCATTTTTGTTAAGATGTTTAAAGTTGATATTACCTTTTATGCTTGGTCTTGTAAGAACCTCTATTGTCATATTCTTCTAGGTATTGTAATATCTTTTTGCATTGATGGTTGTAACCATTTGACTTGATTGTAACCTTTGCTTGATGTTGTCACATGCTTGCGTATCTTTTCTTGGTTGTTACCATGGTCTTTTATATGTTTATCATGTTTGAATGAATGCTTATGTATTCTTTTAGCTTTGTTAAGTTATTCCCCAAGTGATGGAACTTGTTAGTTCTCATCCTGTTGCCTCACGTTTCTTCTATTCCAAAGGAAAGTCTCTCTATTGACCCTTGGGTCATAGATAGCTCTTTCACCCTCCCTTTGACTTTGTTAAGTCATCTTGAACCTTAGCTTGGTTAAGTTAGAACCTACTAGCCATAGACTTTTCTTAAGTCTAAAAGACCCACCTTTACTATTAGTGTTCTTCAACTAGAACCCTAGGTTAGAGTTTGTCAACTCTATGTAAGGATCATTGTTGTGATTACTTACTCCCCTCCTGGCTTTTGTCAAAGCTCCCTTTGAGTATATAATTTAGAATAGAGAGTTTTGTTAAACTCTATACAAGCATTGTTATGTTTGTTCTCATTTGACCCTTGATCAGAATCAAGTGTTCATCCATCCTCAGTGATGTGAACTACGGTTGCTCTAATTCTATCCTAGTTAGGATACGTAGGCAGAAGATGTGATATCTTTGTGAGCAAACTTAGAAACTATCCTTAGGTCTTTACCTCAACCTCAACTTTATCTTATACTCTAATCCCAAACCATAGCAAACCATAGAAAGTAGTATAACATACAAACATACAAAAGGTTCCTATAGAAGACTGCAAATGTTTAGGATGTGAAATACCTACCCTAGGCATAACCAACCCCCGATCCCCGAATCTTTAGCGTTGTTGATACATCGTGAAAAAGGTTTTTCTTTATTTAACTTTTCTTTGGATAAATCAAAGTTCGGTTGTGAATTTAATGAATTAAGATTCAAGTTAATCAATAGCTCGACATCTAATTCTCACTGCAACACATACTACTATAATCCGAACGCACACTGCGCATTCCACAAAAATGTTGTCGGGCATGATCTCGAGAGCTGTAAAGCGCTCCAACACATTATGAAGGAGCTAATTAAAAAAAGAATCCTCTCCTTTGATGATAATCAGCCGAATGTAGAGAACTACCCCCTTCCAAATCATGGTGGCGTTCATGCTGCGGAAGAAGATTCCGACATAAGGGTAATTTCCGAGGTATCTGAAATCAAGACTTCATTGGTTGAATTACACAAAAGGCTGGTAAAAGTAGGCCTAATCAAGGGTCCCGACGAAGGTTGCAATAATTGTCATCATAATCCGCAGGGTTGTAAACTTGTGAAGCAAGATATCCGGTCAATGATTGATAAAGGTATACTACAAATATGCAGAAAGAAGAAGAATATGATGTCTCGGTAATTGAACCAGTCTTTAACATACTAAGGAAATCTAAAAAAATACTAGTGTTCAATATCGGGAATAATAAGTCTGTTCCTCCCACTACGGCCAGACCTGTTTTTCACAACGGTCCCACACCAGTCTAAGCCTAGGTACGATCCAAGGACGAGACTGGGTCCTCATCCAAGAGTTGTATCTTGGAAATGCAACTACTCCTGGTACGACATGAACTCCAGAAGAAAGCAGGAAGATGTAATGAACATTGCTGAAGGAAGGAAGATGACCTGCAATGGTCGTGTGTATCAACCTAAGGCAAAATTCACTATTCTTTAGGTTGCTGCCACTATTCCCAAAACAACTACCTCCACTCCTAAGGAAGTTGTTTCCAAGGTAACCACCTCCAAAGAACCTATTGTTGAAAAAACAAAAGGGAAAGAAGTCCCAAAGGAGGATGAAGAAGAATTTTTAAGAATCATTCGCCGAAGTGATTATCGGGTAGTGGACAGCTTAACCAAACGCCGTCCAAGATCTCGATCATGTTATTGCTGTTAAACTCTCCTGTCCATTGACAAGCCTTATTGAACATATTGACACGAGCCCATGTCACGAAGGACATCACCGTGAGGCAGTTTGACTTTGTGGTTTCCAACATTACAACCTACAACACGCTAAGTTTTGATAACTCTGACCTAACTGCTGAAGGTCGCAAGCACAACCGTGCCTTGCATGTGCCTGTTAAATGTGAAGAAGATACCCTTTCTAGAGTACTTGTTGACAATGAATCATCTCTTAATGTAATGCCTAAAAGAACATTGGCCAAATTGGTTTACAAATGAGCATATATGAGAGCTACGTCATTGATTGTAAAAGATTTTGATGGATCGAGAAGGATGATGATCGGAGAATTCGAACTACCTATTATGGTGGGCCCCCAAGTTTTTGAAGTCACTTTCCAAATGATGGACACAAATCCAGCTTACAGCTGTCTATTAGGAAGACCATGGATACACGCGGCAGGCGCTATCACGTCCACTCTGCATCAAAAGATGAAATTCATTGCTGAGGATCAGTTGATCGTGGTACACAGAGAATAGGAACTGATGGTAAGCAACCTATCCTCTTTTTGATAAATTGAAGCTGACGAAGATGCGTTGGAAACGACTTTCCAAGCATTAGAAATCGTACATGTTGTGTTGGTGGAGGACGTTGTCGTTACACGTGGTCCATCCTTTGTCTCCGCCTAGAGTATTAAGAATGCTATGAAAGAAGGACTTCCGCAAGGATAGGGAGAAGTTATCGAAGTTAATGCCTGAGCAAAGAATGACCGACGAGGGTTGGGTTACGAACCAACTCCAGACGAAGAGATAGAAGTCGAAGACAAGCGTCTCAAAACTCTGGAGGAAACCTTTGTAAGTGACGACGTTCAAGTCAACGCTATTGAAGAAGACGATGGAGAAAGCTGTATTGATGACTTGGTATTCTAGGACAAAGCCATTATGTGCAATTGGGAGGCCGTCGAAATTCCTGTCATGTTGTCGCTTGTCGAGTAATTTACTTGTTAGCATTTTCTATGTTTAAAAATCCCTAGTCATGCCCAAGGCCAGTGGACCATTTTGTACCGGCCACACTTTCAAAAATCAATTAATGAATGAGTATTTTGTTAAATTCCCATTTATTTTGGTTCATTTGTTTATTTTCATCTTTTCATAAAAAGGAAAATGGAAATCTTTTAAAAAAACCTATAAAAAAATCATCTGCATCCCTTTGTGTGTGTGTGTATGCTCATTTAGACCCATTTCAGACATGTAGATACCCTCCATCACCTCTTAAATCTGATAGTCAACCGATCCCATCTAGCTTCAATTCGGCGGTGTTTCAAGCTGAAAAAGACATTGATGAAGATTTCAAAGTTCTAGAAGAACTAACCAAAATGACTAAGCACGAAGATGCCTATCTTCAGCCGTACAAAGAGCAGATTGATGTCGTCAACTTCGGGTCAATAGAGGTAAAGAAAGAAGTCAAGATTGGGGCATTACTAGGGACAGATGTTAAAGGCCGATTAATAACGCTTCTCAGAGATTATGCAGATGTGTTCGCTTGGTCTTACCAAGGCATGCCTAGGTTGGATAGTGATATTGTGATGCACAAACTTCCTCTTAAGCCCAAGTGTCCTCCAGTCAAGAAAAAGCTTCGAAGGTCCCAACTTGATATGACCCTCAAATAAGGGAAGAGGTTAAGAAACAAATCGATTTGGGCTTCTTGGCAGTCTCCAAATATCCTAAATGGGTGGCTAATATTGTACCAGTGCTCAAAAAGGACGACAAAGTTAGAATATGCGTAGATTATAGGGACCTCAACAAATCCAATTGTTGTACCCCAAAATTTGCCCAACCTTTTTTCTTTGCTTGGCTTGTGTTTCATTTCATTCTTTAGCATTTACATCTGAATAGCATTGTCCTTTTCAGGGGATCAAGAGAGGTATGCCTACTCAAGAGGAGGTTATCAAGGTTTTCAAGCTCAAGCAAGAGTGGTTACTCAAGGTATCTAGTACTTACAATCATCAAGAAGTGGTAAAAATTCTCTAAAGGAGAAGATTGACAAGTGTGGCTTACCTCCTATCTTGGAGGTCAACTAAAGATCATCAGGGGTTCTCAAAGCCATGGTTATGGATAAGAGTTTTTGGAGAAGCTCATTGGTTGCTTTAAAGTCATGGAGGAGCTTATCCAAGTGTTCATTTCACTTGCAATAGGTTGCAGTCAAAATTTGTGCATATAGGGTTTCATCTACTTAGTGCAAAGTCAACTGAGGACTTGAAGGAGTTTTAGACTTGGTCTTAATTCATTAGAGTCATGGGAAGTTATGTTGAGACATCTAGGATGTTATTTCAAGTTCAAATCAAGAAGAATCAATAGTTTGAGAAGTTACTGCATTAGGGTTTCAGAGGATGTTAGTGTAAAATCCCCTATTTAGTTCCTAACTTCATGACCACATATCTCAATATACAAGTTGAATCTAATTTTCTTATAAACATGAGACATGTAGGTCATGTTCTTAGCTTTCTTTTGAGTACTAGAAATCATTCATTGGGTTTGTGGAACTCAAGTTATGATGCCATCAAGTTATGGGTCTAAGATGAACATATTTTTCAGTCAACAAAACTCAACTCACTTCCATGACACTTTTGATCTAGAATCATGTTTTTTCTCGACTTTTTAGGAACATGAAAGTTACTCATAATGATCTTAGATTTCTAAAAAGTCCTAGAAGTCCTTCATATCATTTGTGGAACTCAAGTTATGAAGCTTGCAAGGCAGGGGTATTTTGGGAAACTTTAATTATAGGTCATTTTGGTTATGGGTCATTTACATACACTTGTGCACTTCAAATGAAACTTTCACCAACATGAGAGTTGCTCCAAATGACCTCAATTTCATCATGAAACTCAAGATTGGCATGAATTATGAGTGGTTAGAGACATTGGTGAAGAAATTTCAAGTAAAAACGAGCTTTAAATCGTGAATTTAATTAAATTAGTTTAAGGTCATTTTCATGCCATGTTTGTACTCATTTTTGTTCACAATGCTCTAACAAACAAAATGCACAAATTTGTTTTGGTGCATGAAGTGAAAAACACGTGGAAATGAAGGTTGATTCATAAAGAAGTTTTCATTCCAATCTTCATAATTGGACCAATTCAAAGCCCAAATCCAATTCACATGAGCAATTCACATTGCCAGCTGAAGAATGAAGCAAGTTTCAAGTGTGTAGCATGCTGAATTCATGTGTGCATGAGAGTGGTTTCCAAATTGGGCATTTTCAAAATTCAGCAAGCTGGAGCTTCATGGGCCTCCAATTGCATCAGATATCCATAGTATATAAGTTCAAAATCAAGTTTTAGAGCTCAAGAGGTGAAATTCGTGGAGAGAGCTCAGAGTTCAAGTTTTGAAAGTGGAGAGAAATTTGAAAATCGTGAATCAAGACCCAAGCCATTTCAAAGAAAATTAAAGCAATCTTCTTCTTCCTTGAGCTTAGTGGAGTGGATCTGCACCTTTTGAGCTAAGGAATCAAGTTGTAGAAGCACCAACAGAGTATCTCCGTTAGGTAATCTTCTTTTCCAAAATCCTCTCATGTTAGGCACTGAATCTAGGTCATTATTGGTGCATCTGAAGTCCTATATCTTGTAGGAAATGTTTGACATCTTAATTGCTATGTTTGTTGAGTTTTACAATTGAGCACTCAAACTTCCTTCGTTCGAATCTCACAGTTTTTGCATGATAAATGAAAATGGAGTATGGATTTGGATAGTACGTGATGAGATGTTTAATTTTGTATAAGATTTTGCTTCATTTGGTGGAGTTTTGGAACCTGAACTCCGGCCACCTCGTCGGAGAAGACGACCGGAGCTAGGGCTTTGGCGTCTGGTTCAAACTCAGGCCAAGCTGAGTTGTCCATTGTTTGACCTTTTGACTGAGCTTGATGAACATCCAAGATTCACTTGACTAGCACGCGTGGATAGTTGACTGCTAGGTCAATTAAATGAAACGGTGCGTTTGGCATTTGAGCTGAGTTGCTTGTGTTTTGGGCCTTAGCTGCTTTGCACCCCTTTGTTAACCTAGCCCATTGGATTCAATGTGAATCCTTGCTATTCACACCACTTTCCATTTATTTGTTTATTTTATTTCTTTTTTAATTTTGTTTTCATTTTAAATTGTTAAAAATATCTCCAAGTGTCATAAGATTTCCTAAAAAACATTTTCTAATACCTTAGGGTGTTAATTAATTTTTGATATTTTTTAATTTCATTTTCCTTTTATTTTTCATTTAAATTGGAATTTCACAAGTGGAGGTATTTTTAATGGTTTATTTTGTTGTTCTTATTTGTTTCATGCTTGATTCTTGAGCAATGGATACCTTCAATGATTGAGACTTTTACCTCATTTGAATGATGAGTTGAGAGGTCTTAGAGGATGGTTTTGGCCCTGATTTGATTTATTTTTGGTTGACTTTCAAGTCCATTTGTTTGACCCTCGACAACCCTCCTTCAAAATGGTGCACCCTAGTGGATCAATTCCTTTGGGGATGTTTTGAATGGAAATTGGTTGAGTTGTTTTGGCTTCTCTTTTCCAACATCCTTATGTGCTTTTGGTATTTTATTTGGATTTATTTGAATCATTTTCCTATTTTTGGTGTACCTTGTAAGTCAAGCTACTCCTAAGGATGGTTCACACACACACTTGACCTAGTTTTGATGGGAGATTACCCTTGTGGATCCCATATGCTTCCCAATCCTCTTGATTCATATTATTAACATGTTGAAGTAGTTGGTTGCAAATTTTTGGTTCATACACTTGTTTGGTTCATGTTGTGAGTTGCATTTGTTTTAGGCCTTCCATTTGGTTTCAAATGTTGAAAGTGTTTAGGACCTAGGTCCTTTACCTTGCCTTGTCTTGCAAATTGCTTTGGTGTGTTTTCTTCTGTGCTTTATGCATTCCTTTCTCTTATTCTAACCTATGTCCTAGGACTTTTGAGTCCCATTTAAGATGATTTGGTCCCTCCTTTGGAGGTACTTTGAGTTTGTCTTGAATGGTGATTCACTTTGAGAACTTTTGTGTGTGTTTCTTTTACATGATCATTGTGATGCCTGTGGTTGAGTTCTCTTTGTGTTGCTTGCTGCCCTCACCTTATCTCCCATATTCATAATGATTATGTCTTTTTCTCCTTTCTTTTTGGTTTGCTTTTGGGTTAGTGGTTGATCTTCAAGTGGTTGTAGGAATTCTATTTCTCCCACTTCATCTCAATATTGGCTTGAGCTTGTTTAAGCTCTTTGGTTTGCATTTATTCTTTGTGTTGCATCTCTTGTTTTCATTCAAGAGGTTGAGATGTGCTTGTGGAGGCTACTACCCCACACTTTGTTCCTCCCTCCTTTCTTCATTTTTTGTTGTACATTGCATGCTTGCATCTTATTTCTTTCTTTCATCTTACTTCTTTCTTCTTCCTTCTTTGCCATGTTCCCTTAGGACCTCTAATCTTTCTTTTTCAAGATTGATTATGATAGACATTAGGGTTGAACCCATGTATGATAACATTAAGGTAGCTTTCCCTTTTCATCCCAATCATAGGTGCACTTTGCATGAGAACATTAGGTTGAGTTTAGTCTCCCTTTAGTGTGTCTTCTCTTCTCGTCTTCAAACATCTTCAAGACAGTTAATAATGGATAATGGATGTTGTACGCTATGAGCCTTGAGCATTTGGGAAATGATGATTGGGGTGCCTCCTCTCAATTCTCTAGAGTGTTAGCGTATGTCCTTTGGACGATATGCGACGCATTCGCTCCTAAGTCATAGTCTTTAGTGCAACATGAATTACAAACCAAATTCAATTCACTTCTTCTCTAAAAGACTTCAAAAGGAAACATCAAAACTTTTTATCCTTCGGGATTAATTCGGAAAACCTTTTTCATAAGGAGAGTTCTGTTAACTCTTGGTTCTACCGCAAACAGGTAACGCCTAAGTCTCCAATGGTCGTGCTGCATACACCTAAATGCTAGAACTAAGTTTTAACCCTACTCGGGTAAAACACTTGAACCAACTTGTGGTCGTGTAACACCCCACTTCCCAAATTAAGTAAAATGCGAATAAATCAATTTAAAATATCAGACTCTCCTTTACAAAAGTGGGATATTACTTTTCACGAAAATTTCCACAAAACATTTCATTAAAAGATTTTCAAAATAAGCAGCGGAAAAGAAGTTTGTCATAACATATATATACATATATGTACATCATCTCATACATCATATTCGGCCATCTGCCCAAAATATACAAAACATCATCAAAACATGATACGACACGGAGTATACACAAAATCATCAGATAGGCAATAAATTCCCCAAAGCCCCGTGTTACGTATCAGAGCATCCTAGACTCGATCAGTACACCGCTATCCAATTAGCTAAACACCTGGATTATCTGTACTTCCGAAGAAGCACAGACCACAACAACAACAAAGGGGTGAGAAAACATGATCGAAGTATAGCGGTAAATATTTACATGAAACAAAGTGTCATACCCCAAATTTGTCCTACCTTTTGGTATTTCCTTATACCAAGTGGTTATGTGGATTGGTAACCTTTCTATGCATTCAATTATAGGGCATGAGTAAATTTTAAGATGGAGTCATGGCATGAGGTGACCTACTTTGTTTTATTTGGTTCAATTGTTTTCTATAAGATGTGATTGGAGGGGTTGTTTCGAGCTTTGCGGATTTACGGCTAAGTTAGTGTTAAGGTACAAAATTGAAATTCTTTCACGTCTCAGGTCCTATTAAAATTCGCTTTAGAGAACTTATGGCGTGATCAAAAGTTGTGATCAATTCATACAAGAGGTGGTTTAGTATGGAGATGTGGCCTAATGATGAAAAAACCACATTTGATCTTTGAGTTACAATTGTAGTCCTTAATGATAGGACGACCAAACTAATTAGTGCAAAAGGAAAGGAGTTGCAGTTCAGGCCATGGAATAGTCTCATGATAAGGATTCCATGTTTACAAAATTCCATGTTGAGGTACCCGTGCATTTTCAAAGTAAAAATCACAAAAGCATGTTGGTGAAGCGGCGATAAGAGTTGTAATTAAAGTCAAGCTGTCACTTGCAAAATGTTAGAAACTTAATGATAAATGTTTATCTAATGAGGAAATTACATCACTTCAGATATAGCATTATCTTTCATGATACAAAAGTTACAAAAGTTGCCGTTACAAAGCTTGCATCCGGCATCAGCTTGAAGAAAACCCATTGGTGGCATTGGCATCAGGACTAACGTCATCAACAACAGGACATGTTGTAGTCCTATTTGTTCCAAGTGTTGAGGAAAGCTTTGAAGCATGCTCAGCTGACATAAAAAAAAATAATAAATAGATGAAGCTCCATGTGCAGCAAACATTCACACCAGAGAAAAATCCCCCATTTAAGAACTACAATACAAAGTAATATGCTTGAGCGCCATTTCAAAAGGAGGGGTGAAATCAAGTTTGGTTTATATTACCTGCTAAAAATGGCAGCCTTCACGAGTGAAAAAAAAACGGTTTTCGCAGGGTGAGATTTGTGCCTCAATAAACCACACCTGCACCAATTGTGCCTCAAGTAGCTTGGTTCCCACACCAGTTTATGATTCACCTGCATACAACAACAACAATGGTGATTTGCATTTGACCGACACCGACGACATCGTTATCCAAACCACACACCGAATACAGCAATACACGCAGAAAGAGAATGAGATTCAGAGTTTGAAGTAATGTCTTTGATTAACTTGCTCCGATCACAAACACGTAATCTTTTAACCAACCCACACTTCGTCGGTGTACAAATGTTTTAGGTCTCCCATATTCGGACATCCAATCAGTGTCAATCCAATATCCAAAACACAAAACAATGCGGAACCGATATTTAAAGTCTTCTTCCCAACTTGGTGCTTCTCAAATGAGATGGGCATCTAAAGCTTGCACGACCATAACCTGCATTAAATAACAAGACGGTCATTTTGGCATTTGGTATGTGAAAAGTTAGTCAAAAGAAAGTTTAATAAAGGCTATAACAACTACCCGCGCAATACCAACAAGGCCATAACGTTCCGCATCGCATCACACAACAGACGGTACACTGCTCTGTACCTGCAGATTTTCAAAACAAGAAAAATGGGAATTATGTGAATGACAAAGCCAGCCTGCTATCACACCAAAAGGAGCATGAAAACCAAGGGAAGAAAAGTTGTTGTTTCTGCTCTTCAGTTTGCCTGCACGGATGATGTCTCAAACGACGTCGCCACCGTTGAAGGACTTGTTCGAGATGCTCAGAAAATTGGCGTAAACATTATTCTCATTCATTTAGGCTATTAGATACTGAACCTGCATTGATAAAACATAACAAAGTGTCAAATTATTGATGTTTGATGTGTACACACATGACATGAGAGAAGCCATGACAACATACAATGATATGTCTCCGCATACACCGACCTTATGCTTGTACCGCAAATTGTCGGGTCACGCAATCAATAATACAACCACACGCCATGACCTACAGCAGATAGTATAAGTCATTTCAAATTCCAATTGCAACTCATATAATTGAAGAACAAAATTGTTCAAAAAGGAGAGGTCACTCACCAGCAACTACCCTGCTACCGGCAGATTCTGCAACTCAGCTCAGCAGCTCAAACCACTAAGAAGGTTGTACACAAGCATCAGCCAACCGAACTTCTTTATAATCAGAGAGAGTTATCAATGATTATTGCGGCAGGCCCTTTTACTACAACCGACAATTTGCTGTTTGAGCCTCTTGTAGAACTGCTGGCATACGCAAAGCGAAGACCACCATAGTTGCTTGTATTGCTGGGGCCATTTTTTGACTCTGAACACCCAGATATCAAGAAAGGAACAGTAGACATGGATTTTGATGACATATTTCATTCTCAAGTATGGAGGAAGCTGGAAGATTACGTAGAGACCTCCATTTGATATCAGTGCATCTCAGATAGCCAGTCTCCCTAATCCTGGAATCTTTTGAGGCAAATGAGGTCAAAGTTGGTTGCTGCACTTGGGATGTTCTCAAGCAGATCAGTGGGGAGGAGATATCATGAACTGCGATAAATGCAAAACCTATTGATCGTTTGAATAGACTCACAAATCATATTCTTAACCAACAAAGTTTCTATCCACTTACCCACCGGCAGAAAGTGTTCCATTGGACTTTTCTCTGGCGCCAGAAGCCCTTCAACCCTCATCGATTCCAGATGTTCTTATCTTACCTTCAGACATCAAGTATTTTGTCAAGGTTCATAATAATGAAAGTGCAGATCACAAAGGAGGTGGAAATCAAGATAAGTCACTAGGTGTTGAAACTCATACCTCCAAGAATTTGTTTCAAATAAGACATGGACTTTAATCCATTCTCAAGCCGCACTATCTCCACCAAAACTCCCTTATTCTGTAGGTCTTGATCTCTCGATGTGCCACGTTCCCACGAAGCACGGATAACATTAATGTGAGTTAACTGAAGGGGTCTCCTATGAATAAAACACAACAGAGGATATGTTACTCTTTTATACAAAACCAACAATATCTTTTAGACACTTTCTACATGAAAATAAGTCATAGAGTTCCACTTTCACGCCAAGTTCTTCTCCTGAATTACTCTCCCAATGCAAACTTCAGGATCTGATTTTTGGATGTGTACTTGGTCCTTACACCAATCTCGTGGAATGTACATGAAAGAGAAAAATGGAAAGAGGTTAGCAGAGCAAAATATTGATTCGGGAGGTTTGTTCAGAATAAAGAGTAACAGGGATGTGCAGGAAACAATTTCTGTCAGGACAATGTTACTACACCAAAACCAATAGACAAAAGATTAAGATTCACGTGTATTACCTCAAACTACTATGTAGGCCAAGACATGATTTCAATACAGGTTAAGCGTCGCCTTGCGGCACGAACTCGTAAACAGGGTTCAAGCTACAAACCTGCAGTAGTAGACTGAGTTCAATATGGGAGCAACTCAAAGCAATTGGCAAAAGGGCAAAGTTAGTGACTAGAAAAAGAAAACTAGACTGACGTGTAAGAGCATTATTTATGATAAAACATAGTTGCTAGACACTAAAAGCTTATTGTACCTCAAGCAGCAGGCTGAGAAGTTTTGGACAAAAAATGTGCTGGCATGAATGGCCTTCATGCTGAATTTTTCATCCGCCATGTATTCCCCAAGTTCAGAAGCGCAACCGTATCTGAAAACGTTATGCACAAAGTGAATCAATAGAAGGAAAGGTCATCATCATCTAAACCTACATGACAAGGGCATCATAAGTGTTAGTAACCATGAAAATCTTACGAAACTACACAACATTTTACAAGCGATCATGATAGTATGATTCACAAACCGCACCATGTCTCCCTAAATGTAAATAACAGTGGGTTGAACAAATGTAAAAAGCTGTATAATTTTATCAAGGTACATCACTGGAAGTGTAAGTTGCATCTGAGCTACAATCTTCAAGTCGTGAGTAATTTTCAAGTCATGAGCTGCAAAACCATTGTTTGATCTAAATGAGATACAAGGTTCACAATGATGATTTATCATAAAGTGTTAACGGAGTGATAAACCAAAGCATCAGACTAATGAATTACATAATTCATGTGACTGTGGTGGAATTCTGACCGCTCGTCAACAGGGCCTTTGCGTGTTTCGACAATTTCATCAACAAAGAAAGACTTCATGCCATAATGATTGCACACTCACAATCAAAACCAACAGCACATTCCTCACAAAACCGTTGTGGTTTCTCTTTCGTACATCATGGTACAACTTGCAAAAACGAGAAATAAAATAACACAACCATATACCTATTTGCAAAAAAAAGGAAGGATAATATAAAACATGTGTTAGCAGATACCAAAAAGCTACCAGCTGCGCAAGTTGTTGCTCACAACTTTTGGTACCTATAGAAAACCGATAAAAGGACAACAGCAGCTCCCAATATCACTACAGCCAGTACTACAAAACATGCAACAGCAGAAAAAGCAGAGACAACCCTTACAATACCAACCCAGTCACAATTCAAAAAAAGAGTTGTTGAAATATCCAAAAGGGACCTGCAAAACGACAAAGAGGGAAGCAAATACCAGCTTGAGATATTATCCATTAAACCCTATAAAACTCGATTCTAAAAAGAGGATTGGGGGAGGCCTCCAACCGAAAACCTAGCCACCTCCAACAAACTCAAAAAAACCCTAGCCGTCAGTTTTTTTCTTCCTCTCTCAACACTCTTCTTCCATATACAATACCTTCAAGGAAACTTTTTTTTTCATCGAGACCCACAATAACCCTCAACTTCTTCTTCCTTCATCGACACCCTCAATCATCTTATTCTTCACCAATCTCAACCCATTTCGAAACCCAATATTCTTTTGCTGAAAAAACCCTTCTCAAACTTTAAAGCCGCCACAACAATCCCAACCTTCAACTCCAGATCTTCTTCATCACAACCCCTGTTTTGAAACCCCTATATTCAGGTTCACGTACCCACCGTTAACCTTCTCAAACACAAACCCTTCACCGCCGGCGAATAATCACCTAGAAAATTATGACGGAAAACAACCAAACCACCACCAGAACGGAATCAGAATTAAACAGAAGAGGAGAAGGATTAAAATCCGGTTCGAAGCCGTTTGAATCTGAAGCGAAAGGAGGAAAAGTGAATAAGTCAAGGAAACGAAGGGACGTAAATGTAAGTGAGAGAGAATGATTCATAGATAAAAGAGTTGACAGGTCTTTTTTTTTCTCGCCGCCGAAAGCATGAAGTTCAGCTTGTTACGTTTTTTAGTTTTTTTTCAATCGTGACTTTGAATTGATTTGATCCTATTTTTTACCTTCAATGGGGGCCTGCCGTTTTAGTTTCGTTATTAAAACATTTTTTTTGAGGTGATGGGTTGGGAAGCCTATATGATCCTCGTACTTGAAATTTACCCCCGTTTTACTCATGGTATCACCTTTGGTCATTTTTTTGTAAGTAAAGTTTTCGTATAATGAGGTGAGTGGGTTTAAGCCCATAAGGATCCCATGAGATTTTATGCTTACCCCTTTCTATTTAGATGTCTTTTTTTTCGTTAAAAGTTTAAAGTTTCAAAATGTGGAGATTAGTTTGTTGTTGTCATGAATTAATTCTTTCTTGGAGATAATAGTCGATGACGAGACCTCCAAGTTATAGTTTGTCAAATCATTGACAAATAATAACAAACCCGAGACCATTTTCTTTTTAACTTCTTTCATTTTCAATCTTTATCGATTTCTATTTCTTTCTCATTTTGGTCAATGGCATTTTTTAAGAATTATTATTCGTCAAAATATTGATAGATGATGATTTATTCGAAGCTAATCCATTTTCTATTTCGTTTTTCTCTTCATTTCATTTGTTTATTAATTTTATTGAATCTTGGAAATTTAGCATTTTTGAGCGATCATTATTAAGGTGTACACCTTAAATAATGTGTGGATCGACTTTTCCTCTTAGCATTCTCTTTTTCGATAAAGAAATATTATAGGAATCTAGCATTCCGCGTGATATTTCCGTTGTTCATCCAAACATTTTTTTAATGAAAAAGGTGTTGTCGAGATCTAGCATCTCGATGATACCCCGATTAATTGATTGTGAGGCCTACGTCTCCCTCACGTAACCGACTCCCGAACCCGGAACATGGTTGCGACAGCCTTGTTCCTATCCTTTCGTTTTTAAGAGGTTTTCTCAATATTTTCCTCTCCCGTTATTCGGGATAAATAAAGTTCGGTGGCGACTCTGTCGAACCGCATTTCTGCGCCTTTCGCGCGAGGGTCGTATGTTCGAAATGTCTCCGTGGTTTTTCGAGGTGCGACAGCTGGCGACTCTGCTGGGGACATTTTTGCTCCATGCAAAGAGAGAGTCGAGCCTATCTTTTGGTTTGTGAGGAGTGTATGTTTTTTATTTTGTTTTCTTTTTGTATTTGTTCTCTTGTAGATTTTATTTGCGCTTGTTATCTTGGTTGCCTGTTGGTTCTTGGGATAACATCATGAGTAAAGCTCTACACCCGAGCTTTGGTAAAAGCAGAGAGAACACATAGTTTAGAATTGGTAGTCGAGTAGTGTTAGTCTCCGAGGACTTGTTCCTTGTGGGCCTAGCATGAAAGCTCCTCCAAAGGAGACCTATTCGTAGATCTTGTTGTAACACAGCTAGCCTGTTGCACGACTTGATTAATGAAGGGTCCGTGATTCTGGGAACCTTTTGTTAGCACTAGTTCCGATATTGGTGGTCGTGTAGTGTTAGTCTCCAAGGACTCGCTCCTTGTGCGCCTAGCACGAGGACCCCGCTCAGGAGAGACCTTATCGTCATTATCGTCGTAATGCAGCCAGCCTGTTGCGTGACGCTAATACGACTAGTGTCCGTGATCCTGGGAACCAAACATAGAAACCATCCCGTAAGAGGGTCTATGGGTAGAATGTTTAGATCTTCCCGCATAGGCCGTACCTGTCAATTTTCTTTAAGCAAGAATTATGGTTACTTATCTATTACAGTTACCAGCTTCAGGAGTTGTTTGATTGTGATCCTGTGATCCTGGATCTTGTATCTTGCATTGCATCTTGCATATCATTCGCATTGCATTTCATATGTTGTGCATTTTGCATTTCCAGTCCTTCAACAGAATCTTATGTCTTCGTTCCTTCCTCTCCAGTAAATCAAGCTGATTCCTCGACACCAATTCACAACTAGAGCCAATACCAGACGAATGATGGAGCAGATTCAACAAGAGCAAGTCGCATTCAGGGAAGAGCTGGATTCTATGAAAGGAAAGATCAACCAGATCCTCGAAGCCATCCTCGCAGCCAGGAGAGAGGAAGAACATCGTGAAGCCGCTGCTGTCGTCAACAATGGTCAAGGACAAGGATCTACTGCCATCCATTTGGTTCCAATTCCAAATTCTCATGGGATGCCGTTGAACTTCAACAACGCAGTCGAAGGAAACACTTCTCAGCCAATCCCAGCGCCTGGAGTTACTGTTGGAGTTATCCCGCAGGCCCAGCCTACTGCTGTGCAAATCCCAGCTCCCCATATCGAAGATACTCTGATGGATCAGTATGATGACGTTCAGAACTACCATGCTGCTATCCCCATTGCCAGTCTTGTCGCTGCTCAGGATTCTGAAGCCATGAAGATGTGCCGAGATCTAGCCGAGAAACTCCGAGCCATGGAGGGGCATAATTCAAATTCTTTCAGTGCTTTGGAATTGTGTTTGGTGCCTGATGTTGTCATTCCTCCCAAGTTCAAGGTGCCCGAATTCTCGAAGTACAAGGGTCTCAGTTCCCCAAACATTCATTTGAAGATGTACTGTCGCAAGATGGCTGCCTATACCAGGGACGAAAAGCTCATGATCCATTGCTTCCAAGATAGCTTGTCCGGGGCATTACTCGAGTGGTATATGCAGCTGGAGCGTAACAGTGTGCGCACTTGGGCCGAGTTAGCCGATGCATTTGTCAAGCAGTACAAATACAACACCGATCTTGCTCCAAAAAAAAAAGGAAAAATCAAAAGCCTGCAAAGTCAAACACCTCAGAGGGGACTTAGACAAAATCAAGGCAATCCCGATGGATCGGACAAACAAAGTCAATCCATGAAAAAGTTAGGGATCAAAACAAAAACAAAAGAGGACCCCGAAATCCTCAACAAAAGCAAAAAAGATTCAGTGGCCATCCAGATCAAAGGGGCACTAGCATCCATCAAAATAAGGTGACTGCCACGTCGAGCAAATCTTGAACCTTCAAGCTTACACCGTCCAGAGAAGTGTAGGATTAACTGAGCGTAGGACTGGAGATCATTAAGAAGAAGGGGTGGGTACAAATCATACTTTGAGCCTAATAACCTTTATTTCATAACCGTGAACCAGACCACGTTATAACCCTCAAAAGACCTAATTGAGGCGAGGTTTATTCTGAAAGCATATTGTCGCAAGGTTGCGTAACCTGACTCCTCACATTATTTCTAATCATCAGCATTGGTGTTATTATTCTTGTTATATCTCACGCACCAACTAAAATTAACACAATGTTTGGACTAACAGTCCACTCGTCTCACTACCACGACACTCTCAATAAATGACACACTTTTTCCAAACTTACATTGAACTTTGCATTAATATTACCATTTATGAATGTACAATTTTAATTGCAAATCAGTGCTAGGTATTCAAGGACATCTCAACAAGGTCCAACCGAGGAGGAACTTGACTTTCAACGGCCGACACGAAGCAAGACTACTTCAGAACCCACAGGCTGGGGCAAATCACTCAACAGCTCGAGCAGGGGCATATCATTACCATATTCAGACTGGGGCAAGACCAGGTCGTCCTGACCATCAAGCAGAGTTGCAACCTTTTCTGAAGAAAATTCACAACAAGTCACCAAGTACCCAGACTTGGGGCATCCAGAGTATCTTCGCCTGTGTCAGTCATACCGTCTTCAGCAAAACTGCGTGTCGAGGAAGTCAATCCCTCCCACCACCCGAAGTCCAATCCGCATTGGCAACTACCCAAAGTCCACCACGCTGGCGTCTCCACCTGCATTTCCAAACACCCGTCTGCATCATACGCATTGCATTCATTATCATAAGCATTTTACATCATTTTGCATAACCAGTCGTATCACACTTCCCCAGCTCTTGCATCTCCGCTCGTCAGCATTTGCATTTGCACTTCCACTCATATGGAATATCATCTATCATCCAGCACTCATATATGCAAGTCAAGGTCCAGGATCAATCTTGAAGATTTTCAATACCGTCATCAGCCCGGTCAGGGGCATCTTCCGCAAAGGTCGTGGATTTCTCCCACGAATATCAAGAGCTTCAAAGCAATCATCAGCCCAATCAGGGGCATTTTTGCAAGATTGTGGGTTTGTCCCACGATTTTTAAAAGCTTCAAAGCAAGATCCAACCCGAGCAGGGGCATCTTCAGCAGAACCGTGAGCGTTCCTCACGAAGTTGTTCAGCCTTTTGTTGAGCAAAACAAGACATCAAGACAAACTCAGCCCAGTCAGGGTCATCCGCTCCAGAATTCATGGGCGTAACCATGGAATCATTTCAGCAAAGCTATGATCTCTAAACAAGACGGTGGGCGTACCCCGTTGACTCATTTCAATCCAATCCTCCTCTTGGGGGGTCCCCCATTGAGTTGTACCCAGCAAGCGTGACCGTTGTCAATTGCCTTACTATCATCCTTTTGGTGATAGCCGAACTTCGTCGGTTCAACATAGCCTGCATCCTTTCGATAACCTTTTATTTATGTTTGTCCTATCATCCTTTTGGTGGTAGTGACTGGTGTGTGTTTCGCTCCATCATCCTTTTGGTGTTGGGTCTGGCATTTCGTCGATGTCAGATTGCGCGATATTTTGTTTGTGTTTTCGCTCCATCATCCTTTTGGTGGTGGGTCTGGCATTTCGTCGATGTCAGATTGTGCGATATTTTGTTTGTGTTTTCGCTCCATCATCCTTTTGGTGGTGGGTCTGGCATTTCGTCGATGTCAGATTGTGCGATATTTTGTTTGTGTTTTCGCTCCATTATCCTTTTGGTGGGGGGTCTATCATGGTCATTAATGATAGATTGTGCGATGTGTTTATTTGTGTTTCGCTCCGTCAACCTTTTGGTGAGGGGTCTATCATGGTCATTAATGATAGATTGTGCGATATTTGTTTGTGTGTGTTTCGCTCCGTCATCCTTTTGGTGAGGGGTCTATCATGGTCATTAATGATAGATTGTGCGATGTGTTTATTTGTGTTTCGCTCCGTCATCCTTTTGGTGGGGGGTCTATCATGGTCATTAATGATAGATTGTGCGATGTGTTTATTTGTGTTTTGCTCCGTCATCCTTTTGGTGGGGGGTCTATCATGGTCATTAATGATAGATTGTGCGATGTGTTTATTTGTGTTTCGCTCCGTCATCCTTTTGGTGAGGGGTCTATCATGGTCATTAATGATAGATTGTGCGATGTGTTTATTTGTGTTTCGCTCCGTCATCCTTTTGGTGAGGGGTCTATCATGGTCATTAATGATAGATTGTGCGATGTGTTTCTTTGTGTTTCGCTCCGTCATCCTTTTGGTGGGGGGTCTATCATGGTCATTAATGATAGATTGTGCGATGTGTTTATTTGTGTTTCGCTCCGTCATCCTTTTGGTGTAGGGTCTATCATGGTCATTAATGATAGATTGTGCGATGTGTTTATTTGTGTTTCGCTCCGTCATCCTTTTGGTGAGGGGTCTATCATGGTCATTAATTATAGATTGTGTGATATTTGTTTGTGTGTGTTTCGCTCCGTCATCCTTTTGGTGAGGGGTCAATCATGGTCATTAATGATTGATTGTGCGATGTGTTTATTTGTGTTTCGCTCCGTCATCCTTTTGGTGGGGGGTCTATCATGGTCATTAATGATAGATTGTGCGATGTGTTTATTTGTGTTTCGCTCCGTCATCCTTTTGGTGGGGGGTCTATCATGGTCATTAATGATAGATTGTGCGATGTGTTTATTTGTGTTTCGCTCCGTCATCCTTTTGGTGAGGGGTCTATCATGGTCATTAATGATAGATTGTGCGATGTGTTTATTTGTGTTTCGCTCTGTCATCCTTTTGGTGAGGGGTCTATCATGGTCATTAATGATAGATTGTGCGATATTTGTTTGTTTGTGTTTCGCTCCGTCATCCTTTTGGTGTGGGGTCTATCATGGTCATTAATGATAGATTGTGCGATGTGTTTATTTGTGTTTCGCTCCGTCATCCTTTTGGTGAGGGGTCTATCATGGTCATTAATGATAGATTGTGCGATGTGTTTATTTGTGTTTCGCTCCGTCATCCTTTTGGTGAGGGGTCTATCATGGTCATTAATGATAGATTGTGCGATGTGTTTATTTGTGTTTCGCTCCGTCATCCTTTTGGTGAGGGGTCTATCATGGTCATTAATGATAGATTGTACGATGTGTTTATTTATGTTTCGCTCCGTCATCCTTTTGGTGGGGGGTCTATCATGGTCATTAATGATAGATTGTGCGATGTGTTTATTTGTGTTTCGCTCCGTCATCCTTTTGGTGAGGGGTCTATCATGGTCATTAACGATAAATTGTGAGATAGTTTATTTTTGTTTTGCTCTGTCATCCTTTTGGTGGGAGGTCTATCATAGTCATTAATGATAGATTGTGCGATGGTAGCCATGTGTGTTTCTTCCCATCATCTTTCGGGTGATGTTGACCTTTTCTCAGGCGTTCTTTTTCTTTTTGGACAAATTCAGGGTCTTCTTTATATCTAATTGTCTTATCCCTTGAGAGAATACTGTCGTACTTCATCTTACTCGGTCTAAGCTAATTAAATAGGGGCATCTGTGATACCCCAAATTTGTCCTACCTTTTGGTATTTCCTTATACCAAGTGGTTATGTGGATTGGTAACCTTTCTATGCATTCAATTATAGGGCATGAGTAAATTTTAAGATGGAGTCATGGCATGAGGTGACCTACTTTGTTTTATTTAGTTCAATTGTTTTCTATAAGATGTGATTGGAGGGGTTGTTTCGAGCTTTGCGGATTTACGGCTAAGTTAGTGTTAAGGTACAAAATTGAAATTCTTTCACGTCTCAGGTCCTATTAAAATTCACTTTAGAGAACTTATGGCGTGATCAAAAGTTGTGATCAATTCATACAAGAGGTGGTTTAGTATGGAGATGTGGCCTAATGATGAAAAAACCATATTTGATCTTTGAGTTACAATTGTAGTCCTTAATGATAGGACGATCAAACTAATTAGTGCAAAAGGAAAGGAGTTGCAGTTCAGGCCATGGAATAGTCTCATGATAAGGATTCCATGTTTACAAAATTCCATGTTGAGGTACCCGTGCATTTTCAAAGTAAAAATCACAAAAGCATGTTGGTGAAGCGGCGATAACAGTTGTAATTAAAGTCAAGCTGTCACTTGCAAAATGTTAGAAACTTAATGATAAATGTTTATCTAATGAGGAAATTACATCACTTCAGATATAGCATTATCTTTCATGATACAAAAGTTACAAAAGTTTCCGTTACAAAGCTTGCATCCGGCATCAGCTTGAAGAAAACCCGTTGGTGGCATTGGCATCAGGACTAACGTCATCAACAATAGGACATGTTGTAGTCCTATTTGTTCCAAGTGTTGAGGAAAGCTTTGAAGCATGCTCAGCTGACATAAAAAAAATAATAAATAGATGAAGCTCCATGTGCAGCAAACATTCACACCAGAGAAAAATCCCCCATTTAAGAACTACAATACAAAGTAATATGCTTGAGCGCCATTTCAAAAGGAGGGGTGAAATCAAGTTTGGTTTATATTACCTGCTAAAAATGGCAGCCTTCACGAGTGAGAAAAAAAACGGTTTTCGCAGGGTGAGATTTGTGCCTCAATAAACCACACCTGCACCAATTGTGCCTCAACTAGCTTGGTTCCCACGCCAGTTTATGATTCACCTGCATACAACAACAACAATGGTGATTTGCATTTGACCTACACCGACGACATTGTTATCCAAACCACACACCGAATACAGCAATACACGCAGAAAGAGAATGAGATTCAGAGTTTGAAGTAATGTCTTTGATTAACTTGCTCCGATCACAGACACATAATCTTTTAACCAAACCACACTCCGTCGGTGTACAAATGTTTTAGGTCTCCCATATTCGGACATCCAATCAGTGTCAATCCAATATCCAAAACACAAAACAATGCGGAACCGATATTTAAAGACTTCTTCCCAACTTGGTGCTTCTCAAATGAGATGGGCATCTAAAGCTTGCACGACCATAACCTGCATTAAATAACAAGACGGTCATTTTGGCATTTGGTATGTGAAAAGTTAGTCAAAAGAAAGTTTAATAAAGGCTATAACAACTACCCGCGCAATACCAACAAGGCCATAACATTCCGCATCGCATCACACAACAGACGGTACACTACTCTGTACCTGCAGATTTTCAAAACAAGAAAAATCGGAATTATGTGAATGACAAATCCAGCCTGCTATCACACCAAAAAGAGCATGAAAACCAAGGGAAGCAAAGTTGTTGTTTCTGCTCTTCAGTTTGCCTGCACGGATGATGTCTCAAACGACGTCGCCACCGTTGAAGGACTTGTTCGAGATGCTCAGAAAATTGGCGTAAACATTATTCTCATTCATTTAGGCTATTAGATACTGAACCTGCATTGATAAAACATAACAAAGTGTCAAATTATTGATGTTTGATGTGTACACACATGACATGAGAGAAGCCATGACAACATACAATGATATGTCTCCGCATACACGGACCTTATGCTTGTACCGCAAATTGTCGGGTCACGCAATCAATAATACAACCACACGCCATGACCTGCAGCAGATAGTATAAGTCATTTCAAATTCCAATTTTAACTCATATAATTGAAGAACAAAATTGTTCAAAAAGGAGAGGTCACTCACCAGCAACTACCCTGCTACCGGCAGATTCCGCAACTCAGCTCAGCATCTCAAACCACCAAGAAGGTTGTACACAAGCATCAGCCAACCGAACTTCTTTCTAATCAGAGAGAGTTGTCAATGATTATTGCGGAAGTCCCTTTTACTACAACCGACAATTTGCTGTTTGAGCCTCTTGTAGAACTGCTGGCATACGCAAAGCGAAGACCACCATAGTTGCTTGTATTGTTGGGGCCATTTGTTGACTCTGAACACCCAGATATCAAGAAAGGAACAGTAGACATGGATTTTGATGACATATTTCATTCTCAAGTATGGAGGAAGCTGGAAGATTACGTAGAGACCTCCATTTGATATCAGTGCATCTCAGATAGCCAGTCTCCCTAATCCTGGAATCTTTTGAGGCAAATGAGGTCAAAGTTGGTTGCTGCACTTGGGATGTTCTCAAGCAGATCAGTGGGGAGGAGATATCATGAACTGCGATAAATGCAAAACCTATTGATCGTTTGAATAGACTCATAAATCATATTCTTAACCAACAGACTTTCTATCCACTTACCCACCGGCAGAAAGTGTTCCATTGGACTTTCCTCTGGCGCCAGAAGCCCTTCAACCCTCATCGGTTCCAGATGTTCTTATCTTACCTTCAGACATCAAGTATTTTGTCAAGGTTCATAATAATGAAGTGCAGATCACAAAGGAGGTGGAAATCAAGATAAGTCACTAGGTGTTGAAACTCATACCTCCAAGAATTTGTTTCAAATAAGACATGTACTTTAATCCATTCTCAAGCCGCACTATCTCCAGCAAAACTCCCTTATTCTGTAGGTCTTGATCTCTCGATGTGCCACGTTCCCACGAAGCACGGATAACATTAATGTGAATTAACTGAAGGGGTCTCCTATGAATAAAACACAACAGAGGATATGTTACTCTTTTATACAAAACCAACATAATCTTTTAGACACTTTCTACATGAAAATAAGTCATAGAGTTCCACTTTCACGCCAAGTTCTTCTCCTGAATTACTCTCCCAATGCAAACTTCAGGCTCTGATTTTAGGATGTGTACTTGGTCCTTACACCAATCTCGTGGAATGTACATGAAAGAGAAAAATGGAAAGAGGTTAGCAGAGCAAAATATTGATTCGGGAGGTTTGTTCAGAATAAAGAGTAACAGGGATGTGCAGGAAACAATTTCTGTCAGGACAATGTTACTACACCAAAACCAATAGACAGAAGATTAAGATTCACGTGTATTACGTCAAACTACTATTTAGGCCAAGACATGATTTCAATATAGGTTAAGCGTCGCCTTGTGGCACGAACTCGTAAACAGGGTTCAAGCTACAAACCTGCAGTAGTAGACTGAGTTCAATATGGGAGCAACTCAAAGCAATTGGCAAAAGGGAAAAGTTAGTGACTAGAAAAAGAAAACTAGACTGACGTGTAAGAGCATTATTTATGATAAAACATAGTTGCTAGACACTAAAAGCTTATTGTACCTCAATCAGCAGGCTGAGAAGTTTTGGACAAAAAATGTGCTGGCATGAATGGCCTTCATGCTGAATTTTTTATCCGCCATGTATTCCCCAAGTTCAGAAGCGCAACCGTATCTGAAAACATTATGCACAAAGTGAATCAATAGAAGGAAAGGTCATCATCATCTAAACCTACATGACACGGGCATCATAAGTGTTAGTAACCATGAAAATCTTACGAAACTACACAACATTTTACAAGCGATCATGATAGTATGATTCACAAACCGCACCATGTCTCCCAAAATGTAAATAACAGTGGGTTGAACAAATGTAAAAAGCTGTATAATTTTATCAAGGTACATCACTGGAAGTGTAAGTTGCATCTGAGCTACAATCTTCAAGTCGTGAGTAATTTTCAAGTCATGAGCTGCAAAACCATTGTTTGATCTAAATGAGATACAAGGTTCACAATGATGATTTATCATAAAGTGTTAACGGAGTGATAAACCAAAGCATCAGACTAGTGAATTACATAATTCATGTGACTGTGGTGGAATTCTGACCGCTCGTCAACAGGGCCTTTGCGTGTTTCGACAATTTCATCAACAAAGAAAGACTTCATGCCATAATGACTGCACACTCACAATCAAAACCAACAGCACAATCCTCACAAAACCGTTGTGGTTTCTCTTTCGTACATCATGGTACAACTTGCAAAAACGAGAAATAAAATAACACAACCATATACCTATTTGCAAAAAAAGGAAGGATAATATAAAACATGTGTTAGCAGATACCAAAAAGCTACCAGCTGCGCAAGTTGTTGCTCACAACTTTTGGTACCTATAGAAAACCGATAAAAGGACAACAACAGCTCCCAATATCACTACAGCCAGTACTACAAAACCTGCAACAGCAGAAAAAGCAGAGACAATCATTACAATACCAACCCACTCATAATTCAAAAAAAGAGTTGTTGAAATATCCAAAAGGGACCTGCAAAACGACAAAGAGGGAAGCAAATACCAGCTTGAGATATTATCCATTAAACCCTATCAAACTTGATTCTGAAAAGAGGATTGGGGGAGGCCTCCAACCGAAAACCTAGCCACCTCCGACAAACTCAAAAAACCATAGCCGTCAGTTTTTTTCTTCCTCTCTCAACACTCTTCTTCCATACACAGTACCTTCAAGGAAACTTTTTTTTTTCATCGAGACCCACAATAACCCTCAACTTCTTCTTCCTTCATCGACACCCTCAATCATCTTATTCTTCACCAATCTCAACCCATTCCGAAACCCAATATTCTTTTGCTGAAAAAACCCTTCTCAAACTTTAAAGCCGCCACAACAATCCCAACCTTCAACTCCAGATCTTCTTCATCACAACCCCTGTTTTGAAACCCCTCTGTTCAGGTTCACGTACCCACCGTTAACCTTCTCCAACACAAACCCTTCACCGCCGGAAAACAATCACCTAGAAAATCACGACGGAAAACAACCAAACCACCACCAGAACGGAATCAGAATTAAACAGAAGAGGAGAAGGATTAAAAGTCGGTTCGAAGCCGTTTGAATCTGAAACGAAAGGAGGAAAAGTGAATAAGTCAAGGAAACGAAGGGACGTAAATGTGAGTGAGAGAGAATGATTCATAGATAAAAGAGTTGACAGGTCTTTGTTTTTCTCGCCGCCGAAAGCATGAAGTTCAGCTTGTTACGTTTTTTAGTTTTTTTTCAATCGTGACTTTGAACTGATTTGATCCTATTTTTTACCTTCAATGGGGGCCTTCCGTTTCAGTTTCGTTATTAAAACATTTTTTTTGAGGTGATGGGTTGGGAAGCCCATATGATCCTCGTACTTGAAATTTACCCCCGTTTTACTCATGGTATCACCTTTGGTCATTTTTTTGTAAGTAAAGTTTTCGTATAATGAGGTGAGTGGGTTTAATCCCATAAGGATCCCATGAGATTTTATGCTTACCCCTTTCTATTTAGATGTCTTTTTTTTCGTTAAAAGTTTAAAGTTTCAAAATGTGGAGATTAGTTTGTTGTTGTCATGAATTAATTCTTTCTTGGAGATAATAGTCGATGACGAGACCTCCAAGTTATAGTTTGTCAAATCATTGACAAATAATAACAAACCCGAGACCATTTTCTTTTTAACTTCTTTCATTTTCAATCTTTATCGATTTCTATTTCTTTCCCATTTTGGTCAATGGCATTTTTTAAGAATTATTATTCGTCAAAATATTGATAGATGATGATTTATTCGAGGCTAATCCATTTTCTATTTCATTTTTCTCTTCATTTCATTTGTTTATTCATTTTATTGAATCTTGGAAATTTAGCATTTTTGAGCGATCATTATTAAGGTGTACACCTTAAATAATGTGTGGATCGACTTTTCGTCTTAGCATTCTCTTTTTCGATAAAGAAATATTATAGGAATCTAGCATTCCGTGTGATATTTCCGTTGTTCATCCAAACATTTTTTTAATGAAAAAGGTGTTGTCGAGATCTAGCATCTCGATGATACCGCGATTAATTGATTGTGAGGCCTACGTCTCATTTACCAAATAATCGTCATTCCTCCCATACTTTTCGAATCCAATCTCGTATTCTCGTCTCTCGTACCGCAAACTCTTTTCACACCCTCGATTCAAGTCAACTTTTTTTTCAAAATACCTCTTTCGATTAAAAAAGGGAGGTTCTTGGAATCTAGCATTCCTTGAATCTTCGAGTGAATAATTCTCGAGGCACGCTCTTGAGTTGTTATTCGCTCATTTTTTCGACTTTTTCAAATTCAATCATTTTCAAACATTCTCCTGAGTCGAATGCTCGTACGCATTCGCAACCCACATTTCGTACACGTGTTCACAATTCCTCGTGGTCTCGATATTAGGAGCACCCTCAGGGACTAATATCGTTTCTCACAATCCTAACACTTGACACGTCGTCAAGTCGGTTTCATTTTCAAACAAATCTTCGACACGTCGTCGAGCCAGTTCAAAACAACTTCCTTTTGGCCTCGCATGCCATTCTTCGATTCGATCCTTTCACAAACATTTTAAAACTTACGAAAGAGAGATATTCTTAGAATCTAGCATTCTTTGAATATTTGAATGAGTAACTCTCGAGGCGCGCCCTTGAGTTGTTATTAGTTCATTCTTTCGATTTCAAAATATCAAACTCTTTATCTTCAATTTATTCAGTCAATTCCCGAAAGAACTGAGTTCTTGAAATCTCGCATTCCTTGAATTCTTGAGTGACAAGCTCTTGAGGCGCGCTCTTGGGTTGCTTGTCAGTCACTCTTTCGTCTCTTTCTCAAGCTTCCAATCTATTCAACTTCACCTTTTCGTGGGCGTTACCACGAACTACGACTGCTCTGATTCTTCATTCCCGTCCGAATGTAAGATACGTAGGCACAAGATTGCGATGATCTTGGCGAGCACATTTCTATCCATCTCCCATTTCCCCCGTCTTTTCCCGTAGTCTAACTACGACGCTCTGATTTCTGATTCTCGTCCGAATGAGCATACGTAGGCACAAGGGCCCCAATCCTTGGCGAGCACCCTATCTTCCAACCACCCCCATTTTCCCTTATCGTCTTTAACCTTTGAACCTACCAATTCTACCTTTATCAACGAGAAGAAAACAAATAAACCTAAACAACACTCCCCGCATTTACCTTAAGAGGTTCCCGTCAAGTACGACGGACGTGAGGGGTGCTAATACCTTCCCCTCACGTAACCGACTCCCGAACCCAGAACATGGTTGCGACAACCCTGTTCCTATCCTTTCGTTTTTAAGAGGTTTTCTCGATATTTTCCTCTCCCGTTATTCGGGATAAATAAAGTTCGGTGGCGACTCTGTCGAACCGCATTTCTGCGCCTTTTGCGCGAGGGTCGTATGTTCGAAATGTCTCCGTGATTTTTTGAGGTGCGACACAAAGGCAGTAAATAAATACATCATCACCCCACAAATCATCATACACGACCTACTGTCCAATCATCAATCACAGCATACAATAATGCACAAATGCAACTCAACACATGCATGCGGTACCGACTTAAACTCAGGATAGATCGCATACACTCCATCTGAGCAACGATCTATCCCTACCTTGCTCCTCCTGAGCACATATAATCAAATCTCAGGATAGATCGCATACACTCCATCCGAGCAACGATCCATCCCTACCACGATTACGGGTGAATCGCATACGCTCCATCCGAGCAATAATTCAACTCCGTAATCGCCGATGGACACTTGGCCATCAACCCTCCTCCAGGAGCAACAGATCCTACTGATTCCATCATGCATCATGCTATGCATACACCAACATCAAGCACACTAGGTGCACACGATCCTACTGATCCATCATCATACAACACACAATCATCAAGCACACAAGGTGCACATGATCCTACTGATCCATCATCATACATCGCATATATATATATATACATCACACAATCAATCAATCAAATTAATCACATTAGGCATCAGCAAAACAACTCTATAATACTCAACATACACCCAGTATCCTTGCACTATCTCTGTACATCAAACAAATCACAATCATCAACATCAGATGAACACAGCTCAATTAAAACAAAATCCTGCTACATTCGCTACCTTGCTCGCTACGGGAGCTCCTAGCGAACGCTCGCTACACGTTCTCCTAGCGAACCTGCTCGCGAATCACACTTCTGAACTACTGGAAGTGTTCACTACGACCTCGCTGGGACTTCACCTCGTGAATCCTTCGCTACACCACTCACCTAGCGAACCTTCTAGCGAGTACAGAAAAATGGCCACTAGAATGGCTCGCGACCTAGCTCGCCTAGTGAACACTTAGCGAATGCTCGCTACTCACTCGCCTAGCGAACCTGCTAGCGAGTGCCTGCGATTTCAGAAAAATCCCACTATGGAGAATCTCAATAGCAGCTCACAACTTAACAAATTCTCTCTAGATCAGTACCAATAACCTCAACTTAGCATTCTACATATATTCTACCCAACTAATTCTAAAATCATCCGATAAAACATCAACTTCTGCCGATTAATCCACTTTCGGCTTAAAACCTTAATCCACTCCGAAATACCCAATTCGCCCAAACAACCATCAAACATTACATGCAATGGTTCCACTATGAACAAAAAAAATCAGAAAATTACTCAACCACATGCAATCATCATCATGCAATTCATCATCATCAAAACCTATGGGGTTAAGGACTCCCCAACTACCCTTATTCATGCATTACCAATTTCCCATATATTTTCTCCGCCCTTACCTCAATAAGCAGCTTGATCGATGATAATCCGCAAATTCCAACAGCTTGATCTTCTTCCTCCTCTTGCTCAAGCTTGCTTCACTTTACCGTGTCCTTGCTTCTCTTTCCTTTGATCGTGCTTCTTCTCCTTCTCTATTTCTTCCAAATGACACTTCTGCCCCTAATACCCCAAAATTCTCTTTTTATTCCAATAATAATATTAATCCTCATTTTCTCCTTTTTAACCCAAAACAATTCCAATTAACAAAATCTTCATAATATTAATATTAATAATAATAATAATAATAATAATAATAATAATAATAATAATATCAACATTAATATTAATTATCCATTATTATCATTATCAATTATATAATATTAATATTATGTTCCTTATATCCTCAATAATTCCCACACAAGGCATGCCGAAAATAAAATAACACGGGAAAAATTTAAATAATTAAAATGGGCGTTATAACTCTCCCCCACTTTAATTATTTCCGTCCTCGAAAATACCTGATAGAAACAATTATGGATACGCTTCCCGCATCCTGCCTTCCAATTCCCAGGTCACACTGCCTCCTGTAGCACCTCCCCAAGCTACTCTCACCAAAGGTATCTCCTTCCCTCGGAGTCGCTTCATCTTACGATCCTCAATCCTCAATGGCATCGTCTCAACAGTAAGATTCTCTCTTACTTGAACATCATCTCTCTGAATCGCATGAGATGGATCTAATACATACTTCCGAAGTTGTGACACATGAAACACGTCATGCAAGTTCGAAAGCTCCGGCGACAACGCCACCATATAAGCCACAACACCAATCCTCTTCAAAATCTGATACGGCCCAATAAACATCGGATCTAGCTTCTTGGACTTCAATGCACGACCCACACCAGTCACTGGGTTAACCCTCAAGAATGCGTGATCACCTTCACTGAATTCCAACTCTTTCCTTCGGTTATCATGATATCTCTTCTGCCTCCTCTGAGACGCTTTCATCTTCTCACGAATCATCTGAACAGTCTCAGTAGTATGCTGCACAATTTCTGGTCCCAAAACTACATTTTCACCTGTCTCATACCAACACAAAGAAGTTCTGCACCTCCTACCATAAAGAGCCTCAAACGGTGCCATTCCTATACTAGAATGGTAACTGTTGTTGTACGTGAACTCTACCAACGACAAATGAGTATCCCACGCACCACCTTTTTCCAATACATGCACTCTCAACAAGTCCTCCAATGATTGAATAGTCCTCTCTGACTGTCCATCGGTTTGAGGATGATATGTGTTGCACCTCAAAATTTGCTCAACCTTTTCTTACCTGGTTTATGTTTCATTTGCATTAACATTTGCATAGTTATATCATTTGCATATCATGATATCATTCATATCAAAGGGGATCAAGTGTGATTCTTATCAAGAGGAGCCTAGCCAGAGGTCTTACTCAAGATTGAGAAGTTGTCAAAGTCATCAGGAGGTGATTTGAGTGCCTAAGAGTTCAGATGCTTACATGTGGATCTTTTCCTAACTTGAGGATCATCAGAGGGTGTGAGGTTTTGAATATGAGAAGAGGATGTGTATGGAGCTCATAGAATTCCTAGAGGCCATGGGAGAGTTTAATCAAGTCATTGTGTCAAATGCAAGTGCCACAGTTGAGGTGCAAGGAATTAGGGTTTCAACTGGGTCAATCTTAGGTCAACTGTGCAATTGAAGGGTATCAAAGCCTACTTTTAGGTCATGGAGTTCATGGAATGATATGTTGAGACATTTGTGGTGTTGTGCCAAGATCAAATCAAGAAGAGTCAAGAGTGTGGGAAGTTGCTAAATTAGGGTTTCAGTGTAAAATTCCCTGTTTAGTGCCTAACGTCAAGACCACCTAAGTCAAGATACAAGTTTCAAATGGATCTTTGGCCAACATGAAACTTGTAGAGCATCTCAACACCTTTAATTTGAGTACTAGAAGTTCTCAAGGGTATTTATAGAACTCAAGTTATGGTCTAGACAAGTTACAAGTCCTCATATGTCTCTGAAATTTGTTTGTGAAAATCATCTGACTTCAAAGCTATTTTTGACCTAGAAGGATGTTTCACCTGAACTTTTGGCCAACATGAAAGTTGTTCCTCATGATCTTATATTTCTAAATTGTACTATAAGTCTTCCATCTTATTTGTAGAACTCAAGTTATGAGGTTTACAAGTCAGGGGTAATTTGGGAAAGTGAGATTATAGGTCATTTTGGATTATAGGTTAAAATCTCCAACTTGCACTTGTCAAATGGATTTTTGTTCAACATGAAACTTGTTCAAAATGTGGGTTTTAGGCTAACCAAGAAGTCATGATGGATTTATTAGGCTCATAGCAAGACTTGGTTTGAAATGGCCTAAAAAGGGAAATTTTCAAATGGATTAAGGAGGGAAAATTGACTTTTTGAGTTAAAGGACTAAAACATGTCAAGTAGCTACATTTTTTGAATGGAAATTGAATTCTAAGCACTTTGGCATTAGCAGAATTTTGAGTTCAGGCCAAGTTTTATGAGTTGTCATATGGTTACTTCAAATGCAAGTTACATAGCCAATTCATTCCACAATGCAATTCAGGTTGTGCTATCAATTCAATTTCGCTCCAAAATTAATTTGCAAGCTGATAGAACCTTATGGAACAAGAAAAAAGCTTGCATTACACGACTGTTGCATTGAAGTTGCAAGCAAAAACCAGAAAATTGAATCACTGGATTTGGTTCTATATATTCATTGGAGTGATTCTAGAGCAAGGTTGGTGTTCATTGCGCGTAGAAACCGGAAGTAGCAAGTGAAATTTTAGAGGAGCAAACTCAAATCGGATTTTCAATTTGGAGCAAGTTCAAGGCAAATTGGAGGTTGCAGACTCTTTCTCTTGGATTATTGAAGATATTTGGAGAATTTTGAAGCAAGAATCATACTCCAAGTGCATTTGTTACTAGATCTACAACAAGTTAGTAACATTCAAAATTCCACATGAATTAGCATGATGTAGTTAGATTTGAACCTGTGGTTAGGATCTAGGTGCAATGTAGATCGTTTTAGGATCAATTTGGAAGCATTTGATGATAGTTGATCATGATATAGCAATTCTGTTTGGATTCGAATCTCTTGATTCATGAGTAGTTAGAGCAAGATGATTAGATCTTAGTGATGTAGGAAGTGTGAGGATGATTTCTGTGCACTTAGATTTGAAATTGGTGATAATTGATTTGGATGCCATGTTTGAACTTTCCTTTGTGTTTTACTACCTGTTGAGAGTTGGATTAAATGGATTGGAGATTTGAAATCCTTGTTGAAAACTGAGTGAGAATGATATAGAGTTTGCTTGTTTTGGCTGACTGTAAGTTGCACCTCGCCGTAAAAGACAACCGGAGTCTTCTCCGCCCACCACAATCCACCGTCCCTGATCTCCACTCAGGCCAGGCTGAATAGTGAGGAAGACGAGTGCTGAGCCATCAGATCTTGAGTTTGACCTTGACCTCCACCATCATCCAATGGCCACGACTTAAAGTTGCATTTGATTTTTCTGAAGCCAAAATGCAGTGTTTCAATTAATGTGTTGGCAAGCTCTCACGCGTCCAGATCCTTGACTTTTCAACGCATCCAACGGCTTTGGTTTATTTTCAGCATTTGATTTAGTTTATTTCATTTTGATTTTATTTTAAATGCAAATTGATTCTAAAAATCACAATAAATCCATTTTTGATCTGAAAAATATTTTTAAAATATCTCCATGCTCCTGATTAAATTTGTGATTTTCTGGGATCAATAAATTGCATTTTCATGCATTTTTCAATTTTATTTGATTTTTCTCATTTTGTTTATTTCTTTAATTTTTGCATATTTGTTCATCTGCCTTGTTGATTTTAGTGTGATCATCTGGGATTGTATATGGCTTTGATTTTGTAGTATGTTGTAGTGTAGATGTGTATGCTCCCTTAGGATTTTTATTAGATTTTTAAGACAATTATAGGTTCTGTTTTAGGTGAGATGTTTAGAGCCTTCCCAAACTTGTGGTTTACCTTGACATGTTTCAACTTAGGAATTGTTTAGTAGACCTAGAAGTTGAATTAGGCTTTAATATTTGAACCCTAGATTGTTAAAACATGCATGTTCCCCTAGGAAATTTATTAGAATTTTACAACTTAGTTTTCTATTTTAGATAGAATTTGCAAGTAGGTGTTGCTTTTGGTGTTCCTTCTTTGGTGCCTTGCCTTGTTTGATCTTGTTGGTGACTTTGGGGCTTGAAGTGCTTGGATTCCTTTTAGGAGGGGCTTTTGGACATCTTGTAGCTGATGTAGATTGGCTTGTGGAGCTTGGAGTGGTTTCTTCTTCCTCTTTTTAGGAGCTTTTTAGAAGCTTATAGGATTAGGATTTTAGGAAGAGCCATTAGAACTAGTCTTTCTTCTTTCATCAAACATAGAATGCATTGTTTGCTTCTATCCTATCCTATGATGCAAAGTCCTATTAAGGAAGCTCCATCTCTCCTTTGGAGGGATGAGTGTCATGCCTTAATGAGTAGAACTTTTGAGGATGCACTTTCTTTAATGTTGGTTCCAGATGAATTCCTTTGGTTTTGATCAGGTTTCTTAACATTGTAACTTGATCCCAATGGTGATTTCTCTTCTTGTGGAGCTTGCTAGAGCTTGAAGATGAAGAACTGAAGAAATTTTGAAGATAGAAGCTAGCTTGAAGATGAAGTTTCTTTGCTGTCAAGTTAACTTTGCTGATCAGAGGTGCTGTTGAAGGTTGAAGTTGATGTCTGTAGAAGATTGTTGCTGCTGCTTGGGTTGCTTCCTCTGTTTTGTTTCTTTTGTTGTATTGTCTGTTTTCTTGTGTTGCTTACCTTTAGGTTTGAGGTGGAGCTTGTCTCCCCTTGCCTGTTGTTTTCTTAGGTTTGAGGTTGAGCCGAACTCCCTTGCCTCGCTTGTACTGTTGCATAGCATCCATTTTACTGTTTATTGTTTACTGCTTGCTTTCTTTTGCTGTTTTCCCCTAGGATCTCTGATTTCCTCTGTGCAAGAGGGAATTATGATAGACATTAGGTTTCTAAACCATGCATGATAACTGTAGGTAGATTCCCTTTCAACCATAGTTTTAGGGCGTCTTTCTCTTCTCATCTCAAAACAATTCAAAAATACAGTAATAAGGTTAATTGAAGTCGTACGTTACGAGCCTTAAGATATCTGGGAAAAGGTTGGTAGAGGGTCTCTCTCCAGTAATCTGGATGTTTAGTGTGGTACCCTTTGGGTGACATACGAAGCGTTCACTCCTGGGTCATAGTCTCTAGTGCGACTGAGATTGCGAACATCCTAAAAAACAGTTCTTTCGTAAAAAACTCAAACAAACATTCAAACTTTGTTTTTGTCGTCTTGGACCCTTAATCAGGAAAACCCTTTCTTAAGGAGATAAAAAAATGTCAGACAAGCTTGTGTCTTCCGTAGCCCGAACTATGTTTGCTCTGATTTTTCATGCCGTATGAAAGTACGTAGGCACAAGATGCGACATCTCGGCGACCAACCTTCCCCCATAACCCGTAGTTGGGCGAACTACGTTGACTCTGATTTCTCATTCCAGACGGGAATACATAGGCATAAAGTGCGATACTTTGCCGAGTCATTTTCTTTTCTTTTTAGACCAAACCTTTAGAGTAGATAGATAAACACACCCTTAGATAGAAAACAAGCGTGGATCCCGTCGAGTACGACGGACGTGAGGGGTGCTAATACCTTCCCCTTGCGTAACCGACTCCCGAATCCAAAATTTGGTTGCGATGACCATTCCTTTCCCTCTTTGCGTTAGGTTTTCTCTGAGCGTTTCCTTTCCCTCTTCTGGGATAAATAATGCACGGTGGCGACTTTTTTGTCATACTCGGCGCCAATTTTCGCAGTACCGACAACTGGAGACTCTGTTGGGGACTCCAACGGTTCCCTATGCGAGTCAATCCTAGCGTTTGTTTTCCCGTCTGGGGTTTTGCATGTATTTTTCTTTCTGTCTTTACTTTCAGTACTGTATATTATTGTTGTTGTGCTGTGGGTAGAGGGTTAGTTTGAGAGATAAGCCGGACCTGGGCTTGAGTGCACATAGACTTAGAAGTAGAGAGTAGTGGTTAGCCTGCTTGCTTTGCTCGCACCAGCTAGCTACGAAATTTACACTCAGATGAGATACTCTTTGATGGCATCTTTCCTGGCCCTTTGGTTTCGACAGATTGTTGGATTTGAGGGTTGTCGACTCTGGGAACCTATCATTTGGGATTTGGCTAAGTGAGGCCTCTTCAAGGGATGATGATGCCACACCTTCTGGGTATCGTATCATCGCTCTTGAAAGTATGTGACGTTGATGACCGCATAGGATGTCGTACCTCGTCTGCAAGTTAAGTACATACCTGTGAGGGGTAGGTGGGTCTTTTTGCAGGAAAAACTCTGGCCTCAGAACACCTGGTTTGTCTCTGTCAGTGAGAATTGATTGTGAGGGTTCTTTTGTGGTTGGTTTGGATTGAGGAGAAGATCTGATGGTTTTCAAGCTGCAGTACAACACATCACAGTTCTTCATTATTGCACTTGATCCCCTGTTGCATATGCATTTGCATTTTCATGTTTGCATTTCATTAACGTGTATTTATGTTGCAGGTGTGCTTTTTCCCCTCAGATTCTAGTGTTCTTCTTGCCAGACATGGAGTCCATGAAGAGAACAGTTGCTTACAGGTTGCCTTCTCCAGATATCAGTTCCTTGTTGCGGTTAGTTGCTCTAGCAGATCAGCGAGTGAGGGCTGAGTTTAGAGAGTCTTATGGGAAACTGCTCAGTTGGTTGTACAGACCTTCTGTGTTTGAGATGACTGGATTGTATACCTTGATGCTGTTTTACGAGCCTCAGTTGAGATGTTTCTTGTTCCCTGATTTTATTTTGGCTCCTACTTTGGAGGAGTATTCTGATATGCTAGGAGTTCCTGTGTTAGATCAGATGCCTTTTGATCATGAGGATATTGAGCCTGAGTTGGCTAAGCTTGCTGAGATTGTCAGTTTAGATGCTTCTGAGTTCCCCGAAGGTTTGGTCAAGCTGAATGGAGCTTATGGTTTTCATCTTTCTTGCTTGGTTGAGAAGGCTACGCAGTGTGCGAAGGATGGATGTTCGATTGTCTTCAATGCTATCCTGGCTGTTTGCATTTATGGGATTGTATTGTTCCCTAACTTGCCTGATTTTGTTGACTCAGATGCTTTCTTTATTCTTGCCTCGAAGAATCCGGTGCCTACTCTCTTGGGTGACGTCTATCATTCTATTCACTATAAGAATGAGAAGCGTCGGGGAAATAATGTTTCTTGTTGTGTACCTCTTTTATACAGGTGGTTTCAGGGACATCTTCCTAAGACGGGACCTTTTGTTGATATGGCTGGTACTTTAGATTGGTCTTCCAGATTGATGGGATTGTGTGCTGAGAACATTGTTTGGTTTGACCGGAACCTGCTTGGAGTGAATATTATATATAGTTGCAGTGATTTCCGAACGTTCCTTTGATTGGACGGAAAGGTTGTATTAACTATAACCCTTCTCTGGTTGTGAGACAATTTGGTTATGCTTTGAGGGACTCTCCGGTTGAAGACGAGATACAGGAATCTCTGTATCTCACGGGTTTATTAGATGGAGATGTTTTGGTCAGATTGAGGCATGCTTGGGGTAATGTTCACAGAAGAGGAAAGACATTGCTTGGCAAGAGTGACAGTCGAGCTTATAATCCTTATCGGCTCTAGATCCATGAGAGAGTTAGGACTTCTTTGATGCCATATCCTACTGCAAAGCCTTTGTGTCCTCCGGTGATTGAGGAATCTACTTCAATAGAGATTGAGAAGTATAACAAGCTACTGGCTGAAAAGGAAGAGTTGCAAAGAGCAAATGAAGAGTTAGAGAAAGAGATCTTCCAGCTTCGGCATGAGAAGAATGAGGCAACCTTCACTTTGAAGAAGCAGACTAAGATGATTAATAGGTTGGGTTCAGATTTGACTGAAGAAACCAGCAGGAGAGAGAAGGTTGGAATAGCCTTGAATGGTGTTAGTAGTGTGCTTGCTACTAAGAAAGAGCTTCTGAGCAAGGCTTATTCTCGACTCTCCAAATGGGAATTTTTGTGGAATGCCACGCTTACTAGCCGGAAGGAGCGTGAAGATGAGTTGAAGCTGCAGATTTCCTAGTTAGAGGAGTAGCTCAACGCTAAGGATGCGAAGATTGCTGAAGAGGCATCTCTTAGACATGATGTTGAGTTTAGAGTGAGCAACATGGTCAAAGAAATGAGGGGTTGTGAACTGAAGGCTGGCTTCAAGAGATGCAGGTTGGATGAGTGTTTTGGCAAGGGAGCATGTGTAGAGGACACCAAAAAGCTCAGATCCACTGTTAGGTGACACGCATTACTGATACAGGAACTGATCTCCAGACCAGGTCATCCGGATACATTGAGGCTATTGGGAGATGTCCGAGCGCGCCATCCGTCCTGATTTATCTTTGCTTTTCTCTTGTAGTTTGTTATTCGTGCTTGTTGGCCGAGGTCTTTTCAGTTGTATCTTTGTACTCTTCCTCTTGGCATTTGTTTATGTATGAGGTTTCTGATTCTGCGTTTGCTTACTTGGGACTCCATTGTCGTTATGGGTTCTTCTCCGGAACTAGAATCGGGGGGAAAATTAACCTGTTGCATATTTACATGTGTGCATTTGCATCTTCATATTGCATGGCAGGTACTTTTTTTTGAGCTCGAATCTTATCTCCTTTGTCTTTCAGGTTGTTTCAAGATTGACGAACAGATAACTCACCGGTACGCTACAAGAAGCAACAGTAAGAAGATCATGGATCAGGTACAGTCAGAGATGCAGGAGATCCGGGATAGATTGGCCCAATTCATGCAGACTATGGTAGCTGTGGCTAAAGGCCAGGAACATCTTCAAACTCTGGTGCAACCGCTGCTGGCGCGAGCGGCTAGTAATACTAAATACAACTCTGTTCATGTTGAGACTCCTCGCAGGGAGGAAGTGATACCAAATGCTGGTGAGACTGGTACTGGCAACGGCAACGGCAATGCTGGTAACAGAAATGCTGATAATGTTAATGGGAACGTAGAAACCAACAGGAATGTTGGTATCAATACTGGTCTCGGTGACAACAATCAGGGTCTTGGCTTTGGTAATCGGGATGACAATGATGGCTTTAATAATCAGGGCTTCGACAATGGAGGGTTTGGTGATAACAATCAAGGTTATGGTAATAATGGCTACGACAATGCTGGGTTTGGCAATGTGAATACCAATGGTGCTGGGATGGGTCCTTTCAATACTGGTTTTGGGACAGTGGCTGCTAATCAAGAGCTTGGCAATCTGAGGTATGACCCCAGGTTCTTCCAAAGTTGTCATGGTCATGGTCGTAATGCTGCTTATGACGGGTATGGTAATGAGGGTCCATACTGGAACAGAGATCGTCAGGAAGATGCCTTTTCTGGGAAAGGTTTGGGTTTTGAGGGTCCCACTTATAATGATCGGAGGATTAAAATGCTGGAAGAACAGATAAAAGGTATAGCCAATCAAAATTCTGCAGGTTTGGACATGGCTACCATGGGGCTGGTTCCTGGGCTGAGGGTGCCATTGAAGTTCAAAGCTCCCAGTTTCGATAAATATAAAGGGGATACATGCACACGGGTTCATGTGTGTTCATATTACCGGAGGATGTCTGCTTAATCTGATGATGAGAAGATGCTTATGCATTTTTTCCAAGATAGTTTGTCAGGACCATCGCTGGAATGGTACATGGGACTAGAGCCTGCACAGATCGGAAGTTGGAAGGAATTGGCTGATGCTTTTGTCAGACATTACCAATACAACAGTGACCTTGCACCAAATAGGGTCCAACTTCAAAGTCTTTCACAGAAGAACGGGGATAGTTTCAAGGAATATGCCCAGCGCTGCCGTGATTTGGCGGCAAGGGTCCAACCACCTATGGTTGAAAGGGAATTGATTGATATTTTTGTTGGAACATTCTCTGGGATGTATTATGATAAATTGCTCAATTGCACGACGGGTAGTTTCTCTGACATGATACTCATGGGAGAGCGGATTGAAAATGGCATCAAAATTGGTAAGATTCAAGCCGGTGAATCGACCTCAGCAGGAGGTGCAAAGAAGGTTTTTGGTGGTAAAAGACAAGGAGACGCCAGCGCAGTGTATGGTGGTCGAGGACGAGGTAGAGGTAGGAATCAGTATATTCAACAACAGGTTGCTAGTGTGACGATCCCTATACCTCAACAACGACAACAACCATCACAACCACAACAACAACAGCAATAACAACAAAGGTATAATCCTGCTCAGAGAAGGATCCAGAATGGGAAACAAAAGAGGATATTTGATACACCTCCGTCAACGTATGTAGAACTGCTTCAGACGCTGTTAAGTTTGAATCTGGTTGAGAAGAGAACGTTGGACCCGCCCACAGGAGCGCTTCCTTACGGGTATGATACTAGTAAGCAGTGTGACTTTCATTCTGGGGCACCCGGACATGATATCGAGAGTTGTCATGCTTTTAAACACAAAGTCCAAGATTTGATTGATAGTAAAGTCATTAACTTCAGTCAAGATGGTCCCAATATTGTATAGAAACCAATGTCGAATCAGGGAGCGAATGCTATTCTGGAAGAAGAAGATTTGGATTTGGTTATGGACGTAAATGATCTGAAGACACCTTTAAGCTATGTTAAAAGCAGATTGTTGAAAAGAGGGGTCTTCCCCGGATGTGATGAGTATTGTTTGGATTGTTGGGCCCGACCAGAGGGCTGTATTGATTTGAAGAGAGGTATTCATGCCATGATTGATGAGGGAAATTTGCAATTTGACCGCACTGCTGTTGAGAAACCTGTTGAGGTAAGATTTGAAAAGAAGGGAGAGGGCCTATTCCTTACGAAAGCAGGGCCCATTCCTTACGAAAGTACGAAAGCCATTCCATGGAATTATGGGTTGGAAGCTTTTTGCAACGAGGACAAGATTAATGTGGATAGCCAGCCGGTAGGGGCAGTGGGTAATCTTGTTGGAGCGGGAGGAATGACCCGCAATGGTAGAGTTTTCACTTCACCTGAAATCGAGGCTGAAAGGATTGCTAGAGGCAAAGCCAAAGTGAATGAAGGAGGACCTTCCCAGTAGAAAGAGAAAGAAACATTGATCAAGGATGTAGAAGAGTTTATGAGGTTGATTCGCAAAAGTGACTATAAGATTGTGGAGCACTTGCAGCAGACGCCCTCCAAAATTTCAATACTATCATTGTTGCTTTGTTCCAAGGCCCATCGGAATGCCTTGTTGAAAATTTTGGACACATCTTTTGTTCCCCAGGAAGTAACTGTTAATCAGCTTGAGGGGGTACTGGCACATGTGAATGCCGGAGACAGCCTGGGAATTACTGACTTTGATTTGACGCCTAGAGGCCGGGATCATAATATGGCTTTGCACATTTCAGTGGAATGTCGAGGCACTGTTATGTCGCATGTTCTTGTAGACACCGGATCATCTTTGAATGTGTTGCCAAAGAAGGCTACGATGAAGCTAGATGTCCGAGGAATCATATGCACGCCAAGTGATTTGGTCGTGAGGGCTTTTGATGGGACCAGAAGGTCGGTGTTTGGGTCCATAACATTGCCACTCCAGGTCGGGCCGGAAGTGTTTGACACTATGTTCTACATCATGGATATACATCCAGCTTAGAGCTGTTTACTTGGGCGACCATGGATACATTCTGCAGGGGCTGTGACGTCCACGCTGCATCAGAAACTTAAATACATGGTCGGGGACAGTGTTGTTACTATTTGCGGAGAGGAGGACATTCTGGTTAGTCATCTTTCGTTATTCAAGTACGTCAAAGTGGATGGGGAGATCCATGAGACGCCATGCCAAGCCTTTGAAGGGTTGCAAATCAAGGACAAGTCTCATGTTCCTAGCAAAGGGCCAGAGGTGGCCATGTATTCGTACAAAGACGCTCAGGAAGTGGTTCAGGCTGGAGAAACCAAAAGATGGGGCCAAGTCTTAGAAATTCTTGTCAAGATGGACAAGTTTGGGTTGGGGTATCGCCCGACGTTGTCACCTTCCGCATCAGGCGTGCGAAAGTTCAAAGGACCGGTGGTGATCACTTCAGGTGGAGTCTGGTATGACACGATTAATGCTATTTCCAATGCTGAAGATAGAGATAATGATTGCGATATGGACTCTTGGATCAAGCCCGGCGTGCCAGGACAGAGTCTGTGCAACTGGTCTATCCAGGAACTTGTCCGAGTGACTACAAAACAGTAATGATTTGTTTTCTCAATTATTGTATAATCATGTGTGTTACCCGGTGCATAGTGATTTTGTTTTTAGGGCTACCTGCTTATGTGTGTATCATTATTAAAGGCGTTTTTCTCATGCAAATTTTGTGATCCTTGTTTTTCCTGTTTTTGCTTTAACAATAAAATGGAAACTTGGTTATGTGCTTTCTTTGCATTATTTGAAACATTTAACCATTCTCATTACAGGATTCATATTTCAGACGACACCGATCACGAACTTCCTATGACTCGCTTCGACTTCGAGCACCCGATATTTCAAGCAAAAGAAGAGATTGTTGAGGATAACGACTTATCAGAAGAGCTGACTCAACTTTTGAAACAAGAAGAGAGAATCATTCTGCCTCATCAGGAGGAAATTGAAATTATTAATGTGGGGTCTGAAGAGGTTGTCAGGAATATCCGGATAGGGGCTGCACTGCAGAGTGATATCAAGCAAAGGCTTATCGAGATGCTTCGAGAGTATAGTGATATCTTTGCTTGGTCTTACGAAGACATGCCTGGGTTGGATACTGATATGGTGGTTCACCGTTTTCCATTGCGTGAGGAATTTCCGCCGGTTAAGCAAAAACTCAGAAGAACTCGACCAGATATGGCCGTGAAAATTAAAGAGGAAGTTCAGAAACAATGGGATGCTGGTTTTCTGGCTGTTATAACTTATCCCTCGTGGGTCGCCAATATAGTACTTGTACCAAAGAAAGATGGTAAGGTGCGGATGTGCGTGGACTATCGAGATTTGAATAGGGCAAGCCCAAAAGATGACTTTCCGCTTCCTCATATTGATGTGCTGGTCGACAACACCGCTCAATTCTCCGTGTTTTCCTTCATGGATGGCTTTTCGGGATATAATCAGATAAAGATGGCGCCGGAGGATATGGAGAAAACAACTTTTATTACCCCGTGGGGAACGTTCTGCTACAAAGTGATGCCCTTTGGTTTGAAGAACGCCGGGGCAACATATCAGCGTGCTATGACAACACTCTTTCATGACATGATGCATAAAGAGATCGAAGTCTATGTTGACGATATGATTGCCAAATCCCAGACGGAGGAGGAGCATCTGGTCAATATTCTGAAATTGTTTAAGAGGCTTAGGAAATTCAAGCTGAGGCTGAATCCTAACAAGTGCACCTTCGGGGTGAGATCTGGTAAGTTATTGGGGTTTATTGTGAGCGAAAAAGGAATTGAGGTTGATCCTACTAAGATAAAAGCAATACAAGAAATGCCAACGCCGAAAACAGAAAAAGAGGTTTGTGGCTTTTTAGGGATATTGAATTACATTGCTTGGTTCATATCTTATCTAACGGCCACGTGCGAGCCATTATTCAAGTTATTGAAAAAAGATCAGGCTGTGACCTGGAATGAAGATTGTCAAAAGGCGTTTGAAAAAATAAAAGAATATTTGAAGGAACCTCCAATATTAATACCCCCAGTTGACGGGAGACCATTGATTATGTATTTGACGGTTCTTGAGAAAAGCATGGGTTGTGTTCTCGGTCAACATGACGAGACTGGACGTAAAGAGCATGCGAATTATTACTTGAGTAAAAAGTTCACAGATTGTGCGTCCCGTTACTCAATGCTCGAAAAGACGTGTTGTGCGCTAGCCTGGGCTGCCAAACGTTTGAGGCAATACATGCTAAACCATACAACCATGCTAATTTCAAAGATGGATCCAATCAAATACGTGTTTGAAAAGCATGCACTTTCCAGAAGAATTGCCAGATGGAAGATGGTATTGATAGAATACGATATTCAATATGTTTCTCAAAAGGCTATTAAAGGTAGTGTTCTGTCAGAGTACCTAGCTGAGCAGCCAATTGATGATGTACTTAAAAATGAAGGACTGTGAGGAGCCGTTGCTTGATGAAGGTCTAGAGTTGGGTTCCAAATGGCAATTGATATTTGATGGTGTCGTTAATTCATACGGAAATGGAATAGGGGCAATCATTACTACTCCCCATTGGTCGCACATCCCATTCACTGCTAGATTAACCTTTCCGGTTACCAACAATGAGGCCGAATACGAAGCATGCATTATGGGGCTCGAAGAGGCTATTGATCTGAGAATTAAAAATCTTGATGTGTACGGAGACTTTGCTTTAGTTGTGAACCAGATCAAGGGAGAATGGGAGACTTGTCAGCCCAATCTGATACCCTATATGAATTATGCAAGGAGGTTGTTACCTTTCTTTGACAAGGTGGAATTGCACCATGTACCACGAGCAGAAAATCAGATGGCAGACGCTCTCTCGACGTTGTCTTCAATGTACAAAGTTAAGTTCTGGAATGAGGCTCCGAGGATAGTTATGTCTCGCCTTGATAGGCCCGCTTTCATATTCTCCATTGAGGAAGCTTCCGATGGCAAACCGTGGTATTATGATATCCAGAATTTCCTAAAGAACCAAGAGTAACCGACTGGGGCATCTAGTCGTGATTAGAAGACTCTTAGGAAATTGGCTGGCAACTTCTATTTGAATCCGGATGGTGTTTTATACAAGAGAAACCACGACTTGGTGTTGTTGTGGTGTGTGGACGAGAAAGAGGCTAAGTTGCTCATGAAAGAAATCCACGAGGGTACGTTTGGCATGCATGCCGGCGGACATTCAATGACGAGAAAGTTATTACGAGAAGGGTACTACTGGCTGACAATGGAAACAGATAGTTTCAAATTTACAAAGAAGTGTCATAAATGCCAGATTTATGCGGACAAGATTCAGGTGCCTCCGAGCCCTCTGAACGTTATGTCATCACCTTGGCCTTTTTCCATGTGGGGAATTGATGTGATTGGGAAAATTGAGCCCACGGCATCCAATGGACACCGTTTTATCTTGGTAGCTATTGATTACTTCACCAAATGGGTTGAAGCGGCATCGTATGCTAATGTTACCAAGCAGGTGGTAGCCAGATTTATCAAGAAGGATATTATCTGCAGATATGGAATCCCGAAGCGGATTATCACTGACGACGGTTCAAATTTGAATAATAAGATGATGGAGGAATTGTGCCAGAATTTCAAGATTGAACATCACAACTCTTCTCCTTATCGGCCCAAAATGAATGGCGTTGTTGAAGCGGCCAATAAAAACATAAAGAAGATCGTTCAGAAGATGGTTGTGACCTATAAGGATGATGGGCTAGAGACGTGTCTACTTATGCGTCTAGCGGTATCTTACTGCAAGTGCACAGCCTATCGAAGTAATATAAAAGATTGTCGAACCCACAGAGACCAATGTCAATCTACCGTTATCTATTGTTACGGCGTAAAGCTAAGGCGAATGGTTGTCACGATTTTTGTTGGTTTCTAAGACTATTAAAGGCGAAATTAAATTTAAGTTTTAATAAAGTAATATTAAGGCGGTCGGTATGTAATTATACTAACTTAGGTGGGTCAATCTAACCTAGGCTTATAAAGGTGTCACTTAATCTATTCGGTAGAGATTACCAGTCTAAATACCCTCAACTCACACTCTCGTGGTCTTATATCAGATCTTATCCCCAAAGCCCTATGCCTGCTCTCGCTAGCCCATAAGTGTTTAGAGATAATTTTTGGAAACTAAATAATTCTAATTTATCTTAAAGCGCTCTCGCTGTATTTAATTTAAATGCCTAACTTTAGCTATCTGGTTAAAATCTCACACTCTCGTGGTCTTGACCCAACCTAATACTCTTTTCTTACTCTCGTAACGAAAAGGTCTATTTCAATTAAAAAGCATCAGCCAGAATGTTAAGCGATTAATTATTTTAGCCCATGGTTATATTTTACCGGTTAAGTTTGTTATAACTACATACCGCCCTAAGGTTTTTAGCTAGACATGATAATTAACGTAAATGAAAATAAACATAAACAACAAAATAATGAAACATGCATACTGACAGAAATAAAATAATAATTCAATTTATAAAAACCTGTAAATCGTACTGATCTTGAATTCTTGAGTAGTCCTCCACAATGTCGGCAGGATTCTACTTTGGCGAGAACTAAAAGGTACAGGAAGAAATAAAGCGATACAAATGAAAATAAAAAGGAAAGGAAATGGGAAAATAATGCAAGAACGTAAATTTGGCTTCAATGGGAAATTTGGCAGCACTTCGATACGTCGAAGGCCTCCCCTAAAACTCTGAATCTAAGGCCTATTTATAGGAAATAATTCATTCTTCAACTTCCAGAGATCATGGGTGAATTATGGAGGGAGTGGGAGTAACTTCCAGTAGTGGGCCATGAGTGGAGAAAAAGTAGGAGAAAATGAGGAAAGTGCTCGTGGCCACTTCTGTCTTGAACGAACTTCTGTTATTTGATGCATGACGGTCGTGACATGGCCGTGACGATCGTGAAGGCTGTGACGGTCGTGACGTGGCTGTGACGATCGTGAAGGCTGTGACGGTCGTGACATGGCCGTGACGACCGTGACAGTCACAAATTCTGTTTTCTGCTATTTTATGTATTTTTCTTCTCTTTTTCTTTCTTTAGTTCAAATTCTCCCCAATCTGCAAAACAAAGTAAATTAATCATATAATAGAACATAAATCAAGATAAATTAATAAAAGTCACAAATAAATGCATGCAAATCAAGCCAAATAAACGATATGATTTCGCGTTATCAAACATCCCCACACTTAAACCATTGCTTGTCCTCAAGCAATCGACCAACACAGTAAAAAGAAATAAGCATAGTTCGAAACAAAGTCACGACGAAACTCTAATCATACGTGGCTGCTAGGCTAATGTTAGATCGATAGGTACTAAATATTAATACCAAGGATATCATAACGACACAATTTCAAAAACTCCCTACTTATGCAAACCAATCGGAATCATGCCATTATAACTCAACCTATAACTCATGCTCTCTTTCACCCCATTTCATTATAGTGCAATCACATTAAGCCCGTTATCCATACACATTCATGGCAAGTAGACCTGTTAGTGACTACGATCTCATTATTATTTCATTTTTTTCTGCAAATATGCTTAAGCATCAATTGAACTTAAAGAGTTAGTACCGTTAGGCTAAGTGCTCGGGTGAGGAGCACCTAACTTAGAAGGAACATGTCTTCATAATATTTTTTTTTCTTTTCTTTCTTAGTTTCTCATTTTAACCTAGAGATCGTACACTTATTTGCATCGGTCTCTTACTTAGTGTGTTTAGGATGGTGCTGACTGCTTAAATAAACTACTTAGGGATTACTACAAGAACCTGGAGTTTTAAGGTCTCGGCATAATGGGTACTCAAATTTATTTTGCATATTCAGGGGGTTAAGGTTGTCAGGATGATATCAATTTTATCAAAACTTTCCCAAGTTTTTCTAACATAGCCTAAACAGCCTATATACTTTCAGAGTACCATGTCATGAATAAAAAAGTTTTTGTTGGAGGTTAAAATTTTGAAATTTTGAAATTTTGGGGAAGTTTGAATAACAGGCGAAAACCACTCATAAAGACTCGACAGCACATGTAAAGATAGCATTAAAAATAGAATAAAACAATAAATCAAACTAAAAGGCAATAAAATGAAAGCGATAGAGTTCCTCCCCCACACTTAAACCAAACATTGTCCTCAATGTTTCAGTAGAAGGTGGAAAAGGAAAGATAGAACCTGTATGAATGCTACTGCTCTTGCTATCCTTGTCTTTGTTGATCACTTCTACTTCGGTGGCGGGCATTTTGAGATACTTTGTTTGTGTAATTCTAGAACCAGCTCATCATGTTGCTCGCGTCAAGAGGAAGTACTCATCATCAGTGTTCCCACCAGCAGCGACACTCGTAGGAATGTCCGTGGGCATAGCTCATCTTCTCAGATCGTCATCTAGAGAGTTTTCGCTTAGATATAGCTAAGGAGTAACAAGCGATACATTTCTTTATTTTCTGCAAATTTAAACAAACAAATTAAAATAAAGACCTTGTGGGTTGCCTCCCACACAGCGCTTTGTTTAGCGTCGATAGCTCGACGGCTAAGGAGTGCAAGTACTCATGGTGGTTCTTTCGAGAATGGTTCCTCGATCAAACTTTGTATAGTCTTCGGTTTCCATGGCCACTTATCAAGCCATCTCTCATATCCCTCACCTTTTCGTTTCTTTCTTCTGTAGGGTGGTTGCTTGTTTTGAACGCGTGGTGGTGGTTCTGGATCTATTCTGCGTATCAGCTTTTCAAATTTGGGCTTTGTTATTTCATCCACCACCTCAAAAGTTAATCGTACCCTTTTAACAGTAATAATGACCCTAGTTTCACGGTCCTCGAATTTTCTTTTTCTATGAAGGGCGTTAGACAAAGGTGCATTGGTGTGTATATTTTTCAATACCTCCACATATGTTTTGGATTGGGAGTCTACCTTAACTTCTGCAAACCTTTGTGGGAAAGGAATAGGTGGGGTATAGGGAGGAGGAGCAACGATACGTGCTTCCTTCTCTATCTCTTCGACAACCTCCCTTTCGGTTGGTGTCGGTGGATTTTTCTCAATATGTATGTTTTTCTCACCAAAACTCTCCTCAGGCTCATCGTCAATCTCCCTAGGATCTTCTATTTGTTCTTCATTAACGGTTGTTACAACATTCACATGTCCTTCTGGGAAGGGTGCTAGAGGTGTTTGTCTAAGCAGAGAGGTTTGAGTCTCCAAAGTCTCGCTGTGAGTTGCGAGGGAATCGACAATAACGTTCATCTGCCTAAGGTCCTCATTAATTTGGAGATGTTGTCTTCTAAAATCTTCGTTTTGGAGAGTTTGTGTCTCCACAAAGCGCTCCATCATAGATTTTATCCTAGCGTGAGTAGACGTCTCATTGAATTCTTCTAGTAGTAGTTCGAGGTTGGATGTATCAAAATCTTGCGTTTCCTCAAAACATTGGGAGTCGTCATCATAGAGGGAATTTGGGTGAGAATGCGTAGTATTGAAATCTTCTAATAATATTTCGAGGTCGGATTTAAGAGGAATTTGTGGTTCCTCGAAATATTGGGGGTGGTAGTTATAATATGGAGGGTGGTAATTATAAGGAAAATATGGGTTATACATAATGATTTAGATAAGAATGCCTTAGTCTATACTATGCAACAACGGAATCACAATATTGACTGTTGGTCCCCGGCAACGGCGCCAAAAACTTGATGGGCTAGAGACGTGTCTACTTATGCGTCTAGCGGTATCTTACTGCAAGTGCACAGCCTATCGAAGTAATATAAAAGATTGTCGAACCCACAGAGACCAATGTCAATCTACCGTTATCTATTGTTACGGCGTAAAGCTAAGGCGAATGGTTGTCACGATTTTTGTTGGTTTCTAAGACTATTAAAGGCGGAATTAAATTTAAGTTTTAATAAAGTAATATTAAGGCGGTCGGTATGTAATTATACTAACTTAGGTGGGTCAATCTAACCTAGGCTTATAAAGGTGTCACTTAATCTATTCGGTAGAGATTACCAGTCTAAATACCCTCAACTCACACTCTCGTGGTCTTATATCAGATCTTATCCCCAAAGCCCTATGCCTGCTCTCGCTAGCCCATAAGTGTTTAGAGATAATTTTTGGAAACTAAATAATTCTAATTTATCTTAAAGCGCTCTCGCTGTATTTAATTCAAATGCCTAACTTTAGCTATCTGGTTAAAATCTCACACTCTCGTGGTCTTGACCCAACCTAATACTCTTTTCTTACTCTCGTAACGAAAAGGTCTATTTCAATTAAAAAGCATCAGCCAGAATGTTAAGCGATTAATTATTTTAGCCCATGGTTATATTTTACCGGTTAAGTTTGTTATAACTACATACCGCCCTAAGGTTTTTAGCTAGACATGATAATTAACGTAAATGAAAATAAACATAAACAACAAAATAATGAAACATGCATACTGACAGAAATAAAATAATAATTCAATTTATAAAAACCTGTAAATCGTACTGATCTTGAATTCTTGAGTAGTCCTCCACAATGTCGGCAGGATTCTACTTTGGCGAGAACTAAAAGGTACAGGAAGAAATAAAGCGATACAAATGAAAATAAAAAGGAAAGGAAATGGGAAAATAATGCAAGAACGTAAATTTGGCTTCAATGGGAAATTTGGCAGCACTTCGATACGTCGAAGGCCTCCCCTAAAACTCTGAATCTAAGGCCTATTTATAGGAAATAATTCATTCTTCAACTTCCAGAGATCATGGGTGAATTATGGAGGGAGTGGGAGTAACTTCCAGTAGTGGGCCATGAGTGGAGAAAAAGTAGGAGAAAAGGAGGAAAGTGCTCGTGGCCACTTCTGTCTTGAACGAACTTCTGTTATTTGATGCATGACGGTCGTGACATGGCCGTGACGATCGTGAAGGCTGTGACGGTCGTGACGTGGCTGTGACGATCGTGAAGGCTGTGACGGTCGTGACATGGCCGTGACGACCGTGACAGTCACAAATTCTGTTTTCTGCTATTTTATGTATTTTTCTTCTCTTTTTCTTTCTTTAGTTCAAATTCTCCCCAATCTGCAAAACAAAGTAAATTAATCATATAATAGAACATAAATCAAGATAAATTAATAAAAGTCACAAATAAATGCATGCAAATCAAGCCAAATAAACGATATGATTTCGCGTTATCAAAGGACTGGCATGAGATGTTGCCTTTTGCTTTGCACGGTTATTATACGACCGTACGCACGTCAACCGGGGCTACTCCTTTTTCACTGGTATATGGTATGGAGGTTGTCCTTCCATTGGAGGTTGAGATTCCTTCTTTGAGGGTTTTGCGCGATGTCCAACTCGATGAGGCAGAATGGGTAAAAGATAGACTGAATCAACTCAGTTTGATGGATGCGAAGAGATTGGCTTCTCTAGCATATGGTCGGCTGTATCAGAGCCGGATGAAGAAAGCTTACGACAAGAAGGTATGCCCTTGAAGCTTTCACATGGGCAATCTTGTGCTGAAAAAGATTCTCCCACCACAATCAGATCACAGGGGCAAATGGACTCCCAACTATGAAGGTCCATATGTCATTAGAAAGGTTTTCTCTGGAGGAGTCTTACTGTTGTCCACCATGGATGGTGAGGATTTTACATCTCCTGTGAACTCGGACGCAGTTAAAAAATACTTTGCTTAAAGAGACCCGCTGGACAGAAAAAGAAAGTCCAGGCAAAAATGGGGCATCCCGGCGAACCATAAAAAAGGAATAAAAGGTTTGGGCAAAAGTTAGGGATAAAATTGAAAAATGTACACCCGCGAAGTTGAAAATTTGAAAAGGGCAACTTCGGCAAAAAAGGGTAGCCCGGTGAATCGAAAACCCGCAAAGGGCGGTTCACGCAAAAGTTAGGGATTTGAAAAAGCAAATGACTGCGGTCCGAGTTTGATACTGCGGTGCTTAGTGGTTTGGGAGTACCTGAGGGTCGTATATCCGAAACAATCTCTTCCGAAGATCGAGTATCGGGAAAGCTTCAGAGTTAGGCGAGTCATAGGAGGATTAGCTCATGGTGTTCGTCTGTACCACGTTGCCGACATGTATACAAATTTTCTTTGTGCTTCTGTAATACTTGTATTCTGCTTGTGCGTAACTTCCTCTTTTCAAGAGTTGCATCCAGTGTACAAAATTTTGCCTATTTACAGGCTCGTTGTCAATAAAGCATGTTATTCAGTACTTGATGCTTGTTCTCTACTGTTTTGTTTGTGAAAAACGCCGATGTTTTTGATAAACTTGCATGTACATAAACTTGCTGGCCCTTGCCAATAATTCCTAAAAGTTCGAATTGACTGAACGAATGTCACAGATACTAACCAGGATAGATCTTGTTGTATAGATTTGTTCTGTCTCGTTTGTGTTTTGCAGAGTTCTCACCTTTGAAGCAAACAGTCAGGGAATTTGTGTTTCCCCAACCAGAGTCCCGTGACAAAGTGATTTTATCGCTCCTCAGCAGATGGAAGTCACATCTTATCCCAGAGAGATTTGAGATGGCACTTATCCCTACTGGATGTAAGGTTATCCTCCCTAAAAGAGTATCCCCTGTGGATCTTGGTGTCCCCAATGGAAGGTGCATTCCCAGCAATGAGTATGTACACAATCAATCCCCAGCATGGGTAACTCCCGCAGAGTATAACCAAGTCGTCTTTGGTTCAGAAGGATTATCCCCACGCAGGACTATTTCTCCTTCTCCCCAGCAGGTTGTTTTCCCTCCGACAGGATGAACATCATTAGCAGAGTTCGTAATTTCAAGCCTGTGAGCCATTCCCCAGCAGGATGGTTATCCCCAGCGGAGTTGGTTTCACATGTCCAGCATTTATGTTGCTGGAATGCTTTGTGATACCCGTCCATCCCCAGCGAATTGGGTCTTGTCTTCAGCATTTATTTTGCTGACGCGCCTCTTGGCATCTTTTCATTGTGCATATATCATCATATTTGCATATACCCAAATGCATAGAATTTCCATACACATTTTGAAACATAAGCCAGGTTGGTTACCTCTTTGGTTTCAGGTGTTGTTCCCTGTAGAGGAGTGAGATTCTTGCTCAGAAGGATTTCTAGATATTCAAATTCTCAGCGTGAGATAGGTGATGATAACGTTCGTCCCCTAATAGAGTTGCTTGGTTAAGTTTCTCTTCATCCCCAACGGGATTCTTCTCAGGTTGCTGTTACGTCAGCGATAAAAGATTTCATGGCTCAAACTTTTGGAGTTATCGCTAGTGATTTCCCCAGTAGACTTTTTTCCCCACAAAGTGGTTTGGTTAAGTTTCTCGTATTCCTCAGCAAAGTATTCTTCAAACGGATCCGTGTTGACGGAATCGTACCTGTGCTGACAGTGATTGTTATCCATGTTAACAGAATTGTTTCCCCGTGCTGACGATGATTGTTATCCGTGTTGACGGAATTGTTTCCCCGTGCTGACGGTGATTGTTATCCGTGTTGACGGAGTTGTTACCTGTGATTGACAGAGATTGTTGCCTGTGATTGACAAAGATTGCTATCCGTGTTGACGAAATTGTACCTGTGTTGACAGTGATTGTGATCCGTGTTGACGGAATCGTACCTGTGATTGACAGAGATTGTGCCTGTGTTGACAGTGATTGTTACCCGTGCTGACGGTGATTGTTATCTGTGTTGATAGTGAATTGTACCTGTGATTGACAGAGATTATTACCCGTGCTGACGGTGATTGTTATCTGTGTTGACGGAATGGTACCTGTAGCTGACAGAGTTTGTTATCCGTGTTGGCGGAATTGTTACCTGTGATTGACAGAGATTGTACCTGTGTTGACAGTGATTGTTACCCGTGTTGATGGTGATGGTTATCCGTGTTGGCGAAATTGTACATGTGTTGACAGTGATTATTATCCGTGTTAACGGAGTCGTTACCTGTGATTGACGGAGTTGTCCCCAGTGAGGTCGCTAGTGATTATTGTCCGTGTTGACGGAGTCGTTGTTGCACCCCAAAATTTGCTTAACCTTTTCTTGCCTGATTTATGTTTCATTGCATTTCATTTACATAGCATGACATAGCCCTAGCATTGGCATAGCATAACATCATTCATTGTGCAGGGGATCAAGGGTGAGATATGAAAGAAAGAGCTTAGCAAGAGGTGTTATCCAAGATTGAGAAGTCATCCAAGCCATCAAGATGTGATTTGATGTCTTGAGAAGTTTGAGTGCCTACATGTGGGTTTTGCTCCTATCTTAAGGAATATTGAGAATCATCAGTGGGATGAGAAGCATGGAATGTGAATTTGAGGTGTGTATGGATCTCATGAGATGCCTAGAGGGCCATATTGAAGCTGAGACAAGTAATTGATTCAAGTATGAGAGGCACAGTTGAGGTGTAGTCAACTAGGGTTTCATCTAGGTTAATCCTAGGTCAAATATGTAAAAGAAAGGGCATCAAGACCTAGCTCTAGGTCATGGGAGTCATGGATTGATATTTTGAAGCATATGTGTGGATGAGCCAAGACCAAGTTCAAAAGAATCAAGAGTGGTTGGAGGTGTTTGAGACAGGGTTCCTAGGGTAAAATGCCCTGTATAGTACTGGACTTCCAAGCCACATAAGTCAAAATAAAAGTTTCAAATGGATCTTTGGCCAACATGAAACTTGTATAGCTTCTAAATACCTTTAATTTTAGTATTAGAAGTCTTCAAGAAGATTTGTAGAACTCAAGTTATGGTTCCCGCAAGTTACAAGTCACCAGAGGACACTGAAATTTATCTGTGAAAGTAACTTGACTTCCAAGCAACTTTTTCCCCTCAAGGAATTTTCAAATGGATTCTTGGCCAACAAACGAGTTATAGGTCTTGATCTTAGCTTTAATTTGAATACTAGAAGTCCTCAAGAAGATTTGTGGAACTCAAGTTATGATCTTGGCAATCCAGGGGTATTTTGGGAAAGTTGAATTATAGGCCATTTTCAAGAATGTGCCAAAATCTGCATCTTCCACTCTTCAAATGAAAAATTGTTCAACATGAGATGTGCTTAAAATGATGTTTTTAGGTCAGATGTGAAGTCATTGTGGGTTGAATGAGCTTGTATCAAGAAGTGCTCCAAAATGGCCTAAAAAGAGGGATTTTTCAAATGATTCAAAGGAGGGAAATTGGGATTTTTGAATTATAAGCCATAAAAATGTCATGTGGGTAGTCATTTTGACTAGAAATTGCATTCCAACCACATTGGCAATGTCACAATTTTGAGTTGAGTTTCAATTTCATGACTTGCTTTGAAAAGTGCTTTCTTATATTACAAGTCATTGATCCAAAACAAGAATCAGGGTATTTCAGGCTGAGATAGCTATCCAAACATATCACAAATTCAATTTGCAGTTGAATAGAACATTCTGGAATGAGAAATGAGGGAGAATTCGTGACTGTCACCATTGAGTTTAAAGTGTATGACAGAATTTTGGATTGGTTAATTTGGGCCTTAATTTGGACTTAGAAGCCCATGAGAAGCTTCTATATATTCATTTCAATGATTCCAGATGAAGGTTGGTGCAGAATTCGTGGAGAGAGTGAAGATTGAAGTTGAGTTTTCAAGGTTTCTAACTGAAAACGGTTTTGAAGTTCAAGGCATAATCAAGCACAATTGAAGGTTGGAAAAGCTTCTTCTTGCTTCACTGATCGTGTCTGGCGAGTTGTGGAGCTTGAATCCATCATCTTCTACCTTTGTTGACTCATTTTCCTCAGGTATGTAATTCTTGAATTTCCTCTTGATCTAGGCTGTACTAGGTAGATTCTTGCATGTGGTTAGGGTTTAGATGGAACCTAGGTCGTTTTTGGATAGAAATTTGAGCAGTTAGAGACATTCCAAGATGACATGTGATTTTTGTTTGAGCACGAATTGAGTTGATCCTAAGGCTATGAACTGATTTGGATAGTTCATTAGGATGTACAAAACATGAGGATCATTTCTGTGGTTTCAATTTTGAAAATTGTGATGATTGAGATTTTGGTACCTTCTGAACTTTGATTCGAATTCTAAAATCCATTGAGAGTTGGTTGAAATGGATTGGAGATTTGAGATCCACGTGGTTTTCTGATCAAGTTTGGTATAAGAAGTTTTTAATTTCGTCACCTGCAACCGCCACTCCGCCGGAGAAGATCACTGGACCACCACGCCTGAACAGTTGGCCTCACCTGAGATCCGAGGTAGGAGACGAACTCTTAGATGTTGGATCTTGCTTGGACCTTGACTCTTTCAACTCATCCAACGGCCACGACTTGTTTTTGATTTGGCTGACTTTGGCTGCTAAACGCAGCGTTTCATTTATCCAGTCAGCTGGTGACTGGACCCTCACGTGGACGCGCCCTCCACTCTTGGATCTGATTACCAGTCTTCTAATCCATTGGCTCACGTTTTATCTTCAGTTTTATTTTCTTAATTCATTTTTTAATTGTTTTAATATTTTCTTTTATTCCATTTGATTTATAAAATCCATAATAAATCCAATATTGATCCAAAAAATATTTTAAAAATACCTCAGTGATCTTGGATTTATTTGTGATTTTATGAAATCAATAAATCTCATTTTCATCCATTTTTTCAATTTAATTTGATTTTCTCCATTTTATTATTTTCTTTAATTTTGTATATTTGCTACATGTTTTTGCTGATTTTATTGTGACTAATGGGTGTATGATTTTGAGTTGGTTCTTGTTGGATTAGTTAGCTTAAAGAAGCATATACCCTTAGAAATTTTATCATAATTTTGTGAATAAATTTTAGGCCAATTTGAGTGTTGAACATAAGGAGTGTTAGATTAGGGTTTCAAGACAACTAGTTGTAGTTTAGGGCATAGTTTGGGGACTTAGTTTTTGATTTAGGTCCTGCGATTTAGATGGGGTATTGGGTATAGGCTTAGATTCCCTTAGAAATTTAATTAGGATTTTATGATCTATTTTAGCATTTTATTTGTATTTTGCAATTGGTGTGATGTTTGTGGGTTTCTCCCTGAGATGCTTGGTTTATTCAATTTGTGTGGGGCTATTTTGGGTGTGCTTTAGGCTTGGACTTTTCTTGGATGAATTGAAGAACAATTGAAATTGCTTTGGATAGCTTGAAGGAGCTTGGAATTGAAGATTTCTCATTTGTTGGAATGCTTGTCAGGAGCTTAGGGATTAGGGTTTTAGGAAGAGCTTTTTAGACATAGTTCATATCTTTCCTCAAACATGGAATGCTTTGTTTGCTTCCATCCTATCCTATGATTCAAAGTCCTCTCAAGGAAGCCCCATATCTCCCTTGGAGGGATGAGTGGTATGCCTTAAAGAGTATAACTTTTGAGGATACCCTTCTTTGCAGATGATAGTTTCTAGTGATTTCCTTTGGTTTTCACTAGTTCCCATTCATTATAAATTGATCTCAATAACAAATATTTCTTGGTGGAGCTTGCTAGAGCTTGGGTATGGAGATCTAATATGTTGAAGATGCCTTTCATAAGGTCTGCTTGAAGATGGAGTTATGTTACTGTCAACTTTGCTGTCAGGAGCTTGCCGGAGGATTGAAGCTAGGGTTTACTGTTGCTTTTGAGCTGGAGTTTTCTGTAGCTGTGGAGCTTAACTATTTAGGTTTTGAGGAGCCTGATTTGAAGTGTGCTTTCTCTTCCCTGGAGGTTGGAGATTGAAGTTTATTGAAGTTTGAAGATGAAAGTTGTTGTTGTCAACTTCTTGCTGCTTAACCAACTGTTGCTGTCAGAGTAGCTGTTTGCTATAGGAGTTTGGTGTTGCTGCTTGGGCTGCCTCCTCTGTTTTTTTTTGGTTTCTCTGTATTGTTTGTTGGCTTGTGTAGCTTGCCCCCCTAGGTTTAAGGTGAATGTTGATTCACTTTGCCTGTTGTTTTCCCAGGTTCGAGGTTGAGCAGGACTCCCTTGCCTCGCTTGTATTGCTGTATTGCATGCATTTTACTGTATTTGCTTGCTTTCTTTTTCTGTTTATCCCCTAGGATCTCTGATTTCCTCTGTGCAGGAGGGAATTATGACAGACATTAGGATTCTTATCCATGCATGACAACATTAGGTTAGTTTTATTCCCTTTTCAACCCTAGGCTTTTTAGAGCTTCTTTCTCTTCTTATCTCAAAACAACTCAAAAATACAGTAATAAGGTTAATTGATGTCGTACGTCACGAGCCTTAAGCTATTTGGGAAAGGGTTGCTGGAGAGCTTCTTTCCAGTAGTCTGGCTGCTTAGTGTGGTACCCTTTGGGTGACACGCGACGTAGTCACTCTCAAATCATAGTCTCTAGTGCGTCAGAGATTGCAAACAAACTAAAAAACACTTCTTTCGTAAAAGATTCAAAACAAACATCAAAGTGTCATTTTTGTCCGCTTGGACTCTTAATCAAGAAAAACCCTTTCATAAGGTAATAAAAACAGTCAGACAAGCTTGTGTCTTCCGTAGCCCGAACTACGTTTGCTCTGATCTTTCATGCTGTATGAAAGTACGTAGGCATAGGATGCCGTATCCTAGCGAGCAACCCTCCCCTCCTTTCCCGTAGGTAGGCGAACTACGTTGACTTTGATTTCTCATTTCAGATGGGAATACGTAGGCATAAAGTGCGATACTTTGCCGAGTCATGTTCTTTTCTTTTTAACCCAGACGTTTAGAGTAGATAGAATACAATCCCTTAGACAGAAAACAAGCGTGGATCCCTTCGAGTACGGCGGACGTGAGGGGTGTTAATACCTTCCCCTTGCGTAATCGAGTCCCGAATCCAGGATTTGGTTGCGACGACCATTCCTTTCCCGTTTTGCGTTAGGTTTACTCTAAGCGTTTCCTTTCCCTCTTGTGGGATAAATAACGCACGGTGGCGACTCTTCTGTCATAGCCGGCGCCAATTTTCGCACTAGCGACAGCTGGCGACTCTGCTGGGGAGACCAACGGTTCCCTACGCGAGTCAATCCTAGCGCTTGTGTTTCCCGTCGTGGGTTTTGTATGGATTTACATTTCTGTCTTTACTTTCCGTATTTTATTGTCAGCTTTATATTGTTATTGCTGTTGTGGGAAGGGGGTGATCTGCTGAGAGATAAGCCAGACCTAGGCTTGAGTGCACCTAGAATTAGTTGTGGAAAGTAGTGGGCGCGTGCATGCTTTGCATGTACTAGTGTCCCGCAAAATCCATGCTCGGACGAGGTTCTTCTAGTTGACTTCTTTTTCAACCCTTTGGGTTGAGGGGGTAGTTGGTTAGTTGGATTGTCGACTCTAGGGACCGATCAATTGGAAGTTGGCTAAGTGAGGCCTCTTCAGGACATGATGATGCCACACCTTCTGTGTATCGTATCATCAGTCTTGAAAGTTTGTGACGCCGACGACTGCATAGGATGCCGTACCTTGTGTCAGTTGATAGGACACCTACCTGTGAGAGGGATTGGGGCATGCAGGAAACTTGACCTCCAGATGGCCCGGTTTTCTTGATATTGGATCAGTATGTGTGGTTACTTGGGGTTCTTCATCAGGACAGTGTTATGGGTCTGTTGAGACCAGGTTGGAGCTTTGTTTTAGGTCTGTTGAGATCAGGTTGGATCATTGTTAGGGGTCTGTTGAGACCAGGTTTGAGCAGTATTGTGGGTCTGTTGAGACAGATATTGTGGATGGATCTCTTCAGCAATATATCACTTGATCCCTGTTGCATGTTTGCATATTGCATTGTTGCATACTCATTTTGCATATCATTAACGTGTGTCTGTGGTGCAGGTGCATTTTCATACCTCTGATTCTAGTTGCCCGGATTTCTTTCTGTCTGCTATTATGGATACTTTGAAGAAGACTGTAGCATACAAGTTGCCTACTCCAGATGTTTCTTATTTTCTTGGTTTGATATATCTAGCTGATGAGGATGTGAAGAGAAGCTTCAGGAAGAGTTATGGGAAACTGCTCAGGTTGGTTTATAAACAATCCATGTCTGAGCGTAACGGATTGTACGCGCTGATGCAGTTCTATGATCCCCCGCTGAGGTGTTTTACTTTCACTGACTTCCTTCTGGCTCCGACCATGGAAGAATATGCTGAGATCTTGGAGGTAACCATTCAGAACAGGGTACCCTTCATTCATACGGGTGCTGAGCCCAAGCTAGAGGCTTTGGCTGTTGCTTTGCATTTAGACTCCTCGGAGTTGCTGTTGGCCTCGTGGAATGGAGTTTCTGGTTTTTCTCTCAAGTTCTTGGTTGGGAAAGCACAAGAATACACCAAGAGTGGTTGTTGGGTTGTGTTTAATGATATTCTTGCTCTGTGTATCTATGGCATTGTACTGTTCCCGAACATGCCTGATTTCGTTGATCTGGACACGTTCTATATATTTGCTTCAGGCAATCCTGTGCCTACACTGATTGGAGATTTCTATCACTTAATGCATTATAAGAACGAGAATAGGAGGGGCAAGAACGTCTCTTGTTGTGTGCCTTTGCTGTATATGTGGTTTGATAGTCACCTGCCCAAGAAGGGTATCTTTGCTGAGTCTGCAGCTACGGTGGATTGGTCTGAGCATCTGATGGGACTTTCTTCAGAAGATGTTGTCTGGTTTGACAGAGATTTACTGGGATCTGAGATTATCTACAGCTGTGCCGGATATCCTAACGTTCCTCTGATCGGGAGGAAAGGGTGCATTAACTACAATCCATCATTATTGATGAGGCAATTCGGGTATGCTTTGAGAAGCCCACCAAAAGAGGAGGAAGTGCAGGAATCTCTGTACTTCACAGGTGATTTGAAGGGAGAATTATTGTCTAAGCTTCAGCATGCTTGGAATAAGATCAACAAATGGGGTAAGCCATTGTTGGGTAAGAATGATTGTCAAGCCTATGCTCCGTACAAAGCCTGGATTCAAGATAGGGCAAAGCAGGTGCGGATGCCGTTCCCTGCAGTATTACCTCCTACTCCCCCCGTGATTGAGGAGCCGACTGCTGTGTCTATTGAGAGATATGAACAGGTTGTGAAGGAGAAAGAAGAGTTGATGAAAGCCAATGAGAAGTTGGAAGAAGAGCTAGTTCAGCTCAGAAGCGAAAGGAATGAAGCCGTATATTCCTTCGAGCAGCAAACAAAGCTGGTGAACCAGTTAGGTACAGAACTGACTGAACAACGGAAGAAGCGTGAACGTTTGGGGATAGATTTAAAGAGCTCTCATGATATGCTGGAGTCTAAGAAGAAAGCACTTGATATAGCCTACCGAGAGATCTCCGTATTCAACAAAACCTGGAACGCCACGCTGACCGGCAATAAGGAAAGAAAAGACAAACTGAAGTTGCAGATCTCTGAGTTGGAAGGTCAGTTGAAAGCTAGCCAAAAGAAGTTTGAAGAAGAGATTATGCGGAGATACGACGTTCAGAATGCCTTGAACAAAGTCATCAAGCGTAAGAAAGAGTCTGCATCCCAGAAGCAGAAGCTAGAGGAGTGCTTTGGAGAAGGTGCTTGGGAGGAATCCATTGGGGATCTCCAGCGTGTTATTAGGAAAAGAGACTCGCTTGTCGAAGGGTTGCTTTCTCAGGCGAATCATCCCAAGACTAAGAGATTGTTAGAGGAGTATCGGGCATATGGTCGCACTTGATTACCTTATGTACTGTTGTATATGCTTTATTTGCATTGTGCTGGCCATCACCAGGATTGTTGGTTGAGGTCATGCCTTCTCGTGATTGTACACTTAGTGATATTGTATTTCAGACTTGATGGGCCCTTCACAGCAATATATGAGATGTTTTCCATGATTGGATTTCAAGCTTCTTATCACTATCACTGTCACTACACTGGCACTTTGGCACTAGAATCAGGGGATAATTTCCCTAACACATAGACACATATTGCATCTGCATATTCATTTTGCGTTACCAGTTATTTGTTGAATCTGTATCTTATTTCCTGCATCTCGCAGGTTTTACAGGATTGACGACCAAAGAGTCCACCGTTATTCAACCCGAAACAACTATAAGAAGATAATGGATCAAGTTCAGGTCGAGATGTAGGAAATCCGCGAGAAGTTGACTTTGTTCATGCAAGCCATGGAGAGCATGGCCAAGGGCCAGGAGAACCTCCAGACCTTGGTGCAGCCGCTGCTAACACGGGCAAACGGAAACGGCAACACTGACCACATTTCTGTTGAAACTCCTCGCCGGGAGAATGAGATACCGGTAGTTGTTACTCCACCTGTTGTGACTGTCAACGGAAACACTGGAACGAGTGCAGGTGCTGGCGCTGGTAATGGCAATACTGGAAATGGTGATGATGAGCATGTTGTTAACAACAAAGGCAACACTGTGGATGTTGATCAAGGATTCGTTGACAATGTTGGCTTTAGAAACAATGGGTATGGTAATGTTAATCAGGACGGGAACTTCGGGTTCAACAATCAAGGCTTCGGTAATGATGGTTACGGCAACAACCAGGGGTATGGCTATGGTAATGGTGGATTCGGTAATGTGAATGGCGCTGGAGCACTTCCTTTCAACAATGGTTTTGGACCTACTGGGGTGAATCTAGGGTTTGGCAACCGAGGACAGGGTCTTGTGTTCAATCAACAAGGATTTGGCCGTAACATGGGTTACGATGGGTATGGCAATGACTGGAATGTGGATCAACAGGAGGACGCTTTTTCAGGAAAAGGTATGGGACCTGAAGGTCCTATTGACCCTGTTCAGAGGATCAGGATGCTAGAGGAGCAGCTGAAAGGTGTGGTTGATCAGAACTCCGCTGGGTTAGATTTGGCTACTATGGGGTTGGTACCAGGGCTGAGGGTGCCGTTGAGATTCAAGGCTCCAACATTTGACAAATACAAAGGGGATACCTGCCCAAAGGTCCATGTACGTTCTTATTATAGAAGGATGTCTGAATATTCCAATGATGAAAGGATGCTCATGCATTTCTTTCAAGATAGCTTATCGGGACCATCATTGGAGTGGTACATGGGACTGGAGCCCACCCAAATTAGGAGCTGGAAGCAGTTGGCTGATGCTTTCGTTATGCATTACAAATATAATAGCGATTTGGCGCCAAACAGAGTTCAGTTGCAGAGTCTGTCGCAGAAAAATGGTGAAAGTTTCAAAGAGTACGCGCAGCGGTTGCGCGATATAGCGGCTAGAGTGCACCCTCCTTTGGTTGAAAGGGAGATGAATGACATGTTTGTGGGGACATTTACAGGACTGTACTATGACAAGTTACTCAATGTTTCGATGGGTAGTTTCTCCGATATAATCCTTATGGGAGAAAGGATCGAAAATGGAATTAAAATTGGAAAGATTCAGGCAGGCGAATCTACTTCAGCCGGGGGTGCGAGAAAAGCGTTCGGCGGGAGGCGACAGGGTGATACAAGCGCTGTATTTGGTGGCAGAGGTCGGGGCAGAGGCAGAAATCAGTACAGTCAACCTCAACAGATAGCCAATGTTACTATTCCAATTCAACAGCAACAACAACCGCAACAACAACAACAACAACCGCAGCAACAGCAAAGGCAGAATCAGGGTCAGGGAAGGTTCCAGAACGTAAGGCCGAAGAGGGTATTTGATAAGCCTCCGTCGACATATGCAGAGCTTCTTCAGACACTGTTGGGGTTGAATTTGGTTGAGAAAAGGACAATGGAACCACCTACAGGACCGGTACTTCCTAGGGGGTATGATGCTAATAAGCATTGCGAATTCCATTCCGGGGCGCCCGGACATGATGTAGAATCTTGTCATGCTTTCAAGCATAAAGTTCAAGACTTGTTGGACAACAAAGCCATAAACTTTGGCCAAGTGGGGCCCAATATTGTACAACAGCCTATGCCTAATCATGGGGCAAATGCCATCTTAACAGAAGAAAATTTGAACTTGGTGATGGATGTTAGCGAATTGAAGACACCATTGAGTGAGGTGAAAAGCAGGTTGCTCGGAGGGGGAGTATTCCCCGGTTGTGACGAATACTGTTTAGAGTGTTGGACCCAACCAGGGGGTTGTAATAATTTGAAGCAGGGCATTCAGGCCATGATTGACGAAGGGACTTTGCAATTTGATCGAACTGCGGTTGAGAAGCCTGTGGAGGCATTTTGTGACGAGCAGAATGATATTGCAACGGTGACGATCCCGAGGAAGACTATAACGATAACGGCGCTCGCCCAGCGGCCAACTATTACGATTACCAAAGCAGGGCCTATTCCCTTTGAAAGTACGAAAGTTGTCCCGTGGACGTACGGTTTAGAAGCGTATTGCAACGGTGAGAAGATTGTGATGAATAGCCAGCCAGCAGGAGTTGTTGACAATGTTGTTGGTACGGGGGGCATGACCCGTAGCGGAAGGATCTTTACCTCACCTGAAATAGAAGCAGAGAGGTTGGCCAAAGGTAAAGCCAAAGTAAGTGAAAGCGGGCCTGCTCAGTCGAAAGAAAAGGATACGTCACTCAAGGACGTAGAGGAGTTCATGAGACTGATTTGCAAGAGCGACTACAAAATTGTTGAACACCTACAACAGACGCCGTCGAAGATTTCTATCCTGTCGTTGTTGTTGTGTTCCGAGGCCCACCGGAACGCCCTGCTAAAGATATTAAACACGTCATTCTTGCCCCAAAAAGTTTCTGTAAATCAGTTAGAGGGGGTAATGGCGCATGTCAATGCTGGACATAGCCTGCGTTTCACAGATTTTGATCTAACACCCAGGAGTCAGGAGCACAACATGGCTTTACATATATCGGTGGAGTGCCGGGGCACTGTAATGTCGCATGTATTGGTGGATACTGGATCGTCATTGAACATATTGCCGAAGAAAGCCATGATGAAATTGGACATACGGGGAGTTATTTGCACGCCCAGCGATTTGGTTGTGAGGGTGTTTGACGGGACGAAAAGATCAGTGTTTTGGTCAATAACATTACCGCTGCAGGTGGGGCCAGAAATTTTTGATACCGAATTCTACATCATGGATATACACCCAGCTTATAGTTGCCTTCTTGGGCGCCCATGGATCCATGCTGCAGGGGCCGTAACGTCCACATTGCATCAGAAGTTGAAGTATATGGTGGGTGATAGCGTTGTTACCGTTTGCGGGGAGGAGGATATTTTGGTCAATCACCTGTCATCATTCAGATATGTTGAGGTCGACGGAGAAATACACGAGACACCTTGTCAAGCCTTTGAAGGGTTGCGAATTAAAGACAATGCTCAGGGTTCCAGCAAAATATCATATGTGGCAGTGTCATCTTACAAAGAGGCTCAGGCTTTAGTGCAGACTGGTGAGACTAAAGGCTGGGGGCAGGTACTGGAGATTCCCGTGAAGAATGACAAGTTTGGGCTAGGGTATCGACTGACGTCGTCAGCGTCATCTTCTGGAGCGCCCAGGTTCAAAGGACCGGTCACGATTACGCCAAGCGGGGTGTGCTTCGAGACTATCAATGCTATTTCCGATGCTGAAGACAGGGATAGCGACTGCGATATGGACGCGTGGATCAAGCCAAGCGTGCCAGGACAATGTCTCTGCAACTGGTCCATCCGGGAAACTGTCCCAGTAACTTTTAAACAGTAATGATTTGTTTTATCAATTGTTGAATAATCCTATGTCCTACCCGGGGCATAGTGATGTTACATTAGGGATGGTTGATTATGTGTATTGCACTGTTTTAATCATGAAATAAAGGCGTTTTTCATATCCAAATATTGTGATCCCTGTTTTTCTTGTTTTTACTTTAACAATAAATGGCAACGTGGTTATTTGCTTTGTTTGCGTGTTGAAGCGTTTAACCATTTCCTTTGTAGGACTAATATTTCAGATGACATCTCATACGAACCGCCTATGACTCGTTTCGACTCCGAGCATCCGGTATTCCAAGCAGAGTAAGAGATTGTTGAGGATAGCGACCTGCCAGAGGAGCTGACTCGTTTGTTGAAACAGGAAGAGAGAACCATTCAGCCTCATCAGGAGGAAGTTGAAATTATCAACTTGGGGTCGGAAGAAGTTGTGAGAAATATCCGTATAGGGGCTGCGCTGCAGAGCGACGTCAAGCAAAGGCTAATTGAGATACTGCGAGAGTATGGTGATATATTTGCTTGGTCGTACGAGGATATGCCTAGGTTGGATACGGACATGGTTGTGCACCGTCTGCCACTGCGAGAGGAATGTCCGCCTATTAAACAGAAACTCAGAAGAACCAGGCCAGACATAGCTGTGAAGATCAAAGAGGAAGTTCAAAAACATTAAAGTGGGATGCTGGTTTCCTAGCTGTTACAACTTATCCGTCATGGGTCGCTAATATAGTACCAGTGCCGAAGAAAGACGGTAAAGTGCGAATGTGTGTAGGCTACCGTGATTTGAATAGGGAGAGCCCGAAAGACGACTTTCCACTTCCTCACATTGATGTGCTGGTTGATAACACTGCTCAGTTCTCCGTATTCTCCTTCATGGACGGCTTCTCAGGCTATAATCAGATCAAAATGGCACCCGAAGACATGGAGAAGACTACCTTCATTACTCCCTGGGGAACATTTTGCTACAAGGTGATGCCCTTCGGACTGAAGAATGCTAGGGCAACATATCAACGTGCTATGACGACTCTCTTTCATGACATGATGCACAAAGAGATCGAGGTTTATGTTGATGATATGATTGCCAAATCCCAGACAGAGGAGGAGCATTTGGTTAATCTGCTGAAGCTGTTCAAAAGGCTTAGGAAGTTCAGGTTGAGACTGAACCCTAACAAGTGCACCTTTGGGGTGAGATCGGGTAAACTGCCGGGGTTTATTGTGAGCGAAAAAGGAATAGAGGTTGATCCTGCGAAAATAAAAGCAATACAAGAAATGCCGAAGCCTAAAACAGAAAAAGAAGTGCGTGGGTTTTTAGGGAGGTTGAACTATATCGCCCGGTTCATATCTCACCTAACTGCGACATGTGAGCCGTTATTCAAGATGTTGGAAAAGGACCAGGTGTTGACCTGGAATGAAAATTGTCAAAAGGCGTTCGACAAGATAAAAGAATACTTGCAGGAACCTCCTGTTTTGATACCCCTTGTGGCCGGGAGACCTTTGATTATGTATTTGACGGTTCTTGAGGAAAGTATGGGTTGTGTTCTCGGTCAACACGACGAGACCGGACGTAAAAAGCATGCGATTTACTACTTGAGTAAAAAGTTCATAGACTGTGAGTCCCGTTACTCAATGCTCGAGAAGACGTGTTGCGCGCTAGCCTGGGCCGCCAAACGTTTGAGGCAATACATACTGAATCATACAACCATGCTAATTTCAAAGATGGATCCAATAAAATACGTGTTTGAGAAGAAAGCACTCTCCGGAAGAATTGCCCGATGGCAGATGGTGTTAACCGAATACGATATCCAATATGTCTCGCAAAAGGCTATTAAAGGTAGCGTTCTATTAGAGTACCTTGCGGAATAGCCTGTTGAGGACTACCAATCGATGAGGTTTGATTTTCCTGACGAGGATATCATGTACCTGAAAATGAAAGATTGTGAAGAACCATTGCCGGACGAAGGACCAGAATTGGGTTCCAAATGGCAGTTGATATTTGACGGGGCTGTGAATTCTTATGGTAGCGGAATAAGTGCAATTATCACTACTCCTCAGGGGTCGCACATCCCCTTTACCGCCCGATTGACTTTTCCCGTTACCAATAATGAGGCTGAATATGAAGCTTGCATCATGGGTCTGGAAGAAGCCATTGACTTGCGAATCAAACATCTGGATGTATATGGAGACTCAGCTCTAGTGGTGAATCAAATTAAAGGAGAATGGGAGACACGTCAGCCCAATTTGATACCATATATGAATTATGAAAGGAGATTGTTGCCTTTCTTTGACAAGGTGGAATCGCATTACGTGCCACGAGCGGAAAATCAAATGGCTGACGCCCTGGCGACATTGTCTTCAATGTATAAAGTTAACTTCTGGAACGAGGCTCCCCGGATTGTTATCTATCGGCTCGATAGGCCTGCATTCATATTTGCCATTGATGAGGCTCCCGATGGTAAACCCTGGTACTTTGACATCCAGAACTTCCTGAAGCACAAGGAGTATCCGGTTGGGGTATCCAGTCGAGATCAGAAGACTCTTAGGAGATTGGCTGGCAATTTCTATCTGAATCCTGACGGTGTCCTGTATAAAAGAAACCACGACTTGGTGTTGCTACATTGTGTAGATGAGAAAGAGGCGAAGTTGCTCATGGAAGAGATACATGAGGGTACATTTGGTACACATGCTGGCGGGCATGCTATGACGAGAAAACTGCCGCGGGCATGTTATTATTGGCTAACTATGGAAACAGACTGTTTCAAGTTTGCAAAGAGGTGTCATAAATGCTAGATTTATGCGGACAAAATCCATGTGCCTCCAAGTCCTCTGAATGTGATGTCATCACCATGGCCTTTCTTGATGTGGGGAATTGATATGATTGGCAAGATTGAGTATACGACATCCAACGGACACCGGTTCATTTTGGTGGCGATTGATTACTTCACCAAATGGGTGGAAGCAGCATCATATGCTAATGTCACCAAACAAGTGGTCGCCAGATTTATCAAACGAGATATTATCTGTAGATATGGAATCCCTGAGCGGATTATCACCGACAATGGTTCGAATTTGAATAACAAAGTGATGAAAGAGCTGTGTCTGAATATTAAGATTGAACATCACAACTCTTCTCCTTACCGACCTAAGATGAATGGTGTTGTCGAAGCGGCCAATAAGAACATAAAGAAGATTGTTCAGAAGATGGTTGTGACATATAAGGATTGGCACGAGATGCTACCTTTCGCTTTGCACGGTTATCGTACGACAGTACGCACATCAACCGGGGCAACCCCTTTCTCATTGGTATACGGGATGGAGGAAGTGTTACCATTGGAGGTTGAGATTCCTTCCCTGAGGGTTTTATGTGATGTCCAACTTGACGAGGCAGAATGGGTTAAAGATAGGCTGAATCAGCTCAGTTTAATGGATGAGAAGAGATTCGCTTCATTAGCATATGGTCGGTTATATCAGAGCCGGATGAAGAAAGCTTACGACAAGAAGGTATGCCCTTGAAGCTTTCAGACGGGCGATCTTGTTTTGAAAAAATTATCCCACCACAAACAGAACACAGGGGCAAGTGGACTCCTAATTACGAAGGACCCTACATTGTCAGAAAAGTCTTCTCTGGAGGAGCCTTATTACTATCCACCATGGATGGTGAAGACTTTACGTCTCCTGTGTATTCGGACGCAGTTAAAAAATACTTTGCTTGAAAGTGACCCGCTGGACAGTAAAAAGAGAGTCCAGGCAAAAATGGGGCATCCCGGCGAACCATAAAAAATGAATAAAAGGTTCGGGCAAAAGTTAGGGATAAAATTAAAAAATGTACACCCGCGAAGTCGAAAACCTGAAAAGGGCGACCTCGGCAAAAAAGGGTATCCCGGTGAATTGAAAACCCGCAAAGGGCGGTTCACGCAAAAGTTAGGGATTGAAAAAGCAAATGACTGCGGTCCGGATTTGATACAACATTGCTTAGTGGTTTAGGAGTACCTGGGGCCGTCTACTCAAAAACAATCTCTTCCGAAGATCGAGTATCGGGAAAGCGCAGAGTCAGGCAAGCCATAGGAGGATTAGCTCATGGTGTTTGTCTGTACCACGTCGCCGACATGTATGCAAATATTGTGTTGTATTTTATTTATGCTTCTTGTGCATATATGTAGGTGTGTGTGCGTAACTTCCTCTTTTCAGAAGTTGCATCCAGTGTACAAAACTTTGCCTATTCATAGGCCCGTTATCAATAAAACATGTTATTCAGTACTTGATGCTTGTTCTTTACTATTTTGTTTGTGAAAGACGTCGATGTTTTTGATAAACTTGCACTTACATAATCTTGCTGGCCCTTGCCAATAATTGCTAAAACTTCGCATTGACTGAAGTAATGTCACGGATGCTAACCCGGATAGATTCTGTTGTATAGGTCTGTCTTGTCTCGTTTGTGTTTTGCAGGGTTCTTACCTTTGGAACAAACAGTCAAGGATTGTGTTCCCCAGCCAAAATCTCTTGATGAAGAGCCTGACTCCAGTCGGTGTCATTCCCCAGCTAGTCGCAGCTTATTCCCCAAGGTTTGGAATGACGTTATCCCTTACCGAATGAGGGATTATTCTCCCCAAAAGAGTATCCTCAGGGAAGTTATCCACAGGATATCCCCAGCAAGTCAAAATCAGTGTTCCCTGCAGAGGTTGTGCTCCTTAGCGAATCGAAGGTGTGCACGTTCAATAGTTAACCAAGTTGTTAGTTCGAAAGGTTTATATCCGCGAAGGATGGGTTTCTCTTGCTCCCCCACAGGCCGTCATGCCATTGACAGGATGTTGATCCTCAGCAGAGTGGTAGCTCCGAGTTCGTAAACTGTGGCCAGACAGTGTGTTTTTCCTAGAAGTGTCGCTTCTTCCCCAGCTAAGTTTGTTCACCAGCAGGGTGGCTTGTTCTTTCCTCCCAGTGGAAATTGATGTTTAATCGCTCCTCGGCAGAGTTGGTTGTATTTCTGGCGTTTATTTCGCCAGGATATTTTGTGAATACTTGTTCTCCCCAGCGGAGTTGGCGTTGTCCTCAGCATTCATGTTGTTGAGACATCACTATCAGAGTGGCCCTGGCAGCTTGAGCCTGCATTTGCATTTGCATATACTGTCATATTTGCATCTACTCAAACGCGTAGCATTTCCGTGCCGTATGGAGCATTACGCCATTTTCGAACATATGCATTTTGAAGCATAAGTCAGGTTGGTTACCTCTTTGTTTTCAGGTGTTCTTTCCTACAGGTAATTGGACTTCTTGTTCAGGATCGTTTTCAGATATTCAGATTTGCGGCATAAGATATGTGATGATAATGTTCGTCCCGCCATATGTTCCCTTATCAGAGGTGCTTGATTAACTTCTCTTCTTCCTCAGCGGAGTGGTCTTTGCACGGCTTCATAATTGGACTTGGGAGTTATTGTCAAAAATCCCCGGCGGAGTGTTCCCTCAGGTTGCTGTCAGGTCGGCATTTTAAGAGAAAGATTTCAGAGATTAGACATCTGAAGTCATTACTCGTCGTCAAGTTGAATGTCTGGAATTTGACGTCAGAAGGCCCCTGGCGGAGTTCTCCCCAGCGCTATAAGGCTTCATACTTAGACTTTGAAGTTGTTAGTAGCAGTGGATGGCTTTGTAATTAGACTTTGAAGTTGTTAGAGGCAGTGGATGGCTTCATAATTAGACCTTGGAGGTATTATCAGTTTATACGGCTTCATGATTCGACCTTGGAGTTGTTGTCAGTGTTAAACAACTTCGTAACTAGACTTTGGAGTTGTTGTTAGGGATTCCCTAACGGATTTTCCTCGCGTAGCGGTTATGTCAGCATTGCAGACTTCATGATTTGACTTTGGAGATCGGCATAGTTTTCTTCGAGTGGCTGTTACGTCAGCGTTACACGGCTTCATAATTAGACTTTGGAGTCGTCGTTAGCAATTCCCCAACAGAGTTTTCTCTAGTTGCTGTTACGTCAGCATTGAGCAGCTTCATAATTAGACTTTGAAGTTCAGCGAAGTTTTCAGTAAACGGCTTCACAATTAGACTTTGAAGTTCGTCGACATTAAATGACTTCGTAATTTGACTTTAAAGTTGTAGCCTCCCTTTACGCTGCTTCATAATTAGACCTTGGAGTTGTCGTCAACATCAAACGACTTCGAAATTAGACTTTGGAGTTCTTCAGCATTACAGCAACTTCATGATTAGATTTTGGAGTTGTTGTCCGAAAGTTTTGTCCGCATGGAATAGCTTCATAAGTAGACTTTGGAGTTGTTTCCAGATTTTTCTCCACAGAGTTGCTTGTTGAAGTTTCTCTTATCCGGCCAGCGGAGTATTTTCTTCGAGTGGCTGTTCCGTCAGCGTCACAGGGTTTCATGATCAAAATTTCAGGAGTTGTCGCCTGTTGTCGAAAAAGGTGCCTGGCGGTTAATTTCAGAGCATCCCCAGTGGGTTTTGGCTACTGCAAAGATAAGGCGGAGTTATTGTCCAGTATGATTGACTGAATTGAGTTACTATTGGGTGGAAGAATTCGATCCCCAATGAAGTCGCCGTGATTTCTTCGTATTGACGAAATATTATTATCCCCAGTAGAAGCCTCCTCAAAGTCATTTGTGGGTTGGGCCCGATGGAGTTAGCTACTGCAGAGATAGACAGAGAAACTGTATTCAGAGTATTTTCCCGTATGGATAGACGGATGAAGTTTCCTGCGTTTAGGCAGATGATTTTCCCATATGGATAGACGGATGAAGTTTCCTGCGTTTAGGCAGATGATTTTCCCGTATGGATAGGCGGATGAAGTTTCCTGCATTTAGGCAGATGATTTTCCCGTATGGATAGGCGGATGAAGTTTCCTGCGTTTAGGCAGATGATTTTCCCCGTACGGATAGGCGGATGAATTGTTCCTGTGTGTAGACAGATGATTTTCCCGTACGGATAGGCGGATGAATTGTTCCTGTGTGTAGACAGATGATTTTCCCATATGGATAGGCGGATGACTGTTTCTGTGTGTAGACAGATGATTTTCCCGTATGGATAGGCGGATAAGTGTTCCTGTGTTTAGACAGATGATTTTCCCGTATGGATAGATGGATGGAGTTTCCTGTGTTTAGACAGATGGTGTTCCCGTGTGAATAGGTGGATGGAGTTTCCTGTGATTGGACAGAAATGTTTCCCGGTGAAGTTGACAAATTTATTGCCTATGATTGATAGGACTTCCTCGTGTTGGTAAGAGGCAGACAACTCACCCCCAGCGGAGTAGCCGGGATCTCTTCGTGTTGACGGAATCTCTATTCGTGTTGACAAATTTGTTTATCTTCTAGTGTTGACAAGGTTAGTCCAGTTGTGGACGGAGGTGTTCAGTGCCTGTGGCGTCACACAGGTAGTTGATGTTGAAAACAGAGTTATTATCAGACGTTGAATCAGTTGTTGCGGTAACAACCAGATTCAATTGGCGGATGTCGTTCCCCAAGCAGTGCAGTTTATTTCTGCAGTTAGCAAATTTCCGGGTTTCTTGGTATTCAACCGTCTCGTACCTCGATCATTTGAAGGCCGTTCTCTCTTCACCCAGTCGGGTCCAAGCCGTTTGAATAGGGGCAGCTGTTGCACCCCAAAATTTGCTTTACCTTTTCTTGCCTGATTTATGTTTCATTGCATTTCATTTGCATAGCATGACATAGCCTTAGCATTGGCATATCATAGCATCATTCATTGTGCAGGGGATCAAGGGTGAGATATGAAAGAAAGAGCATAGCAAGAGGTGTTATCCAAGATTGAGAAGTCATCCAAGCCGTCAAGAAGTGATTTGAAGTCTTGAGAAGTTTGAGTGCCTACATGTGGGTTTTGCTCCTATCTTGAGGAATATTGAGAATCATCAGTGGGATGAGAAGCATGGAATGTGAATTTGAGGTGTGTATGGATCTCATGAGATGCCTAGAGGGCCATATTGAAGCTGAGACAAGTCATTGATTCAAGTATGAGAGCCACAGTTGAGGTGTAGTCAACTAGGGTTTCATCTGGGTTAATCCTAGGTCAAATATGTAAAAGAAAGGGCATCAAGACCTAGCTCTAGGTCATGGGAGTCATGGATTGATATGTTGAAGCATGTGTGTGGATGAGCCAAGACCAAGTTCAAAAGAATCAAGAGTGGTTGGAGATGTTTGAGACAGGGTTCCTAGGGTAAAATCCCCTATATAGCACTGGACTTCCAAGCGACATAAGTCAAAATACAAGTTTCAAATGGATCTTTGGCCAACATGAAACTTGTAGAGATTCTTAATACCTTTAATTTGAGTATTAGAAGTCTTCAAGAAGATTTGTAGAACTCAAGTTATGGTTCTTGCAAGTTACAAGTCACCAGAGGACACTGAAGTTTATCTGTGAAAGTCACTTGACTTCCAAGCAACTTTTTCCCCTCAATTAATTTTCAAATAGATTCTTGGCCAACATAAGAGTTGTAGGTCTTGATCTTAGCTTTAATTTGAGTACTATAAGTCCTCAAGAAGATTTGTGGAACTCAAGTTATGATCTTGGCAATCCAAGGGTATTTTGGGAAAGTTGAATTATAGGTCATTTTCAAGAATGTGCCAAAATCTCCACCTTCCACTCTTCAAATGAAAAATTGTTCAGCATGAGATGTGCTTAAAATGATGTTTTTAGGTCAGATGTGAAGTCATAGTGGGTTGAATGAGCTTGTATCAAGAAATGCTCCAAAATGGCCTAAAAAGAGGGATTTTTCAAATGATTCAAAGGAGGGAAATTGGGGGTTTTTGAATTATAAGCCATAAACATGTCATGTGGGTAGTCATTTTAACCAGAAATTGCATTCCAAACACATTGGCAATGTCACAATTTTGAGTTGAGTTTCAATTTCATGACTTGCTTTGAAAAGTGCTTTCTTACATTACAAGTCATTGATCCAAAACAAGAATCAGGGTATTTCAGGCTGAGATAGCTATCCAAACATATCCCAAATTCAATTTGCAGTTGAATAGAACATTCTGGAATGAGAAATGAGGGAGAATTCGTGACTATCACCATTGGGTTTCAAGTGTATGACAGAATTTTGGATTGGTTAATTTGGGCCCTAATTTGGACTTAGAAGCCCATGAGAAGCTTCTATATATTCATTTCAATGATTCCAGATGAAGGTTGGTGCAGAATTCGTGGAGAGAGTGAAGATTGAAGTTGAGTTGTCAAGGTTTCTAACTGAAAGAGGTTTTGAAGTTCAAGGCATAATCAAGCACAATTGAAGGTTGGAAAAGCTTCCTCTTGCTTCACTGATCGTGTCTAGAGAGTTGTGGAGCTTGAATCCATCATCTTCTACCTCTGTTGACTCATTTTCCTCAGGTATGTAATTCTTGAATTTCCTCTTGATCTAGGCTGAACTAGGTAGATTCTTGCATGTGGTTAGGGTTTAGATGGAACCTAGGTCGTTTTTAGATAGAAATTTGAGCAGTTAGAGACATTCCAAGATGACATGTGATTTCTGTTTGAGCACGAATTGAGTTGATCCTAAGGCTATGAACTGATTTGGATAGATCATTAGGATGTACAAAACATGAGGATCATTTCTGTGGTTTCAATTTTGAAAATGGTGATGATTGAGATTTTGGTACCTTCTGAACTTTGATTCGAATTCTAAAATCCATTGAGAGTTGGTTGAAATGGATTGGAGATTTGAGATCCTCGTGGTTTTCTGATCAAGTTTGGTATAAGAAGTTTTTAATTTCGTCACCTGCAACCGCCACTCCGCCGGAGAAGATCACCGGACCACCACGCCTGAACAGTTGGCCTCACCTGAGTTCAGAGGTAGGAGACGACCTCTTAGACGTTGGATCTTGCTTGGACCTTGACTCTTTCAAATCATCCAACGGCCACGACTTGTTTTTGATTTGGCTGACTTTGGCTGCTAAACGTAGCGTTTCATTTATCCAGTTAGCTGGTGACTGGACCCTCACGTGGACGCGCCCTCAACTCTTGGATCTGATTACCAGTCTTCTGATCCATTGGCTCACGTTTTATCTTCAGTTTTATTTTCTTAATTAATTTTTTAATTGTTTTAATATTTTCTTTTATTCCATTTGATTTATAAAATCCATAATAAATCCAATATTGATCCAAAAAATATTTTAAAATTACCTCAGTGATCTTGGATTTATTTGTGATTTTATGAAATCAATAAATCTCATTTTCATCCATTCTTTCAATTTAATTTGATTTTCTCCATTTTATTATTTTCTTTAATTTTGTATATTTGCTACATGTTTTTGCTGATTTTATTGTGAATAATGGGTGTATGATTTTGAGTTGGTTCTTGTTGGATTAGTTAGCTTAGAGAAGCATGTACCCTTAGAAATTTTATCATAATTTTGTGAATAAAGTTTAGGCCAATTTGAGTGTTGAACATAAGGAGTGTTAGATTAGGGTTTCGAAACAACTAGTTGTAGTTTAGGGCATAGTTTGGGGACTTAGTATTTGATTTAGGTCCTGGGATTTATATGGGGTATTGGGTATAGGCTTAGGTTCCCTTAGAAATTTAATTAGGATTTTATGATCTATTTTAGCATTTTATTTGTATTTTGCAATTGGTGTGATGTTTGTGGGTTTCTCCCTGGGATGCTTGGTTTATTCAATTTGTGTGGGGCTATTTTGGGTGTGCTTTTGGCTTGGACTTTGCTTGGATGAATTGAAGACCAATTGAAATTGCTTTGGATAGCTTGAAGAAGCTTGGAATTTAAGATTTCTCATTTGTTGGAATGCTTGTCAGGAGCTTAGGGATTAGGGTTTTAGGAAGAGCTTTTTAGACTTAGTTCATATCTTTCCTCAAACATGGAATGCTTTGGTTGCTTCCATCCTATCCTATGATTCAAAGTCCTCTCAAGGAAGCCCCATCTCTCCCTTGTAGGGATGAGTGGTATGCCTTAAAGATTAGAACTTTTGAGGATACCCTTCTTTGCAGATGATGGTTTCTAGTGATTTCCTTTGGTTTTCACTAGTTCCCATTCATTATAAATTGATCTCAATAACAAATCTTTCTTGGTGGAGCTTGCTAGAGCTTGGGTATGGAGATCTAAGATGTTGAAGATGCCTTTCATAAGGTCTGCTTGAAGATGGAGTTATGTTACTGTCAACTTTGCTGTCAGGAGCTTGCCGGAGGATTGAAGTTAGGGTTTACTATTGCTTTTGAGCTGAAGTTTTCTGTAGCTGTGGAGCTTAACTGTTTAGGTTTTGAGGAGCCTGATTTGAAGTGTGCTTTCTCTTCCCTGGAGGTTGGAGATTGAAGTTTATTGAAGTTTGAAGATGAAAGTTGTTGCTATCAACTTCTTGCTGCTTAACCAACTGTTGTTGTCAGAGTAGCTGTTTGCTATAGGAGTTTGGTGTTGCTGCTTGGGCTGCCTCCTCTGTTTTATTTTGGTTTCTCTGTATTGTTTGTTGGCTTGTGTAGCTTGCCCCCCTAGGTTTGAGGTGAATGTTGATTCACTTTGCCTGTTGTTTTCCTAGGTTCGAGGTTGAGCAGGACTCCCTTGCCTCGCTTGTATTGCTGCATTGCATGCATTTTACTGTATTTGCTTGCTTTCTTTTTCTGTTTATCCCCTAGGATCTCTGATTTCCTCTATGCAGGAGGGAATTATGACAGACATTACGATTCTTATCCATGCATGACAACATTAGGTTAGTTTTATTCCCTTTTCAACCCTAGGCTTTTTAGAGCTTCTTTCTCTTCTTATCTCAAAACAACTCAAAAATACAGTAATAAGGTTAATTGATGTCGTACATCACGAGCCTTAAGCTATTTGAGAAAGGGTTGCTGGAGAGCTTCTTTCCAGTATTCTGGCTGCTTAGTGTGGTACCCTTTGGATGACACGCGACATAGTCACTCTCAAATCATAGTCTCTAGTGCGTCAGAGATTGCAAACAATCTAAAAAACACTTCTTTCGTAAAAGATTCAAAACAAACATCAAAGTGTCATTTTTGTCCGCTTGGACTCTTAATCAAGAAAACCCCTTTCATAAGGTAATAAAAACAGTCAGACAAGCTTGTGTCTTCCATAGCCCGAACTACGTTTGCTCTGATCTTTCATGCTGTATGAAAGTACGTAGCATAGGATGCCATATCCTAGCGAGCAACCTTCCCCTCCTTTCCCGTAGGTAGGCGAACTACGTTGACTCTGATTTCTCGTTTCAGACGGGAATACATAGGCATAAAGTGCGATACTTTGCCGAGTCATGTTCTTTTCTTTTTAACCCATACCTTTAGAGTAGATAGAATACAATCCCTTAGACAGAAAACAAGCGTGGATCCCGTCGAGTACGGCGGACGTGAGGGGTGCTAATACCTTCCCCTTGCGAATCGAGTCCCGAATCCAGGATTTGGTTGCGACGACCATTCCTTTCCCGTTTTGCATTAGGTTTACTCTGAGCGTTTCCTTTCCCTCTTGTGGGATAAATAACGCACGGTGGCAAATCTTCTGTCATAGCCGGTGCCGATTTTCGCAGTAGCGACAGTCATTACCTGTGATTGACAGAGATTGTTATTCGAGTTGACGAATTTAGTCCAGTTGTGGACGGAGTTGTACCCATGTTGATGGAGTCTCTCCTCGTGTTAACGAATTTTAGTCCAGTTGTGGACGGAGTTGTTCCTTGCAAAGTTAAGTCAATGCCTGTGGCGTCACACAGGGGGTTGATGTTGAAATCCAAAGTTTTATCAGATGATTGATCATTTGTTGCCGTAACAACTGGGTTCAGCGTAACGGATGTTGCTTCCACAAGCAGTCTTCGCAGTTTATTTCTACGGTCGACAAATTTCCGGGTTTCTTGGTATTCAACCGTCTTCTACCTCAATTGTTTGAAGGTCGTTCACTCTTCACCCAGTCGGGTCCAAGCCGTTTGAATAGGGGCAGCTGTTGCACCCGAAAATTTGCTCAACCTTGTCTTACCTGGTTTATGTTTCATTTGCATCAACATTTGCATAGTTATATCATTTTCATATCATGATATCATTCATATAGAAGGGGGTCAAGTTTGATTCTTATCAATAGGAGCCTAGCTAGAGGTCTTACTCAAGATTGAGAAGTTGTCAAAGTCATCACGAGGTGATTTGAGTGCCTAAGAGTTCAGATGCTTACATGTGGATCTTTTCCTAACTTGAGGATCATCAGAGGGTCGAGGTTTTGAATATGAGAAGAGGATGTGTATGGAGCTCATAGAATGCCTAGAGGGCCATGGGAGAGTTTAATCAAGTCATTGTGTCAAATGCAAGAGCCACAGTTGAGGTGCAAGCAATTAAGGTTTCATCTGGGTCAATCTTAGGTCAACTGTGCAATTGAAGGGTATCAAAGCCTAATTTTAGGTCATGGAGTTCATGGAATGATATGTTGAGAAATTTTTGGTGTTGTGCCAAGATCAAATCAAGAAGAGTCAAAAGTGTGGGAAGTTGCTAAATTAGGGTTTCAGTGCAAAATTCCCTGTTTAGTGCCTAACTTCAAGACCGCCTAAGTCAAGATACAAGTTTCAAATGGATCTTTGGCCAACATGAAACTTGTAGAGAATCTCAACACCTTTAATTTGAGTACTATAAGTCTTCAAGGGGATTTATAGAACTCAAGTTATGGTCTAGACAAGTTACAAGTCCTCAGATGTCTCTGAAATTTGTCTGTGAAAATCCTCTGACTTCAAAGCTATTTTTGACCTAGAAGGAGGTTTCACCTGAACTTTTGGCCAACATGAAAGTTGTTCCTCATGATATTATCTTTCTAAATTGTACTAGAAGTCTTTCATTTGATTTGTAGAACTCAAGTTATGAGGTTTACAAGTCAGGGGTATTTTGGGAAAGTGAGATTATAGGTCATTTTGGATTATAGGTCAAAATCTCCAACTTGCACTTGTCAAATGGATTTTTGTTCAACATGAAACTTTTTCAAAATTTGGTTTTTAGGCTAACCAAGAAGTCATGATGGATTGATTGGGCTCATAGTAAGACTTGGTTTGAAATGGCCTAAAAAGGGAAATTTTCAAATGGATTAAGGAGGGAAAATTGACTTTTTGAGTTAAAGGACCAAAACATGTCAAGTAGCTACATTTTTTGAATGGAAATTGAATTTTAAGAACTTTGGCATTAGCAGAATTTTGAGTTCAGGCCAAGTTTTATGAGTTGTCATCTGGTTACTTCAAATGCAAGTTACATAGCCAATTCATTCCACAATGCAATTCAGGTTGTGCTATCAATTCAATTTCGCTCCAAAATCAATTTGCAAGCTGATAGAACCTTCTGGAACAAGAAAAAAACTTGCATTACACAATTGTTGCATTGAAGTTGCAAGCAAAAACTAGAAAATTGAATCACTGGATTTGGGCCTCAAATTGAATTCAAAAGCCCATAGAAAGGTTATATATATTCATTGGAGTGATTCTAGAGCAAGGTTGGTGTTCATTGCGCGCAGAAACCGGAAGTAGCAAGTGAAATTTCAGAGGAGCAAACTCAAATCAGATTTTCAATTTGGAGCAAGTTCAAGGCAAATTGAAGGTTGTAGACTCTTTCTCTTGGATTATTGAAGATATCTGGAGAACTTTGAAGCAAGAATCGTGCTCCAAGTGCATCTGTTACTAGATCTACAACAAGTTAGTAACATTCAAAATTCCACATGAATTAGCATGATGTAGTTAGATTTGAACTTGTGGTTAGGATCTAGGTGCAATGTAGATCGTTTTAGGATCAATTTGGAAGCATTTGATGATAGTTGATCATGACATAGCAATTCTGTTTGGATTCGAATCTCTTGATTCATGAGTAGTTAGAGCAAGATGATTAGATCTTAGTGATGTAGGAAGTGTGAGGATGATTTCTGTGCACTTAGATTTGCAATTGGTGATAATTGATTTGGATGCCATGTCTGAACTTTCCTTCGCGTTTTACTACCTATTGAGAGTTGGATTAAATGGATTGGAGATTTGAAATCCTTGTTGAAAACTGAGTGAGAATGATATAGAGTTTGCTTGTTTTGGCTGACTGTAAGTTGCACCTCGCCGGAGAAGACAACCGGAGTCTTCTCCGGCCACCACAATCCACTAACCCTGATCTCCGCTCAGGCCAGGCTGAATAGTGAGGAAGACGAGTGCTGACCCATCAGATCTTGAGTTTGACCTTGACCTCTCACGCGTCCCAGATCCTTGACTTTTCAACGCATCCAACGGCTTTGGTTTATTTTCAGCATTTGATTTAGTTTATTTCATTTTGATTTTATTTTAAATGCAAATTGATTCTAAAAATCACAATAAATCCATTTTTGATCTGAAAAATATTTTTAAAATATCTCCATGCTCTTGATTAAATTTGTGATTTTCTGGGATCAATAAATTTTATTTTCATGCATTTTTCAATTTTATTTGATTTTTCTCATTTTGTTTATTTCTTTAATTTTTGCATATTTGTTCATCTGCCTTGTTGATTTTGGTGTGATCTTCTGGGATTGAATCTGGCTTTGATTTTTTAGTATGTTGTAGTGTAGATGTGTATGCTCCCTTAGGATTTTTATTAGATTTTTAAGACAATTATAGGTTCTATTTTAGGTGAGATGTTTAGAGCCTTCCCAAACTTGTGGTTTACCTTGACATGTTTCAACTTAGGAATTGTTTAGTGGACCTAGAAGTTGAATTAGTCTTTAATATTTAAACCCTAGATTGTTAAAACATGCATGTTCCCCTAGGAAATTTATTAGAATTTTACAACTTAGTTTTCTATTTTAGATAGAATTTGCAAGTAGGTGTTTCTTTTGGTGTTCCTTCTTTGGTGCCTTGCCTTGTTTGATCTTGTTGGTGACTTTGGGGCTTGAAGTGCTTGGATTCCTTTTAGGAGGAGCTTCTGGACATCTTGTAGCTGATGTAGCTTGGCTTGTGGAGCTTGGAGTAGTTTCTTCTTCCTCTTTTTAGGAGATTTTTAGAAGCTTATAGGATTAGGGTTTTAGGAAGAGCCATTAGAACTAGTCTTTCTTCTTTCATCAAACATAGAATGCATTGTTTGCTTCTATCCTATCCTATGATGAAAAGTCCTCTTAAGGAAGCTCCATCTCTCCTTTGGAGGGATGAGTGGCATTCCTTAATGAGTAGAACTTTTGAGGATGCACTTTCTTTAATGTTGGTTCCAGATGAATTCCTTTGGTTTTCATCAGGTTTCTTAACATTGTAATTTGATCCCAATGGTGATTTCTATTCTTGTGGAGCTTGCTAGAGCTTGAAGATGAAGAATTGAAGAAAGTTTGAAGATAGGAGCTAGATTGAAGATGAAGTTTCTTTGCTGTCAAGTTAACTTTACTGATCAGAGCTGCTGTTGACGGTTGAAGTTGCTGTCTGTAGAAGATTGTTGCTGCTGCTTGGGTTGCTTCCTCTGTTTTGTTTCTTTTGTTGTATTGTCTGTTTGCTTGTGTTGCTTACCTTTAGGTTTGAGGTGGAGCTTGTCTCCCCTTGCCTGTTGTTTTCTTAGGTTTGAGGTTGAGCCGGACTCCCTTGCCTCGCTTGTACTGTTGCATAGCATGCATTTTACTGTTTACTATTTACTGCTTGCTTTCTTTTGCTGTTTTCCCCTAGGATCTCTGATTTCCTCTGTGCAGGAGGGAATTATGATAGAAGTTAGGTTTCTAAACCATGCATGATAACTGTAGGTAGATTCCCTTTCAACCATAGTTTTAAGGCGTCTTTCTCTTCTCATCTCAAAACAATTCAAAAATAAAGTAATAAGGTTAATTGAAGTCGTATGTTACGAGCCTTAAGCTATCTGGGAAAAGGTTGGTGGAGGGTCTCTCTCCAGTAATCTGGATGTTTAGTGTGGTACCCTTTGGGTGACATACGAAGCGTTCACTCCTGGGTCATAGTCTCTAGTACGACTGATATTGCGAACATCCTAAAAAACAGTTCTTTCGTAAAAAACTCAAACAAACATTCAAACTCTGCTTTTGTCCTCTTGGACCCTTAATCAGGAAAACCCTTTCTTAAGGAGATAAAAAACTGTCAGGCAAGCTTGTGTCTTTCGTAGCCCGAACTACGTTTGCTCTGATCTTTCATGCCGTATGAAAGTACGTAGGCACGAGATGCGACACCTCGGCGAGCAACCTTCCCCCATAACCCGTAGTTGGGCGAACTACGTTGACTCTGATTTCTCGTTCCAGACGGGAATACGTAGGCATCAAGTGCGATACTTTTCCGAGTCATTTTCTTTTCTTTTTAGACCAAACCTTTAGAGTAGATAGATAAACACACCCTTAGATAGAAAACAAGCGTGGATCCCGTTGAGTACGACGGACGTGAGGGGTGCTAATACCTTCCCCTTGTGTAACCGACTCCCGAATCTAGAATTTGGTTGCGATGACCATTCCTTTCCCTCTTTGCGTTAGGTTTTCTCTTAGCGTTTCCTTTCCCTCTTCTGGGATAAATAACGCACGGTGGCGACTCTTCTGTCATAGCCGGCGCCGATTTTCGTTGTAGCGACAATATGCTGAACTCAGCTTCAACTCAGTGCCCAAAGCTTCTTGCAAACTCTTCTAAAATTGTGAAGTGAACCTCGGATCTCTATCCGACACAATACTCAACGGCACACCATGCAACTTCACAATCACCCGAACATAAATCTATGTCAGCTTCTCCAACGGAAAACTGATACTGATCGGCACGAAATGAGCGGACTTCGTAAGTCGGTCCACAATCACCCAAATGGCATCAAATCCTCTCGCCATGTTTGACAAACCCATAACAAAATCCATGGTTACACAATCCCATTTCCAAACCGGAGTCTCTAACGGTTGCATAAATCCAGAAGGTCTCTGATGTTCCACTTTCGATTTCTGACATGTCAAACAAGCATAAACAAAATGAGCGATATCTCTTTTCATGCTTGACCACCAAAACGACTTTTTCAAATCCTGATACATCTTCGTAGCTCCTGGATGGATACTCAGGCTACTACGATGCCCTTCGTCCAAGATTGAATTCTTCAGCTCATCATCATCCGACACACAAATCCTGCCTCTGAACCTCAACACACCTGCACTATCCAATTTAAAATCATTATCAGAGTCACCTTCGGCTCCTTGCATCAAATCCACCAATTTCACATCCAACTTTTGGTGTTCTCTTATCATATCCAAGAAATCATTCCTCACTTGCAACTTGCCCAACATTACACCATTTGCCGAAAATTCAAAAACCATGCTTAAGTCTCTGAACTGCTCAATTAGCTCCATCTCTTTCACCATCAAAGTTGACATATGAATTGTCTTCCTGCTCAAAGCATCTGCAACCACATTCGCTTTTCATGGATGATAGCTTAAACTGAAATCGTAATCCTTCAAGAATTCCAACCATCTTCTCTGCCGCATATTCAATTCTTTTTTATCAAACAAATACTTCAAGCTCTTATGATCACTGGATACCTCAAACCTCAAACCAAACAAATAGTGCCTCCAGATCTTCAACACAAAAACCACCGCAGCCAATTCAAGGTCATGAGTAGGATAATTCCTTTCATGCACCCTCAATTGCCGCGAAGCATAAGCTACCACTTTCCCATTCTGCATAAGAACTCCGCCTAATCCCATATTAGATGCATCACAATACACTACAAAAGGCTTACTCGGATTTGGCAAAACCAACACTGGTGCTGAAGTCAATCTCTTTTTCAGTTCCTCAAAACTTTCCTCACAAGTCGCATCCCATACAAAAACTTGATCCTTTCATGTCAACTGAGTCAATGGCAACGCCAATCTGGAAGATCCTTCAATAAGCCTCCGGTAATACCCTGCCAAACCCAAAAAGCTTTTAACTTCCGTTACCGTCTTCGGCGGTTCCCATTGTAACACCGCACTCACCTTTGATGGGTCTACTGCCACACCGTCACCAGAAATCACATGCCCCAAGAAACTCATGGTCTTCATCCAGAACTCACACTTCGACAACTTGGCAAACAATTTGTTATCTTTCAACACCTACAAAGCGATCCTCAATTGCTCTGCATGCTCTTCTTCCGACTTAGAATAAATTAGTATATCATCAATGAAAACAACAACAAACTGATCCAAATAAGAATGGAAGATCGGATTCATATATTCCATGAACACTCCCGGCGCATTAGACACTCTAAAAGGCATTACCGTATACTCATAGTGTCCATAACGAGTTCTAAACGCCGTCTTCTGAATATCACCATCCTTCACTCTGATCTGATGATAACCCGACCTCAAATCAATCTTACTGAACACATGAGCTCCCACTAACTGATCCATCAAATCATCAATCCTTGGAAGAGGATATTTATTCTTGATGGTCACTTTATTCAACTGACGATAATCGATGCACAAGCGCATACTACCATCCTTCTTTTTCACCAACAACACTGGAGCTCCCCACGGTGACACACTCGGTCTGATAAACTTTCTATCTAACAACTCTCCAATCTGAGACTTCAACTCGGCCAATTCCACTGCTGACATCCTGTACGGCGCCATAGAAATAGGTCTTGTACCAGGAACAATATCAATGCTAAACTCAACTTCTCTCTTCGGAGGTAATTCCGAAACATCATCAGGGAACACCTCTGAAAACTCATTCACCACCGCCAATTCACCCAATAACGTCTTGTTGTTAACAGATAACGACGCATGTTGCACCCCAAAATTTGCTCAACCTTTTCTTACCTCGTTTATGTTTCATTGCATTATCATTTGCATAGTTATATCATTTGCATATCATGATATCATTCATATAGCAGGGGATCAAGTGTTATTCTTGTCAAAAGAATCCTAACAAGAGGTCTCATTCAAAATTGAGAAGTTATCAAAGTCATCAGGAGGTGGTTTGATTGCCTAAGGGTTTAAATGTTTGAGTGTGAATCTTCTCCTAACTTGAGGATAAACTGAAGATCATCAGAGGGTTGTGAAGTGTTGAATGTGAGAAGAGAATTGTGTATGGATCTCATAGAATTCCTAGAGGGCCATGAGAGAGCTCAATCAAGTCATTGTGTCAAATGCAAGAGCCACAGTTGAGGTGCAAGCAATTAAGGTTTCATCTGGATCAGTTCTAGGTCAACTGGACAATTGAAGAGTATCAAAGCCTACTTTTAGGTCAGGGAGATCATGAAATTATGTGATAAGAAATTTGTGGTGTTGTGCCAAGATCAAATCAAGAAGAATAAAGAGTGTAGGAAGTTGCTAAGTTAGGGTTTCAGTGCAAAATCTCGTATTTAGTGCCTAACTTCAAGGCCACATAAGTCAAGATACAAGTTTCAAATGGATCTTTGGCCAACATGAAACTTGTAGAGAGTCTCAATACCTTTAATTGGAGTACTAGAAGTGCTCCATTGGATTTATAGAACTCAAGTTATGGCCCAGACAAGTTACAAGTCCTCAGATGCCACTGAAATTTGTCTACAAAAATCATCTGACTTCAAAGCTATTCTTGACCTAGAAGAATGTTTCACCTGAACTTTTGGCCAACATGGAAGTTGTTCCTCATGATTATATCTTTCTAAATTGTACTAGAAGTCTTCCATCCGATTTGTAGAACTCAAGTTATGAGGTTTACAAGTCAGGGGTATTTTGGGAAAGTGAGATTATAGGTCATTTTCAATCATTGGTCAAAATCTCCAACTTGCACTTGTCAAATGGATTTTTGTTCAACATGAAAGTTTCTTAAAATGGGATTTTAAGTGCAACCAAGTGGTAATGTGGAATTGTTTTGGCTCATAGCAAAAAGTCACTTAAAATGGCCTAAAAAAGGGAATATTTTAAATGGATTAAGGAGGGAAATTTGACGTTTTGAGTTAGAGGACCAATATATGGCATGTGAGTACATTTTTTGAATGGAAATCACATTCTAAGAACATTGGCATTGGCAGAATTTTGAGCATAGGCCAAGTTTTGGGAGTTGTCATTTAGATTACTTCATCATGAAGTTACATAATCAAAAATAGCCATTGGATCAAATACAAGGAGCAAATCTCAGCCATTCACACTCCACATGCTGTTATTAGTTGGATTGAATCTTCTTGGAGCCAAAATAATGCCATTTTCGTGTACCTTCAAGAGCAAAAAGTGGTGAAGTTTTGAAAATTCATTTTGGGCCTAGAGGCCAGGATTGAGCTTTCTCTTGATCCATATCCATTGTATATAAGATTTCTAACCTTCACAAATCATTAGTTCTGGAAATTGGAGCAGAATTGATCAAGAACAAGCTTGAAAAAGTGAAGAACACTCAAAAATTGAATTTCAAGATCTAGTTCGTTTCAAGCCAAATTGTGAATTGAGAAAGCTTTATTGAAGATCATTGAACGATTCTGGAGAGTTTCGCGAAGTTTCATCAAGGATTAAAGGCTCAGTGGAAGTTCTCCACTAGGTACTTGAATTTCACCATATCTCTCTTAATACTTGATGATTCTTTGCCATTTTCATTTCTTTGCACTCCTTGAAGCATGTAGATCGTTTCTGGATTATAATTGTTGATGTTTATGACGTTCGAAATTTGGAGCTCCAAACTTGTGAGATTTTATATGGATTGTTTTGGCATGATTTGGCTTAGTTTTTGCTTGATCTATAACCTCCATGACATAAGGATGAGTTTAGAATTAATTTGGAGAAGTTTTAATGAACTTGAAGTTTTGGTGTCAAACTTTGTTTGATTCGTTTTTCTTTGAGCTTAAATTATTAATGATTTTTGATGCGATATTTGGAATCCTCGCGAGAAATGGATGAATTTTGACGTAAATTTCATGCGAAACGATTGAGTTTTGAGGAAGTTATGGTTGTTGGAAGAATTCCGGCGAGTATGGTGGAGGAAAGGCCGGCCAGAACTGTTCCGGCGAGTTCAAGGAAGAAGATGAGCAGGAACCGTCAGATCTTGTGACAAAGTCCGCGCATCCAAGGCGCACGATCGTGCCACGTGTCATCATGCCAAAACGGCGTCGTTTTGGCCTAGCAAGGGGACCAAGCGCGCCTGTGTTCGATCCATGCCGTGCACGTTTTCTTTTTTTTTTTTTGCTTTGATTTCCATTTAACTTCCATTTTCCATTTCCATTTTATTTTTTATTTTCTTTTTATTTTTCTGTTTGATTACCTATTTGCTTTAATTAGTTTAAAAATAGTAAAAATAATAAAAAAATTATGAAATTTTTTTCTGTAGTTCCTGAATGTATTAAGAATTTTTAGGCGTTGATTTTACATTTTTAGGATTTTATTTGAATTAGTTATGATTTTTCTTTTGTGCTAATGTTCATTGTTTTGCATATTTGACCATCTATTTTATAGAATTGTTTTCTTCCAATTGGTGATGAATTTGGCTTTGATTTTTTTAGTATGTTTTAGGGTAGATATTCATGTTCCCTCAGGATTTTTATTAGAATTTTAAAACATCTTTAGGTTCTGTTTTAGGTGTTGAGATTAGAGACTTCCCAGACTTTTCAAACATGTATGTTCCCCTAGGAATTTAATTAAAATCTTATAATTTTGTTTTCTATTTGTGTTGAATTTTGCAAGTTGCTTGTGTTTGTGTTGTTCTCTCTTGAGTACCTTTGCTTGTTTGGCTTGGTTGGTGACTTTGGAGCTGGTTTTGCTTGGAATCCTTTTTGGGAGGTCTTCTGGACTTGAGATAGATGCTATGGCTTGAAGATTGGAGCTTGGAGTTGGAATTTCCTTTTCTTTTAGGAGTTGTTTTTAGAAGCTTAGGAATTAGGGTTTTAGGAAGAGCTATTAGACCTAGTTTTGGTTTTGTTTCATCAAACATAGAATGCATTGGTTGCTTCTATTCCATCCAATGACAAGAATTCCTCCTAGGGAAAATCCATCTCTCCTTTGGAGGGATGTGTGGTATGCCCATAGTTGAGTAGAACTTTGAGGATACCTTTCCATTTCAATGTTGGTACTTGATGATTTACTTTGGTTTTCATTAAGTTTTCAACATTTCAACTTTGATCTTGATGATTAATCCTTTGCTTGGAGTGTGCTTGCTAGAGCTTGAAGATGAAGTTGAAGAAGCTTGAAGATGAAGTCTTGCTGTCAACTTTGCTGTCATTTCAACTGTGCTGTTTAGAGCTTGTTGTTGCTGTCTGCTGTAGGAGTTTGTTGCTGCTCCTCGAGTTGCCTCCTCTGTATCTCTGGTTCTTTCTCTGTATTGTCCTTTTGCTTGTGATGATTATCCTTAGGTTTGAGGTGGAGCTTGTCTCCTCTTGCCTGTTGTTTTCTCTTGCCTCTCTGGTACTGTTGCATATCATGTATTTTTACTGTTTACTGTTTACTGCTTGCTTTCTTTTGCTGTTTCCCCTAGGATCTCTGGTTTCCTCTGTGCAAGAGGGAATTATGACAGACATTAGGTTTTGACCCATGCATGATAACTGTAGGTATATTCCCCTTTCAACCATAGTTTTAGGGTGTCTCTCTCTTCTCATCTCAAATCAATTCAAAAACACAGTAATAAGGTTAATTGAAGTCGTGCGTTACGAGCCTTAAGCTATCTGGGAAAAGGTTGGTGGAGGGTCTCTCTCCAGTAATCTGGATGTTAGTGTGGTACCCTTTGGGTGACATACGAAGCGTTCACTCGTGGGTCATAGTCTCTAGTGCGACTGAGATTTCAAACATCCTAAAAACAGTTCTTTCGTAAAAGATTCAAACAAACATTCAAACTCTGTTTTTGTCCTCTTGGACCTTTAATCAGGAAAACCCTTTTCAGAAAGATATAAAAAACTGTCAGACAAACTTGTGTCTTCCGTAGCCCGAACTACGTTTGCTCTGATCTTTCATGCCGTATGAAAGTACGTAGGCACGAGATACGATATCTCAGCGAGCAACCTTCCCCCCCTTTACCCGTAGTTAGGCGAACTACGTTGACTCTGATTTCTCGTTCCAGACAGGAATGCGTAGGCATAAAGTGCGATACTTTGCCGAGTCATTTTCTTTTCTTTTTAACCCAGACCTGTAGAATAGATAGAATAACATACCCTTAGACCGAAAACAAGCGTGGATCCCGTCGAGTACGACGGACGTGAGGGGTGCTAATACCTTCCCCTTGCGTAACCGACTCCCGAATCCAGGATTTGGTTGCGATGACCATTCCTTTCCCTCTTTGCGTTAGGTTTACTCTGAGCGTTTCCTTTCCCTCTTGTGGGATAAATAACGCACGGTGGCGACTCTTCTGTCATAGTCGGCGCCGATTTTCGCAGTAGCGACAGGTGGCGGCTCTGCTGGGGACATCTGGTTCCTTGTGCGAGTCAATCCTAGCGCTTATTTTCCCGTCTGGGGTTTTGTATTTATTTTTCTGTCTTTACTTTCAGTACTGTATATATTTGTTATTGTGCTGTGGGTAGGGGGTTAGTTTGAGAGATAAGCCGGACCTGGGCTTGAGTGCACATAGACTTAGAAGTAGAGAGTAGTGGTTAGCCTGCTTGCTTTACTTGCACCAGCTAGCTACGAAATTTACGCTCAGACGAGATTCTCTTTGATGGCATCATGCCTGTCCCTTTGGGCTCGACAGGTTGTTGGATTTGAGGGTTGTCGACTCTGGGAACCTATCATTTTGGATTCGGTTAAGTGAGGCCTCTTCAAGGGTTGATGATGCCACACCTTCTGGGTATTGTATCATCGCTCTTGAAAGTCTGTGACGCTGATGACCGCATAGGATGCCGTACCTCGTCTGTGAGTTAGGTACATACCTGTGAGAGGGTAGGTGGGTCTTTTTGCAGGAAAACTCTGGCCTCAGAACACCTGGTTTGTCTCTGTCAAGGTGAATTGATTTTGAGGGTTCTTTTGTTGATAATTTGGTTTGAGGAGAAAATCTGATTGGTTCTCAAGCTACAGTACAACATAGCATAGTTCTTCATCATTGTACTTGATCCCCTGTCTGCATATGCATCATTTGCATTTTCATGTTTGCATAATCATATTGCATAGCAGGTACTTTGAATGTTTTCGCCTAACCCTCTGTGTGTGCCGGTATGGCCGACTAGATCGAAGGTTCCGAGCAATGGAGCAGATTCAAGGTGAATTAATTGAGGTCCGAAGCCAGCTAGGGCAAATGACGAGAGACATGCAAGAGTTGCGTCTGGATCAAAAGACACTCAGGGAGGAAAACCATTAGCTGAAGGCCCAGGTGGGCTTGATCATGGAAGTGATGAAGAATGTGCTCAGGAAAGAAGGTGATCAGCTACCTGAGGCTGCAACAAAGATGCTAGTTCCACTTGTGCCTGTGGAACCTGTGCCCGTGAAACCGGTGTCGAAGGATGATAAACCTTAGATGTCTCATAGTCGACAAAGAGCTGTGAATTTTTCTCTTCAATATGGCGCTGCTAGGGATAATCATATGGCTAAAAAGGAGAACGCCCAGAAGGTAATGTTAGCTGAAAGAACTTTCGATCCGATCCCCATGACTTATGCTAAGTTGTTGCCAGTCTTACGTCAGCATCGATTGGTCGAATTACGGAAATTACATCCACTAACTAGGACCCTACCACGCGGCTATAATGCAAACGCCGTTGTGGTTTCCATGAGGGGGCTCCCGGACACTACATTGAGAACTGCAAAGCATTTAAGCACGTAGTTCAGGACTTGATCGACTCAAAGGCTATTAATTTCGCGTCAGGCGACACGAGCCTAACAGAGGGTCCCATCCCAGGAATTACAGAAAAGGATGACACTCCTACTTTTGTCCCCGAAACGGCAGCGGACCCCAAGAAGGCCCTGCAATTTATGACTTCTGAATATCCATGCCCGCAACTCTTGCCAATTCCAGGGCTAAACCTAAGGATAAGCGCCTCAGAGCAAAAGGAGTCTTTGGTATCTCAGGCTAAATTTCCAGATGTCTTGACCATTCAAAGTCAACAACCCCTAGGGGCCGCGCCTCAGACATCATCTCCCTGCCGGAACCAATGGTCGTATCACCATCAGCAGCGTCAGCACGCCCGACAAAGACCAAAGAAGCCCGAAAGGCAATTTACTCAGCTACCGGTGTCGTATAGTCAATTGTTGCCAGATTTGGTCAAAAGTGGGCTGATAGTGCCGAAAGAGACTGATCCAATGATCCCGCCTTACCCTCCAGGTTTTGATGCCAACGCTCACTGTGAGTACCATGTTGGGGCACAGGGGCATTCAACAGATGACTGTAAGGTGTTGCGAAGCCAAATTTAGACCTTGTTGGACTCTAACAGGATATCTATCACGCCTCAGGGTGTCAACCTTCCTTCATCTAGCCAAGTGGGTGTGTCAGTTTAGGTTATGAGGGAGTTCACTGAAAACAGATGTTCAGAGGAGTATCAGGATGATATCAACGATCAACTCTGAAGATGGCTGGCCCAGCAGCAAAACAGTGTGAAAGCCCAGTACTGGAAGGCTGGCAGTATGCATTTTATCATGTCATTGCTTTGCATTTGTAGTTTCTTTCCTGTTAGAATTGCAAATTTTCGCTTGTAAAACTTGTTATTTTTCAATTAATATTGATAATGAAATAAATATGCATGTTTTGAATTAATCCATTCGTGTTGACTTTATTGCTTTCATTTATTTCTAACGCTTGTTTAAGTGGAATCCGGGGAGGATGACGAAAATCGAAAGACCCAGAGCTTCCGATTATACGCTTTTGAAATGAAACCTGCTGATGATGTACAGGCACTGTTTCAAATCCCCAAACACCCGAGATATAAGGAAGATAATCCCTTGTCAACCCCTTTGAGCCTAGTAGTAGGAGTTCTTTCTGAAAACGAAAAACCCTCAATCTTAACCTGGGGCAGGGTAGGTGTTAGCTAATTTGACCGAGCGTCCAAGTTGCAGAAAGGAGTATCCGTTCGAGGATCAATCACACCTCTAGAGGTCGTGCCTAAAAAACCACAATGGTTAAACGTCAAGAGTGAAACAGTCACGTTATTCCTCAAAGAGTCAGACAACCAGTGTCACACGACTTGTTCGAAAAAAGAGAAAGAGAAAGCCCGCGAAGTCGAATCTTGAAAAAAAACGACTTAGGCAAAAATGAGGGTATCCCGCTGGACTTTAAATTCAAAAGAATTAGTCCAGGAAAAAGTTAGGGGAAAACATAAACGGAAAAAACGAAAAGCAAAAGGATTGCAAAAGAAAAATCCTCGAAAATACGAGTCGTGTGACCCCAAGTGTCAAAGACGAAAAGTGAGTGGCTGTCACTCCAAAAACTCATGGTTTCTCGAACTACCACTCCTATACAACCTTTGAAAGGTGAGCGCTAAGGTCGAATTAGCTGAACATAGGATCAGAGAACATCGCGAAGAATGGGTGGGTTAAAATGAATTTTGAGTCTTTATCCTTTCTTTCTAAAAACCATGAACCCGACCACGTTACAACCTGAAAAAGTCCTAATTGAAGCAGGTTTATTTCGAGAGCATACTTCGGTAAAGACGACATCGAAACTGACTCCTGAAAGGATTCCTCTTGCAGTGTTGTACTAATTTTGACATTTTGATAGTTGATTCGTTTATTATATGTCATAAAAATTTTCTCCAGTGAACAAACTTGGATTTCAAAACTGTCATATGCAATGCATTTAATATATCTTTTATGCAGAACAATTTGTTTTACTTGCGAGTAAGCGCTTGACAGCAGGAAAGTTTCCGCAGTGGGAAGTTTGATCGGGATAGAATGTAGAAGGCCTGAATACTCCGTCAAGTTGTGGCCAGCTGTATCAAATGATCCCCAATGAAGTTAGCCATCTGAGGCAATCAGGTCGAGATTCGGTAAATCTCTCATAGTCGGAAGCACTACCACGGATCAGCTAATCAGGAGCAGAGTCGTTGCGAGACTGGGGCAGACCACCCTGAGAGCACAAAGGCTATTGTCAATCAGAAGGCAATTAGTCTGAAACACCTCTTCATGGTTCGAAACGCGAAAGTAGTTCGTAGTTAAGCATCAGGGTACAAAGATTGCAGGGCCCTTTTAGGGGAAGATTTTATGAAGAGCCCATGAGCTGGGAGCAGAAGTAGAAGCAAAGGAAATGTTCCTCTCTGTTTTATCGGGGTTTACCAGAAATTGACGCAGGGTCAGGGGCAAGCCATCTCGAAGTCGGTTTCTGGCGAGTTTGTCTTTTTAAGTTAAAATGTTTGGACTGGGGCATTATTGTCACCTTTGCAGCAGATATCCAAGGGAGAGTGTTCCCCAGCCAGAGCAGGCTTTATGTGAAACTTATTCCTCCCCAGCAGATGGAATTGACTTTTCACTCCCCGACAGACGGAAGTCGAAGTTTTATCCCCAGAGAGTTGGGATTGCATCAGAGCAGGATCATATTATCCTTAGCAATTCAAGATTGACTTATTCAGTAGGATAAAGTCATCCCCAGTGGGTCGAGATTGACCTACCCAGCGGGGCACGTATTCCCAGTGGTTGGTTATGAGCGCATTTACTCCCCAGAAAGAGTTCTCGCAGAGTACAATCAGAGTGCACGAATCGATTCCCAGCTGAGGATCCCCAACAACATGGTTAATCCCCACAGAGCATGATTAGGTGATCATTGGTTTGAAAGGAGCATCCCCGAGCAGGATTTCCTTTTTCTTTTCTCCAGCAGGTTGTTTTTCCTCCGATAGAATGATTGCCCTCAGTAGAGTTCGTAATTTCAAGCTTGTGAGCTATTCCCCAGCAGGAGGGTTATCCCCTGCAGAGTTGGTTTCACCTTTCCAGCATTTATTTTGTTGGAATATGTCTGTGATACCTGGTTATCCCCAGCGGATTTGGCTTTGTCTTCAGTATTTATTTTGCTGAAGTGCCTCTCGGCATCTTTGCATTGTGCATATATCATCATATTTGCATCTACCCAAACGCGTAGCATTTCCATGCCGTATGGAGCATTACGCCATTGTCAAACATACACATTCTGAAACATAAGCCAGGTTGGTTCCCCCTTTGTTTTCAGGAGTTGTTCCCTGTAGAGGAGTGAGATTCTTGCTTAGAAGGATTTCTAGATATTCAAATTCTCGGCGGGAGATAGGTGACGATAACGTTCGTCCCCTAACAGAGTTGATTGGTTAAGTTTCTTTTCTTCCCCGGCGGAATTCTTCTCAGGTTGCTGTTACGTTAGCGTTAAAAGATTTCATGGTTTAAACTTTTGGAGTTATCACTAGTGATTTCCCCCGGTGAAGTTTTTCCTCATAGAGTTGTTTGATTAGATTTCTCGAAGATAGTTACCTGTGTTGACAGAGATTGTTACCCGTAATGGACGGAGAAGTTACCTGTGTTGACAGAGATTGTTACCCGTAATGGACGGAGAAGTTACCTGTCTTGACAAAGATTGTTACCAGTAATGGACGGAGAAGTTAGCTGTGTTGACAAAGATTGTTACTCGTAATGGAAGGAGAAGTTACCTGTGTTGACATAGATTGTTACCCGTAATGGACGGAGAAGTTACCTGTGTTGACAGAGATTGTTACTCGTAATGGACGCATAAGTTACTTGTGTTGACAGAGATTGTACCTGTGATGGACAGAGATTGCACTTGTGTTGACAATGATAGCTACCCGTGCTGACGGTGATTGTTGTCCGTGTTGACGGAATTGTTACCTGTGTTGACAGTGATAGCTATCCGTGCTGACGGTGATTGTTTTCCGTGTTGACGGAATTGTTACCTGTGTTGACAGTGATTGCTACCCATGCTGACGGTGATTGTTTTCCGTGTTGACGGAATTGTACCTGTGTTGACAGAGATTGTTACCTGTGATTGACAGAGATTGTTACCTGTGATTGACAGAGATCGCACTTGTGATTGACAGAGATTGTTACCCGTGATTGACAAAGATCGCCCCTGTGATTGACAGAGATTATTACCTGTGATTGACAGAGATTGCACCTGTGATTGACAGAGATTGTACATGTGTTGACAGTGATTGCTACCCGTGATGACGGTGATTGTCATCAGTGTTGATGAAATTGTACCTGTGTTGACAGTGATGTTTCCCCGTGCTGACGGTGATTTTTGTCCGTGTTGATGGATGGTACCTGTGATGGACAGAGATTGCGCCTGTGTTGATAGAGATTGTACCCGTGCTGACGGTGATTATTATCCGTGTTGACGGAATAGTACCTGTGTTGACAGTGATTGTTGTCCGTGTTGACGGAATTCTTCCCTGTGCTGACAGAGATTATTACATGTGATCGACAGTGATTTGTACCTGTGATTGACAGAGATTGCGCCTTTGTTGACAGAGATTGTACCCGTGATGATGGTGATTGTTATCCGTATTGATGAAATCGCTTACCTGTGTTGACAGTGATCGCTACCCGTGCTGACGGTGATTATTATCCGTATAAAGATCGTACCTGTAATGGACAGAGATTGCGCTTGTGTTGACAGAGATGTTTACCTATGGCTGACAGAGATCGTACCCGTGATTGACGGAGTTGTCCCAGTGAAATCGCCGTAGATTGTTACTCTGTGTTGACAGAGATTGTTACCTGTAATGGACAGAGATTGCACCTGTGTTGACAGAGATGTTTACCTGTGGCTGACAGAGACTGTACCTGTGTTGATAGAGGTACCTATGCTGACGGAGTCGTTACCCGTAATCGACAGAGTTATCCCCAGTAAAGTTAACAATAAGTGTTACCTGTGTTGACAGTGATTGCTACCCGTGTGGACGGAGTTATTATCTATAATCGATAGATTATCCCCAGTGGAGTTGTTACCTGTGACTGACAGAGATCGTTATTCCAATTATAGACGGAATTGTACCCAAGTTGATGGAGTCCTTCCTCGTGTTGACGAAGTTTAGTCCCGTTGTGAACGGAGTTATTTCTCGTAAAGTTAATTCGATGCTTGTGGCGTCACACAGGGAGTTAATGTTGAAATCAAAAGTTTTATTAGAAGATTGATCAGTTGTTGCCATAACAACTGGGTTCAGCACAACGGATGTTGTTCCCCAAGCAGTTCTCGCAGTATATTTCTACGGTTAGCAAATTTCCGGGTTTCTTTGTATTCAACCGTCTTCTACCTCGATTGTTTGAAGGTCGTTCGCTCGTCACCCAGTCAGGTCCAAGCCGTTTGAATAGGGGCAGCTGTTTCACCCCAAAATTTGCTCAACCTTTTCTTACCTGGTTTAGTTTCATTGCATTATCATTTGCATAGTTAAATCATTTGCATATCATGATATCATTCATATAGCAGGGGATCAAGTGTTATTCTTGTCAAAAGAATCCTAACAAGAGGTCTCATTCAAAATTGAGAAGTTATCAAAGTCATCAGAAGGTGGTTTGATTGCCTAAGGGTTTAAATGTTTGAGTGTGAATCTTCTCCTAACTTGAGGATAAACTGAAGATCATCAGAGGGTTGTGAAGTGTTGAATATGAGAATAGGATTGTGTATGGAGCTCATAGAATGCCTAAAGGGCCATGAGAGAGCTCAATCAAGTCATTGTGTCAAATGCAAGAGCCACAGTTGAGGTGCAAGCAATTAAGGTTTCATCTGGATCAGTTCTAGGTCAACTGGACAATTGAAGAGTATCAAAGCCTACTTTTAGGTCATGAAGTTCATGAAATGATGTGATAAGACTTTGTGGTGTTGTGCCAAGATCAAATCAAGAAGAATCAAGAGTGTGGGAAGTTGCTAAGTTAGGGTTTTAGTGCAAAATCCCTTGTTTAATGCCTAACTTCAAGGCCACATAAGTCAAGATACAAGTTTCAAATGGATCTTTGGCCAACATGAAACTTGTAGAGCATCTCAATACCTTTAATTTGAGTACTATAAGTCCTCCATTGGATTTATAGAACTCAAGTTATGGCCCAGACAAGTTACAAGTCCTCAGATGACACTGAAATTTGTCTGCGAAAATCATCTGACTTCAAAGCTATTCTTGACCTAGAAGGAGGTTTCACCTGAACTTTTGGCCAACATGGAAGTTGTTCCTCATGATCATATATTTCTAAATTGTACTAGAAGTATTCCATATAATTTGTAGAACTCAAGTTATGAGGTTTACAAGTCAGGGGTATTTTGGGAAAGTGAGATTATAGGTCATTTTCAATCATTGGTCAAAATCTCCAACTTGCACTTGTCAAATTGATTTTTGTTCAACATGAAAGTTGCTTAAAATTGGATTTTAAGTGCAACCATGTGGTCATGTGGAATTGGTTTGGCTCATAGCAAAAAGTCACTTAAAATGGCCTAAAAAAGGGAATATTTTAAATGGCTAACCACAAATTTGATATTGGACACAGTACTCATACCGACAATTCTAATAAAGGATTATTCTATCAACCATCATCTATTTTCGAGATAACCTCGGAAACATTTTGGAAATATAAAAAAAATTAAGTATCCTCCGACGAACGAAAAAGTGAATTAAACAGGATCCTTTTGTACAAAATACAATAAGAAATAGCAAGCAAGTCAATCTGACAAAATTTCATTGTAATGGAAATAAATGGTAAATACTTATACCAATCTTATAAAAAACTCGGGAGAAATCAAAAAATGCAAGGTTATTTGTCTGCTTGGCTAGTCAAACACGGAATAGTTCATAGATCTTTGGGTTTTGATTACCAAGGAATAGAGACTTTACAAATAAAGCCCGAGGATTGGCATTCGATTGCTGTTATTTTATATGTATATGGTTACAATTATCTACGTTCCCAATGTGCCTATGATGTAGCACCAGGAGGACTATTAGCGAGTGTCTATCATCTTACGAGAATAGAGTATAGTCTAGATCAACCCGAAGAGGTATGCATAAAAGTATTTACCCCAAGGCAAAATCCGAGAATTCCTTAAGGAGGGAAATTTGACTTTTTGAGTTAGAGGATCAAAACATGGCATGTGAGTACATTTTTTGAATGGAAATCACATTCTAAGAACATTGGCATTGGCAAAATTTTGAGCATAGGCCATGTTTTGGGAGTTGTCATTTAGATTACTTCACCATGAAGTTACATAATCAAAAATAGCCATTGGATCAAATACAAGGAGCAAATCTCAGCCATTCACACTCCACATGCTGTTATTAGTTGAATTGAATCATCTTGGAGCCAAAACAATGCCATTTTTGTACCTTCAAGAGCAAAAAGTGGTGAAATTTTGAAAATTCATTTTGGGCCTAGAGGCAAGGGTTGAGCTTTCTCTTGTTCCATATCTATTGTATATAAGATTTCTAACCTTCACAAATCATTAGTTCTGGAAATTGGAGCAGAATTGATCAAGAACAAGCTTGAAAAAATGAAGAACACTCAAAAATTGAATTTCAAGATCTAGTTCGTTTCAAGCCAAATTGTGAATTGAGAAAGCTTTGTTGAAGATCATTGAACGATTCTGGAGAGTTTCGCGAAGCTTCATCAAGGATTAAAGGCTCAGTGGAAGTTCTCCACTAGGTACTTGAATTTCACCATATCTCTCTTAATACTTGATGATTCTTTGCCATTTTCATTTCTTTGCACTCCTTAAAGCATGTAGATCGTTTCTGGATTATAATTGTTGATGTTTATGACGTTCGAAATTTGGAGCTCGAAACTTGTGAGATTTTATATGGACTGTTTTGGCATGATTTGGCTTAGTTTTTGCTTGATCTATAACCTCCATGACATAAGGATGAGTTTAGAATTAATTTGGAGAAGTTTTAATGAACTTGAGGTTTTAGTGTCAAACTTTGTTTGATTCGTTTTTCTTTGAGCATGCATTATTAATGATTTTTGATGACATATTTGGAATCCTCGCGAGAAGTAGATGAATTTTGACGTAAATTTCATGCGAAACGGTTGAGTTTTGAGGAAGTTATGGTTGTTGGAAGAATTCCGGCGAGTATGGTGGAGGAAAGGCCGGCCGAAACTGTTCCGACGAGTTCAAGGAAGAAGATGAGCAGGAACCGTCAGATCTTGTGACCAAGTCCGCGCATCCAAGGCGCACGATCGCGCCACGTGTCATCACGCCAAAACGGCGTCGTTTTGGCCTAGCAAGGGAACCAAGCGCGCCTGTGTTCGATCCATGCCGTGCACGTTTTCTTCTTTTTTTTCTACTTTAATTTCCATTTAACTTCCATTTTCCATTTCCATTTTATTTTTTATTTTCTTTTTATTTTTCTGTTTTATTGCCTGTTTGCTTTAATTAGTTTAAAGATAGTAAACATCATCAAAAAATTATGAAATTTTTTTCTGTAGTTCCTGAATGTATTAAGAATTTTTAGGCGTTGATTTTACATTTTTAGGATTTTATTTGAATTAGTTATGATTTTGCGTTTGTGCTAATGTTCATTGTTTTGCATATTTGACCATCTGTTTTGTAGAATTTTGTTCTTCCAATTGGTGATGAATTTGGCTTTGATTTTTTACTATGTTTTAGGGTTCATAACCATGTTCCCTCAGGATTTTTATTAGAATTTTAGAACATCTTTAGGTTCTGTTTTAGGTGTTGAGATTAGAGCCATCCCAAACTCGTGGATTACCTTGATACCTTTCAATCTAGAATTTATTTAGGTGACTTAGAAGTTGAATTCTGCTTTAATATTTTAAACCTAGGCTGTTCAAACATGTATGTTCCCCTAGGAATTTAATTAAAATTTTATAAATTTGTTTGCTATTTGTGTTGAATTTTGCAAGTTGCTTGTGTTTGTGTTGTTCTCTCTTGAGTACCTTTGCTTGTTTGGCTTGGTTGGTGACTTTGGAGCTGGTTTTGCTTGGAATCCTTTTTGGGAGGTCTTATGGACTTGATATAGATGCTATGGCTTGAAGATTGGAGCTTGGAGTTGGAATTTTCTTTTCTTTTAGGAGTTGTTTTTAGAAGCTTAGGAATTAGGGTTTTAGGAAGAGCTATTAGAGCTAGTTTTGGTTTTGTTTCATCAAACATAGAATGCATTGGTTGCTTCTATTCCATCCAATGAAATGAATTCCTCCTAGGGAAAATCCATCTCTCCTTTGGAGGGATGTGTGGTATGCCCATAGTTGAGTAGAACTTTGAGGATACCTTTCCATTTCAATGTTGGTACTTGATGATTTCCTTTGGTTTTCATTAAGTTTTCAACATTTCAACTTTGATCTTGATGATTAATCCTTTGCTTGGAGTGTGCTTGCTAGAGCTTGAAGATGAAGTTGAAGAAGCTTGAAGATGAAGTCTTGCTGTCAACTTTGCTGTCATTTCAACTGTGCTGTTTAGAGCTTGCTGTTGATGTCTGCTGTTTAGAGTTGCCTCCTCTGTATCTCTGGTTCTTTCTCTGTATTGTCCTTTTGCTTGTGATTATTATCCTTAGGTTTGAGGTGGAGCTTGTCTCCTCTTGCCTGTTGTTTTCTCTTGCCTCTTTGGTACTGTTGCATATCATGTATTTTTACTGTTTACTGTTTACTGCTTGCTTTCTTTTGCTGTTTCCCCTAGGATCTCTGGTTTCCTCTGTGCAAGAGGGAATTATGACAGACATTAGGTTTTTACCCATGCATGATAATTGTAGGTAGATTCCCCTTTCAACCATAGTTTTAGGGTGTCTCTCTCTTCTCATCTCAAATCAATTCAAAAACACAGTAATAAGGTTAATTGAAGTCGTGTGTTACGAGCCTTAAGCTATCTGGGAAAAGGTTGGTGGAGGGTCTCTCTCTAGTAATCTGGATGTTAGTGTGGTACCCTTTGGGTGACATACGAAGCGTTCACTCGTGGGTCATAGTCTCTAGTGCGACTGAGATTTCAAACATCCTAAAAACAATTCTTTCGTAAAAGATTCAAACAAACATTCAAACTCTGTTTTTGTCCTCTTGGACCTTTAATCAGGAAAACCCTTTTCAGAAGGATATAGAAAACTGTCAGACAAACTTGTGTTTTCCGTAGCCCGAACTACGTTTGCTCTGATCTTTCATGCCATATGAAAGTACGTAGGCACGAGATGCGATATCTCGGCGAGCAACCTTCCCCCCCTTTACCCGTAGTTAGGCGAACTACGTTGACTCTGATTTCTCGTTCCAGACAGGAATACGTAGGCATAAAGTGCGATACTTTGCCGAGTCATTTTCTTTTATTTTTAACCCAGACCTGTAGAGTAGATAGAATAACATACCCTTAGACCGAAAACAAGCATGGATCCCGTCGAGTACGACGGACGTGAGGGGTGCTAATACCTTCCCCTTGCGTAACTGACTCCCGAATCCAGGATTTGGTTGCGATGACCATTCCTTTCCCTCTTTGCGTTAGGTTTACTCTGAGCGTTTCCTTTCCCTCTTGTGGGATAAATAACGCACGGTGGCGACTCTTTTGTCATAGCCGGCGCCGATTTTCGCAGTAGCGACAACACAAACAAGGCAAACACCTTAGCTTCATCTTCCAACAAGACCCTCAATTCCTTATTAGACAAGGAATCCGCTACTGCTTCCGCTTCTGGAGTAAGAAACAACAACACCTTCTGAAAACAATCGATGTAGACTCGGTTGAACTCCAACCAGTTCATACCCAGAATAACAACCAAACCACCAAGTGGTAGACAAATCAGATCTACCCCAAAATCTCTATCGAAAATAGTTAGTGAACATTTCAAGCACACCAAAGAAGTAGTCATTGAACCAATAGAGGGAGTTTCGATAGTCATCCTCCGCTCCAGAGTGGACGACACCAAACCTAACCTCTTCACACACTCAATAGAAATGAACGAGTGGGTTGCGCCCGTATCAATCATCGCAGTCAAAGGAACATTATTGATAAAACAAGTACCTTTGATAACATGCTACTCATCCATCGATTAAGTTCCTACCATAGCAAACACTTTACCACTGACCTGAGGCGCCTGAGTCCTCCTCGGCTTCTTACAATGAGTACTAATATGACCTATCTCACCGCAATTATAGCAAGTAGGTATATTAGTCTTGCACTCCACCATCACGTGGCCCGACTTCCCACACTTGAAGCACTTCTTCATCTCAAGAGGAAAATCACTAACGCGATGCCTCGCGGCACCGCTGATCAGTGCATTTTGATGCACGTTCTTCCATGTTTGTACTCAAGCATTTCTTTGATTTTATTTATTTATTTTTATGTTTTAACGTGTTTTTATATTTTATTTTATTTTTGCATTTAATTGTTTTTCGTATTTATTTTTCAGCTTTAGCAGCTTTCGCGAGAAAAATCATAACTGGAGTTCCGGGAGTCCGTTTGAGGCGTTCTAAAAATCGCCGGAAAGCTAAGAGAGAGAGCTACGACTTTCGTGTTGGAGTCGAAGTCAGATTCGGAGCTCAAAATTCCAGAATTTCGTTTCAAGTTACAGCATTAGAATTCTGTTTTAGTTTTGATCTTGTTTTGGGCCTGAATTATGTTTTTAACCCAGTTGGGTTATGACCCGAATTCTGGTTTTTATCCTCTTTAGTCTAGGTCTGGCCGCACAGCCAAAAAAACTCTATTCACTATTCACGAAAAAATAAAAAAAAACCTTTGACAAGAACTCATGGAAAACTAATACCTCCGGGCAAATCCTGCAGTGTATGGTTTCAACACTTTGAGGTTATTATAATATCAATTTAAATCTGATTCCTTTCAATCCTTTTCTATGAAGTCATTTGCTTAATTTGATTGCAATTGTTTGCTTAATTCAATTGTTGTTCATAGGATAGAATTGATTAAATTCGATTGTATGCATGTTCCTAAATTTAATTGCGTGTTATCGTTTGCTTAATTCGTTAATTCGTCATATTCTTAACCGTTTGCTTAATTCGGTAAACAGGAACATAATTCATTTGATGTTGGTAAGCGCTTGTCTGATTAATATCATAATCGAATAGGATTGGAGCCGTTTAGGGATTGATGTTATAATAGTCGATGATAAGTCGGAACTGAATCAGTAGGATTAGCCGTTTTATCTTATTTTAATAATCATTTTTTTTATAATCACTTATTTTCAGTATTTTTTCTCTTAATCAAAATTCAAACCCCCATAAATTATTACTTTATTGGTCAATCACTACAAGAATCCTTTTGAGAACGATATTTTGAGTCACTGTCGCTATACTGCATTTTCCTAAAATTACTCGTTTTTGATCCGCGCGCGACAGCGGATCAACCGCACCGAAAACATTTCAAATCCATCGACGCTCTCCGCTCTCTGAACTTCTTATCAGCAACAGCCTTCTGTTTTCCCTTATCAGTCGGAATGCTGTAAGGAGTACCACCAAACCTTTTCTTACCCTTACGATCATTCACCGCCTTAAAGTGTGCAATCCTTGCCCGGTTGTCATTATCATAAATTCGGCTTCTACTCACCAACTTAGGATAGCTCCTAATCTTCTAACAAGCGATCCCCATCTTGATCTCCGTTCTCAAACTTCAAACACTTAGAAGTCATTGACTCATCAGTATTATAATGGGGACAATACTGAGCCAGCTCCTCTAATCTAGCAGCATACTCGACTACAGACAGGTTACCCTGCTTCAGCTCCAGAAACTCAATCTCCTTAGCACTTATGATATCCTCCGGAAAATACTTCTCCAAAAAAATCGTCCGAACCACCTCCCAAGTAATGGCAGTTCCCGCAGCCTCCAATCTCTGGTGACTATTGTCCCACTAAGCCTCAGCTTCACCCTCCAACATGTGGGTACCAAACCTCACCTTCTGCTCATCACTATAACCCATAGTTCTGAAAATATTCTCAATCTCTTTCAGCCATTTCTGTGCAGCTTCAAGATCTAAAATTCCTCCAAACTTCGGTGGCTTATTACTCTGGAATTGCGTCAAATCTCTGAATTGCGCACCCGCAGCCAGATTCTGATTGGCCACCACCTGCGCCATCACTTGCATAGTTGCAGCCAGAGCATCATCATTCCTTCCTGCCATACTGCTCAACCAAAACAACACAAGGTCAAAAGACACACAACCTCTATCCTAAGGACAGACTCAAAACACTACACTGGTCGGACGGACCGACCTGCTCTGATACCAACTTGTAACACCCCACTTCCCAAAATTAAGTAAAATGCGAATAAATCAATTTAAAATATCAAAGTCTCCTTTACAAAAGTGGGATATTACTTTTCACGAAAATTTCCACCAAACATTTCATTAAAAGATTTTCAAAATAAGCAGCGGAAAAGAAGTTTGTCATAACATATATACATATATGTACATCATCTCATACATCATGTTCGGCCATCTGCCCAAAATATACAAAACATCATCAAAACATGATACGACACGGAGTATAAACAAAATCATCAGATAGGCAATAAAATCCCCAAAGCCCCGTGTTACGTATCAGAGCATCCTAGACTCGATCAGCACACCGCTATCCAACTAGCTAAACACCTGGATTATCTGTACTTCCGAAGAAGCACAGACCACAACAACAGCAAAGGGGTGAGAAAACATGATCGAAATATAGCGGTAAATATTTACATGAAGCAAAGGTAGTAAATAAATACATCATCACCCACAAATCATCATACACGACCTATTGTCCAATCATCAATCACAGCATACAATAATGTACAAATGCAACTCAATACATGCATGCGGTACCGACTTAAACTCAGGATAGATCGCATACACTCCATCCGAGCAACGATCTATCCCTGCCACGCTCCTCCTGAGCACATATAATCAAATCTCAGGATAGATCACATACACTCCATCCGAGCAACGATCTATCCCTACCACGATTACGGGTGAATCACATACACTCCATCTGAGCAACGATTCAACTCCACAATCGCCGATGGACACTTGGCCATCAACCTTCCTCCAGGAGCAACACGATCCTACTGATCCCATCACGCATCATGCTATGCATGCACCAATATCAAGCACACTAGGTGCACAGGATCCTACTGATCCATCATCATACAACACACAATCATCAAGCACATAAGGTGCACACGATCCTACTGATCCATCATCATACATCGCATATATATATATATATACATCACACAATCAATCAATCGAATTAATCACATTAGGCATCGGCAAAACAGATCTATAACAGTCAACATACACCCAGTATCCTTGCACTATCTCTGTACATCAAACAGATTACAATCATCAACATCAGATGAACACAACTCAATTAGAATAAAATCCTGCTACGTTCGCTACCTTGCTCGCTACGCGAGCTCCTAGCGAACGCTCGTTACACGTTCGCCTAGCGAACCTGCTCGCGAATCACACTTCTGAACTACTGGAAGTGTTCACTACGACCTCGCTGGGACTTCGCCTCGCGAATCCTTCGCTACACCACTCACCTAGCGAACTTGCTAGCGAGTACAGAAAAATGGCCACTGGAATGGCTCGCGACCTAGCTCGCCTAGCGAACACCTAGCGAATGCTCGCTACTCACTCGCCTAGCGAACCCGCTAGCGAGTGCCTGCGATTTCAGAAAAATCCCACTGTGGAGAATCTCAATAGCAACTCACAACTTAACAAATTCTCTCTAGATCAATACCAACAACCTCAACTTAGCATTCTACATAAATTCTACCCGACTAATTCTAAAATCATGTGAGAAAACATCAACTTCTGCCGATTAATCCACTTTCGGCTTAAAACCTTAATCTACTCCGAAATACCCAATTCGCCCAAACAACCATCAAACATTACATGCAATGGTTCCACTATGAACGAAAAAAATCTGAAACTTACTCAACCACATGCAATCATCATCATGCAATTCATCATCATCAAAACCTATAGGGTTAAGGACTCCCCAACTACCCTTATTCATGCATTACCAATTTCCCATCTATTTTCTCCCCCTTACCTTAATAAGCAGTTTGGTCGATGATAATCCGCAAATTCCAACAGCTTGATCTTCTTCCTCCTCTTGATCAAGCTTGCTTCACTTTACCATGTCCTTGCTTCTCTTTCCTTTGGTCGTGCTTCTTCTCCTTCTCTATTTCTTCCAAATGGCACTTCTGCCCCTAATACCCCAAAATTCTCTTTTTATTCCAATAATAATATTAATCCTCATTTTTTCCTTTTTAATCCAAAACAATTCCAATTAACAAAATCTTCATAATATTAATATTAATAATAATAATATTAATAATAATAATAATAATACTAATATCAACATTAATATTAATTATCCATTATTATCATTATCAATTATATAATATTAATATTATGTTCCTTATATCCTCAATAATTCCCACACAAGGCATGCCGAAAACAAAATAACACGGGAAAAACTTAAATAATTAAAATGGGCGTTACAGTGTTAGTCCGAACTACGCTGACTCTGACTTTCCCATTGCACGAGGGAGTACGTAGGCATAGAGCGGTAATGCTCTATCGAGTCTCTTTTCTTTTATTTTGTCCCTGTGGCCTGTAGGTTAGATAGTTAACAACCCTTTTAGATAGACAACAAGCATGGATCCCGTCGAGTACGATGGACGTAAGGGGTGCTAATACCTTCCCCTTGCGTAACCGACTCCCGAACCCAAGATTTGGTTGCGATGACCTGTCTTTTCCTTTTTTCCGTAGGTTTTCTCTGATCATTTCCTTTCCCTCTTTGGGATAAATAACAAACGGTGGCGACTCTTCTGTCCTTGCCGACCCCTCTTTGCAGCGATGCGACAACTGGCAACTCTGTTGGGGATTACTTCCCGATCCCCTATGCGAGTCAATTCTAGCGCTTGTGTATTTATCTTTGGGTGTGTATATATGTGTTGTACTTTATCTGCGTTTGCATTTTACCTTTCAGCATTGTATATTATCATTATGCTGTATTGTTAGGGGGGGGGGGGAGTTCCACTGTGAGATAAGCCAAACCCAGGCTTGAGTACAACCATAACATTAGAAGCGGAAAGTAGTGGTGAACCTGTAAGTTTGGCATGCACTAGTTCCCATGAAATCTACGCTCAGATGAGATTCTATTGGATGACTTCCTTTCTAGCCTGTTTTGGACAGTTGAGTGGTTGTTGGATCTGAGGGTTGTCAACTCTGGGGATCGATCATTTGGGAGTCAGCTAAGTGAGGCCGCTTCGTTAGACTATGGTGCCAAACTGGAAACAGTGAATGTATCATTGTTTCTCGAAAGTTTGTGACGCTGATGTCGTAACTCGAAAAATACGATCCTCGCGATGGCCGCGGAAAATACTGTTCGAAACAGAGTCGCCACCGAACTTTATTCATTCCAAGGATGGAATAGGAAAATATCGACAAAACCTTTAAAGGGATAAGAACATGGTCATCGCAACCAATATTCTAGGTTCGGGAGTCGGTTACGCAGAGGGAAGGTATTAGCACCCTCTACGTCCGTTGTACTCAACGGGAACCTCTTGATCGATTCGAGAGTAAAGTTATCTATGCTTATTCGTTTACTTCTAAGGTTTCTCCTATAGGGGGAATGGGTGGTTATAAGATAGGGTGCTCGCCAAGGATTGGGGCCCTTGTGCCTACGTATCTTCACTTATAAGAAGTGGAAAATCAGAGCATTCGTAGTTCGGGGGACTACGGGAAAAGGAGGGGATTATGCTCGCCAAGATCATCACAATCTTGTGCCTACGTATCTTACATTCAAGAGAATGAAGAATCAGAGCAGTCGTAGTTCGGCTAACTACGGTAAAAAGGTTTGGAAATGAACGAGTGTTTATGTCGCATTCTAACTGCTAAACGTTGGCTTGCCTGCTCGCTAGGGGAGGCTGAAGCACTAGTTTGTTATGCGCGGAAGAAAGGAATAAACAATGTTCTTGACGAAAGGTGTTTTGGTTGGAAATCGCACGAGGGCGAGGAATTTGTGTTTTATCGTGTTGGATGTTTTGGTTAGAGGATATATTTGAATAGGTTTAAGGTTTCGATCGCACGGGGGCGAGAAAGAGAAGTTTGGTTAGGTAATTTGATGGAAAATGACGACTATTCGATAAACGAGACGTCGGCCTCGCAATCAATTAATCGGGGTATCATTGGAATGCTAGATTCCAACGACACCTTTTTCATTCGACTAAATTCGAAATATGTTTGAGAAAGTTTCAATCGCACGAGGGCGAGAGAAGAGAGTTGGATTGAATACTTTAAGGAAGAATGACGACTACTCGATAAACGAGACGCCAGTCTCGCAATCGATTAATCGGGATATCATTGGAATGCTAGATCCCAATGATACCTTTTTCATTCAATTAATTAGGGAAGTGTATTTGAATGGACAATGGTGGTATTTGTCAAGGTAGTTAGGGCATGTATTTTATATACGAAAAGGTCGAGTAATCCACAACCTAAAGCGTACGCCCCAAGAGTGGTTACTCAAGATTCAAGGAATCCGGGACTCCAAGGACTCCATTCTTTCGTAATTTAATCAAGAAAATAATTTGGATTTGACGTATGGTTTAGAGACATACTAAGGTTTGGACTCGACCGTATGGAGGTGAGGAACGAGGTTAGAAAAGGTTGAAAATTTGGGAGGAATGACGACTACTCGATAAACGAGACGTCAGTCTCGTAACCAATTAGTCGGGATATCATTGGAATGCTAGAACCCAATGACCTCTTTTTCATTCTATTAATTATGAAATAGTGTTTGTTGGTCAGTGAATACTTGTCCAAATAATTATGAAAATATTTTAAGAACGAAAGTTTGAATGGCACACCATACAAGGCGTACGCCTCAATAGTAAACATTCTCGAATTCAAAGAATGCATGACTCCAAGAATTCGATTCCTTCGTAATTTTAACTTTAGGAAAATAATTTGAATATAATAACGTAGATGAGTTAAGCTAAGGTGAGCATATTGCTCGAATAGGGTTTGCGAACTTTGGAGGGTTTAGACGGAGTTGGGTATTTTTAAGGATGAAAGACGAAGCGACCACAACTCAAGGCGTACGCCCCAAGAGCGGTCGCTTAAGGGTTCAAGGGGTGCTAGACCCCAAGAACTCACTACTTTCCTTATAAATTCAAAAAAAGGAGTTTTTACTATTCTAATTTAAAAATAAATTTTTTTTATATTTAATAGAAAAATAAATAAATTTGAAAAAGTTCTAAATAGAATTTAAATATAATCAAATTGTAAAGCAAATATCAATTCATCACAACTTATAAATAAAATGTAGACAAATAAAACTAATAGTATTACTAATAATATTTTAAACGATATTTAAGACTTTATTAAGTTTCACTAAAAAAACCTTAATTAAACTAATCTGCCATAAACACATATGCTAAATGGCCCGACACTTTACTGACCTGTGGCAGAATCAAGGATTAGCAAAGAGATCCTTCACATGCCTTACTTGGAATAAACAATGTTCTTGTTTCTCACACAAGAAAAAGAACATGCAGCATTAAATATCTGCTACCTCTCTAGGTGCCATTTAATGATTTAATGGGTAAACGTGGTAGGCTATGGGGTTTCCAAGATTTTCTTTAAAAACTTAAAGGGAAAAGTGAATTTAAAAAAAAACGAATACACTAAACTCCCTCCCTCCGAAGCTCATACGCCTCACTTTCTCTCACCATGTTTCCTCATCCCCTCTCTGACTATTCCTTCTTAGCTCAAACAAAATGGCCAGAGAACTGTAACGGTCGGCGGTGACGCCACCCAAAATAGAAGACTTTAAGCCCTAACCCCCCTCTTAATCTCGATTGCGAATCCCAAATCCAACCTCAATTCTAGCAGATAAAAACCTAAATCATCAAAATCATGACTCAGTAAAGAAAACTATAATCTTAAACCAACATTTAACCCTCTATTTAACCAGTTCAAACAATACATAGGAGATTTATGTTCAGTTATACATGGTGCACAAAACAATAACGAGAACAATGAAGAAGAGTCATAGTCTTACCAAACGGAAATGCTGCGTCGATTCCGGCAAGGTAAACAACTTCTGGTCTTTCTCGTTGTTGATTTTATCCCTTCTCTTTTGTCTGTTTCTTGTCTTTTCGTATGCTGATTGCGTCGTGTATGCGTGTGGCTGAGCTTACCTTACACAGAGCCCTAATGTCAGCTCTGAGAAGGTTTGGAAAAAAAAGCTTTAGGAGAGGTTAGGAATTGATTTCAGCAGAGTAACCTTAGGGTTTTTCTTATCTTCTTTCTGCTGTAGTTTTTTTTAGGGTTTTTTCCGTATCTTTTCTAAATGAACAGTGAGTGCTTATATAGGGAGTTTTTAGGGTTTGGCTTGGTACGTGTGAAATTAAAATTTGCTGGTAAGAAAATTGTTTGATTCGTGTGAGTTTTTGTGTAGGACAATGAGGTGTCCTCTGGTGGTACAAATCCGTTATGTGCTATACCACCATTTCTGCTCTTCTGGGATTTGGGTGATAGTGACCCCTGTATTTGTCTGTAGTGACCCTCTAGAATGACTTAGGTTTTTTTACTCGAATTTTTCACTGCCCCACTGTGAATGTTGTAAACTTTTACTATTGTTGGTAGTCAACATTTCTGACTTGCTTATCTGGCTGTTTTTTTTTTGTTGAAAATAATGCAGGGTGCCATGTTTAAATGTCTAGGAATCCTGGTGACAACTTAAGCTCAAAGTTTCATCAAATTCATCCATAGCTTGTAATAAAGCCATGCTACCGGTTTCGAAGGATTGGCGATAGTAAAAAAATCAGCAAAGGTAAACATTTCTTCTTATGACTCTTGCCTATCATTAAGTTTGGCAACAACTATATACTCAGTCCTTATAACCAACTCCCTTCTTTTGACAGGGTTAATCTTATCCAGCATGCCAGCCATTGCTATGAGTTTCCATGTCCTTTGACAGAGTACTATTGGAATTGAATGAAACCCCTTAAATTAACAAAACGGCGCCCGTAAAGACCCACATCAGTTGCTCTCCTCTGACTTAAGTTTTATTCATGGTTTTGTAGATGAGCTTCACGGGATCTTCGTATTAAAGCGAATGAAGTAAACTTTGACACACCTTGACACACCTGTTGGTATGTGACTTATTTTTCATTGTATGGTTAAAGATTCATCATTTGTATGCTTATCCTCTTATGACCTTCACAGGTGTATTTCCATGTGAGACAATGTTCTTATGAGTCTTGTAGCTTTCTTCTTCTCATCATGGCATATCCATATGTATAAAAAGTGACCCTCTTGAATTGTAATGTTTCTGTCATTGTTTTGGCAAACATCATTTTGTTATTCAATATTTTGGCTTGGATGACATCACATTTTTACTATAATCTTTGCAGGTACAACACTGGAGCTCCATAACATTCAAGTTGTGATGTGAGGTTGCCGGGGTTAAAAAACATTTTGACGATTACCACTGTGGACAAAAGAGTTAGGCACAGAGGTATTGGCCTGGGGCCTACCCATCCTGACAATGTCAGCCATTGACACTTGACCTGGGTTCACTATCCATGGAGATTGCAATCCACTACTTTGAGATGAAGATAGTCCATTACTGCCACCAACAGAATCACTGTGAGATGGTAGTTGCGACGGTAGATACCTGTTTGAATTATTGTCCATCACACTAGATGCATAAGACATGGAGCAGGTGTTCCATTTTCCTTCTTAAATGCAGGTTTGCCCTGTGGGAGGCCACAATCACTATTACTGAATTGGTTTGAACTTGCACCTTGAACATTTGACAAGTATTGAATTAATGGATGAGACTTTGTTTTTTTTGGTGTTTTGCAAATCTTTTACGCATTTGAGTTCGCAAGCTTTGCTGTGATAATTGTTGCATCTTTTTGTTTGTGTCCAGACATGGTGTTGCTTGGAGCTATGCCGAGGCCTTGAGGTACTCTAATGATGGAGCCTGAATGGAGAGTTTGTGGAGATGAAGAATATGACAACACATTGTATTGATACGTATTGGTCCCATTCTCATTTAGTAACTGCAGATCTTTATGTTATTGCTTTGTGACTTTGGTATGGCATGACATTGTTAATCCTACTCACTTAGTTTTGCCATGACTTTGCAGCATTTCCTGTGGTATGAAATTTGTCGCAAGGAGAAAATTTGCACCGGATACCGTTGTCTGATGTCGTCGGCAGCAAAACAAATAACATTATATCACTCTTTTATGCTTCAGAAGTTCGACAGTTTCAGGAGCATAACCGTGAAAATAATGATATTTATTTCCATGCTGACAATAGCCTTTTATTAAGATGGTGGTAGGTCCTGATCAGGAACTCAAACAGATCAGTTTTTTTTTAGAGCTTTTCCGCAGATTCTCCGTAACAGAAGCAATTGAAGTTGTGGCTGTGATTGTCGGGTAAGACGCCTCCATGTCTGGTGTTATCTTAACATCTTTGCTTGCTTTTGAAGTCCCGTCATAAAATCCCAATAATCCACTCTTATAAATTCTTGATTTGCAAGTACAGGTTGCGAGTGGTGGATCCTAAACATCGTTTGGATGCTTTGGTATGAATTTTGGAGAGAAACTTAGAAATAGGGGAGGTATGAAGTCCTCTAGGCATAGCAGTGGTTATTGGATCATTTGTGGTATCTCTTGTTGTGTTTGTTTCCCCACAACTCAGTCACTTTGAACTTCTGCAGGTTTCAGTTATAGGATGTAGGCGTGAGAAGCTTGGTGGTGGTTGAAAAAAGACACTTTGATATGGATCTTAGGTATAATCTTCTCCCTTGTTTCATTATTCATTTGAATTATTTAGCTTGAGTTAACATGCATCATATGCTACATATTACGTTCCCTGCTGTCGCGCCTTATTTTTGCTCTCTGAGTATAACACACTAATACGACTTCATCCTTCTTTTTTCATGTGCATGATGGGAGTGAACAAGATCACTGAATTTGGAAGTTGTATTGAGAAGCTTCTCCATGGAGAACGCGTTGTTGCCAAGTTATTGGTGTTGATGCTGTAACATAGGCAGTTGCGGCGGCAATTGCTGGTGAATATTCTGTTGCTGCATAAGCTGATAGTAGGCTACTTGTTGCTGCACACATTGATTTGAAATCAGGTTAGAACCAACTGTGTCGTTATTCGTAGTTGCGTTTTGACTCGGTGGCTGTTGTTATTCTAACTAATTCTCTTTATTTTTTTATTTTTTTGCACATGTTCTGCAACTCTAGCACGAGAGCGAGATGATAACTGTATTGTTTAGGAATTTGGTTGAGATTTTCAAGTTACAACGCTGACATTCTCGACGATTTTTCTTCAAGCCAAGATCGAAGGCCACCATTGTAATACTTGTGACAATGTCATTTTTGGGGTGACATAATCATCTTGTAAAATGGGTATGTATTATTTTTTGGATGCAACGTCTTGGATTTCATTGTACACTTCTTGTTTTATAATTTGGTAACTTCTACATTGTATGATACAGTGAGTTATCAGAGTTCTCTTTACATTTCTTGTATGAATTAGGCACCATAAAGAAATCCTCATGCTTCATTAGGTATCTTGATAAATCTCGGATGTGTCTTGGTAGGTGGTGCAACAAACTACTATTTTTAATCATTCCATGAGTTGTTCTTTTTTTCACAATGCCTAACCATCTTAACACCCCGTAAATGCATGGGTATTTTTTTGACGTGAGCAACATGAAATTGTGGAGTTATAGACTGATACATTGATTATGCCACGAGCCTTTGAAATGAATCAAAACATCTTCTGGACTAATTGCATCCAAATTCAACTATGACTCGAAACTTACAAATTAAATCTAAGTTTGTCACAAACTGATTTAAAATTCAAACATAGCTTGACGCTCGTAATCAATTTAAGCAAGGCTTGAAGCTAAATCGACCGTGTCTAGCAGCATCATGTGAAATATCTTTGAACGACTTGAATTAGGTGCATATCATAACAAACAACTTGTAATGAGGCTCAAACGACCTTTAGAGAAGTTTGTAATCCAGTTGAAATAGGGTTCAAATTTTTGAAAACCAACAATCATGCATTTTATGCCATTGTCCATATCATATATATCTGATCGTGATAACGAGGACACATATGAATTTGGACATAAAAGCTGGGGGCACGTTCTTCATCATAAATTGCTGGGGATTACAACCACAATGTGTACACACATGGTCTTTATGAACGAAGTCTCAGATAGTCATAGCCAGAAGTCGTGAAACAGTCAAATCTCCATTAAATACCGAAGTAGGACAAATTTGGGGTATGACAGATGCCCTTATCTAATTGCCTTAAACCTGAGCGGATGAACTGCCGCATGGCGTTCATTTTAAGGTGGAAGTCAATTAGATACAAGAAGACCCCGAAATTTGTCTGGTAGATGAATGAAAAGTACCATCAACGGGTTAATAGGATGAACAAGATAACCTGATATTCTCTGGGTGGTCGAAGCAGTCCCTTATCTAATAAAGTTCTTTGCGATACCAGAGTAGTATAACCAATCCACTTTGGGTGGTCGAAGCAGTCCCTCATTCGTTAAGGTCCTTCACGATACCAAAGTGGTATAAACGATCCTCTTTGGGTGGTCGAAGCAGTCCCTCATTCGTTAAGGTCCTTCGCGATACCAAAGTGGTATGAACAAACTTCTTTGGGTGGTCGAAGCAGTCCCTCATCTGTTAAGGTCCTTCGCGATACCAAAGTAGTATCTCGAACAAAACTTGAGACTCTTCGGGTGGTCGAAGCAGTACCTTATCCATTAAGGCTCTTCGATGATACCAAAGTAGTATCTCGAACAAAACTTGAGACTCTTCGGGTGGTCGAAGCAGTACCTTATCCATTAAGGCTCTTCGATGATACCAAAGCAGTATCTCGAACAAAACTTGAGACTCTCCGGGTGGTCGAAGCAGTACCTTATCCATTAAGGCTCTTCGATGATACCAAAGCAGTATCTCGAACAAAACTTGAGATTCTTCGGGTGGTCGAAGCAGTACCTTATCCATTAAGGCTCTTCGATGATACCAAAGCAGTATCTCTAAAAACTTGATATTCTTCGGGTGGTCGAAGCAGTACCTCATTCATTAAGGCTCTTCGATGATACCAAAGCAGTATCTCTGAAAACTTGAGATTCTTCGGGTGGTCGAAGTAGTACCTCATTCATTAAGGCTCTTCGATGATACCAAAGCAGTATCTCGAACAAAACTTGAGACTCTTCGGGTGGTCGAAGCAGTACCTTATCCATTAAGGCTCTTCGATGATACCAAAGCAGTATCTCTGAAAACTTGAGATTCTTCGGGTGGTCGAAGCAGTACCTTATCCATTAAGGCTCTTCGATGATACCAAAGCAGTATCTCGAGTGATAATTTTGCTGAGGAATAGTTGAGCTAAAATCCTTATTAGAGGAGAAACTTTGTGCAAAACTCTGCAGGGGGAAAGCCTTCAAGAAACTTTTTAAAGTAACCTCTGCTTGGGGAGCCACCAGAGCAATAGTTCCTGAGGATTATCATCATCAACTGCATAGTTGAAGAATGATTTGCTAGGGAGTAGAATTCCCTGAACTCGTGGGGTCTTAACTCTTTTCAGAGTCATACTGCCAACTTCATTAGAGGACTGACCAAGATGTTCGCAAACTGATCCGGGATCCTGCCATATTGTTATGCAATGCAATGTTTTATGATGCCCAAACATGCAACTAAGGCGCAACTGCTAGGGGGTGCATGATGCGAATGCGAAGGATATGTTAATGCTTGATATGATTATGATATGAGGTTGTATGTCGTGCTTATGATAATGCAGCAACTAGGTATGCTGGGGATGAAATCCTGTCAGGGACATCACCAGGGGCTGAATTTGGTAGTTGCCAAATGGTTTGGACTTTGGTTATTGAGGATGCTAACGAGGGTGGACTTTGGTAATTGCCAAATGGATTGGACTTTAATTTTATGAGGGTGCCAACGGGGTGGATTTTTTTGATGTTTCCAATAAACGATTGGGCTTTCTGTGGGGTGGTGAGAGGATTAGACTACTCGACATCCCAGATTTGGATACTCCATGACGACCGGGGGAATTGATTGCCCCAGTCTAGTTCTTGAACTTGATGCTGGGGCAACCACATCATATAAACCCTTTTTAGAAGGGCAAAGCTTTTCATGATGGCAAGCTTAGGCAGCTGACGATTAATTCAATACTCCTACCTGTTGATTTTTTCTTGGAGACCATCTATTTTCCCCAATATCTTCGAACATCAAAACAAGTTCTATACCTTGTCAAAAAGTTATATTTTTATTTTTTAGCTGAAGTTTCGAACATAAATTATCAAAAATAAAATTAATTTGCAAACAATCAGATAAAGAAAAAGAGTGAGCACAATTTAACTGAGAAATCTCTCTTTATATTGATTTGACCCTTGAATGGGTAAATATACAAAGATGTAATCCCTTAATGAGGCGATTACAGTGCAAGAAAAACATAATGGCAAAAATTAGAGCCCCTTTGAGTCTTGACACTGCTATAGTCCCTATAACTTTGGAAGTCTTCAACACCTTGCTTCGTAGGAAAAGAAAAAATGGCCGGATCAATCATGTCTCTTGATAATGTACTAGGGTGAAGTGATCATGCATAATGGATACTTTGCCTTGGAATTTTGCCCCTAACTTTTGCCTGGATCGCCCTTTCGGGTTTTCAATCCACCGGGACGCCCTTTTTTGCCTGAGCCGCCCTTTCAGGTTTTCAACTCAGCGGGCCTATTCTTATTTTATCCCTAATTTTTGCCTGAACCACCCTTTCGGGTTTTCAGTTCACCGGGATAGCCAATTTTTTCTAAGTCGCCCTTTCGGGTTTTCGACTTAGCGGCTTTATTATTTCACTTTTTTAGGCAAAGTATCGTTTGACCAAATCTGCATTCATTGGATAAGGTAACTCCTCCCCATCCATGGTTGCGAGCTTTAGGGCACCACCAGAGAATGCTTCTGTTACCACATATGGGCCTTCATAGTTTGGCATCCATTTGCCCCTAGATTCATTATACATAGCCATGATCCTCTTGAGTACTAAGTCTCCTTGCGCGAATTTCCTAGGATGCACTCTTTTGTCGAAGGCTCTCTTCATTCTTCTCTGATAAAGTTGGCCGTGACATATAGTTGTCAAGCGCTTTTCCTCAATGAGATTAAGTTCTTCAAACCTCGTTTTTACCCATTCGGCTTCATCAAGTTGAGCTTCCATTAAAACCCTCAGAGAAGGGATTTCGACCTCTATTGGGAGAACTGCCTCCATGCCATAAACCAACGAGTAGGGAGTTGACCCTGTTGAAGTTCGTACTGAAGTACGGTAGCCGTGTAGTGCAAAGGGTAACATCTCGTGCCAATCTTTGTATGTGACCACCATCTTCTGGATGATTTTCTTGATATTTTTGTTGGCTGATTCTACGGCTCCATTCATTTTGGGTCTATATGGTGTTGAGTTATGGTGTTCTATTTTAAAACTGGCGCATAACTCGTCCATCATTTTGTTGTTGAGATTCGACCCATTATCAGTGATGATGCGGTTAGGCACTCCATATCTGCATATGATGTTGAGCTTCAAGAAGCGAGCGACTACTTGCTTAGTAACGTTGGTGTATGAAGCAGCTTCAACCCACTTGGTGAAATAGTCTATGGCCACAAGTATGAAGCGATGTCTGTTTGAAGCTTTTGGTTCAATCATCCCAATCATGTCTATTCCCCACATGGAGAAGGGCCATGGTGAGGTTAAGACGTTCAATGGAGTGGTGGGTACATGAATCTTATCAGAGTATATTTGGCACTTGTGACAAGTTCGGGCATGATGGTAACAATCTGCTTCCATGGTAAGCCAATAATAGCCCGCCCTCAATATTTTCTTTGCCATGGTGTGTCCATTCGCATGAGTTCCAAAGCAGCCCTCATGAATGTCCTTTAGAATCTGTTCAGCTTCACGTTTCTCTACACATCTAAGCAAAACAGTGTCATGGTTGCGCTTGTACAATACATTTCTGTTGAGAAAGAAGTTGGATGCCAATCTTCGCAGAGTTCTTTTGTCGATACCCAGGGCTCCTTCAGGATATTCGTGCTTTTCAAGATATCGCTTTATATCATAAAACCACGGCTTTTCATCTGCGTCTTTATCAGCATTCAGACAATGCGCGGGCTCTTCAAAGCGTCGCAAATCAATAGATGGCCTATGATTTGGCCATATCAACTTGTACATGGATGCCAGAGTTGCCAAAGCGTCAACCATTTGATTCTCTTCTCGAGGTACGTGAGCAAAAGTGATATCATCGAATTGGGGAAGCAATTTGGCCACATAATCCCGGTATGGAATTAGATTTTCATGCTTTGTATCCCAATCGCCTCGTATCTGGTAAATTACCAGCGCAGAATCTCCAAACACATCGAGAGTTTTGATCCTCAAGTTAATGGCCTCTTCTAGCCCTAGTATACATGCCTCGTACTCTGCTATATTGTTAGTGCACGGGAAACACAGTTTGGCCGTAAACGGCAAGTGAAAATTTTTGGGAGATGTAATCACTGCCCCAATTCCATGTCCATAAGAGTTAGACGCACCATCGAACATAAGAGTCCATCGCTCTCCTGGTTCCGGCCCTTCATCTGGCCCTGGCTCCTCGTAATCTATTGCCACCATGATATCCTCATCTGGAAAGTCAAATCTCAAAGGTTGGTACTCTTCCACAGGATGATGGGCCAAATGATCTGCTAACACACTACCCTTTATAGCTTTCTGAGTGATGTATTGGATGTCGTATTCAGATAGAAGCATTTGCCACCGGGCTATCCTACCGGTTAGAGCAGGTTTCTCGAAGATGTATTTGATTGGATCCATCTTGGAGATTAAGTATGTGGTGTGCGTCAGCATATATTGTCTGAGTCGTCTAGCAGCCCATGCTAGTGCACAACAAGTCTTTTCAAGCAAAGAGTATCTAGTCTCACAACCGTTAAACTTTTTGCTGAGATGGTATATAGCATGCTCTTTCTTGCACGTATCATCTTGTTGTCCTAATACGCAACCCATGGACTCTTCTAGCACAGTTAAATACATAATGAGCGACCTTCCAGGAACTGGTGGTATCAAGATCGGTGGTTCTTGCAAATATTCTTTGATTGCATCAAATGCCCCTTGGCATTCATCATTCCACACAATCGGCTGGTCTTTCCTGAGTAATTTAAAAATTGGCTTGCAAGTGGCTGTGAGATGTGAAATAAATCTTGCGATATAATTCAACCTCCCTAGAAATCCACAGACCTCCTTTTCGGTCTTTGGCGCAGGCATGTCCTGAATCGCCCTTACTCTATCAGGATCCACCTCAATCCCTTTTTGGCTTACGATAAAGCCCAACAATTTTCCAGACCGCACCCCGAATGTACATTTCTTGGGATTAAGTCTCAACTTGAACTTCCTTAGTCTGGCGAACAACTTTTCCAGATTACCCAAATGCTCATCTTCAGTCTGGGACTTAGCAATGATGTCGTCAACGTACAATTCGATCTCTTTATGAATCATATCATGAAAGAGTGTTACCATTGCACGTTGGTACGTTGCCCCAGCGTTCTTCAAGCCAAATGGCATTACCTTGTAACAGAATGTGCCCCATGGTGTAATGAACGTGGTCTTTTCCATGTCATCTGGATCCATCTTAATTTGATTGTAACCAGAGAATCCATCCATGAAGGAAAAAACGGAGAACTGAGTCGTATTATCTACCAACACATCAATATGAGGCAATGGAAAATCATCTTTAGGACTTGCTTTGTTTAAGTCTCGATAATCCACACACATACGGACCTTTCCATCCTTCTTCGGCACGGGAACGATATTTGCAACCCATTGCGGATATTTGGCCACTGCTAAAAACCCTGCATCGAATTGCTTTCGGACTTCATCACAGATTTTCAGAGCCATGTCAGGACGGGTTCTTCTTAACTTCTGCTTGACGGCATGACACTCTTCTTTGAGTGGCAACTTGTGTACAACGATGTTCATATCTAGACCAGGCATGTCCTGATACGACCATGCGAACACATCAGCATATTCTCGAAGGAGCCCTACCAACTTTACCTTGACAGTATCCTGAAGAGACGCGCCAACCCTTATCTCCCTTTTACTTTCTTTTAAACCTAGGTTGATAATCTCGACATCCTCTTTATGCGGCATAATGACCTTCTCTTCTTGCTGCAGCAACCTAGCCAATTAGTTGGGGAGCTCATCCTCGTCTTCCTCATCCGCTCGGTATATTGGACAATCAAAATCATAAAGGCCTATAGTAGTGTCGATATCAAGGACCTCGGTAGTGTCTCTGCATGTTTATGATTTATGCAGCTTATTTAGGAAAGTGAGTGCGTGAAAGAAATGCCATTAATTATGAAAAAGTAGAGAAGAAAATGAGCAAAAGAATTGAATGCAAATCAAAATTTATTCACGTTAAACATGTTTCGAAACATCAGGAGGCCCGATACAAAGCTCCACTACGCCTTGGGCAGAGCGTAGGGTTTTGAAAATTAATTAAAACTTTACTTTTGAAGAGGGAAGAATTGGGGTATTTCGATGGTCTTCCAGTTCTTCAATTCTTCACCAGGTTCAGCCTGTCGGATCCAGCTTGCGGAGACTTCTTTGTCATCAGCCTCATCCTCAATTACCATGGCAGAGGTATGATCGAAGATATGCCCGACGCTCTTGAAAATTTCTGCTACAGGAGGAATCTCCTTCCTATCACGTGCAACCATTGCTGTATTGGACGAAGGATGGTATCCTAACCCAAATTTGTCGAACTTTTCAGCCACTTCCACCATTTTGCCCCAGCCTTGGGCGTTCCCTTCATCTACAACCATTTTAGCCTCTTCATAGGAGGCCATTGCTGATCTTGAACTCTGACTATCTGAAATTCGCTGCACTGCTAATGTGTTCACCATCTCGAAAGACTGAAAAGGCGTTTCCACCATTTCCCCTGCAACTTCAATGTACCTGAAGGACGTTAAGTGGCTAACCAAGATATCCTCCTCTCCTCCAATCTGAACTACCTTGTCATTACTGACAAATTTTAGCTTCTGGTGAAGGGTGGAGGTATCAGCTCCTGCATAATGAATCCAAGGTCTTCCTAATAGACAGCTGTACCCTGGATAAATATCCATTACTTGGAAAGTAATAGTGAAGACAGTTGGCCCGATCTTTATTGGCAGGTCCACATCGCCAATCACAGCACGCCTAGAACCATCAAAAGCTTTGACTACCAGAGCACTTGGCTTCATGCTAACTCCTTTTACTGGCATTCTCTCCAGGGTGACCTTGGGAAGCACATTCAAAGAAGAACCTGAATCCACTAAGACTCGGGATATCAATGTGTCTTGGCACTTGATAGAAATATGGAGAGCTTTATTATGGTTTCTCTTATCTGCAGTCAGGTCATCGTCATTAAACCCAAGAAAGTTTCCGGTTGTCACGCTAGCTATCACATAATCGAACTGGGCTACGGTGATATCTTTAGCAATATGCGCAGCGCTCAACACCTTCATTAAAGATAACCTGTGGGCCTCTGAACTAAGTAACAATGAGAGCATGGAAATTCTGGCTGGAGTCTGGTTTAGTTGATAAATCACTTTGTAATCACTTTTTCTGATGATCTTCAAAAACTCCTCAGCTTCCTTTGGTGTAACTGCTTCCTTTGGTGATGACACCTCAACTGGTGGCTCAACACTTGGTAGTTCAATTATAGCTTTTTCTTTACTTCTAGCTGGCACTTCCACTGGTTTGGCGGCAAATAAACGACCGCTACGGGTCATCCCACTAGGCCCAACAACTGCATCGCATTTGGCAGCGTCATACTCAATCACTAGTCTTTCTGGCCTTTGTTTAAAAACTTTAGGCTCAGATTCATTGACAGAATACTCTATTACCACTGGAGCTGGTCGCGCTACTCTTTGTCTATCATCTTCATCATATTGCATAATCACGGGTGCTGGTCGGGCGGGCCTCTGTTGAAAGGCTTCCGAAGGATCATACTGTAAGATTACTGGTGCTGGTCGAAGTCACCTTGTCGGATAAGCACTTGTTTCATCATACTGAATATCAATAGCAGACACGTTCGAATCTCTTTGTTCTATTTGTATTATCCCATGTTCTATGAACCTTTGTAAATGTTTCTTCACCACTTCGTCAGTCAAATTCTCCACTTCTTCCTGGGGAATCATCCCACTTGTTTTCAATTGCTCTCCAATAACGGCCATTGGAGTACGGACATCTTCAACATTTGTAATTAGTCTCAAACCACTACTCTCTTCCACAGCATTGACAGAAGGACCTCCATGTTTAGGTAACGGATCCTTCGTAATATTGGCACCTCTAGGTGTAAAAGTGAGATCTTTGGACTCTATCAAGTCTTGCACCCGATTCTGGATCGCATAGAAGTTGTCTATGGAGTGTCCAGGGGCTCCTTTATGGAACTCACAATGGGCATTGGCATCGTACCCAGGAGGATATGGAAAAATTGCCGGACGTAAATCTCGCAACGTTAAGTGTCCACTCTGAATCAGCTGAGCAAAAATCTGTCCATATGACATAGGCAACGGGTCGAGTTGTCTTCTTGGCTGTCTTGGCCTTTGCTGTCTCTGAGTCGGAGCATTCTGATATTGCGGTGGAGGAACTCTCTGATAATTCTGTTGCTGATTCTATTGTTGAGCTGGTTGTTGACAAGGAGCATGGGCTACTGCAGCTACCTGTGGATATTGGATGTTCATTGGAGCTCTATCTCCTTGTCCTCTCATCACGGTATTAGTTTCATCTTCCCTTTTCTTCACAAAAGGCTTCCTCCCTCCATTCATCGGGACCGCAGCCTTGTTCTTCTTCAAAGTACTCTCGATTCTTTCACCTACTGACACCACTTCAACAAAGTTAGGGAAACTGGACCCGAGCATGTGATCCAAGTACTGAGGTTGTAGAGTTCCCATAAACATGTCAGTTAACTCCTTAGTCAGCAATGGTGGTTGAACACGGGCAGCCAACTCCCTCCACCTTTGGGCATACTCCTTAAATGACTCATTGTTACGTTGAGTCATGTCTTGCAGCTGCGTGCGATTCAGTGCCAAATTAGTGTTATACTGATAATGTTGTGAAAACGCATCTGCTAGATCTCTCCACGTACTGATTTGTCCTTTTTCTAACTGCATATACCATTCCAATGATGCCCCACTGAGGCTATCTTGGAAGTAATGTATTAAGATCAAGTCGTTATCAATGTGTGCTGCCATCTTGCGACAGTACGCTCTCAGATGGGTTTTGGGGCAGCTGACCCCCTTATACTTCTCAAAGTCTGGGACTTTGAATTTCTTCGGTATCACTAATCCGGGTACTAGGCACATGTCAACAGCATCCAACCCTGGAGTCTTCTTGATTTCTAATGACTTGATTTTCTCTTCAACAGTTCGTAGATTATCTGCAGCAAAGTCATTAGTAGCCCCCATATTGTGTTGAGGAGGAGGTGGTGGAGGTTGGTAGAAAGCATCGTATTGTTCGTCCATGTCTGCTTCAGAACCCTGACGCGCGGATATGGAACGGTCAACAAGGTCTACGTGGGGGGTTTTAAAAATCCCCGAAGTTCCTATGTTGTCGGCCGCCTTCTTGGCATCAGCAAAAGTCTCAGCATTGTTTTCTTTTTGGGCTAACGTCAGCATTGTTTCCAGCAGCTGATCCATCTTCATCTTGAGAGCGTCGATGTCACCCCTCATAGTGTTCTGAGTCTCTTCCATTTGTTCAAGCGTCATTTGAAAGTTGCGCCTGGTCTCGTAGCGATGTCGAGTAGTCAGCTTTCAGATTCTGAAGGTAGAAAGGAAAAGTCCGATGAGTTGTACTGTCGGGTGAATGTGCAAAATGCTTATGTTTATGCTTATGATTATATTATATATTTTTAGGGAAGCATTTATACCAACAGTTATTTATCAATCATTGAAACAGCATAAGAACAAAATTAAAAAGACTACTCCTCATTCATTCAAATTGTTCCAACATAAACAGAGTACAATCCATCCAGGAATATAAATTTGCGAATAATAAAAAAAACAAAGAAAACTTCAAGCTTCATTTCTTCGTGCTTCACGCTCCTTGAGCTCTTCCTTGAATCTTGCCAACATTTCCTTGCACACACATATGAACTCATAAATAGCCGGAGCGGTAGAGTCATTTATGGCTTCCATAGCATCTCGATGTTTCCATATCAAATCTTTGGCCAACCAGTTACAAAATTCCACCAACCCATTTAGCTTGTTGCGGTATGCATCTCGGTTATCCTTCATGATGTGAATGGATTGCTCATATGCCGCAACATCTCGAGCTAACTGGTCTCTTGCAGCAGACCAAATTGCTTGGTCTTCCTTAATAGCTCCTATCTGATTCTCCTGATACTTAATAAATTTCTTGAGCTCATCCAGGTCAATACACATCTTACACCAGTCTTCTAGCTTAACCCAAGATGAGTTTAGGGCTTCTTCCTTGAGTTGACGTTCTCTATCCTCGTCAGCTCTTGATTGACGTAGCGCCGCACCAAGTGTCTTGATTTCAGCTCCTAATGTCTCCCTGATCTCCTTATTCTGTTTAGTGGCTAGGAGATACGATTGTTCATTCTCTCGCCATTTTCTATGAGCGTGGTCCAGTTGCTCTTTGAGGGATTCTAAGCAACTGTCAGCCTGGTTGATACATACTTTGGTCCTTTTCCTTTTACCCTTTTCTTCATTAATCTTGCTTCCCATCTCTTCAATTCGCTTATCCTTCCTCTCAATCTCATACCTCATGTGATTCTTTTCATTAGTCACATTTTAAAGCTTGACTTGTAAATCTTCGTTTTCTTTCCCTAGCTCGGCTATCTTGATTCTCATCTCTTCCACTTCTTCGACTGATACAGGTACCGGTTGCAGAGTGGTGAGTTTAGGAGGTGCCTCAATAGAAAAGGGGAGCTTAACTATTTTGACCCTCTCTAGAACCCACTGTCGAAAAGGCATCCTAGTCACACCATCCCTTCTTCTCAAATTTGATCCTTTTGTATGGATTTTCTGCCAAGATCATACAATCTGACAGAGAAGTGAGGGATCATAGGCACCTCTCTCATGGAGGATCATTTCTTCATCAAAGCATCCCATTGTTTGTTCTTTAACATCTTAATTGCTTCTTTCTCTAGTACAATGCTTCTAAAACCAAATAAATCTTCTCTTTTCTTCCAACCAGCTTTGGCTATTGAAATCGATATTTCGAGAGCATCAGCCAATTCTTCCACTTCCGGAGCCTGCCCTATCATAGTATAAGGTGCCCTACCCTTGACCGGGAAACCTAGGAACCCCTCAAACTCTTCAATAGCAGGTGTCAAGTAGAAATCTTGAAATAGGAAGCTTCTCATTTGCGGATCATAAAATTGTGCCAAAGCCGTAATAGCAGGGACTTGTACTTCAATCATCAGCAAATCGGTCACCTGGCTAAACCTTCCTATCAGAGTCTTCTTGAAGATGGTAGGCATTTCTTTCAAACAGTTCATGACCACACTAACATCAGGTTTGAGTGCCTTAAGCTGAATAGTCTTTCTCTTTTCTGAACTTGCGGCCATTTTGTGAATGTATTTCAACCTGTTAATATAAATGCTTCCCTGAGAATAAAAACTAGTGTAAGTTATGATGCATATTTAAATGTTTATGAATGCAACAGTGCAGGATCCAGGCTATCACAAGTATCTCCCACCCCCCTAATAGGTATAAAGATAGTCTTAAATTCTTTACCCAAAATGACCCACTCACGGGATAGTTTCTACGTGGACGGACGGGGTTCTCAAGGTCATAGATACCAATGATACCACCGTCATGCAACAGGCGAGCTGCATTATGACGGTAATACCAAAAGATCTCTCTCGAGAGGAGTCTTCATGTTAGGCTCACGAGAAGCGAGTCCTCGGGGACCAACACTACACGACTACCAATTTAGAAACTGGTTCTAAGAGCGGTTCCTAGAGTCATGGACCCTTCATGAACCAAATCGTGCAACAGGCTAGCTGCGTTACGATAAGATCTACGAAAAGGTCTATTCTGGAGGAGCTTTCATGCTAGGCCCACAAGGAGTGAATCCTTGGGGACTAACATTACTCGACTACCGATTCTAAACTATGTTTTCTCTCTTCTTTTTCCAAAGCTCGGGTGTTGAGCTTTACTTGTGATACTTTCCCAGAATCCAACAAGCAAATGTAATATATTACACATAATAGCAAGAAAGAAGTAATAAACAAACAAACAGGAGAATATAAGCACAAAGAAAAAACAATAAGCACACAGAAACCGGTTAAGAAAAAGTCAACACTCTCAAATCGAGTCAAGTTAGGCTTGACTCTCTCTTGCATAGGGCAATGCGGGGTCCCCAGCAGAGTCTCCATCTGTCGTACCTTGAAAAATACGATCCTCGCGATGGCCGCGGAAAATACTGTTCGAAACAGAGTCGCCACCGAACTTTATTCATTCCAAGGTTGGAATAGGAAAATATCGATAAAACCTTTAAATGGATAAGAACATGGTCATCGCAACCAATATTCTAGGTTCGGGAGTCGGTTACGCAGAGGGAAGGTATTAGCACCCTCTACGTCCGTTGTACTCAACGGGAACCTCTTGATCGATTCGAGAGTAAAGTTATCTATGCTTATTCGTTTACTTCTAAGGTTTCTCCTATAGGGGGAATGGGTGGTTATAAGATAGGGTGCTCGCCAAGGATTGGGGCCCTTGTGCCTACGTATCTTCACTTATAAGAAGTGGAAAATCAGAGCATTCGTAGTTCGGGGGACTACGGGAAAAGGAGGGGGTTATGCTCGCCAAGATCATCGCAATCTTGTGCCTACGTATCTTACATTCAAGAGAATGAAGAATCAGAGCAGCCGTAGTTCGGCTAACTACGGTAAAAAGGTTTGGAAACGAACGAGTGTTTATGTCGCATTCTAACTGCTAAACGTTGGCTTGCCTGCTCGCTAGGGGAGGCTGAAGCACTAGTTTGTTATGCGCGGAAGAAAGGAATAAACAATGTTCTTGACGAAAGGTGTTTTGGTTGGAAATCGCACGAGGGCGAGGAATTTGTGTTTTATCGTGTTGGATGTTTTGGTTAGAGGATATATTTGAATAGGTTTAAGGTTTCGATCGCACGGGGGCGAGAAAGAGGAGTTTGGTTAGGTAATTTGATGGAAAATGACGACTATTCGATAAACGAGACGTCGGCCTCGCAATCAATTAATCGGGGTATCATTGGAATGCTAGATTCCAACGACACCTTTTTCATTCGACTAAATTCGAAATATGTTTGAGAAAGTTTCAATCGCACGAGGGCGAGAGAAGAGAGTTGGATTGAATACTTTAAGGAAGAATGACGACTACTCGATAAACGAGACGCCAGTCTCGCAATCGATTAATCGGGATATCATTGGAATGCTAGATCCCAATGATGCCTTTTTCATTCAATTAATTAGGGAAGTGTATTTGAATGGACAATGGTGGTATTTGTCAAGGTAGTTAGGGCATGTATTTTATATACGAAAAGGTCGAGTAATCCACAACCTAAAGCGTACGCCCCAAGAGTGGTTACTCAAGAATTCAAGGAATGCGGGACTCCAAGAACTCCATTCTTTCGTAATTTAATCAAGAAAATAATTTGGATTTGACGTATGGTTTAGAGACATACTAAGGTTTGGACTCGACCGTATGGAGGTGAGGAACGAGGTTAGAAAAGGTTGAAAATTTGGGAGGAATGACGACTACTCGATAAACGAGACGTCAGTATCGCAACCAATTAGTCGGGATATCATTGGAATGCTAGATCCCAACGACCTCTTTTTCATTCCATTATATATGAAATAGTGTTTGTTGGTCAGTGAATACTTGTCCAAATAATTATGGAAATATTTTAACAACAAAAGTTTGAATGGCACACCATACAAGGCGTACGCCTCAATAGTAAACATTCTCGAATTCAAAGAATGCATGACTCCAAGAATTCGATTCCTTCGTAATTTTAACTTTAGGAAAATAATTTGAATATAATAACGTAGATGAGTTAAGCTAAGGTGAGCATATTGCTCGAATAGGGTTTGCGAACTTTGGAGGGTTTAGACGGAGTTGGGTATTTTTAAGGATGAAAGACGAAGCGACCACAACTCAAGGCGTACGCCCCAAGAGCGGTCGCTTAAGGGTTCAAGGGGTGCTAGACCCCAAGAACTCACTACTTTCCTTAAAAATTCAAAAAAAGGAATTTTTACTATTCTAATCTAAAAATAAATTTTTTTTATATTTAATAGAAAAATAAATAAATTTGACAAAGTTCTAAATAGAATTTAAATAAAATCAAATTGTAAAGCAAATATCAATTCATCACAACTTATAAATAAAATCTAGACAAATAAAACTAATAGTATTACTAATAATATTTTAAACGATATTTAAGACTTTATTAAGTTTCACTAAAAAAACCTTAATTAAACTAATCTGCCATAAACACATATGCTAAATGGCCCGACACTTTACTGACCTGTGGCAGAATCAAGGGTTAGCAAAGAGATCCTTCACATGCCTTACTTGGAATAAACAATGTTCTTGTTTCTCACCCAAGAAAAAGAACATGCAACATTAAATATCTTCTACCTCTCTAGGTGCCATTTAATGATTTAATGGGTAAACGTGGTAGGCTATGGGGTTTCCAAGATTTTCTTTAAAAACTTAAAGGGAAAAGTGAATTTAAAAAAAAAACAAATACACTAAACTCCCTCCCTCCAAAGCTCATACGCCTCACTTTCTCTCACCGTGTTTCCTCATCCCCTCTCTGACTATTCCTTCTTAGCTCAAACAAAATGGCCAGAGAACTGTAACGGTCGGCGGTGACACCACCCAAAATAGAAGACTTTAAGCCCTAACCCCCCTCTTAATCTCGATTGCGAATCCCAAATCCAACCTCAATTCTAGCAGATAAAAACCTAAATCATCCAAATCATGACTCAGTAAAGAAAACTATAATCTTAAACCCACATTAAACCCTCTATTTAACCAGTTCAAACAATACATAGGAGATTTATGTTCAGTTATACATGGCGCACAAAACAATAATGAGAACAATGAAGAAGAGTCATAGTCTTACCAAACGGAAATGGTGCGTCGATTCCGGCAAGGTAAACAGCTTCTGGTTTTTCTCGTTGTTGATTTTATCCCTTCTCTTTTGTCTGTTTCTTTTCTTTTCGTATGCTGATTGCGTCGTGTATGCATGTGGCTGAGCTTACCTTACACAGAGCCCAAATGTCAGCTCTGAGAAGGTTTGGAAAAAAAAGCTTTAGGAGAGGTTAGGAATTGATTTCAGCTGAGTAACCTTAGGGTTTTTCTTATCTTCTTTCTGCTATAGTTTTTTTTAGGGTTTTTTCCGTATCTTTTCTAAATGAACAGTGAGTGCTTATATAGGGAGTTTTTAGGGTTTGGCTTGGTACGTGTGAAATTAAAATCTGCTGGTAAGAAAATTGTTTGATTCGTGTGAGTTTTTGTGTAGGACAATGAGGTGTCCTCTGGTGGTACAAATCCGTTATGTGCTATACCACCATTTCTGCTCTTCTGGGATTTGGGTGATAGTGACCCCTGTATTTGTCTGTAGTGACCCTCTAGAATGACTTAGGTTTTTTTACTCGAATTTTTCACTGCCCCACTGTGAATGTTGTAAACTTTTACTGTTGTTGGTAGTCAACATTTCTGACTTGCTTTTCTGGCTTTTTTTTTTTGTTGAAAATAATGCAGGGTGCCATGTTTAAATGTCTAGGAATCATGGTGACAACTTAAGCTCAAAGTTTCAGCAAATTCATCCATAGCTTGTAATAAAGCCATGCTACCGGTTTTGAAAGATTGGCGATAGTAAAAAAATCAGCAAAGGTAAACATTTCTTCTTATGACTCTTGCCTATCATTAAGTTTGGCAACAACTATATACTCAGTCCTTATAACCAACTCCCTTCTTTTGACAGGGTTTATCTTATCCAGCATGCCAGCCATTGCTATGAGTTTCCACGGCCTTTGACAGAGTACTATTAGAACTGAATGAAACTCCTTGAATTAACAAAACAACGCCCGTAAAGACCCACATCAGTTGCTCTCCTATGACTTAAGTTTTATTCATGGTTTTGTAGATGAGCTTCACGGGATCTTGGTATTAAAGCGAATGAAGTAAACTTTGACACACCTTGACACACCTGTTGGTATGTGACTTATTTTTCATTGTATGGTTAAAGATTCATCATTTGTATGCTTATCCTCTTATGACCTTCACAGGTGTATTTCCATGTGAGACAATGTTCTTATGAGTCTTGTAGCTTTCTTCTTCTCATCATGGCATATCCATATGTATAAAAAGTGACCCTCTTGAATTGTAATGTTTCTGTCATTGTTTTGGCAAACATCATTTTGTTATTCAATATTTTGGCTTGGATGACATCACATTTTTACTATCATCTTTGCAGGTACAACACTGGAGCTCCATAACATTCAAGTTGTGATGTGAGGTTGCCGGGGTTAAAAAACATTTTGACGATTACCACTGTGGACAAAAGAGTTAGGCACAGAGGTATTGGCCTGGGGCCTACCCATCTTGACAATGTCAGCCATTGACACTTGACATGGGTTCACTATCCATGGAGATTGCAATCCACTACTTTGAGATGAAGATAGTCCATTACTGCCACCAACAGAATCACTGTGAGATGGTAGTTGCGACGGTAGCTACCTGTTTGAATTATTTTCCATCACACTAGATGCATAAGACATGGAGCAGGTGTTCCATTTTCCTTCTTAAATGCAGGTTTACCCTATGGGAGGCCACAATGACTATTACTGAATTGGTTTGAACTTGCACCTTGAACATTTGACAAGTATTGAATTAATGGATGAGACTTTGTTTTTTTTTGGTGTTTTGCAAATCTTTTACGCATTTGAGTTCGCAAGCTTCGTCGTGATAATTGTTGCATCTTTTTGTTTGTGTCCAGACATGGTGTTGCTTGGAGCTATGCCGAGGCCTAGAGGTACTCTAATGATGGAGCCTGAATGGAGAGTTTGTGGAGATGAAGAATATGACAACACATTGTATTGATACGTATTGGTCCCATTCTCATTTAGTAACTGCAGATATTTATGTTACTGCTTTGTGACTTTGTTATGGCATGACATTGTTAATCCTACTCACTTAGTTTTGCAATGATTTTGCAGCATTTCCTGTGGTATGAAATTTGTCGCAAGGAGAAAATTTGCACCGGATACCGTTGTCTGATGTCGTCGGCAGCAAAACAAATAACATTATATCACTCTTTTATGCTTCAGAAGTTCGACAGTTTCAGGAGTATAACCGTGAAAATAATGAAATTTATTTCCATGCTGACAATAGCCTTTTATTAAGATGGTGGTAGGTCCTGATCAGGAACTCAAACAGATCAGTTTTTTTTAGAGCTTTTCCGCAGATTCTCCGTAACAGAAGCAATTGAAGCTGTGGCTGTGATTGTCGGGTAAGACGCCTCCATGTCTGGTGTTATCTTAACATCTTTGCTTGCTTTTGAAGTCCCGTCATAAAATCCCAATAATCCACTCTTATAAATTCTTGATTTGCAAGTACAGGTTGCGAGTGGTGGATCCTAAACATCGTTTGGATGCTTTGGTATGAATTTTGGAGAGAAACTTAGCAATAGTGGAGGTATGAAGTCCTCTAGGCATAGCAGTGGTTATTGGATCATTTGTGGTATCTCTTGTTGTGTTTGTTTCCCCATAACTCAGTCACTTTGAACTTCTGCAGGTTTCAGTTATAGGATGTAGGCGTGAGAAGCTTGGTGGTGGTTGAAAAAAGACACTTTGATATGGATCTTAGGTATAATCTTCTCCCTTGTTTCATTATTCATTTGAATTATTTAGCTTGAGTTAACATGCATCATATGCTACATATTACGTTCCCTGCTGTCGCGCCTTATTTTCGCTCTCTGAGTATAACACACTAATACGACTTCATCCTTCTTTTTTCATGTGCATGATGGGAGTGAACAGGATCACTGAATTTGGAAGTTGTATTGAGAAGCTTCTCCATGGAGAACGCGTTGTTGCCAAGATGTTGGTGTTGATGCTGTAACATAGGCAGTTGCGGCGGCAATTGCTGGTGAATATTCTGTTGCTGCATAAGCTGATAGTAGGCTACTTGTTGCTGCACACATTGATTTTAAATCAGGTTAGAACCAACTATGCCATTATTTGTAGTTGCGTTTTGACTCGGTGGTTGTTGTTATTCTAACTAATTCTCTTTATTTTTTATTTTTTTGCACATGTTCTGCAACTCTAGAGCGAGAGCGAGATGATAACTGTATTGTTTAGGAATTTGGTTGAGATTTTCAAGTTACAACGCCGACATTCTCGACGATTTTTCTTCAAGCCAAGATCGAAGGCCACCATTGTAATACTTGTGACAATGTCATTTTTGGGGTGACATAATCATCTTGTAAAATGGATATGTATTATTTTTTGGATGCAACGTCTTGGATTTCATTGTACACTTCTTGTTTTATAATTTGATAACTTCTACATTGTATGATACAGTGAGTTATCAGAGTTCTCTTTACATTTCTTGTATGAATTAGGCACCATAAATAAATCATCATGCTTCATTAGGTATCTTGATAAATCTCGGATGTGTCTTGGTAGGTGGTGCAACAAACTACTATTTTTAATCATTCCATGAGTTGTGTCTTTTTTTCACAATGTCTAACCATCTTAACACCCCGTAAATGCATGGGTATTTTTTTTGACGTGAGCAACATGAAATTGTGGAGTTATAGACTGATACGTTGATTATGCCATGAGCCTTTGAAATGAATCAAAACATCTTCTGGACTAATTGCATCCAAATTCAACTATGACTCGAAACTTACAAATTAAATCTAAGTTTGTCACAAACTGATTTAAAATTCAAACATAGCTTGACGCTCGTAATCAATTTAAGCAAGGCTTGAAGCTAAATCGACCGTGTCTAGCAGCATCATGTGAAATATCTTTGAACGACTTGAATTAGGTGCATATCATAACAAACAACTTGTAATGAGGCTCAAACGACCTTTAGAGAAGTTTGTAATCCAGTTGAAATAGGGTTCAAATTTTTGAAAACCAACAATCATGCATTTTATGCCATTGTCCATATCATATATATCTGATCGTGATAACGAGGACACATATGAATTTGGACATAAAAGCTGGGGGCACGTTCTTCATCATAAATTGCTGGGGATTACAACCACAATGTGTACACACATGGTCTTTATGAATGAAGTCTCAGATAGTCATAGCCAGAAGTCGTGAAACAGTCAAATCTCCATTAAATACCGAAGTAGGACAAATTTGGGGTATGACAGCTGACAACCGCATAGGATGCCGAACCTTTATCAGAGATAGGTCCATACCTGTGAGTGGGTGGGTTATGCAGGAAACTTTGACCTTCAACCTACTCGGTTCTTGTCAGTGTGAACCTGTGATACAGAGGGTCCTTATGACAATGTTATGTTCTTGGTAAAGCGAAGCGCTGGTTCTTCTCAATCAACAACACAACAACCTTGATCCCCTGTTGCATTTGCATTTGCATTTTTCATCTGTATATTAACATTGACATGTATTTATGTTGCAGGTGCATATTTTCCCTTCAATTCTAGTGATCTCATTTCTTTGCTGACATGGAGCCTAGCCTGAAGAAGACAGTGGTATATAAGTTCCCTACTCAAGACATTGGATCTTTACTCAGTTTGATCTCTGTGGTTGACATAAAGGTGATTGAAGATTTCAAGAAATCGTATGGGAAGCTTTTGAGTTTTGTCTGCAAGCCCTCAGTTTATGTGTTGGGTGGTCTCTATACTCTACTGCAGTTTTATGATTCTCAGCTCCGGTGTTTTACTTGTCCAGGATATGTGTTATTTCCTACTCTAGAGGAGTTCTCTGTGCTACTTGGAGTGCCTATCTTGGACCAGATGCCATTATATCAGACTGATGCTGAGCCTGATCTGGTCAAGCTTGCTGGTTCCCTTCAGTTGGATGCTTCTGAGCTGCAAGGGAAGTTGGTCAAGAGAAATGGAATCCCTATATTTCCACTATCTTTTCTGGTTGCTAGAGCTCGACACTTTGCAAAGGAGGGTTGTTGGGTTGTGTTTAATTCCATCCTGGCACTGCGCATTTATGGTATTATGTTGTTTCCTAATATCCCAGATTTTGTGGATGTGGATGTGAATGCCTTCCACATTTTTGCTTCAGGAAATCCTATACCTACGCTTCTAGGAGACGTCTATCATTCTGTGCACTACAAGAACGAGAATCAGAGAGGGAAGGACGTGTCTTGTTGCGTACCTTTGTTGTACAGGTGGTTTTTGAGTCACCTCCCCAAGTCCGGTCCTTATGTTGATACTGTTGGTACCTCAGAGTGGTCAGAGAGATTGATGGGCTTGACTTTTGAGAATATCGTTTGGTTTGATAGAGATCAGCTAGGTATGGACATTATCTACAATTTTGGTGGTTTTCCTAACGTCCCGTTGGTCGGAAGTAAAGGATGCATTAACTATAACCCATCCCTTGCAGTGAGGCACTTTAGGTACGCTTTGAAGGAATCTCCGAGAGAGGAGGAGATACAGGAATCTCTGTATCTCACTAGTTTTCTAGAGAATGATACCTTGGATAGAGTTGAGAAGGCCTGGAAAAAAATTCATCGTAGAGGGAAAGCTTCTTCGGGGAAGAGTAATAGTAGAGCTTATGATCCTTATGTGACTTGGATTCAGGAAAGAGCTGAGAGAGTGTTGATGCCTTTTCCACCTCGTGAGCCTTTATGTCCTCTGATGATTGAGGAGCCTACTACTGTTGATATTCAGAGGTATAATCAGTTGTGGTTTGAGAAAGAGGAGTTGCGCAAGGCAAATGAAGAGTTGGAGAAATAAATTATTCAGCTCCGAAGTGAAAAGGTTGAAGCTACTCATTCCTGCAAGAGGCAAACTGAGTTGGTTAACAAGCTAGGTACAGATCTTACCAAAGAGATTTGAAGGAAAACTGAGTTGGTTAACAAGCTAGGTACAACTCGTGAGCATCTGGGTTTAGATTTGAAGGCTGTCAGTGATGTTCTTACTTCTAAGAAGAAGGAGTTGGATAGAGCTTATCTAGAAATTTCCAGTTTTAATGATCAGTGGAATGCTACCCTCACAAATAACAAGGAGCGGGAAGATGGATTGAAACAACAGATCATTAAGCTAAAGGCTCAACTCCAGGTGAAGGATGAGAAGATTGCAGCTGAAGCCTCACTTCGACGTAACGGTGATTGTAGACTGAACGAAGCGCTTGCAACGTTGGATGATTACAAGTCTAGAGCTGATGTGAAGAGGTGTAAGCTTGAGGAGGCTTTTGGTGAGGGAATTTGGGAGGACTATGCTCCGGACTTGCAGACCACTATTAGCCGGAGAGAGCTGCTCATCCGGGGTTTGCTTGTCAGGCCTGACCATCCAGAGACGAAGGAACTATTAAAGGATTTCCAGTCTAGTTGTCGTACTTGATTGTATTTTACTTTTAGTCTAGTGTTATGATGTATGTATTGACCATCACCAGACCTGTTGGCTGAGGTCATTTTGATTCCATTGTATTGTTGTAGTACTGTGCTCTGTATCTGACTCTTGGCTCTCCTTTTATTTATGAGAAGTTTTCCTGTTGCTTATCTGTTAGCTCTCCATTGTCGTGATGTGCTCTTGGAACTGGAATCGAGGGGGAAATATCCCTAAAACATATATACATGTCTGCATACTGCATCATTCTGCATTTTTGCATCGCAGGTGCCCGGGACCGTTAACCTTATTTTTGTGGTTTGTTAGTTTGTTTTAGGATTGACAACCAGACTACTCACCGGTATGCCACTCGGGGAAATCAGCGTAAGATCATGGAGCAGATGCAAGCTGAGATGCAGGAACTTCGGGACGGGATGGCCCAATTTATGGATTTGAGGCAGGGTGTGGCAAATGGTCAAGAGCAATTGAGGACTCTGGTGCAGCCACTTATTGCAAGAGTTGATGGTAATGGTGTACTTCATGGGGGAACTGATGCTAATCCTCCTCGTAATGATAGTGGTACGCCACATGCTCACGCTATTCCACCAGTTGTGATCCCTCCGGGCGGAGGTAATGTAGGTGGAGTCCCTATGCCTGAAATGGTGTATGCTGCGCATGGCAACAATATTCCTCAGTGGGATGAAGATCAGTAGGAAGATGCGTTCTCTATGCAAGATATTGGTGCAAGGTTGCCGTCTGAGGCGGATAAGAGGTTTAAACTGATTGAAGAGAAGATGCGGAGCTTTGAAAATCAGAACTCTATGGGATTGGACATGGCTAATCTAGGGCTGATACCAGACTTGAAGGTACCTTTGAATTTCAAAGTTCCTGTTTTCGACAAATATAAAGGCACTACTTGTCCTAGGGTTCATCTGCGCTCCTATTATCGAAAGATGTCCGCCTACTCAGATGATGAAAAATTGCTGATGCATTTTTTCCAAGATAGCCTTTCGGGTCCTTCTCTTGAATGGTACATGAGCTTAGAACTAGTCAATATCTGATGCCGGAGGGATTTGGCTGAGGCCTTCGTTAAGCACTACCAATATAATAGCGACCTTGCGCCAAACATGGTCCAATTGCAAAATCTGTCCCAGAAGAATGGTGAATGCTTCAAGGAATACGCCCAGAGGTGGCGTGAGCTGGCAGCTAGGGTGCAGCCTCCCATGGTTGAAAGGGAGTTAATTGATATGTTTGTTGCCATGCTACCAGGCATATACTATGAGAAGCTGATTGGTAACATGTCTGGAAGCTTTTCTAATCTGATTATTACTGGGGAGAGGGTTGAAAACGACATTAAGCTAGGAAAGATTCAAGCTGGTGAAGGGTCCTCAGCAAGAGGAAGAAATAGAAAGGTTTTTGCAAACAAAAAGCGAAAAGGAGAAGCTAATGCAATAGCTAGTTCTTGGGGAAGAAATAGGAATCAGCATCAACAATATCGTCAACAGCAGCAGGTTGCAAGTATCACAATACATGCGGTACCACAATAACAACAGCAACAACCACAACAGAATCAGCAGAATTATGCTCCTCATCATTTTCAGGATCGGGGTAGGGTGGTAAATATACAATTTGACGCACCTTCAATGCCGTATTCTCAATTGCTCCAACACTTGTTACAATCACAGTTGATACAGAAGAGGATATTGGCTCCATTGACAGGTGTGCCACCACCTAGTTATGACGCTAATGCGTGATGTGAGTTTCATTCTGGTGCTCCAGGGTATAATATTGACAACTGTAAGGCATTTAAGCATAAAGTTCAGGATCTCATAGACAGTAAGGGTATAAACTTTTCTTACGACGCGCCCAATGTCGTGCAGAACCCCATGCCTAATCATGGGGCAGTAGGGGTCAGTGCTATCCTTGAAGATGAGAGCTTGAATTTGGTGTTGGATGTTGATGAGTTGAAGACGCCGCTGAGCTTTGTGAAGAGCAAGTTATTGAGGGGAGGAGTATTCCCAGGTTGTGATGAAACTTGTGCTAAATGTTTGAGCCATCCCGAGGGATGTGAGAAGCTGAAAGAACATATTCAAAAGCTGATGAATGATGGTGTTTTGCAATTTGATAGAGTTACGGAGAAGAAAACTGAGTAATTAGTGGTTAAAGAGAGGGATGAGGTTGCGACAATCTCGATTCCGTACAAGACTTTTACTATTTCTGCGCCGCCAACCATCATTATTACCAAATCTAGTCCTGTACCGTATGAAAGTACTAAGGCGATTCTGTGGAACTATGGAGCCCAGGTATACTGCAACGGACAGAAGCAAGAGTTGAAAAGTTTACCGGTGGATTATATGGACAACTTAGTTGGAGCTGGTGGAATTACTCGGAGTGGAAGAGTATTTTCGTCACCTGGGGTGGTCGCTGATAAGCCTGATAGAGGAAAGAGTAAAGTAGTGGTTGAAGAAACTTCTCAAGTTGGTGAGAAGAAACCCTTACTAAAGGAGGCGGAGGAGTTCATGCGCCTGATAAGAAAGAGTGATTACAAGATTATTGATCACTTACAGCAGACTCCGTCCAAGATATCCATTTTGTCCTTGTTATTGTGTTTGAAAGTGCACCGGAATGCTTTGTTGAGAATCCTGAATACAACTTACGTGCCACAGGAGATTTCTGTGAACCAACTCGAGGGAGTGGTGGCACATGTAAATGCAGGTAATGGGCTGGGATTCACGGATTTGGACTTGACGCCCAAGGGAAGGAACCATAATTGTGCGCTGCACATATCTATTGAATGCCGAGGAGCCGTTCTGTCACACGTGCTTGTTGATACAGGGTCATCCTTGAATGTGTTGCCGAAGAAGGCACTAATGAAGTTAGATACCCGTGGTATATTGTGTACGCCAAGTGACTTGGTAGTACAAGCTTTTGATGGGACTCAAAGGTCCGTGTTCGGGGAGTTGACTTTACCAATTCAGGTTGGTCCTGAGGTGTTTGATGTAGTGTTCTACATCATGGATATTCAGCCAGCTTACAATTGTCTGCTTGGACGTCCCTGGATCCATTCGCAGGCGCCGTAACCTCTATGCTGCACCAAAAATTGAAGTACATGGTAGGTGGCAGTGTCGTCACTGTGTACGGAGAAGAAGATATAATGATTAGTCATTTGTCTTCAGTCAAGTATGTCGAGGTTGATGGCGAAATCCGTGAGACTTTGTGTCAGGCCTTTGAAACTGTAAAAATCAAGGATAAAGCACCAGTCGTGAGCAAAGCACCTGAAGTCGCCATGTTATCCTTTAAGGAAACCCAGGCAGTGGTGAAGGCTGGGGCATCACAAGGTTGGGGCCAAGTGCTGAACATCCCTAACAAGCAGGACGAATTTGGATTGGGATACATCCCATCTTCCTCCTCCTAGAGCGCACCACGCTATAAGGGTCCCGTCCAGTTTACTAGCGGGGCTGTAATCTTCGAGCAGATTAATGCCATATCAGATGAAGACGGTGACACCGACTACGACATGGATGCGTGGATTCGGCCATGTACTCCAGGATAAAGCCTAAACAACTGGTTTGTCGAAGAAATCATCCAAGTGACAACAGAAGAGTAATGATTTGTTTTTCTGATTATTGTATAGCCCTATGGTCTACCCAGAGCATAGCGGTATTTGTCTTCAGGGCCTAATTATTTATGTTTGAACAATCTTTTTATCAATCAATCAAAGGGCGTTTTTCTGCATTCAAATATTGTGATCTTTGTCTTTCTTATTTTTTTTTAACAAAAAAATGGCAATATGGTTTGTGCTTGTTTGCATATCATTTTAAGCATTAAATCATCATCATTGCAGGTTTCACATTGCAGATGACACCGATCCAGATCCGTCTATGACTCGCTTTGACTTTGATAATCTGATATTTCAAGCCAAAGAAGAGATTGATGAAGATGAAGACTTGCTAGAAGAGCTAGCCAGAATTTTGAAACAGGAAGAGAAAATCATTCTGCCTCATCAGGAGGAAGTTGAGGTCGCCAACCTGGGTACCGAGGAAGCTATAAGAGATGTTAGGAATCTATAAGAGATGTTAGGATAGGGGTTGCGTTGCAGAATGATATCAAGCAAAGATTGGTTGAAATGCTCCGAAAGTATAGTGATATCTTTGCTTGGTCATATGAAGACATGCCCGGTCTTGACACAAATATCGTGGTTCATTGCTTGCCGTTGTGTGAAGAGTGTCCGCCAGTCAAGCAAAAGCTCAGAAGGACCAGACCAGATATGGCTGTGAAAATCAAGGAGGAAGTCTAGAAGCAGTTGGACGCAGGATTCCTTGTTGTAACAACTTACCCTCCGTGGGTCGCTAACATCGTACCGACACCAAAGAAAGAAGGTAAGGTACGGATGTGCATTGATTATAGGGATTTGAATAAAGTGAGCCTGAAAGATGATTTCCCGCTCCATCACATTGACGTATTGGTTGACAATACTGCGTAGTATTCCGTGTTTTCCTTCATGGACGGTTTTTCCAGATATAATCAGATTAAGATGGCGCCGAAGGATATGGAGAAAACAACGTTTATTACACCATGGGGGACTTTCTGTTATAAGGTAATACCTTTTGGGTTGAAAAACGCAGGGGCAACCTATCAGCGGGCAAGGGTCACTTTGTTTCATGATATGATTCATCATGAGATTGAGGTCTATGTTGATAACATGATAGCAAAGTCACAAACGAAGGAGGAACATTTGGTAAACCTTCTAAAGTTGTTTGAGAGGATAAGGAAGTACAGACTGAGGTTGAATCCGAATAAATGCACTTTTGGCGTCAGGTCGGGAAAGTTTTTGGGGTTCATTTTCAGTGAAAAAGGGATCGAGGTCGATCCTGCAAAGATAAAAGTTATTCAAGATATGCCAGCACCGAAAATGGAGAAAGAGGTTCGTGGTTTCTTGGGTAGATTGAACTACATTTCTAGGTTCATATCTCATCTCACAGCCACGTGTAAACCCATGTTCAAATTGCTAAAGAAAGATCTGGCGGTCGTCTGGAACGAAAATTGCCAGACGAAATTTGATAAAATAAAATAGTATTTGCAGGAGCCTCCGATACTGATACCTCCAGTAGCTGGAATACCATTGATAATGTATTTAACGGTTCTTGAGAACAACATGGGTTGTGTTCTCGGTCAACACAACGAGACTGAAAGAAAAGAGCATGCAATATACTATTTGAGTAAGAAGTTCACAGATTGTGAATCCAGGTACTCAATGTTGGAGAAAACGTGTTGTGCACTCGCTTGGGCTGGAAAACGCTTGAGACAGTATATGCTAAATCATACAACCATGCTGATTTCGAAGATGGATCCAATTAAATACGTCTTTGAAAAACAAGCACTTTCGGGGAGAATTTCCAGGTGGCAGATGGTTTTGACAGAGTATGATATTCAATGTGTTTCCCAGAAGGCTATCAAGGGGTGTATTCTGTCAGAGTATCTTGTTGAACAGCCGATTGATGACTATCAACCTATGAAGTTTGAATTTCCCAATGAAGACATTATGTTCTTGAAGATGAAGGATTGTGATGAGCCATTACCCGATGAAGGTCCAGAGAAGGGTTCCGAATGGCAGATGATATTTGATGGTGCTGTTAACTCTTACGGTAGTGGAATTGGGGCAATTATCACGACTCCTGATGGTACTCATATCCCCTTCACTGCCAGGTTAACATTTCCTTGCACTAATAATGAAGCCGAATACGAAGCGTGCATTATGGGGTTGGAAGAAGCCATTGATCTGAGGATCAAGAATCTAGATATATATGGCGATTCAACGCTGGTTGTCAATAAGATCAAAGGAGAATGGGAGATCCGACAGCCTAATCTGATACCTTACATGAACTACGCAAGGAGGCTGTTACCTTTCTTTGATCGGGTAGAGTTCCATCATGTGCCTAGAGCAGAGAATCAGATGGCGGATGCCTTAGCCACTTTATCCTCGATGTATAAGGTGAATTTTTGGAATGATGCTCCAAGAATAGTCATCTCTCGCCTTGATAGGTTGGCATTCGTATTCGCCATTGAAGAAGCTTCGGACGGCAAGCCATGGTATTATGACATCCATAATTTCCTCAAGAACCAAGAGTATCTGCCAGGGGCGTCGACCCAGGATAAGAAGACTCTGAGGAGGTTAGCTGGGAAATTTTATTATATGAACTAGGATGGTGTACTCTACAGGAGGAATTATGACTTAGTGCTATTAAGATGCGTGGATGAAAAAGAAGCAAGTCTGCTTATGGAGGAGGTCCACGAAGGTGCCTTTGGTACACATGCCGGCGGGCATGCCATGTCTCAGAAGCTGTTACGAGCAGAGTATTACTAGTTGATGATGGAGTCAGATTGCTTCAAGCATGCAAAGAAGTGCCATAAATGCCAGATTTATGCCGACAAGATTCATGTGCCGCCGAGTCTGTTGAACGTCATGGAGTCACCTTGGCCCTTTTCCATGTGGGGCATTGACATGATCGGCAAGATTGAGCCCACCGCATCTAATGGACATCGTTTCATCCTAGTAGCCATAAATTACTTCACCAAGTGGGTGGAAGCAGCTTCCTATGCTAATGTCACTAAGCAAGTGGTAGCCCGATTTATCAAGAAGGACATCATATGTCGCTACGGAGTGCCCGAAAGAATCATTACTGATAATGGTTCGAACTTGAATAACAAGATGATGAAGGAATTGTGCCAGAATTTCAAAATTGAGCATCACAACTCATCTCCCTATCGTCCGAAGATGAAAGGCACTGTCGAAGCGGCCGGCAAGAATATCAAGAAGATAGTGCAGAAGATGGCTGGCATGAGATGTTGCCCTTCGCTTTGCATGGATATCGTACTTCGTTACGTACCTCAACTGGGGAAAATCCTTTCTCGCTGGTGTATGGCATGGAATTGTCCTGCCATTAGAAGTCGAGATTCCTTCTTTGAGAGTCCTGGTCGACGTCAAGCTTGATGAGGCAGAATGGATAAGAAACAGATTGAATCAGCTTAGCCTGATGGACGAGAAAAGGCTAGCATCTATTACATATGGTTGGTTGTATCAGAGCCGGATGAAGAAAGCTTTTGACAAGAAGGTGCTCCCTCGAAGCTTTCAGACAGGCGAGTTAGTATTGAAGAAGATTCTCCCTCCATAAACAGATCACAGGGGCAAATGGACTCCCAACTATGAAGGTTCATATGTCATGCGAAAGGTTTTCTCCGGAGGAGCCTTGCTGTTATCAACCATGGATGGTGAAGATTTCACATTCCCTGTGAATGCAGACGCAGTTAAAAAATACTTTGCTTAAAGAGACCTGCTGGAAAGAAAAAAGAATATCTAGGCAAAAATGGGGCATCCCGGCGAACCATAAAAAGAATGGGTTCGGGCAAAAATTAGGGATATAAAAGAAAAGATGTAAACCTGTATAGTCGAAAACCTGAAAAGGTGACTTTGGCAAAAATGGGTATCCCGGTGAATTGAAAACCTGAAAGGGCGATTCAGGAAAAAGTTAGGGATTTGAAAAGAAAATGACTGCGATCTGCGTGTTGATCTTCAGGGTAGTGGATTGAGGGAGGACCTGAGGGCTGTTTATCTGAATCAATCTCTTCAAAAGACGAATCATCGGGGAATCATCGAAGTCAGGCGAGTCATATATGGATCAGCTCATGGTGTTTGTCTGTGCCACATTACCGACATTCTATATATTTTTGTGCATTTCTGTAATTTTTGCGCAACTTCCTCTTTTCAGGGGTTGCATCTGTTGTAAAACCTGCCTATCTACAAGCCATTTGTCAATAAAACATATACTATTCAGTAATTGTTTATCTTGCTTTAATTTTTACTGTTTTGTTTGTGAAAAATGCCCGATGTTTTGATAAAATTGCGCATACATAAACTTGCAGGCCTTGGCCGATAATCATTAAAACTTTGATTTATCTGAACAATGTCACGGATGATGACCGAGATAGTTCCCTTTGTGCAGGATATCTTGTCTGTTTGTTCATTTTTGCAGGGTCGTTACCCTTGGGGCAGATTTCTAAAGGTGTATCCCTAGTATGATTAAAGTCCCCAGCAAGTGGAGGTTGTGCATCTCCATCCCCAGCAAGGGTCTGTTTCTACAACAAAGGGTGTGCAGGTAGAGGGTATACACTTCTCCCCAACATATTTTTTGTATACACTCATTCCTCGGCAGTTCGAGACTGAATTCTCCAGCAGGGTAGAATCACCCCCAGAGTATCAAGATTGATATCCTCGTGCAGGTCAGGTATGTGCTCGTATCCTCAGCTGGTTGTAGGTACGCACTTACTCCTTAGCGAGTCGAGATGAGATTTCTATCTAGACAGGTTTGGAACTATTTTCCCAGCAGCGTATCAAATTCAAGATTTTGATTCCCCACAGAGTCTATGCGTATGATCTAGTTTTCCCAAAGAATTGTTTTCCTTCCTCAGCAGAGAGAGTGTGGGATCGTGTCCTAGTAAATCTTATGCAGTTATCCCCAGCTGAGCAAACCCCGGTAGGACGGATTTTTTAATCTTCAGCGGAGTAGGATTATTCCTAGAAGGGTGTGTTATACCCTAGAAGGACTTCGGTGTTCTAGGAGGCCATTCAGGGCTGATTTCTCGGTAAAGCAAAGTTAATCTCAATGGTCGATTGTTATCCCCTGCAGAGTCGTTGATTTCCCCAACGGGTTGGACTTGTCTCCAGCGTCTGGTTGTCTTTCCTCGGTCGAGTCGTACATTCCCTAGGATAGTTGTATCTTGGAGGGCCGTTCAGGGCATTTTCTCTCAGCAGGATTGGATTTGATCTTCGGCAAAGTAGGGCTATTGTATAGCATGTGGTGCTATTTCCCTAGTAGAGTGGATTTGTGCTCCCCAGCCGAGTCGGTTGTTCCCCTAGAAGAGTTGTATTCTGGAAGGCCATTCAGGGCGTTTTCCCCGGTAGAGTCTGAGTTGATCCCCAACAGGGTGAATTTTTGTTCTCGTCAGAGCAATATTATCCGACAAGTTGTTTTTTCAGAAGGCCATCCAGGGCTTGTTTTCCCCAGTAAGCCCAATCGTAATTGGCACGTTCCATCCATCCCATCAGGGTGGCCTTTGTCCCTTCGGCATTTATTTTTCTAATTCGGTTCCGTGGCATCTTGCATTTGGGCATAGCATTCTAGAAACGCGTAGCATTTCCATTTTGTATGAAGAATTACACCATGTTCAAACATATGCATTTGAAACATAAGACAGGTTGTTACCTCATGTTTTTCAGGTGTATTTCCTACAGATGGATGATTTCCTTTTGCTCGTGTGGTATCTAGACCATGGCAGCTTATGATGTGATTTTCTTTTGCCCGGATGGTATCGAGACCATGGCAGTTCGTGATATTAATTCTTTAGCCCGTACAGGTATCCAGACCTCAGCAGAAGTTTTTTTGATGGATGTGTTTCATCTTATCAAGTGTTTCCCAATAGAGTTGCTTGGTTAAGCTTCTCTTTTCTCTCCCCTCCAGAGTTGCTTGTTTAAGTTTCTCTTTCCCCAGCGGAGTTCTTGTGTGAATTGTCGTTAGAAGTTTATCAACTGCGTGTTAAGCCGGCCCTCGGGTTCGATGCTCGCTTTTATTTAGCAAATGCCTGCTTGGATTAGCAGATGATCTCAACTTCGTGTTGAGCCAGCCTTCGGGTTCAATTCCTGTTTTCATTTAACAGATGTTTGGCGGTGATGTCAGATGTTTTTCTCAAGTTCGTGTTGAGCCGGCCTTCGGGTTCGATGCCTGATTTTATTTAGCATATGCCTGGCGGCGACGTCAGATGTTTTTCTCAACTTCGTGTTGAGCCGGCCTTCGGGTTTGATGCCTGTTTTTATTTAACAGATGCCTGGAGGTGATGTCATATGTTTTTCTCAGCTTCGGGTGGAGCCAGCCTTCGGGTTCGATGCCTGACGACGATGTCAGATGTTTCTTCTCAGCTGCGTGTTGAGCCGGCCTTCGGGTTCGATGCCTATTGTTTCAATAGATGTTTGATGGTGATATCAGATGGTCTTTCCGACTTAGTGTCGTTGCATCCGTATAAGAAGATGTTTCCTCTGACTGCGTGTTGATGCTTTCTGGTTGGTAATCAGTTAGTTTGTTGCCGTTGCAACTATCAATTCCGTTATTTCCGAAGATTTTTGTCCCCAGGAGGGTTTGCAGTTCTATTTTTGCGGTTGACAAATTTCCGGGTTCTTTGGTATTCAACCGTATTTTACCTTGATTGTTTGAAATCCGTCCGCTTTTCATCCAGTCAGGTCCAAGTCGCTTGAATAGGGCAGCTGTTGTACCCCAAAATTTGCCCAACCTTTTTTCTTTGCTTGGCTTGTGTTTCATTTTATTCTTTAGAATTTCCATCTATATTGCATTGTCCTTTTCAGGGGATCAAGAGAGGTATTCCTACTCAAGAGGAGGTTATCAAGGTATTCAAGCTCAAGCAAGAGTGGTTACTCAAGGTATCTAGTGCTTACAATCATCAAGAAGTGGTCAAAGTTCTCTGATGGAGAAGATTGACAACTGTGGCTTACCCCCTATCTTGGAGGTCAACTAAAGATTATTAGGGGTTCTCAAGGCCATGGTTATGGATAGGAGTTGTTGTAGATGCTCATTGGTTGCTTTGAAGTCATGGAGGAGCTTACCCAAGTGTTCATTTCACTTGCAAGAGGTTGCAGTCAAAGTTTGTGCATCTAGGGTTTCATTTGCTTAGTGCAAAGTCAACTGAGGACTTTAAGGAGTTTGAGACTTGGTCCTAAGTCATTGGATTCATGGGAAGTTGTGTTGAGACATCTAGGATGTTATTTCAAGTTCAAATCAAGAAGAATCAAGAGTTTGAGAAGTTCCTAAATTAGGGTTTCAGAGGATGTCAGTGTAAAATCCCATGTTTAGTGCCTAACTTCAAGACCCCATATCTCAAGATACAAGTTGAATATCATTTTCTTATAAACATGAGACTTGTAGGGCATGTTCCTAGCTTTCATTTTAGTACTAGAACTCATTCATTGGGTTTATGGAACTCAAGTTATGATGCCATCAAATTATGGGTCTCAAATGAACATATTTTTCAGTCAACAAAAGTCAACTCACTTCCAAGACACCTTTGACCTAGAATCATGTTTCTTCTCAACTTTTGATGAACATGAAAGTTATTCCTCATGATATTAGCTTTCCAAAAAGTCCTAGAAGTCCTTCATGTATTTTGTGGAACTCAAGTTATAACGCTTGCAAGGTAGGGGTATTTTGGAAAACTTTGATTATAGGTCATTTTGGTTATGGGTCATTTACATACACTTGTGCACTTCAAATGAAACTTTCACCAACATGAAAGTTGCTCCAAATGAACTCAATTTCATAATGAAACTCAAGATTGGCATGAATTATGAGTGGTTAGAGACATTGGTGAAGAAATTTCAAGTAAAAATGAGCTTTAAATCATGAATTCAATTGAATAAGTTTAAGGTCATTTTCATGCCATGTTTGTACTCATTATTGTTCACAATACTCCAACAAACAAAATGCATAAATTTTTTTGGTGTATGAAGTGAAAAACACGTGGAAACGAAGGTTGATTCACAAAGAATTTTTCATTCCAATCTTCATAATTAGACCAATTCAAAGCCCAAATCCAATTCACATGAGCAATTCACATTGTCAACTGAAGAATGAAGCAAGTTTCAAGTGTGTAGCATGCTGAATTCACGTGTGCATGAGATTGGTTTCCAAATTAGGAATTTTCAAAATTCAGCATGTTGGAGCTTCATGGGCCTCCAATTGCATTAGATATCCATAGTATATAAGTTCAAAATCAAGTTTGAGAGCTCAGGAGGTGAAATTCGTGGAGAGAGCTCAGAGTTCAAGTTTGGAAAGTGGAGAGAAATTTGAAAATCGTGAATCAATATCCAAGCCATTTCAAAGAAAATTGAAGCAATCTTCTTCTTCCTTGAGCTTAGTGGAGTGGATCTACACCTTTTGAACCAAGGAATCAAGTTGTAGTAGCACCAACGGAGTGTCTCCGTTAGGTAATCTTCTTTTCCAAAATCCTTTCATGTTAGGCACTGAATCTAGGTCATTATTGGTGCATCTGAAGTCCTACATCTTGTAGGCAATGATTGACATCTTAATTGCTATGTTTGTTGAGTTTTACAGTTGAGCACTTAAACTTACTTCGTTCGAATCTCACAGTTTATGCATGATAAATGAAAAAGGAGACTGGATTTGGATAGTACGTGATGAGATGTTTAATTTGGTATAAGATTTTGCTTGATTTGGTGGAGTTTTGGAACCTGAACTCCGACCACCTCGTCGGAGAAGACGACCGAAGCTAGGGCTCCGGCGTCTGGTTCAAACTCAGGCAAGCTGAGTTGTCCATTGTTTGACCTTTTAACTGAGCTTGATGAACGTCCAAGATTCACTTGACTAGCACGCGTGGATAGTTGACTGCCAGGTCAATTAAATGAAACGGTGCGTTTGGCATTTGAGCTGAGTTGCTTGTGTTTTGGGCCTTAGCTGCTTTGCACCCCCTTGTTAACCCAGCCCATTGGATTCAACGTGAATCCTTGCTATTCACACCACTTTCCATTTATTTGTTTATTTTATTTCTTTTTAATTCTGTTTTCATTTTAAATTGTTAAAAATATCTCCAAGTGTCATAAAATTCCCTAAAAAACATTTTCTAAGACCTTAGGATGTTAATTAATTTTTGATATTTTTTAATTTCATTTTCCTTTTATTTTTCATTTAAATTGGAATTTTACAAGTGGAGGTATTTTTAATGGTTTATTATGTCGTTCTTATTTGTTTCATGCTTGATTCTTGACCAATGGATACCTCCAATGATTGAGACTTTTTCCTAATTTGAATGATGAGTTGAGAGGTCTTAGAGGATGGTTTTGGCCCTGATTTGATTTATTTTTGGTTGACTTTCAAGTCCATTTGTTTGACCCTCGACAACCCTCCTTCAAAATGGTGCAGCCTAGTGGATCAATTCCTTTGGTGATGTTTTGAATGGAAATTGGTTGAGTTGTTTTGGCCTCTGGTTTCCAACATCCTTATGTGCTTTTGGTATTTTATTTGGATTTATTTGAATCATTTTCCTATTTTTGGTGTACCTTGCAAGTCAAGCTACTCCTAAGGATGGTTCAGACACACACTTGACCTAGTTTTGATGGCAGATGACCCTTGTGGATCCCATATGCTTCCCACTCCTCTTGATTAAAATTCTTAACATGTTGAAGTAGTTGGTTGAAAATTTTTGGGTCATACACTTGTTTGGTTCATGTTGTGAGTTGCATTTGTTTTAGGCCTTCCATTTGGTTTCAAATGTTGAAAGTGTCTAGGACCTAGGTCCTTTACCATGCCTTGTCTTGCAACTTTCTTTGGTGTGTTTTCTTCTGTGCTTTGTGCATTCCTTTCTATTGTTCTCACCTATGTCCTACGACTTTTAAGTCCCATTTAAGATGATTTGGTCCCTCCTTTGGAGGTACTTTGAGTTTGTCTTGAATGGTGATTCACTTTGAGAACTTTTGGTATGTTTCTTTTACATGATCATTGTGATGCCTATGGTTGAGTTCTCTTTGTGTTGCTTGCTGCCCTCACCTTATCTCCCATCTTCACAATGATTATGTATTCTTCTCTCTTTTTGGTTTGCTTTTGGGTTAGTGGTTGATGTTCAAGTGGTTGTAGGAATTCTATTTCTCCCACTTCATTTCACTTTTGGCTTGAGCTTGTTTAAGTTCTTCAGTTTGCATTTCTTCTTTGTGTTTCATCTCTTGTTTTCATTCAAGAGGTTGAGATGTGCTTGTGGAGGCTACTGCCCCACATATTATTCCTCCCTCCTTTCTTCATTTTTTGTTGTACATTGTATGCTTGCATCTTATTTCTTTCTTTCATCTTGCTTCTTTCTTCTTCCTTCTTTGCCATGTTCCCTTAGGACCTCTAATATTTCTTGTTCAAGATTGATTATGATAGACATTAGGTTTGAACCCATGCTTGATAAAATTAGGGTAGCTTTCCCTTTTCATCCCAATCATAGGTGCACTTTGCATGAGAACATTAGGTTGAGTTTAGTCTCCCTTTAGTGTGTCTTTCTCTTCTCATATTCAAACATCTTCAAGACATTTAATAATGGATGGATGTTGTACGCTACGAGCCTTAAGCATTTAGGAAATGATGATTGGGGTGCCTCCTCTCAATTGTCTAGAGTGTTAGCGTATGTCCTTTGGACGATATGCGACGCATTCACTCCTAAGTCATAGTCTTTATTGCAACATGAATTACAAACCAAATTCAATTCACTTATTCTCTAAAAGACTTCAAAAGCAAACATCAAATCTTTTTATCCTTCGGGATGAATTTGGAAAACCTTTTTCATAAGGAGAGTTCTGTTAACTCTTGGTTCTACTGCAAAAAGGTAACGCCTAAGTCTCCATTGGTCGAGCTGCATACACCTAACTGCTAGAACTAAGTTTTAACCCTACTCGGGTAAAACACTTGAACCAACCTGTGGTCGTACTTGTAACACCCCCTTCTATACCCCCAAATGGAACAATAATATATATAGGCATATATAAAATTTATCAGAGTATGAATTAAAATACGGTATAAAAGAAGTATGTCACATCATCACCAATAAAACACTCAACACCTGCTCTATAAAAATATGCAACAGAGGAATAATTTTCAAGGTAGAGGAACTTAGTCCTTAAACTCACATCTCATTATTTAAAATTAAAGCGGAAGATTAAAACATTTAAATTGCCTCAAAACATTTGATCCCAAAAATACATGTTATCCAGTTTGGTTCATCAATCATTCATGTTACAAACCATCATCAACTGATACATCACAAATGTATCACAGAAGAATGATATACAAGCCTAACTACCAGGTGTTACATAATTAGACTAGTCTGACTCAAAAGAATGAAGCTAGATTTCACAAAAGAAACCTCCAGCAACCTAATCTGCAATGCCTCATAGAGCATTATAAAACAACAGAAGGGTGAGAAATATTACCATAATAATCAATGCATAAGGTTATATATGTATATACAAGTAACCATTACATATAATCCACATTTCTCACCACAATTCATTTTCGTAGTCACATACATCTCACCATACATATGAACAGATATGGGTATTCATCTAGCATATCTCATCATGCACAATTCACAATTATCCAATATACATTCACTCACAAGCATATTTCATATATCAATGACATTTATGCTATGTGACTCCAAAACAACTCAATGCAACTCAATGCAATGTGGTACCAACACTTGTTATCATTTTTCGGTTTTTACACTTAAACCAGGTCCACCCTTCTAGACCGATAACAACAAAGCCCGTCCCCTAGGCTCTCAAACCCACCCTTCTAGGTTTGGGACAAGCCACTTGTCTCCACGAAACTAGCAATCATTGCCTCTTGACTAAATGATGCATATGCAATCAACCAACAAAAATGCACTTAAGACCGTTCCCGCGTCTCAATCCCATGCATTCAATAATTCATCCCTTCAAGAATTACAACATGATTGCACACACAACATATTCTCAACAAATCAAGGTATTCACATTTAATACCATTAACGTACTTTACAAGTCATGCACACATATCCACAATGTTCTCATGCATACTTAACACACAATTGCATACAACATTATGCATTCAATACCATCATCACATTCATCAAAATAATGCACACATATCCATGATATGTTCCCATGCATTACATACATTAGCATACAAACAATACACACTCTCATGCTTATTAGACAATACACGCATATTCGCTAATATGTTCTCATGTATTCCTAAGCAATTCAAACAATACACATATCACAATCTAGGATTCACGCCCGAAGGCTACCCACAACTCACCACAATAGTACACAAGCTTATTCATATCACATAGGATTAACATAATTGAACTAAGCAATCAATCATTGGATGGATAAAATAGAAAAGAAAAACTATGTTGTCCTGCTCGCCACCCTTCGCTTGGCGAAGCCATTGGCGAATGCTCGTTGGACCTTCGCCTGGCGAACTCGCCAGCGAACAAAGTCAGTAGCTACTGACTTGCTTTGCTACCCTTCGCTAATGTACTCGCCTGGCGAACCTTCGCCACTCACCTTCGCCTGGCGAACTTGCCAGCGAAGACCACTGGGAGTTTTTGTGGAATTTTTCGCCAGCCATTCGCTGGGCTTCGCTCGGCGAAGCTTCGCCTCCACTCGCCTGGCGAGAGCCAGCGAACCTGCGGAACCAGAAACCCCAATATGCCCCAAAACTTCCACTCTCCAAAACCGACCGATTCATGATAAACCAGTCTCAATAACCTTGGTCCAACCACACCCAACTCATCTATACTAATTATTTCAGTTTCTAACAGATTAAACCACGATTCTACCGATTAAATTCATTTTGCCCTAACTTGGAAAATGGTGGAAACTCACAACAAACCCTAACCCACACATACATAACCATACACATTGATCAAATAATAGTGTTTCTCACCCTTACCTTGATTGGATTGAAGCTTGAAGTTGATTCTTGATGATTTCTCAAAGTTTCCCTCTTCTCTTCTCTTTTCTCCTCTTTCTCTATTCTTTCTCTTCTATTTTCTTTATCTTACTATTTTTTCTTTTCTCTTCCACTTCCCTTATATACTTCCTTATTTTCTTTCCTTCCCATTTCTCTTCTCACAAATTCTCTACCAAATAAATCCAATAATTAAAATAAGTCAATTAATTAAATTAATTAACATTAATAATTAATTAATGAAATTTGGGCTGTTACAACTCTCCCCCACTTTAGGAATTTTCGTCCTCGAAAATGTTACCTGGTTCAAGCAATTCTGGATAAGACTCCCTCATTTGGCTCTCTAGTTCCCAAGTCACATTTCCACCAGCCGGTCCTCCCCAAGCGACCTTCACCAAAGAAATCTCTTTGCCTCTAAGTTGCTTCAACTTCCGATCTTCTATCCGCATAGGTGATGCCTCCAGAGTTAGGTTATCTCTCACCTGCACATCATCTGCTTGGACTACATGAGACGGATCCGCAATGTATTTCCTCAACTGAGATACATGGAACGCATCATGGAGATTAGCAAGCGACGACGGTAAAGCCACACGATAGGCCACTTCTCCTATCGTATGCAAAATTTGATAAGGACCAATGAAACGCGGTGTTAACTTACGCGACTTCAATGCCCTACCAACACCAGTCATTGGAGTAACCCGAAGAAACACATGATCTCCCTCTTAAAATTCAAGTGCCTTCCTCCTCTTGTCATGATAACTCTTCTAACGACTTTGAGAAATCCTCATCTTTTCTGGAATCATCTTAATCTTGTCCGTAGTCTGCTGAACTATCTCGGGTCCAACTACCGAACTCTCTTCGGACTCATACCAACACAGTGGCGTCCTACATCGCCTACCATACAATGCTTCGAACGGTGCCATACCAATACTCGAATGAAAACTGTTGTTGTAAGTAAATTCAATCAAAGGCAAGTAGCTATCCCAAGCTCCTCCCTTCTCCAATACACAAGCTCTCAAAAGGTCCTCAAGTGATTGAATAGTCCTCTCGGTCTGACCATCTGTTTGAGGGTGATAAGCCGAACTCAAACGCAACTTTGTACCCAAAGCACTTTGCAAGCTCTCCCAAAATCTCAAAGTGAACCTCAGATCTCTATCCGACACAATACTAGACGGAATACCGTGCAAACTGACAATCCTCTCGATGTATAGCTTTGCCAATATCTCTAAAGGATACTCCATTCGCATAGGAATAAAGTGAGCAGACTTAGTCAATCTATCCACAATAACCCAAATAGCTTCAAAATTACCCGGTGTCCTAGGTAATCCAGACACAAAGTCCATAGAAATGCTATCCCATTTCCACTCAGGAATAAACAACGGTTGCATCAAACCCGATGGTTTCTGATGCTCAATCTTCGACTTCTGGCAAGTCAAACAAGAATACACAAATTCGGCAATATCCTTCTTCATACGAGGCCACCAAAATATTTTCCTCAAATCTTGATACATCTTAGTAGCACCCGGATGAATACTCAATCCGCTACGATTTCCTTCCTCAAGAATACTCTTTTTCAGTTCATCAAGATCCGGTACACAAACTCTATCCCGACACCTCATAATACCATTCTCGTCAATCCGAAAATCACCAGCTTGGCCTTGGTTGATCAAAGTTAACCGGTCCACTAAAGTCAAATCAGATTTCTGTCCTTCTCGAATCTCATCCAAATACCGCTCGTAAGCTTCAACATTCCAAGCTTAACTCCATAAGAAGTCCTCTCACACACCAAACTCAAATCCCGAAATTGCTGAATCAATTCCAACTCTTTCACCATCATCATCGACATGTGTAACAATTTCCGACTCAACACATCTGCTACCACATTCGCTTTACCCGGATGGTAATTCAACCCAAAATCATAATCCTTCAAAAGCTCTAACCATCTTCTTTGCCTTGCATTCAATTCATTTTGATCAAAGAGATACTTCAAACTCTTGTGATCACTAAACACTTCAAATCTTGCACCAAACAAATAATGCCTCCAAAGTTTAAGCCCAAACACAACAGCGGCCAACTCTAAGTCATGCGTCGGATAATTCTTCTCATTCACTTTGAGTTGCCTCAAAGCATAGGCTACAACTTGATTATTCTACATCAACACACCTCCCAAACCCATCAAAGAAGCATCGCAATACACAACAAACAACTCTTCCAAATTTGGCAAAATCAAAACAAGGGTTGTCGTCAATCTTCTCTTAAGTTCCTGAAAACTCTCTTCACACTTGGCATCCCAAAAAAAAGCTTGACCCTTCCTAGTCAACTACGTCAATGGTAATGATAACTTAGCAAATCCTTCAATGAACTTCCGGTAATAACCCGCTAAACCAAGAAAACTTCTAATCTCAAAAACTGATTTCGGAGTCTCCCATTGTGATACCGCTTCAACCTTCGATGGATCAACCGCAATACCTTCACTTGAAATCACATGACCAAGGAAACTCACTTCTTTCAACCAAAATTCACACTTAGAAAGTTTCGCAAATAACTGCTTCTCTTTCAACACAGACAACACAATCTTCAGATGCTCGGCGTGCTCTTCTTCACTCTTCGAGTAGACCAAAATGTCGTCAATAAATACAACAACGAACTTGTCCAAATAAGGATGGAAATCCTATTCATGTACTCCATAAATACACCTGGTGCATTAGTCACACCAAATGGCATCACAGAATACTCATAGTGTCCATACCTCGTTCTAAAAGCAGTTTTCTGAATATCCTCAGCTTTCACACGAATCTGATGATACCCAGATCTCAAATCTATTTTACTGAACACACTTGCACCAACCAACTGATCCATCAGATCATCAATCCTCGGAAGTGGATACTTGTTCTTGATAGTTACCTTGTTCAACTGTCTGTAATCCACACAGAGTCTCATAGAACCTTCTTTCTTCTTAACCAACAACACCGGTGCACCCCACGACGACACACTCGGACGAATAAACCTCTTTTCAAGCAAATCTTCAAGTTGACTCTTCAACTCTTTCAATTCCGATGCGGACATACGATATAGAGCCATCGATATCGGACTAGTTCCAGGAATTAAGTCTATCTAAAACTCCACTTCTCGTTCCGGCGGTAAATCTCTTATCTCGTCAGGAAAAACTTCCGGAGAATCACGGACGACTAGTAAGGCATCAATTGCCTCACTTTCACCAATACTCAAAGTTGCCATCAATATAAATACCCTTGCACCATCTCGCACTGCTTCTTTCACTCGCTTAGCAGTCATAAACAAATTCCCTTCATCACCTGGTTCAGGAAAAATAACCGTTTTATCAAAACAGTTAATATGAACACGATTGAATTTTAACCAATTCATTCCAAGAATGACATCAAGTTGATCTAAGTGAAGACACACTAAATCAATCCCAAAGTCTCTACCGAAAATACTCAAAGGGCAATTCAAACACACATACGGGGTAGTTACCGAACCAATAGCAGGAGTATCAATAACCATGCCACCACCAATAACAGACATTTCAAGATTCAACCTTCTAACACACTTCAGAGAAATAAAAGAATGCGTAGCTCCAGTATCAATTATAGGGATTAAAGGTATACCATTAATAAAACACGTACCTCTGATCAAGCGATCATTACTAGCAGTCTCAGATCCAGATAGAGCGAACACTTTTCCGCTCCCTTGATTCTTCTTCGGATTATCACATTTGGTACTAATGTGCCCTTGCTCACCACAATTGTAGCAAGTCACACCCGCACCGCTTCTGCACTCAAGAGCCTTGTGGCCTGGCATGCCACACTTGAAACACGTTTTCTCAACACTTTTGCATTCCGGAGCACGGTGTCCGTCTTCACCGCACCTATAACACCTCACCGGAGTAGAAACTCCCCCACTTGGTTTCTTACCGAAACCAACCCTTTGTTTCCCCTTTTCAACAGGAGTCACATATGGTTTTCCTCGGAATTGGCCCTTTCCTTTCTTATCACTTAGGTTCTTGTAGTGGCTAGACCGAGCCCTACTATCCTCATCATAAATCCTACTTTTGTTTACCAACTCAGAAAATCGCCGGATTTCCTGATAACCAATAGCTTGCTTGATCTCAGGCCTCAAACCATTCACAAATTTGAGACACTTAGATCTCTCAACATTAACAGTGTTATAGTGAGGACAAAACTTGATCAACTCCTCAAATCTTGCCGCATACTCAGCTACCGTCGAATTACCTTGCCTCAGTTCAAGGAATTCAATCTCTTTCTTTCCGCACACATCTTCTGGAAAATACTTCTCCAGAAATGTCTCTCTAAAAAGATTCCAAGTAATCACAATCTCATCCTCTTCAAATCTTTGGCGAGTATTACCCCACCAGTCTTCGGCTTCCTCTTCGAGCATATGAGTTTCAAACTGCACCTTCTGTGCATCCGAACAATTCATAACCCGAAAAATCTTCTCAACAGCTTTCAACCAGATTTGTGCTTTGTCAGGCTCATGGGTTCCCTTGAATGTCGGTGGATTATTCCTTTGGAACCTTCCCAAAGCACAGAATTCATCGTCAGCATTATTCCCCCCATTCACGTTGGCCTGAGGATTCTGTCCAATTGCCCCAACCAATCTCGTCAAAGCCTCCGCAATTGCTTCGTCATTCCTACCTGCAACCATCTTACTTGATTCCAACAACAGAACCACGTAAGAACACCAATATCGATAGTGTAACACACACACATATCAATATACACGGAGAACAACACACTAACAACTTGGCCGGACAGACCGACCTGCTCTGATACCACTTAATGTAACACCCCCTTCTATACCCCCAAATGGAACAATAATATATATAGGCACATATAAAATTTATCAGAGTATGAATTAAAATACGGTATAAAAGAAGTATGTCACATCATCACCAATAAAACACTCAACACATGCTCTATAAAAATATGCAACAGAGAAATAATTTTCAAGGTAGAGGAACTTAGTCCTTAAACTCACGTCTCATTATTAAAAATTAAAGCGGAAGATTAAAACATTTAAATTGCCTCAAAACATTTGATCCCCAAAATACATGTTATCCAGTTTAGTTCATCAATCATTCATGTTACAAACCATCATCAACTGATACATCACAAATGTAGCACAAAAGAATGATATACAAGCCTAACTACCCGGTGTTACATAATCAGAGCAGTCCGACTCAAAAGAATGAAGCTAGATTTCACAAAAGAAACCTCCAGCAACCTAATCTGCAATGCCTCATAAAGCATTATAAAACAGCAGAAGGGTGAGAAATATTACCATAATAATCAATGCATAAGGTTATATATGTATATACAAGTAACCATTACATATAATCCACATTTCTCACCACAATTCATTTTCGTAGTCATATACATCTCATCATACAGATGAACAAATATGGGTATTCATCTAGCATATCTCATCATGCACAATTCACAATTATCCAATATACATTCACTCATAAGCATATTTCATATATCAATGACATTTATGCTATGTGACTCCAAAACAACTCAATGCAACTCAATGCAATGTGGTACCAACACTTGTTATCATTTTTCGGTTTTTACACTTAAACCGGGTCCACCCTTCCAGACCGATAAAAACAAAGCCAGTCCCCTAGGCTTTCAAACCCACCCTTCTAGGTTTGGGACAAGCCACTAGTCTCCACGAAACTAGCAATCATTGCCTCTTGACTAAATGATGCATATGCAATCAACCAACAAAAATGCACTTAAGACCGTTCCCGCGTCTCAATCCCATGCATTCAATAATTCATCCCTTCAAGAATTACAACATGATTGCACACACAACATATTCTCAACAAATCAAGGCATTCACATTTAATACCATTAACGTACTTCACATGTCATGCACACATATCCACAATGTTCTCATGCATACTTAACACACAATTGCATACAACATTATGCATTCAATACCATCATCACATTCATCAAAATAATGCACACATATCCACGATGTGTTCCCATGCATTACATACATTAGCATACAAACAATACACACTCTCATGCTTATTAGACAATACACGCATATTCGCTAATATGTTCTCATGTATTCCTAAGCAATTCAAACAATATACATATCACAATCTAGGATTCACGCCCGAAGGATACCCACAGCTCACCACAATAGTACACAAGCTTATTCATATCACATAGGATTAACATAATTGAACTAAGCAATCAATCATTGGATGGATAAAACAGAAAATAAAAACTATGTTGTCCTGCTCGCCACCCTTCGCCTGGCGAAGCCATTGGCGAATGCTTGCTGGACCTTCGCTTGGCGAACTCGCCAGCGAACAAAGTCAGTAGCTACTGACTTGCTTCGCTACCCTTCGCTAATGTACTCGCCTGCTGAACCTTCGCCATTCACCTTCGCCCGACGAACTTGCCAGCGAAGACCACTAGGAGTTTTTGTGGAATTATTCGCCAGCCATTCACTGGGCTTCGCCTCCACTCGCTTAGCGAGAGCCAGCGAACCTGCGAAACCAAAAACCCCAATCAGCCCCAAAACTTCCACTCTCCAAAACCGACCGATTCATGATAAACCAGTCTCAATAACCTTGGTCCAACCACACCCAACTCATCTATACCAATTATTTAAGTTTCTAACCGATTAAACCACGATTCTACCGATTAAATCCGTTTTGCCCTAACTTGGAAAATGGTAGAAACTCACAACAAACCCCAACTCACACATACATAACCACACACATTGATCAAATAATAATGTTTCTCACCCTTACCTTGATTGGATTTAAGCTTGAAGTTGATTCTTGATGATTTCTCCAAGTTTCCCTCTTCTCTTCTCTTTTCTCCTCTTTCTCTATTCTTTCTCTTCTATTTTTTTTATCTTACTATTTTTTTTCTTTTCTCTTCCACTTCCCTTATATACTTCCTTATTTTCTTTCCTTCCCATTTCTCTTCTCACAAATTCTCTACCAAATAAATCCAATAATTAAAATAAGTCAATTAATTAAATTAATTAACATTAATAATTAATTAATGAAATTTGGGTTGTTACAGTGTTAGTCCGAACTACGTTGACTCTGACTTTCCCATTGCACGAGGGAGTATGTAGGCATAGAGCGACGATGCTCTATCGAGTCTCTTTTCTTTTCTTTTTTCCATGTGGCCTATAGCTTAGATAGTTAAACACCCTTTTAGATAGACAACAAGCGTGGATTCCGTCGAGTACGACGAACGTGAGGGGTGCTAATACCTTCCCCTTGCGTAACCGACTACCGAACCCAAGATTTGGTTGCGATGACCTGTCTTTTCCTTTTTTCCGTAGGTTTTCTCTGATTATTTCCTTTCCCTCTTTGGGATAAATAACAAACGGTGGCGACTCTTCTGTCCTTGCCGACCCCTCTTTGCAGCGATGTGACACCAGCCCAAAAGGCGACTTCCCCTACCGCATATTGACACTTTGGTGGATAACACAACCAACTTCGTGGTGTTTTCATTCATGAACAGTTTCTCCGGTTATAACCAGATAAAAATGGATCCAGATGACATGGAAAAGACGACATTCATCACCCCCTGGGGCACCTATTGTTATAAGTGTCGCTTTCGCGAAAATAAGGTGTCGGCAAAACAAAAGAGTCGCCACCTTTCGTTATTTATCCCTCGGAGCGGGAAAGGAAACGATTGGAAAAACCTAACGAAAAAGGGTAAGACAAGGTCGTCGCAACCATTGTCTGGGTTCGGGAGTCGGTTACGCAAGGGGAAGGTATTAGCACCCCTCACGTCCATCGTACTCGATGGGATCCACGCTTGCTTGGTTGTCTACGGGTGAAAAACAATCTATCTATGGCTGCTAAATCTAAACGGAAAGAAATTGACTCGATAGAGCATCACACTCTATGCCTACGTATTCTCATCAGAGAAAGAGAAATCAGAGTCTACGTAGTTCGGGAAACTACAGGTTAAGTTGCTCGGCAAGACGTCGCGTCTTGGGCCTACGTATTCTCATCAGAGAAATCAGAGCATGACGTATTTCAGGCTAACTACGGCTAGACAAGGGTGTTCTCAGTCACACGGGGGTGAGAGATTAAGTTGACGATACTAGCGTGCGCATTCTAGCAGTTAGGTGAACGCTGCTCGACCATTGGAGACTTAGGCGTACCTGTTTGCGGTAGAACGGACGTAGTATGTCGGGTTTCGAGGTATGGGAACCTACGGGAACTAGAACTACGGTCTGGTCTCAAATGCACTCGGGCAAGAGAATAGGATAACATCAGTCACCAGCGGGAAAGTCTCGATCGTACAGCAGCGAGGAGAACAGAAAGTTAGTTGTTAGTGTGCTCGCTAGGATATCGCATCCTATGCCTACATATTCTCATCAGAGAAAATCAGAGCAGCTGTAGTTCGGCTTAACTATGGGTAGAACGGGGACCACAGCACAAATCTCATTTTATTAATATTCTGAAAGAGTACAATGATTGAGTACAGGCAAATAAACTCCTAAAAAATCCTATCCATCTATCATGGAAAATCTAATGGAGAATAGTCCCCTAACAAGTGGACATTTAAATCTACTTCTAAAAGGCGTAAAAAGTCCCCTAACAAATGGACATTTAAAACTACTTCTAAAAATGTAAAAATAAACTCTATGTAGAAATTATATCCTAAAAAGAAAATTTTAAAAATACTATTATTTTTTATATCACTATATTTTCCATTACATATTTTTGTATCACATATTCTTTTCTTTAAAAAATCTAAACAAATGAATATAAAAAAAATTATGAAAAAAGACAAAGGAGGGTGCAAACTGCAGAACCAGTGGTACAACCAGCAAAATAGAGAAGAGTTAGGGCCCAGCCCAATAAGGAAATTCTGAAAAAACAAAAACAGGGGACAGGGGTGAAGAAAGTGAACCGGGGGTGCTGCAGCAAAACGGACAGGGCCCGGCCCAACTACACACTCATACGAGGGAGGGGTGTTAGAGGAGAAACGGATGGTGTAGCCAGAAAAACGTACAGGGCCCAGCCCACACTAATCCAACGGGGGGTGAATGGAAAAAAAAGAAGGTGGATCAGCAAAAAAACAACGGGCTTAGGGAAGCCCAAACCCCACGATCCACTCGCCTTGTCCACTTCTCAGAACATCAACCAAAACCCTAATACCTTCTTTTCACTGTTCACGCCGTCACCTTCTTCTCGCCCTCTCTCTCATTCAAGCTTATCCCCTCGTCTCCCTCCATCTCTCTGAGATCAAACACAATCTCAAAACCATGTGCAAACAAAACTCAACGGAATCCCCTACAACTAAACCAGATGACGAAGATGAGTATCCTGAAGGTTCTCTGAAGACGATGAATCTGAAGAGAGAATTTCTGGAGAGGAAGAACCGGGTGGACGACGAAGATCTTCGAAGATCTTCGAAGATCTCTGAAGATCTTGAAGAAGACTTTGACGAACAACTGGTAATTCCAGATCTGATGAGCGTTTGGGACGAAGGTGTTCTTGGATCTGGAGATTCTTGAGGATGAAGGTGCTTGATGGAGTTTTTCTGGAGAATGATGAAGATTGTTGTGACTTCTGGAAAGTTGCATGCGAAGATAATGACGAAACTGAAGATTCGTTGGGGCTTCTGGAAAAAACCTGAACGGAGATGATGAACACTCTTCGTCGGAACAAGTCGTTGAAGGTTTGTGGATCGAAGAAAGCCATCAGAAAGTTGAGGATCTAGCAAGTTGTTCTTAAGAACGAAGAAGGTTGAAGCTCTTGGATTAAGATCTTGAAGAAGATCCACGCAGATCTGGAGATTCCAGATGAAGGCTAATGAACATTCAAAGCGTAACTGGGAAAACGGATGGATATTGATGAACGGATGAAGTTCTCGAACATGTGATGATGACGATGATCCAAACCTTGAATGTGTTAGAGATTTCTGGAAATTCCAGATGAATCAATGAAGAACATTGTTGAACCTGGACGAAGATCTTGAAGATCTTCTGGAAAACGGTTGAAGATTGATGGTGATTTCTGGAAATCGGTTGATGAACATGATGTTGTTGGTGAAGATCGGAGAAGAAAGATGAGTTTCTTGTGTTTTTTATGTTTTCCGGTGGGTTGTTGCGGTGGTCAGAGATAGTTAGGAGATAGCCGGCGCGGCGGTTGCATGGCCGACGGCGGGGTCTCCGGTGAGGGATGGTGTGAAGACAGGTGTTACGCATGCAGCATGGGAGGGAGACGGTGAAGCCAAGTGGCGTGAGGTGCAGAACGTGTGGCGTGATGAAGTCGCCACACGTGGAGGGTGAGGTGGTGGTGTGGAGAGTGAATACGTGGCGTATGGAGGAGAGGAAACGTGGATGGAGTGGGAGACTGAGAATGAAACTCGTGGATGAAATGGGAGAGGAAAACGTGGCAATTAATGGGGACCATCTGAGAATGCACGCGTGGCCTTTTATAGAGATGACACCTGAATTGGGGTTTGTGGCTGGGCCTTCAAAATAGGACACATGGCCCACCGAAAATGGACTCAGACTAATTAACACAATTAAACACATGATTAATACCTAGTTAAACTAATGATTAAGCCTAATTAAACACAATTAAATGCTAATGAAAATTAAAACTAATCTAATCCTAATTAAATCTAATAAGACCCTAATTAACATCTAAACAAATGAGATTAAAATCTAATTAAACTCTATTAAATCCTAATTAAGAGGATTAACCTAAAAAAAACTCTATTAATCTCTAAACTAATAAAAACACTCTATTAATTTCTATTAATTCCACTAATTCCTATACAAACAAAAATAGAAAATTCTACTAATTCTATTTAAAAACTCTATTAAAAGAATTTATTCTAAAATCTATTATCTAAAATGATTAATGAATTTCCTAGAAAAAGAAATTGAACTAAACTATATAAAAAAAACAATTAATATCTATTAAAAAAATCTAACTAATACCTACAAAAATCAATTAAATCCCTAAAAATTCTAGAAGATAAAGGGAAAAATCTAAAAATACCGAAGAAGCCGATTAAATCGATTAGCGACTATATCGAAATAAACGGTAAAAAACCTGGACACCGAGATGTCCTCAAAAACAACAACGAGAGCTAAAAACACCGGGACGAGCACCAATTCTCAAAATACGTCCTCGTATTGGCCTGAAATGCTTGAAGCGTGATCAGAGGGCTGTAATCCCGATAAAGTCAATCTGACTGGAAAAAATGCAATGTACGTGGTATGCAAAAATGAGTCGAAACATGAGCCAAATTGCGATAAGTAGTTGGTCAAATTTTGGGGTGCAACAGCTGCCCCTATTCAAACGGCTTGGACCTGAAGGGTTGAGAAGCGAACGGCTTTCAAACATTCAAGGGTAGAAGACGGTTGAATACCAAAGAACCCGGAAATTTGCCAACTACACAAGTACACGATACTCTGATAGGAACAAATCTTCGGAAACTGGAATCATAGCTGCACGACAACTAGCTGGAGAAATACTGATCTGAACCTCCTTCAGTATGATTCTCTGATTTATCTGATGTCCTTGTGTCCTCAAATCATCGAGGGATCACTGGTTACACGGTAACGGGTGATTGGCCAACCTCACCGGTAAACGATACTCTGATTGGTAGGAACATCTTCAAAACTGAGCATGGCAGTTGCACGGTGTAATACCCTAATTTTTACCTCTAAGATCCCACATTTCATATGCATCATTACATACACAAACAAGATCATACTTTTTGGTTCTCTCACCATTGTGTTTCTTATTTACTTTATGTTTGTTTCTGTTTACTAACCTCTAACCAAAATACCAAAAATATTTTGCAATTTTGCTTGTTTTCTCTTCTTTGTGTGTTTAGGGTTTTGCAAGGAGATTGATGGCAAGGATGTTAATTCAAGTCTAAATCAGATGGAAGTTTGACCTCATCTTGGTCAAACTATCAAGAGATTGCTTCAATTACAAATTGGTTGTGGCAGTGGACTATTTTTCAATCAGCGAACATTCAAGATATTAATTCAGACAAATTCTAGATGATTCAGTTTTGACTGAAGATTCAGAGATTTGTATGTGCAAGTCAATGTGTTGGTTGATAATATTCGTAGCAGCTGTTGAGTTTGCCTTCAGAATTGAAGAAGATGCTGTTTGCAGTCTGGTTGCGAAGGCTCAACTTAGGGATGGGCTTGTAAGCGATGCAATTGAGTTATTTATACGAGCAGATGATACTACACAACTTTTGGATGTTATTCGTGCTGCTGAAGATGCCAATGTTTACCATGACTTGATCAAATACTTGTTAATGAATGGAATAAATCTTTAACTCCAACAGCTGATGTTGCCAAGGAAGTTCTCAAAGCTCAGTCGGATGCTCAACCAATTGTGACAGATAATACGGTATCTGATGGCTCCTTTGTGGCAGGTTCGTTGTATGCTGATGTTGGTTATACAGTTCAGGCTTCAAAGTCTGGCTATCATTTAAAACAAGTTGGGCTTTATTCCTTTAGTTGTCAGAAGCTTGGTCAGATTTCAGTACATATACATCACAAAGACAATGATAAAGAGCTCATTCCTTCAGTTTTGTTATCTTTGAGTGGTGATGATGGTTACAGAAACAACTCAGTATTTGGGACTCGAGGGGATTTCTTTGCAAAGAAATGATGCATGTTCATTCATGCAGGGAACTTGTACAATAGATAGTTTCTTTTCACATGAAGCATAATTCTGAACCAGAAGTTGTTGATCTTTTGATGGAGGTTGAAAATCTAGATACGTTGATCGAGCATGTTGACAAAACAATTTTTACAAGGACTCGACATAAGGGTTCTGAAAGAACTTATAAGAATCAGCAGGGAGAACTCCTGGGCAGAATTAGTTCATTACAAGCTGATTTCCATGTTAACCAACATGTTTTACGAAGTTCTTGATGAAGTTACAGAGTCTGTTCCTAGAAAACCGAAGTTTCTTGTGGAACAACTTGATCTTATTGGAGTTCAATTTATTTTCATTGAGTATTCCCTTGCAAACTCAAGAGAAGAAAGGAAAAATCTTTATTCAGTGCTTTTTGATTACATTCTGCATCAAGTAAATGAAACATGTATAGCTACAAGTGTAAATGAATACAGTGATAATGAGATCCAGCCTCTTGCTTCTCTACTTGCTCAAGCAAATGCGCCTGACGCATTTTATATTTCTGTCAAACTTGGGGTAGAATGCATTGGGGAGATTTTGAGAAGATCAATTGAATCTACTTTGTCCAGATATCCTAACAATGAACGACTAAATGTGCTTCTGGAAACTGTTGCAGAGAAGTTTGACACCGTAATAAGTTCATTCACTCATCTAGACAAGGAATTCTCTCTCATGATTCAGGTCACTAAATCTCACAAGTTTTTTTGAAAATATGGATAATGCATCTCTGCAAAATGGCATTAAGTTGCAAACAAAGTATTCATGGGTCACTTTACATTCGCTTCTTCATTCTGAAAGAATTTCGTACCGTCAAAATGGGTATATATGGTTAGGGGATCTGCTTATTGCTGAAATTAGTGAGAAGAGAGATGGAAATATATGAAGTATCAGATACTTCCAGCAGGAAATTGCTCAAGCAGAAACTCAAGATTTTTTGGATACATCAAAGTGTTCTACGGGTTTTGTAAATTCATTTCCCTTCAAATTTGAGGATCTCAATGGTCGCATGCATCGATTCAACTGTGGTACTGAACATCTAGATGAGCTAGTAACGGCAGTCATGCAGAGAGTTGTTATCAGGGACACAGAACTCCCTGTGATTGTGTACGAGGACGATGAAGGTGATAGAATTTTTCTTGGAACAGATGACGATCTTGTTTCTGCTGTCAGCTATGCTAGATCTGCAGGAGTGAAGGCTTTAAAGTTGCATTTGGATTTCGGAAATTCAGTCAAAACAACACCACCACCTGATACAGCCACTAGACAAAAATCTAGTGTTTTGTCTCTCAAGTCCAGTATTTTTGCAGGGGCTATTGTTGTAACAAGAATTGGACTTCTATCTTATTCATTCTTGTCGCGAGCACAGCTTGACACAATTGTAGTGCCCATGGAGCTTATGCCGATCGCCTCCATGTTGAGGTTGCTTCTGTTCCTGAGGACGTTGGAACAGTTGGTGCAATTCGAGCAATTGCGCGTCACCTATATGCAAAAGACATTTTGATTGTAAGCGGTGATCTTGTTTCTGATGTGCCGATTGGTGTTGTTGCAGCTACTCATCGAGGGCATGATGCAGTTGTCACTGCTTTGCTTTGTAATTCTCCCATAAGTGGACCTTTAGAGTCAGTGTCCTCTGGTGGGAAAGACAAAACCAAGAAACCTGGCTGCTATGATTTGATAGGGCTGGACCCTACGAAACAGTTTTTACTTCACATAGCAACTGGAGCTGAAGTTGAAAAAGATCTTCGAGTTCAGAAGAGCATACTCCGTGCTGTTGGCCAGGTAGAAATAAGAGCTGATGCCCACTTGTATGCATTCAAAAGATCAGTTCTACTAGAAGTTCTAGATCAGAAGTGTGAATTTAATAGCTTAAAACATGATGTATTGCCATATCTTGTCCGCAACCAATTGAAAGACAGAAGTATTGAAATGAGCACAACACTTCCTCATTAATAATGTATTCCAGGTGCCATCAATATCTACAAATGCTGTGGATATTAATGACGAAGACTGTTATAATGGATCCGTTACTTCAGGCCCTACACTGTCCTTCCCATTTCTACCTGTCATCAGATATTATGTAGCTCATCCACAACACATTGAAGGTTAGCAAGCCGACTCTAAAGACACGAGCATTTCAAGAGGCTTGTGTTTTCTCTATGGTTGACGAACTTGCGGAACACCTCGCACTATGGAGTTATTCTGTTGCATTCATGGATTTGTCTTTTATTCCAATTGTAAGGTTGCGTAGCTTTTGCAAGTTGACCAAAGTTGAGAGGTTTCGAAGAGGAATGAGGCAGCTTTTACGTGAGATTGAGGCTAATGTCCAGTTTGTGAACGAAAAGCGCATGTCGGCTTCCTTTCTACCTAAAGATCCTGCGGCATCATCTTTTCTCGAGGATGAAAAGAAGTCATCCTTTAGTGCACTATCAAAGTATGTTATAACACTCCACCAGAGAGCAGAATCAACAAAAGCATCAATAATTCAGGAGAAGCAAATGTTGCAGCAAGAGCTAGATGTGGCTAGGGAACAACTCAAGCACTTGCAGAAACATCATGATGAGTTTGAGATGAAATCAAAGACAGATATGAACTTGCTAGTAGATTCCTACAGAATTCTATTTATTCTTCCCATTGTATCCAATCTCATGGATACATTGATGAGGTGTTGGGTCATATTCAAAAGGGTGAAACTGTAGAATGCTCTATATGTTTGGAATCACCTGAAGATCCTGTTTTTACACCATGTGCACATCAGTTTTGTAGAGAATGCCTATTCAATTACTGGGGTACCTCATTGGGTGGAAAAGCCCATCAGTCACAGGATGTTAATAATAAATTGGATCAGTGGCTTATGTATGCCATGTTTGTCTGTTCATGTCCACCGTGAAGTTTTGCGGAATATTGCTCTACATGGAAATACGAAGTGTAAGATAAAGGATGATTTTGCTAATTGTTCAACTGATCCGCAACAGGCTGAAGTTGATGCAAACGAAATTGAAGCCGAACCGTAATTAAGCCATGAGAGCCAATCCATGTCACGTACTTGAAAATAGAGCGAAAACGGCTCGAAATTGAGGTTGAGCTGAGGAAACAATTCATCACTTATCCAAGCCATATTTCCAAGCCATGTTAATATAATTCCAGTTGTTACACTCCAAGCTGACCCCACAAGCTTTTAAAGTTGTTTCTAAGCCATGAGCCAATTGCAAAAAGTGAATAACACGTGAGCTACAAAGAAAAATCAAAACAACATAAAAAAAAGTCTCAGTATGAGTCACGCAACTTGCATCAATGAATTCATTTGAAACGCAGTGAAAATTGCAAAACGACAAATCGTTTTTTCTCACTCTCATCTATAAATAGAATACATACCTCATTCATTTCTTCAAGCTTGAAGAGCCAATTAATCCCTGCAGAATTTTCATCATAATTCCTCAATTTTATTCAAATTTCACCGTAAAAAAAAATCACCCTCAACCGTTCTTCAAATTTCATCAGATTCAACTCTCTTTTCATTCACAACCTTTCCACATAAAAACTCACCATACTTCAACTTCTTCAACACAACAATCAGAATTTCGCAGTTCAGAAGAAGAAGAGGAATAGGAATTGAAGTGTTACTCGTGATTTGAAGGTAGTTTGAGCATCACCGATCCGTTACCTTTTGTTGTGATTCTTTGAACTATTGGTACTGTTGTGAAGAACTTTTGATTTCGATCTGTTCGGTGTGATTTTCGCATCCCGTCGCTTTGATTTGAGCAAGCTTTGAGCTCGTGGCTATGGTGTGAACCGTGTCGCGTCTATGAATGGAGAAGATGACGATACTGATTATTTTTATTTCTCTTTTTCCTTTTCCCTTGTTTTTATTTTTTTTATGTTTTTCTTTTTCTTCTTAAAGAATTTGGGCCGTATGGTCCTTTCAACTTTTTTTTACTAGTTTTTATATTTTAAATAAGAAAACTCTTAAAAAAATGATTTGAAAAAAATATATTAATTTGGATTAATTGTTGGTTGTTTTGGATCTTGAATTTTGATAAGATTTCATCAATATCAATGGACTTTGGGTGTCGATTTTATCCACCAAGAGAGGTGATTGATATTGATGATGATTTAATCGATTTAAGATTCAAATTGAGGTTTCTTTTCATTTTAGTTCTCTTTCTTCTTCTTTTACTTTTGATCGCTGAAATCTATGGATCATAGATTGTTGATTATCAAGGTTGTTTAATCTTCATTATTTCAAATCTATGGACGAATAATCATTGAGATAATTCTCCGTACTTTGGAATAGTGATAGATTACCTTTGATTAATTGATAAAAATCTTGATTGTGATGAGATCACTACCTCTTTTCTTTTTGTGTGGCATGTTTTAGGAGAGTGATTTACATATCACTTCTCTAACATGTATTAACACTAACATTTTATTGACCGGCCTCAGATAGTCGTGGTTTCTACATAAACCCGATTATGATTGCTTAACATAGCGCTAAAGTGTCCCTTAATCGGAAAATGATCATTCGTGGCTCAAACTTATGTTTAAAAGACCAAGTATGATTAGTTGCTTGTCTTAAGTCCAATACATATGAAAATCATTGTTAGGAGGCTTTGATTCTATCAATCCTCTAATGAGTTTTCATTAACCTTGGTCTAAGTGCAATAATTAATCATCATTGATCATATGTTCTAACCACTAACCACTAATTCATTAACAATATCCTTGTTTAATTTTGTTTATATTCTCTTCTTACTCCTTATTTCTTACTTTTATGTTTCTATATTATCATTTCATATCATATCTTTGTTTATGTTTATGTCATTTCTCTTTCGTCCACTTGGACCATACCTTGTTCAAAATACTAATAAAGGATAAAAAATCTCTAAAAAACTTGGTGCTATTAACTTTGTGGTTGTGATCTTGAACTACTCTTAGACCCTGGACTTCTTGGACCTTTGGACTTAGAAATAGGGCTCTCATTCCTATGCTTGGATTATTGTGGATCTTAGCCTTTATTTGGCTCGCTCATTAGCTTATGCTTTAAATCGGATGGAATTCTTTTTTGTTGGCTATGGAGTGTGCTACAAGTCGGTTAGATCTTTCTTACCTCTAGCTCTTATTTTGGTTTCTAGGATAGTCACTTCATCTCCTCCCTTTCTTAAATTTTCAAAACTTTCTTCCTCTTTCAAAACCTTCTTGGTTTCAAACTTCAAAACCGCTTTCGCAATAAAGCCTTGACTTTTGTCAAGTGATTTTTTTAAACTTTTGTTCTTCTTAATAAAAGTCAATCAAAGTTAATCATGCTTTGACCAATTTCAAAAGACATAAAAAATACAAAAACTCATCAACTCTTTTTGTGCCTTTATGCACTTTTTCACTTTAAAACTTTTTCATAAAGTTTAGACATGATTCATTTCTATAGTTGAGATGTAATTCTCCTATTCCCCATATTATTAAGACTTTGACATTTTCCACGTTGATGTTGAGTGATAGTCTAGTTGATAATCCAAGCAAATCCTCCATCTTTATGTGACGCAGATGTTGTCTTAATACTCGTGGGTGAATAGTCGCAGTTTTCTTCTTAAAATGACGACTTGTCTTTACATCTAAAATCAATCAAAACCAACAAATTTTTGTCATTTGTACCACGAACTACGGGGTTTTGATCCCATATTGCACTTTGTGGGTACGTAGGCATGAGGCGATAAGTCTCTCTAAACACAAAAATCTAAAAAAATAATTCTCTTCTCATCTCCCCAATCTCTTTTCAAACAAACCATTTTCAAACCAAAAAACGTAAATATTTCAAAGGGCTCCTATAGAGTACTATAGACGTTTTGGGTGCTAACACCTTCCCATTGTGTAACCAACCCCCTTACCCCGATCTTTGTTTCTTGTTCTTGTTTTAGAACTCTTTGGTTTTGTTCGCTCTTTTTCCTTTCCTTTATTTGGATAAAATAAAAGTGCGGTGGCGACTCTTGTTTTTTTAAGTTAAGTTAATTAATAACTTACGCTCACGATTTTTACCGCTACAGAAAAGTGGCAACTCTGCTGGGGACATTTAGGTTCCTAGTGGGTTTCGCCTACTTTGATTTATTTATTGTTTTTTTTGTTTGACTTGTTTGTTATTGATTGTTCTGTTTTGGTGCCTGGTAATCTGTGTGGTGAGATAAGTCCTATACCCGGACTTGAGTGCACTTATGATAAGAGGGTGGTATAGTCTTGTTGGCTTACGTGGAGTAGTCCTTACTAAGCTGACTTGAGATCCCCCGCTTGGTGGAGGCCCCTTTGGAATTACTGATGTCTTACGAGTAGTCGTAATTGATATTACTTTTTCTGATTGGGAGCCTGAGAAGTTGAGGACCTTAGAACCCTTTAACCCATCTTGGCCTTATTAGGACGTGGTGCAATGGTTGTTCAGGTGTAGACTTGAATTAGTCGTTACGCGATACCACACTCAGACGAGTTTCTCTTGAGAATATTGTTGGCCGACGAGTAGTCATTTAAGCCGATAATATCCAAAAGATGGAATTATGACTCTGGGAACTTTTTAGAACCTTGTTCTACAGGTGATGATATAACCTTAGTACATACCATTGTGGGTGGTTCTTACCTTTGGCTCCATGCTCGCGCCGAACCTTTGAACCTGTGTGCTTTGTATGTCTTGTTTGTGGGTGTTGCATCTTGCATCTATTCATTCATGAGCATTTTTTCTCAGTTTTCAAGGAACTCAGAGATTTCTTTTTTGCAAATATCGCAAAATTTTTAGAATCATGGATATTGAAAGAAGTAACACTAAGATGTACATTTTCACGAGTTTTGACTTACAAGAGTTGAGAAAGCTTGAATCTTTGGTATCTAGTCCTGTAGATTTCAAATGCTGTTTAGGAAACTGTTAATTATTCTGAGGACTGATGTTGAAGAGGGGATTCTTAATACCTTGGTCCAGTTCTACGATCTGTTGCATCGTTGATTTATTTTCCCAGATTATCAACTATTGCCAACTTTAGAGGAGTATGCCTATCTTATGGGTGTGTAAGTCTTCATAGAGTTTCTTGAGAGACGTGTCATGAAGAGATCAAGGGATCAAGAGGATTTATTTTCCTCTAACATATCATCATCTGCTCATCTTCCTACCTCCGGTTCTTGGAAGGGTATTGTGAATCGACTCGTGAAAGAGAAAGACACCATGAAGATCAGCTATGTAAGATAAATCAAGAGGCTTCGCAAGAAGTATCAGCTCAGAGTTGGGTCGTTTTCAGACACGAATTCGTTAAAACTAGATTTCATTCTCTCTTGTGTTGTAAGATTGATGAAACTGTACTTCAAAGCTGTAATTCTTTCAATATTAATGAAATGAGATTTTTGGTATATCCAGTGTGTTATCTTAATGTAATGTTTGCAAACTGCTTTATAGTTCCTTGAAAACTTGCATTTACATTTGCATCAAGCATCATTTTGCATTGGATCTTGCCTTTCCCAAGTGTCTTATTTACTTCCCGTTCTTGGTCTTTGTTCAGACAAGATGTCGCATCACTACAATACTCGAGCTAAAGATGGATCAGTTACAACGAGAGAACCGCGAGCTTCGCGAGGAATTGGCTACTTTGTGGGATGGTATGGAAAGGATCTCTACTTTGGTTGAAACTCTGGTTGTTGCTCAGAATCAACATTCTCCTCATATTTCTCAGACTCCACTACAAAAGACTGTGATTTCTGAAATCATTTCAACAGTCATTTCTGTGGCTCCCTTTAGCGCTTCCAATCATGTTACCAAGATGTGTCTCGAAGAAGGTGTCCGGAAAGGATGGTTGACCAAAGAAAGTGGTTCTTCTAACAGTTCTAAGAAGTATGGAAATGTTTTTTCCAAGAAGAAAGAACAAGCTGCTAACGCTATTTCGCAAGAAAAGCGTAGAAGATCTCGTAACAAAAGTAAGCAACAACAGACACAACAAAAGATTGATCAGCAAAGTTGTGTTCAAAAGCAAATGCAATTTAATCTGATTCTGATGTCGTATGCAGAATTATTTCCTGTCTTGATACAAAAGAATCTTGTGAAGACCAGGTCTCCTCCTGCTGTTCCAAAAGATATTCCATGGTGGTATAAACCAGAGGCTCGTTGTGCTTTCCATCAGGGTGCACCGGGGCATGGTCTTGAAGATTGTTTTCCTTTGAAACATGAAGTGCAAAGACTAGTGCAAAAAGGAATTTTGTTTCTCAAAGGCACAAACATCCAAGTCAATCTGCTGCCCGAACATGGTAATGTCGCTGTAGTTGAGATGCATGCTGCAACTCTGAATCATTTCAAAGAAGCTCAAGTTCATCCGCCACACTTTGAGAAAGAATTTTACAAAATCCAAGATGGTTCGAATGGCCAAGCTAGTGAAGAAAATTTTGATTCCCAAGTGGGAGAAAATGTTGAGGTTCATGCAATTCAGAATTCTTCTCAGATTCTGCAAAATCCAGTCTTGAATAAACCAAAAGGAGAGACTCACCAGTTTGATCCAATCCCAGTGACTTACAGTCAATTATGGTCTTATTTTTCCCGAAACTCGGTAGTGACACCCAGAAAAACCAGAGTCATGGAATCTCGTCCTCGTTGGTACAATCCAAATATCAGTTGTGATTTTCATGATGGGGTAATGTGGCATCCGATTGAGGAGTGCAAAGTTTTCCAAGAAATGGTTCAAGAGATGATTAACGATGGGGTGTTGACTTTCTAAGGAGGAAGCCCATTTTTAAATGGAACGCCTTTATGTTGATAAATCTAAAACTCGAGGAAATTCATATTGCCAGTGTTAGTGGAGTGACCTGTAGCAGTCGTGCATTTGCTTCTGTTTCTCCAAAGAAAGTTGAGGATATTCTTTCAAGCTCGGATTGAGATGGTCTCCTCAGATCATTAGTTCATTTACTGCAATTTTATTTATAATCTCTCATGTTTGTTAATGCTTTGTTTGCTTGTAGAAACTTGTTTGATTTTGAATATTAATCATAATACCATGAGTATGTTTGTCTTGAAGAAATCCATTCGCATTCGCTCATAAATTGTTTTCCTGCATTTGCAATACCAACTTCTTGTTTGAACTCTTGGAGGAAGGATGATGAGGTGAAAACGCAAAATTTCTGGTTATATACTTTTGAATAAGACCCTGGTGATGATGTAAGGCATTGCTTCAAATTCCCAAACACCGGAGATATAAGGAAGATAATCCCTTGTTAACCCTTTTGAGCCTCGAAGTAGGAGTTTCCTTTCTAAATGGAAAAAACCTCACATTTTAACCTGGGGCAGGGTAGTCTTCAGTTAATTTGACCAAGTGTTCAAATTTCCAAAAGGAATGTGTATCTAAGAACCAACCACGATGGTTATCCTCATTCCAAAGGAAAGAGACGGCCACAACCCTTTTAACAAGTCAGATAAGCCAATGTCACATGATTTGTTCGAAAGAAAAATAAAGAGCCCGCTAAGTCGTAAAACTTGGAAACAAGTGACTTAGGCAAAAATTAGGGCATCTCGCTGGACATCAAAAATTTAAAAGAAATGGTCCAGGCAAAAATTAGGAAAAAAAAACGCGAAAAGCGAAAAGGAGGGATTACAATGAAAAATCCTAAACATATCTATGTGACTACAAAAGAAAAAAGGGGGGTGACTGTTATTCCTTGAAAAGCCTTATTGGCTCTTAAACCATCATTTTTATTAGTTCCTCAACCATCAAAATCCTTTGAGGGATGAACAGTTATATCTAATTAGCTGAATATAGGATTGAAGAACATCACGGAGAATGGGTGGGTGCAGATAAACTTTGAGCCTAAATATCCTTTTTTCTGAAAACCGGGAACTAGACCACACTATAACCCTCGAAAGACCTAATTGAAGTAGGGTTTATTTTGAAAGCATACTTTAACGAGATAGCGTTCCTGACTCCCATGAGTTGTGCTAAAAGACCTTTGTTGGTATTGCATGTGCATTCAAAAATCAATGTCACATCTTAACTAGTGATTCGTTCACGAGTTTTTTGCGACATGTTTTCAGTAAAAAAAAACTTCAAGATAAACATATGTAATTGCATTAAAATTATCATTCTCAGAATTAAGCATTTTTCTGCTTACATACATTATTTGACATCATGGAAGCTTACATATGCGTATCAGTGATGAACATAATCTTTTGAAGCCTGAAAATCTAATGAGTAATTGGCAAATCGTTTCAAGGAATGATCATATCCGGGGGCATGTTTCTTGAAGACTTCGTTGAGCTTGAGCAAGTTTGTTTTCCTAGTTGATGCTTTCGCAGGGGCAAAGCTTGCATACTCCATCAGTAAAACAATATGCCGACTACAGTTAATCTGGGGAAGTTACGTCGAGATTCGATGAATCTCTCAGAGTTTGAAGATATTGGGGCAGATTATCTCAAGTCCTTATGAATTCGACATTCTCCCAATTAGAGTTTGTCCTTGTTGGTGTTCTCCTCGATACAGTCTGTTGACAATCTCTCAAGCAGAGTTTGGTCTTATTGATGCATTTCTTAGTTGGGCACTAGTTCAAGCATTTTAAATTTGGATTCCCCCTGCAAAGTCTTGATTTAGATTCCTTCAATTTGAGCATGGTTCTCCTTCCCTAACCTATTTATGATCAAGCATATTTAAGTGTGAATGTGATTGTTGGATCCCATCATGTTCTATGGTAAAATTTGATGAGGAATCTCTGGCAGGTTTCTACCTCCTCCGTTATGATTCTTTGCTCTTATGGCCAATTTGAACCATATTTCCTTTCTAAGAAGTATTGATATAGCAGTCAACTGTTGGGTTTTCTCTCACCCTGTGTTGAGCTTTAGAATCCTCTGCAGGTTGACTTTTTGCTATGATGTTAACTTCTTAATTATCCCCGCAATTCCAAGTTATTTCTCTCGAGGTTGTTAGTACCCAGAGAGTTATCCTTGCTGATCCCAGGCAGAGGATGTGCATTTATTACAAATGGTTGTGAAAGATAGGATATGACCCTCATCAGGTTCTTATTTTCCTCAACAGAGTTAGTTCTTGCTCCTCTGGTAGAATTTATTGGCAGTTCCCCAGTAGAGTTGTGTTAAGGTTTCTCTAGTAGGGTTTGCTGATATTCCCTTAGCAGAGTTTTGTTCCTATGGATAACCAGATGGATATTATTCGGTTTTCCCAGCTAAGTCTTGATTCATAATCTTCTCCAGATGAGTATGTTTCCTTCATCCAGCCAGGTTATGATCAGACAGTTGAGTAGTTTGAGGACCACCTCTCCTTGATGTTATTACCCATGCGGAGACTTGTCTTTAATGATTCCTAGTAGAGGTTATGCATATGTTGACATATCAGTCACCTGTCGGGTTTTCTCTCACCTTGTGATTGGGTGTTGATTTAAAATCCCCCACAGTTTTACTTTTTGCTATGATGTTAACTTCTTATTCCCCAGGCAGAGTTGGAAAATTTGTGTTGCTTTGTTTTCTCCAACAGTTTTTTTCTTGAAGCGGAGTTCATATTGTTGTTCCCTCTTGTTGAATTATTGAGGTTTGAAGATTGATCTTTGGGTCTTCTCCCCAAGCAATATCTCCATTTCCTCAGCGAGATTTGAGCCTTGTAGTAGGATTTATTTTCCTTTGATGGCTCTTGGGTATCTCTTGCAGGGTTTTTGTTACTTATCCCCAGCATGATCTCCAATGATATCTCTAACTTGCAGAGATTAGCCGAGTATTTCAGTGGTGTTGTGATGTTTTGTTCACCCTCTGTTTGCCCTTTTTGTCTGTTTTGTCAGCATATTCATACTCATATGCATTACATGCGCATTCATTTTGGTTGAGCATATCATGTTTTTGTTGCATTGTGCATCCTGCATTTTTTGTTGGTGTTTCCCTTTTCCCGGTGTTGTTATCCCTGCGGAGTGCGTGTGTCCTCTCTCCATTAGAGTGTCGACCCTTAAGCAGAAAATACCTATCCTTTCTAATTCCCCACTAAGTTTATGCCTCGTGGAAGATGTTGATGGAAAATTGCGAGCTAAACGCAGCGGAAAACAAAATTTTCCTTTAGTGATCCTTACGAATGAGCATGGTCAGTGATAGAATCGTTACCTCTTTGTGGCGATTCAGATCTTTGATGCAGCGATCACAAGCGTTGATGAAGTGCAACGCCTCTACTCAGTCCACACGAACAGCTTCCGGTCACAGTGCTAGCTGCTTACGAACGAAATTATTTGAGTGAGAAAAGAGAATCAAAAACGAAATTGCATCAAGTGAAAGCTTCATCACAAGGGTTCCTTTTATAGACTCTCTTGTGGGCTACAGGCTAAAAACCCAATTCACATGATCCATAATAATATTATATATTATTATAATAACTATTATTATAATAAATATATTTATTTTATTATTATTTTATAACCATTATAAAATAACAATAATTATTATTATATTATCCAAATTTCTATTTTTCACTTAAGTGCACCGTACCTTACGGTGTTCCTTTGATTTCTCTATCTCTCATCAAACTGTCCTTATGTGTGTGACCCTGTAGGATTTTGTAACGTTGGTAATTATATTAAATTATATATTTAACATAATAAACAGTAAGCGGTATCTAGCAACACATCACTGCTACCCAAGTCACGAAAATGTCATGTGATCTGACAAAACCTTTTTTCGTGATAATATATGTTTGTACAATTACCCTTTTGCCCCTATGTCTATATTGAACACAAGGCATACACTGTGTCATCCTTGTCCAGTTCAATATTGGGCCCTTAGACATTTCTCCTGTTATGCAGGATTGGCAAATTCCATCTAGGACACTCATGTCCCTCAACATGCTTCGTGGAGTGCCCATCAACTGTCTATATGATCATCCAGTTACGGATAATGTTTGATCAGCAATAAAGCACCCGACTCTACATCTAGGGTCCATAGTGGTTTCAGGTCGAAGGGTGGTAATACACCATTATCACCATGAGAATAACTTATGACACTTTGCATAACATACTATGTAGTATTCTCATAGCGGGTCAATCCGGTATAAATATTACTCCTAATATTTATACCTATGTCAAGACTTGATAACTCTTTATCCATGATCCAGGAGATGTGATCATCAGTCTATCTTCATAATAGTCTCAATGCTTTTAATGTTATCCCACTTTGCAATAAAGCTTGACTACGGATATTTTAAGAATAATGTCTTTATGTTTAATGGGATCTCATGATTAAGTCACACTTAACATTTCATTAAACAGACTAACTATTCTAGGGACTTTATTATTCTGAAAGACAAACATAATAAAGAAATGCCTTTTATTATTAAACGAATAATCCGATACAAGTACCAAAAAGTATTGGCCTCTAGGGCTTACACCAACAGATGTTTGTTTAGCTTTCCGCCCCAGCTTTTATCTGGATGGAATTGTTCCCCAGTTGAGTTATTTCCTCATTGGGTCGAGTCTTGTTTGACCGTTTCTCTCCAGTTTGTTCCTAGATTGAACTTTGGTCTCTTGCAGCGGTTATTTTGGATTTCCCTGGGCTGTGAAACCTGGATGATGAGAAGGTATTTTTGAGGATTTACTTTCCTCGGAAGGAATCTGTTATTGATTCCCATCAGAAGATGAAGATTTGATTTCCCCAATGGTGTTTTGATAACACTCTCTTGGTGATTGCTTGTGCGACTTCATGTGACAGTCTCTTTATTTGAGCAACTTGTATGTCTCCAACAAGATAAACCTCACCCCAACAAATGGTTGTCTCTTTATTTGAGAAGTTTGCTGTGTGATTTGAGTTGCCCATTGACTAGTAGCAGGTATTTCTTGTGAGTTCATTACCTAAATTTTTCTACCTAGTACTGGCTATCCGGTAATGTTTCTTCACCTTTCGAGTATGTTACCTCTATTGACTGGTAATATTTCTCACCCCTTTTGGTTGGTTATGCTTTACCCATTTGACCGGTAAAAGATAATCCTTCCTCCCGAGCTTGTTGCCTTTATTTTCTGCCTAGTGATAGGTAGTAGGTAGCATTTGTCTCCTCCTTTTGGTCAGTTATCGACATATATTTCTATCCAGTAATCGGTAGTCGGTAATCTTTCCTTGTGAGTTCATTACCCAAAATTTTCTACCTAGTATTGGGTATTCGGTAATGTTTCTTCACCCTTTTGAGTATTTTGCTCATCCTTTTTGGTCAGTTATCGACATATTTTTCTACCCAGTAATCGGTAGTCGGTAATCTTTCCTTGTGAGTTCGTTACCCAAATTTTTCTACCTAGTACTGGGTATCCGGTAATGTTTCTTCACCTTTTGAGTATATTGCCTTTATTGTGCTATCTATTGATTGGTAGTCGGTAATATTCTCACCCCCTTTGGTTTATTACGCTTATTTTCTACTCAGTAACCAGTAGAAGCATTTTACCTGTTCTCTTTGGATCGACTATATTCGCCCAGTAACTGGCAGTTGGTATCTCTTTCCCTGTTGAATCGTTTCCTTTCCTTTATCGGAATAGGATCTTGCTCTTTTGTTTTCCCTTGTGGAGTCTCTTTTCTTCTTTTGCTCCCGAACTTTTGTTTGTCTCCTGTGGCATATTCTCCCCACAGAGGTCTTGTGTTTGCATACCATTAGCATAACCATATCATTTTGTGGTCTCTTAGGGCCAAAAATTGGGTTAATTGTTATATTTAAGTCTCTTCTATCTGGTCGAGACAAAGATGTCAATCTTCATATCTCCGGATAGAAGAATCTTAAATAGGGGCAGCTGTAATACCCTAATTTTTACCCCTAAGATCCCACATTTCATTTGCATCATTACATACACAAACAATATCATACTTTTTGGTTCTCTCACCCTTGTGTTTCTTATTTACTTGATGTTTATTTCTGTTTACTAACCTCTAACCAAAATACCAAAAATATTTTGCAATTTTGCTTGTTTTCTCTTCTTTGTGTGTTTAGGGTTTTGCAAGGAGATTGATGGCAAGGATGTTAATTCAAGTCTAAATCAGATGGAAGTTTAACCTCATCTTGGTCAAACTATCAAGAGATTGCTTCAATTACAAATTGGTTGTGGCAGTGGACTATTTTTCAATCAGCGAATATTCAAGATATTAATTCAGACAAATTCTAGATGATTCAGTTTTGACTGAAGATTCAGAGATTTGTATGTGCAAGTTAATGTGTTGGTTGATAATATTCGTAGCAGTTGTTGAGTTTGCCTTCAGAGTTGAAAAAGATGCTGTTTGGAGTCTGGTTGCGAAGGCTCAACTTAGGGATGGGCTTGTAAGCGATGCAATTGAGTTGTTTATACGAGCAGATGATACTACACAACTTTTGGATGTTATTCGTGCTGCTGAAGATGCCAATGTTTACCATGACTTGATCAAATACTTGTTAATGAATGGAATAAATCTTTAACTCCAGCAGCTGATGTTGCCAAGGAAGTTCTCAAAGCTCAGTCGGATGCTCAACCAATTGTGACAGATAATACGGTATCTGATGGCTCCTTTGTGGCAGGTTCGCTGTATGCTGATGTTGGTTATACAGTTCAGGCTTCAAAGTCTGGCTATCATTTAAAACAAGTTGGGCTTTATTCCTTTAGTTGTCAGAAGCTTGGTCAGATTTCAGTACATATACATCACAAAGACAATGATAAAGAGCTCATTCCTTCAGTTCTGTTATCTTTGAGTGGTGATGATGGTTACAGAAACAACTCAGTATTTGGGACTGGAGGGGCTTTCTTTGCAAAGAAATGATGCATGTTCATTCATGCAGGGAACTTGTACAATAGATAGTTTCTTTTCACATGAAGCATAATTCTGAACCAGAAGCTGTTGATCTTTTGATGGAGGTTGAAAATCTAGATACGTTGATCGAGCATGTTGACAAAACAATTTTTACAAGGACTCGACATAAGGGTTCTGAAAGAACTTATCAGAATCAGCAGGGAGAACTCCTGGGCAGAATTAGTTCATTGCAAGCTGATTTCCATGTTAACCAACATGTTTTACGAAGTTCTTGATGAAGTTACAGAGTCTGTTCCTAGAAAACCGAAGTTTCTTGTGGATCAACTTGATCTTATTGGAGTTCAATTTATTTTCATTGAGTATTCCCTTGCAAACTCAAGAGAAGAAAGGAAAAATCTGTATTCAGTGCTTTTTGATTACATTCTGCATCAAGTAAATGAAACATGTATAGCTACAGGTGTAAATGAATACAGTGATAATGAGATCCAACCTCTTGCTTCTCTACTTGCTCAAGCAAATGCGCCTGAGGCATTTTATATTTCTGTCAAACTTGGGGGAGAATGCATTGGGGAGATTTTGAGAAGATCAATTGAATCTACTTTGTCCAAATATCCTAACAGTGAACGACTAAATGTGCTTCTGGAAACTGTTGCAGAGAAGGTTGACACCGTAATAAGTTCATTCACTCATCTGGACAAGGAATTCTCTCTCATGATTCAGGTCACTAAATCTCACAAGTTTTTTTTGAAAATATGGATAATGCATCTCTGCAAAATGGCATTAAGTTGCAAGCAAAGCATTCATGGGTCACTTTACATTCGCTTCTTCATTCTGAAAGAATTTCGTACCGTCAAAATGGGTATATATGGTTAGGGGATCTGCTTATTGCTGAAATTAGTGAGGAGAGAGATGGAAATATATGAAGTATCAGATACTTCCAGCAGGAAATTGCTCAAGCAGGAACTCAAGATTTTTTGGATACATCAAAGTGTTCTACGAGTTTTGTAAATTCATTTCCCTTCAAATTTGAGGATATCAATGGTCGCATGCATCGATTCAACTGTGGTACTGAACATCTAGATGAGCTAGTAACGGCAGTCATGCAGAGAGTTGTTATCAGGGACACAGAACTCCCTGTGGTTGTGTACGAGGACGATGAAGGTGATAGAATTTTTTTTGGAACAGATGACGATCTTGTTTCTGCTGTCAGCTATGCTAGATCTGCAGGAGTGAAGGCTTTAAAGTTGCATTTGGATTTCGGAAATTCAGTCAAAACAACACCACCACCTGATACAGCCACTAGACAAAAATCTAGTGTTTTGTCTCTCAAGTCCAGTATTTTTGCAGGGGCTATTGTTGTAACAAGCATTGGACTTCTATCTTATTCATTCTTGTCGCGAGCACAGCTTGACAGAATTGTAGTGCCCATGGAGCTTATGCCGATCGCCTCCATGTTGAGGTTGCTTCTGTTCCTGAGGACGTTGGAACAGCTGGTGCAATTCGAGCAATTGCGCGTCACCTATATGCAAAAGACATTTTGATTGTAAGTGGTGATCTTGTTTCTGATGTGCTGATTGGTGTTGTTGCAGCTACTCATCGAGGGCATGATGCAGTTGTCACTGCTTTGCTTTGTAATTCTCCCATAAGTGGACCTTTAGAGTCAGTGTCCTCTGGTGGGAAAGACAAAACCAAGAAACCTGGCCGCTATGATTTGATAGGTCTAGACCCTACGAAACAGTTTTTACTTCACATAGCAACTGAAGCTGAAGTTGAAAAAGATCTTCGAGTTCAGAAGAGCATACTCCGTGCTGTTGGCCAGGTAGAAATAAGAGCTGATGCCCACTTGTATGCATTCAAAAGATCAGTTCTACTAGAAGTTCTAGATCAGAAGTGTGAATTTAATAGCTTAAAACATGATGTATTGCCATATCTTGTCCGCAGCCAACTGAAAGACAAAAGTATTGAAATGAGCACAACACTTCCTCATTAATAATGCATTCCAGGTGCCATCAATATCTACAAATGCTGTGGATATTAATGACGAAGACTGTTATAATGGATCCGTTACTTTAGGCCCTACAATGTCCTTCCCATTTCTACCTGTCATCATATATTATGTAGCTCATCCGCAGCACATTGAAGGTTAGCAAGCCAACTCTAAAGACACGGGCATTTCAAGAGGCTTGTGTTTTCTCTGTGGTTGACGAACTTGCGGAACACCTCGCACTATGGAGTTATTCTGTTGCGTTCATGGATTTGTCTTTTATTCCAATTGTAAGGTTGCGTAGCTTTTGCAAGTTGACCAAAGTTGAGAGGTTTCGAAGAGGAATGAGGCAGCTTTTACGTGAGATTAAGGCTAATGTCCAGTTTGTGAACGAAAAGCGCATGTCGGCTTCCTTTCTACCTAATGATCCTGCGGCATCATCTTTTCTCAAGGATGAAAAGAAGTCAGCCTTTAGTGCACTATCAAAGTATGTTATAACACTCCACCAGAGAGCAGAATCAACAAAAGCATCAATAATTCAGGAGAAGCAAATGTTGCAGCAAGAGCTAGATGTGGCTAGGGAACAACTCAAGCACTTGCAGAAACATCATGATTAGTTTGAGATGAAATCAAACACAGATATGAACTTGCTAGTAGATTCCTACAGAATTCTATTTCTTCTTCCCATTGTATCCAATCTCATGGATACATTGATGAGGTGTTGGGTCATATTCAAAAGGGTGAAACTGTAGAATGCTCTATATGTTTGGAATCACCTGAAGATCCTGTTTTTACACCATGTGCACATCAGTTTTGTAGAGAATGCCTATTCAATTACTGGGGTACCTCATTGGGTGGAAAAGCCCATCAGTCACAGGATGTTAATAATAAATTGGATCAGTGGCTTATGTATGCCATGTTTGTCTGTTCATGTCCACCGTGAAGTTTTGCGGAATATTGCTCTACATGGAAATACGAAGTGTAAGATAAAGGATGATTTTGCTAATTGTTCAACTGATCCGCAACAGGCTGAAGTTGATGCAAACGAAATTGAAGCCGAACCGTAATTAAGCCATGAGAGCCAATCCACGTCACGTACTTGAAAACAGAGCGAAAACGGCTCGAAATTGAGGTTGAGCTGAGGAAACAATTCATCACTTATCCAAGCCATATTTCCAAGCCATGTTAATATAATTCCAGTTGTTACACTCCAAGCTGACCCCACAAGCTTTTAAAGTTGTTTCTAATCCATGAGCCAATTGCAAAAAGTGAATAACACGTGAGCTACAAAGAAAAATCAAAGCGACATAAAAAAAAGTCTCAGTATGAGTCACGCAACTTGCATCAATGAATTCATTTGAAACGCAGTGAAAATTGCAAAACGACAAATCGTTTTTTCTCACTCTCATCTATAAATAGAATACATACCTCATTCATTTCTTCAAGCTTGAAGAGCCAATTAATCCCTGCAGAATTTTCATCATAATTTCTCAATTTTCTTCAAATTTCACCTTCAAAAAAAAAATCACCTTCAACCTTCTTCAAATTTCATCAGATTCAACTCTCTTTTCATTCACAACCTTTCTACATAAAAACACACCATACTTCAACTTCTTCAACACAACAATCAGAATTTCGCAGTTCAGAAGAAGAAGAGGAATAGGAATTGAAGTGTTACTCGTGATTTGAAGGTAGTTTGAGCTTCACCGATCCGTTACCTTTTGTTGTGATTCTTTGAACTATTGGTACTGTTGTGAAGAACTTTTGATTTCGATCTGTTCGGTGTGATTTTCGCATCCCGTCGCTTTGATTTGAGCAAGCTTTGATCTTGTGGCTATGGTGTGAACCGTGTCGCGTCTAAGAATGGAGAAGATGACGATACTGATTATTTTTATTTCCCTTTTTCCTTTTCACTTGTTTTTATTTTCTTTTATGTTTTTCTTTTTCTTCTTAAAGAATTTGGGCCGTATGGGCCTTTCAACTTTTTTTTACTAGTTTTTATATTTTAAATAAGAAAACTCTTAAAAAATGATTTGAAAAAAATATATTAATTTGGATTAATTGTTGGTTGTTTTGGATCTTGAATTTTGATAAGATTTCATCAATATCAATGGACTTTGGGTGTCGATTTTATCCACCAAGAGAGGTGATTGATATTGATGATGATTTAATCGATTTAAGATTCAAATTGAGGTTTCTTTTCATTTTAGTTCTCTTTCTTCTTCTTTTACTTTTGATCGCTGAAATCTATGGATCATAGATTGTTGATTATCAAGGTTGTTTAATCTTCATTATTTCAAATCTATGGACGAATAATCATTGAGATAATTCTCCGTACTTTGGAATAGTGATAGATTACCTTTGATTAATTGATAAAAATCTTGATTGTGATGAGATCACTACCTCTTTTCTTTTTGTGTGGCATGTTTTAGGAGAGTGATTTACATATCACTTCTCTAACATGTATTAACACTAACATTTTATTGACCGGCCTCAGATAGTCGTGGTTTCTACATAAACCCGATTACGATTGCTTAACATAGCACTAAAGTGTCCCTTAATCGGAAAATGATCATTCGTGGCTCAAACATATGTTTAAAAGTCCAAGTATGATTAGTTGCTTGTCTTAAGTCCAATACCTATTAAAATCATTGATAGGAGGCTTTGATTCTATCAATCCTCTAATGAGTTTTCATTAACCTTGGTCTAAGTGCAAGAATTAATCATCATTGATCATATGTTCTAACCACTAACCACTAATTCATTAAGAATATCCTTGTTTAATTTTGTTTATATTCTCTTCTTACTCCTTATTTCTTACTTTTATGTTTCTATATTATCATTTCATATCATATCTTTGTTTATGTTTATGTCATTTCTCTTTCGTCCACTTGGACCATACCTTGTTCAAAATACTAATAAAGGATAAAAAATCTCTAAAAGACTTGGTGCTATTAACTTTGTGGTTGTGATCTTGAACTACTCTTAGACCCTGGACTTCTTGGACCTTTGGACTTAGAATTAGGGCTCTCATTCCTATGCTTGGAGTATTGTGGATCTTAGCCTTTATTTGGCTCGCTCATTAGCTTATGCTTTAAATCAGATGGAATTCTTTTTTGCTGGCTATGGAGTGTGCTACAAGTCGGTTAGATCTTTCTTACCTCTAGCTCTTATTTTGGTTTCTAGGATAGTCACTTCATCTCCTCCCTTTCTTAAATTTTCAAAACTTTCTTCCTCTTTCAAAACCTTCTTGGTTTCAAACTTCAAAACCGCTTTCGCAATAAAGCCTTGACTTTTGTCAAGTGATTTTTTTAAACTTTTGTTCTTCTTAATAAAAGTCAATCAAAGTTAATCATGCTTTGACCAATTTCAAAAGACATAAAAAATACAAAAACTCATCAACTCTTTTTGTGCCTTTATGCACTTTTTCACTTTAAAACTTTTTCATAAAGTTTAGACATGATTCATTTCTATAGTTGAGATGTAATTCTCCTATTCCCCATATTATTAAGACTTTGACATTTTCCACGTTGATGTTGAGTGATAGTATTGTTGATAATCCAAGCAAATCCTCCATCTTTATGCGACGCAGATGTTGTCTTAATACTCGTGGGTGAATAGTCGCAGTTTTCTCCTTAAAATGATGACTTGTCTTTACATCTAAAATCAATCAAAACCAACAAATTTTTGTCATTTGTACCACGAACTACGGGGTTTTGATCCCATATTGCACTTTGTGGGTACGTAGGCATGAGGCGATAAGTCTCTCCAAACACAAAAATCTAAAAAAATAATTCTCTTCTCAACTCCCCAATCTCTTTTCAAACAAACCATTTTCAAACCAAAAAACGTAAATATTTCAAAGGGCTCCTATAGAGTACTATAGACGTTTGGGGTGCTAACACCTTCCCATTGCGTAACCAACCCCCTTACCCCGATCTCTGTTTCTTGTTCTTGTTTTAGAACTCTTTGGTTTTGTTCGCTCTTTTTCCTTTCCTTTATTTGGATAAAATAAAAGTGCGGTGGCGACTCTTGTTTTTTTGAGCTAAGTTAATTAATAACTTACGCTCACGATTTTTACCGCTACACACGGCAACTTGTTGGGGAACTGGTCACACGGTAACCAGGGAAAAGTCTGATTTCAAATCTCCGTCAGGATGATCATCTAATTTTGCTGTAGATATCCGTCCTCGATTCATCAAGGGGCCGCTGGTCACTCGGTAACCGGCAATACATGGTTGATTATGCCGTCAGGCATTCTGCGTCATAGCAGAAGAATTCCTCGGGACTCATCAGGTCAACAATCATGTTGATCATGCCATCAGGCATTCAAAGAAAACTGTCGGGCATCAGTCGGACTTCATCAGGTCAACAATCATGTTGATCATGCCATCAGGCATTCAAAGAAATCTGTCGGGCATCAGCCGAACTTCAACAATCATGTTGATCATGCCATCAGGCATTCAAAGAAATCTGTCGGGCATCAGCCGGACTTCAACAATCATGTTGATCATGCCATCAGGCATTCAAAGAAATCTGTCGGGCATCAGCCGGACTTCAACAATCATGTTGATCATGCCATCAGGCATTCAAAGAAATCTGTCGGGCATCAGCCGGACTTCAACAATCATGTTGATCATGCCATCAAGCATTCAAAGAAATCTATCGGGCATCAGCCGGACTTCAACAATCATGTTGATCATGCCATCAGGCATTCAAAGACAACTGTCGGGCATCAGCCGGACTTCATCAGCAAGTCGGGAATAGAATTCTTGGTCAATCATGAGCCAATTGGGAATATCTAAACCTCTGCCATCAGGCACTCCGCATTAGCTGAGAGAACTGCTTCATTAACACGGTCAGACTTCAATCATGTAGTCTTCGGGGGGTTTTCAACTTCGCCGTTCAAAAACCTGCTGGGGATGTCGCATCTCCGCTGGGGATTCTGGAGAACTATCAAGTAACTCCGCTTTGGGGATCCAGAAATCATTCTGGATGAATCAAATCTGCTGAGGGCTTCAAGAATCATCTTGGACACATAACTCCGCCGGGGCCTTCAAGAATCATCTTGGACTGATAACCATGTTGGAGCTTTCAGGAATCATCCTGAACAAACACTCTGCCGGGGACTCTAAGTATTAACTTAAGCAACCACCCTGGCGACTGCACTGGGGGTCTTAAAAATGATCTTAAGCAAACGACCCTGCTGGGGAATTCAAGAATCATCTTGAACCGAAGACTTCGCTGGGGACTTCAAGAATCATCTTTAGCAAGCGACTTTGTTGGGGAGAATTTTAGGAATCATCCTGAGCAATCGATTCTGCGGAGGAACATCTGCAAAACAAGAACAGCGGCGACCTGGCTCATGTCTCGTATGCATATGCTTTGACAATGACGTAATCCTCCACACGGTGGAAATGCTACGCGTTTTCAGGGTAAATGCTATGTAATCATGCAACATGCTATGGCCCCATCAGCAAAATAAATGCTGAAGGGAAAAGCCTCCTGTCAAGGAGAAGAATTCACACCAATCTCAATTGGACTCCGCCTGGGGAAATGATCTTCAGCTGACTGATGCAGGGGAACGAAGCTCTACGAGAACCTGAACCTGCTCATCTGGGTATTCAGACCACAAACTGTTGAGGAAAACGATGTCAATCGCAGAAATAAACTGCGCGACCTTCACGGCTACTTCCCTGGAGATAACGACTCTGGCGGGGAAACACAGCATCAGCTATTCCACTCTACTGGGGAAAACCAATCATGGCCTGAGCGGCTTCCAAGGATTCGGCTCTCTTTGGGATCTGCAAACTCGGCTGAGGAAGGAGAAATCATTCTGCTTCGGGGGAGAGTACGACTCTGTGGGGAATCTCAATTCCGCTGGAGAATTCAGTCTGGCACCATCAGTTGTTGCGCACTTCAGTGAACAAATAGTTTCCTACGAGACCTGCACTTGTGACCCGGTGCTGGGGGATGAACACACGCTTCGGCGCTTGACTCAGCTGGGGAGATGGTGATCCTTCAGGATACCTCTGGTTGGGGGAGAGAATCTTCTCTGCCTGGGGGGATACATATCAATGCTCACGATCTCGCATTCAGACTCTGCGGGGAGATGCTGCTGCACTCTATTGGGGATATCAATCCTGATCTGCTGAGGGTAATCTTGCATACGCCTTACGGAGACTGACCCTTCTGGGTAACACCTGCTGGACTATCAAGTCTGATGAGGGATACATGTGTATCAACACTGCTGGGGATATCAATCATTAGCTGCTCATTATACAACTCTGTTGGAGACGCACTGATCCTATCAAGAACACACCTCTGGCGTCTGCGGAAGGTAACAATCGATCACTGAAATTGAATCTCACTTCACTGAGGAAAACAACCCTGAACGGTCTTTTGAACATCCTAAGCCCTTATAGGGTACGAAGCGGTCTGCTGAGCAATAACTTTTCTCTGTCTGACATCAAAATCGACTCGTCTTGAGATTACTCAGTGATGGAATCAACGTCGACCTCTGCCTGAGGGATGAGTCAATGACCTGGACTCGGAGAGGGAAAAGGAGTCCAACCTTGACTCTGTGGGGATACCACATTGCATCAGTCCAACTGCTGGGGAAATAAACCCAAATCTTTCGGTCAGGGAAAGCTTCAGTCTCACCCACTTAGGAAAGTAGCACATCAGGCTAATCAACATTCAATGCTTGGGATGGCCATACTCTGCCGGGAATATCAATCTCGCCCTGCTGAGGATAATCTTGATCCTACTCTGATAAGGGATAAATGCCATCTCAATTTGCTGCAGTCTCAAACTGATCAGGGGAAACAATCTCAAACTGTACGTCTCTGCTGAGAAAACAATCCTGATTCAACAGCATCAACGCAGGGAATACAGAATACCAATCATGGAGCTGGGATCACTCGAGCCTTGTGTCGGGGAATGTGACAACCTACGAGTCACTAGGAATCATCGGGCCAGGTACAATTAGGCTTTTTCTGGTTTAGGGATAGGTTTTATGGTGATATGGATTTATTTCTGGTTACCAACAAAAGTGGATTTGAAAGGGAAATACTAGACGAGAACTAGCATTCGAGGGTATACTACCAGACGAGAACTGATAGCAAAATATGTTAGGTTGTCAGACGAGAACTGACTTACGGTTTGGATATCAGACGGGAATTGATTTCTGGTTTGCCAGACGAGAACTAGGCTTTAAAACTGTGTTGGCCAGACGAGAACTGGTTGAACAATAGGTTACAGAAAAGGTGACCAGACAGGGATGGTTTCTGGTTTGGATTTCAGACGAGAACTGATCTCCAGTTTGCCAGACGAGAACTAGTCTTTAAAACGATTCAGTTACAAGGTTCAGCCAAGTAACTGGTTAGGCTGTAGGATAACAATCCAATGGCAGCAAGACTTCTTCAGAAGGTTTGGGTTTTTTGGCAGGGTAATGACACGATTCCCCAACACTCAACTCCTGCTAGGGTGAACAAACTCATTTGAACAACTTGCCCCAGTGCAATTCAACTTGCCCCAATCCGACTCTTGGGAAAATTCATTCTGAACAGAAAACAGTCGGCAACAAGACAATCTTCAGATGACTTGCCCCAATATCTGTACAACGGAAGGATTCATCCTCAATCAATCAACTCTCAGCATGGTTGGTTTCAATATACTGCTGAAGTAGCTTGCCCCTGAACGAGCGGTGAGCGACTTAACCTGTTCTGATCGAACACTGGAGGGATCTGCCCTCAAACCACAAGAGTTCTGGATAGCTGCCCCTGATAGGGTCTCGATAAGATCCACTTATGATCAACTGCTTCTCATAATAAACCGATGATTCGAGACTTGTCCTCAGACAAACTGATTTCAAACTCACAGGACGTCAATGCCCCAAATTCACAAGGCTTCGCAGTATACCATTCTGATCCAGACTGCTACGATTCAGTCCTGACTGACTATTCCCTGTTGGAGTTCCTTCGTATCAACTACTGACCTGCAATTAAAATTGTTTATTCACGAATGGTAATTTTAATGCAGTGTTCATGCAGATTTTGAAAAGATGTACTGTCACTTATTTACGTGTCATGATGGTGAGTGACGAATGAACCAAAGCGTTCAAACGTAGTGCTGATTCGATTAGTGAAAAATGCAACAAGGATATGATTAGAAAATCATGTAGGAGTCAGGTTACTCAACCTTATCGTAATGCGCTTTCAGAATAAACCCTGCCTCAATTAGGTCTTTTAAGGGTTGTATCATGGTCGGGTTCACGGTTCGTGAAACAAAGGATATTTGGCTCAAATTATGATTTGTACCCACCCCTTCTACGTGATGATCTCCGATCCTAAAGTTCAGTTAACTTGGATCGAGCGCTCGCCTCTTCGAGAGGTATGTTGAATATTGGGAACAACTGGTTAAAGAATTCACAAGGTGTTTCGGAGTAACAGTTACTCTTCTTTCGTTTCGGCGTCTGTATCTACACGACTTTGTCCTTGTTCGAGTATTTTTCTTTTTATATCCTTTCTTTTTCATTCTTTTGATTCCCTACTTTTTGCCTGGACTGACTCTTTAGAGTTCTTTTCGATTTTTCTTTTTAGTCCAGTGGGATGCCCTAGTTTTTGCCTAAGTATTTGCCCAACATCTGTCAGGACTGCATTGACCACAACTCCTTCTTCAGCTTAAAAGCTACAGAGAGATTCGATTTCACCAGCCTGACCGCCTGAAACATTCTGGATTCTTCCAGTCTTTACACCATACTCGATGCGCTCTCCTGCCCTTACCAATTCAGAGAAATTTGGTGCAACTCCAAGCATTCTTTCGAAGTACGGGCTCTGCAAGGAGTTTACGAACATGCCTTTTAACTCTCGGTCTAGAAGCGGTGGTTGCACTCTAGCAGTAAATTCTCTCCATCTCTGAACATACTTTCTAAAAGGTTCATTGTTCTCTTGAGACAATTCTTGCAGTTGCATGCGACTAGGAGCTTCATCAAGATTGTAGTCATGCTGCTTCAGAAAAGCATTGGCTAAATTTGCCCATGATCGGATCTGATCACTCTCTAACTGCATATACCAACTCAGAGATGCCCCAATCAGACTATCTTGAAAGCAGTGAATCATCAGCTTGTCGTTGTGCACAAACAAAGTCATTCTTCGGCAGAACATCACCAAATGTTGCTTCGGGCAACTATCTCCTTTGTACCTTTCAAACCTCGACATTGTGAACTTCGGAGGTAACACTAGGCCAGGAACCAGACACATGTCTGCAGCACTAGGGTTAACAGCGTCTTTACCTTTCAAGGCTTTGAATCTTTCATCCAATGCACGAAACCTTTCAGCATACACAGGAGCTACGGGGTCTTCAGACTTTGCTATCGGGACCTCTCTTCGGGACTTTGGCACAGGGAAGGCAAAACCCTGGTAGTCTGAGATATCAACAGAAGGAGAACGCTCACCTCGGACAACAAACTGCTTACGTAGACCTCGGTCTTCAACAGATGGTTGCACAAGCTGAGCTGCAGTAAGGTTGTTCACTTGCGGAAACTCTTCGTCATGTGTAGATCCATACCGAGGATTAGACGTCATAGTGAAACCTGACAAGGTATCAACAAACTGGAAGCTGCTCTCTGACATAGCTACCGACAACTGTCAACTGACTTCACTGCTTGACTCTGATCAGATCTGCTTCAGCCCCCTGGTCGTCTTCAACACTCACCTTCAGAATCAAAACAACGGCTGGATAAGAGCTCTGACTAGCTGGCGAATGACATGCAATATGATGCAGGAATGCTCATGCAAATGCAATGCAAGATGCAGCAAACACGGGATCACAGCCCCCACGAAGCTTTGATTGCTGTTGCGCTGCTGACGGGATAAGTCTGCTCTGACGAGAGAAAACCAAGATATCGGGTAGGCTGGAAGTCAAGTTTCCTGCAAAAACCCTCCCACTCACGGGTATGGACCTAAACTGACACAAGTTCGGCATCCTATGCGTTCATCAGCGTCACAGACTTTCAAGAGGGGTGATACGATACCCAGAAGGTGTGGCATCACCAGCTCATGAAGCGGCCTCACTTAGCTGAATCACAAATGATCGGTCCCCAGAGTCGACAATCCACCAAACCAGTAACCGTCTCAACCCAAAGGGTTGAAAGAGAAGCCAACCGGGAGAACCTCGTCTGAGCGTGGATTTCATGAGACACTAGTGCCTACAAAGCAAGCACGCGCCCACTAATTTCCACAACTAATTCTATGGTGCACTCAAGCCTGGGTCTGGCTTCTCACTCATCAGAGCTCCCATCCCACAACAGCACAATAGCAACAGATAATATTATAGTGCGGGAAATGTAAATACATCAGTAAAATACAACATAAAGGTAAATACCCACAGACACGCAAACAAGCACTAGGATTGACTCTCTCAGGGGACGTTGGATCCGCAAACTGACTCGCTCACGGGACGTTGGATCCCTAGGACACTATCAAGTCCCCAGCAGAGTCGCCAGCTGTCGCTTCCGCGAAAATAAGGTGCTGGCAAAACAGAAGAGTCGCCACCTTTCGTTATTTATCCCTCGGAGCGGGAAAGGAAACGATCGGAAAAACCTAACGAAAAAGGGTAAGACAAGGTCGTCGCAACCATTGTCTGGGTTCGGGAGTCGGTTACGCAAGGGGAAGGTATTAGCACCCCTCACGTCCATCGTACTCGATGGGATCCACGCTTGCTTGGTTGTCTACGGGTGAAAAACAATCTATCTATGGCTGCTAAATCTAAACAGAAAGAAATTGACTCGATAGAGCGTCGCACTCTATGCCTACATATTCTCATCAGAGAACGAGAAATCAGAGTCTACGTAGTTCGGGAAACTACGGGTTAAGTTGCTCGGCAAGACGTCGCGTCTTGGGCCTACGTATTCTCATCAGAGAAATCAGAGCATGACGTAGTTCAGGCTAACTACAGCTATACAAGGGTGTTCTCAGTCACACGGGGGTGAGAGATTAAGTTGACGATACTAGCGTGCGCATTCTAGAAGTTAGGTGAACGTTGCTCGACCATTGGAGACTTAGGCGTACCTGTTTGCAGTAGAACGAACGTAGTATGTCGAGTTTCGAGGTATGGGAACCTACGGGAACTAGAACTACGGTCTGGTCTCAAATGCACTCGGGCAAGAGAAAAGGATAACATCAGTCATCAGCGGGAAAGTCTCGATCGCACAGCAGCGAGGAGAACAGAAAGTTAGTTGTTAGTGTGCTCGCTAGGATATCGCATCCTATGCCTACATATTCTCATCAGAGAAAATCAGAGCAGCTGTAGTTCGGCTTATCTATGGGTAGAACGGGGACCACAGCACAAATCTCATTTTATTAATATTCTGAAAGAGTACAATGATTGAGTACAGGCAAATAAACTCCTAAAAAATCCTATCCATCTATCATGGAAAATCTAATGGAGAATAGTCCCCTAACAAGTGGACATTTAAATCTACTTCTAAAAGGCGTAAAAAGTCCCCTAACAAATGGACATTTAAAACTACTTCTAAAAATGTAAAAATAAACTCTATGTAGAAATTATATCCTAAAAAGAAAATTTTAAAAATACTATTATTTTTTATATCACTATATTTTCCATTACATATTTTTGTATCACATATTCTTTCCTTTAAAAAATCTAAACAAATGAATATAAAAGAAAATTATGAAAAAAGACAAAGGGGGGTGCAAACTGCAGAACCAGAGGTACAGGCAGCAAAATAGAGCAGAGTTAGGGCCCAGCCCAATAAGGAAATTCTGAAAAACAAAAACAGGGGACAGGGGTGAAGAAAGTGAACCGGGGGTGCTGCAGAAAACGGACAGGGCCCGGCCCAACTACACACTCAGACAGGGGAGGGTGTTAGAGGAGAAACAGAGGGTGTAGCCAGAAAAACGTACAGGGCCCAGCCCACACTAATCCAACGGGGGGGGGGGGGGAATGGAAAAAAAGAAGGTGGATCAGCAAAAAAACAACGGGCTTAGGGAAGCCCAAACCCCACGATCCACTCACCTTGTCCACTTCTCAGAACATCAACCAAAACCCTAATACCTTCTTTTCACTGTTCACGCAGTCACCTTCTTCTCGCCCTCTCTCTCGTTCAAGCTTCTCCCCTCGTCTCCCTCCATCTCTCTGAGATCAAACACAATCTCAAAACCATGTGCAAACAAAACTCAACGGAATCCCCTACAACTAAACCAGACGACGAAGATGAGTATCCTGAAGGTTCTCTGAAGACGATGAATCTGAAGAGAGAATTTCTGGAGAGGAAGAACCGGGTGGACGACGAAGATCTCTGAAGATCTTGAAGAAGACTTTGACGAACAACTGGTAATTGCAGATCTGATGAGCGTTTGGGACGAAGGTGTTCTTGGATCTGGAGATTCTTGAGGATGAAGGTGCTTGATGGAGTTTTTCTGGAGAATGATGAAGATTGTTGTGACTTCTGGAAAGTTGCATGCGAAGATAATGACGAAACTGAAGATTCGTTGGGGCTTCTGGAAAAAACCTGAACGGAGATGATGAACACTCTTCGCCGGAACAAGTCGTTGAAGGTTTGTGGATCGAAGAAAGCCATCAGAAAGTTGACGATCTAGCAAGTTGTTCTTAAGAACAAAGAAGGTTGAAGCTCTTGGATTAAGATCTTGAAGAAGATCCACGCAGATCTGGAGATTCCAGATGAAGACTGATGAACATTCAAAGCGTAACTGGGAAAACGGATGGATATTGGTGAACGGATGAAGTTCTCGAACATGTGATGATGACGATGATCCAGACCTTGAATGTGTTAGAGATTTCTGGAAATTCCAGATGAATCAATGAAGAACATTGTTGAACCTGGACGAAGATCTTGAAGATCTTCTGGAAAACGGTTGAAGATTGATGGTGATTTCTGGAAATCGGTTGATGAACATGATGTTGTTGGTGAAGATCGGAGAAGAAAGATGAGTTTCTGGTGTTTTTTATGTTTTCCGGTGGGTTGTTGCGGTGGTCGGAGATAGTTAGGAGATAGCCGGCGCGGCGGTTGCATGGCCGGCGGCGGGGTCTCCAGTGAGGGATGGTGTGAAGACAGGTGTTACGCATGCAGCATGGGAGGGAGACGGTGAAGCCAAGTGGCGTGAGGTGCAGAACGTGTGGCGTGATGAAGTCGCCACACGTGGAGGGTGAGGTGGTGGTGTGGAGAGTGAATACGTGGCGTATGGAGGAGAGGAAACGTGGATGGAGTGGGAGACTGAGAATGAAACTCGTGGATGAAATGGGAGAGGAAAACGTGGCAATTAATGGGGACCATCTGAGAATGCACGCGTGGCCTTTTATAGAGATGACACCTGGACTGGGGTTTGTGGCTGGGCCTCCAAAATAGGACACATGGCCCACCGAAAATGGACTCAGACTAATTAACACAATTAAACACATGATTAATACCTAGTTAAACTAATGATTAAGCCTAATTAAACACAATTAAATGCTAATGAAAATTAAAACTAATCTAATCCTAATTAAATCTAATAAGACCCTGATTAACATCTAAACAAATGAGATTAAAATCTAATTAAACTCTATTAAATCCTAATTAAGAGGATTAACCTAAAAAAAAAACTCTATTAATCTCTAAACTAATAAAAACACTATTAATTTCTATTAATTCCACTAATTCCTATACAAACAAAAATAGAAAATTCTACTAATTCTATTTAAAAACTCTATTAAAAGAATTTATTCTAAAATCTATTATCTAAAATGATTAAAGAATTTCCTAGAAAACGAAATTAAACTAAACTATATAAAAAAACAATTAATATCTATTAAAAAATCTAACTAATACCTAGAAAAATCAATTAAATCCCTAAAAATTCTAGAAGATAAGGGGAAAAATCTAAAAATACCGAGGAAGCCGATTAAATCGATTAGCGACTATATCGAAATAAACGGTAAAAAACCCGGACACCGAGATGTCCTCAAAAACAACAACGAGAGCTGAAAACACCAGGACGAGCACCAATTCTCAAAATACGTCCTCGTATTGGCCTGAAATGCTTGAAGCGTGATCAGAGGGCTGTAATCCCGATAAAGTCAATCTGACTGGAAAAAATGCAATGTACGTGGTATGCAAAAATGAGTCGAAACATGAGCCAAATTGCGATAAGTAGTTGGTCAAATTTTGGGGTGCAACAATAAGGTTATGCCTTTCGGTCTTAAGAACACTAGAGTTACATACCAATGGGCCATGGTGGCATTATTTCATGATATGATGTACCAAGAGATTGAAGTCTACGTCGATGACATGATTACTAAATCTCAAAGCGAGGAAGATCACCTTGAGCGTTTGTTAAAATTCTTCAAATGGCTTAGGAAGTATCAATTGAGACTGAACCTCGGCAAGTGTACTTTTGGGGTAAGATTTGGCAAGTTACTCGGTTTCATCGTTAGCCAACATGGAATCAAGGTGGACCCCAAAAAGGTAAGAGCCATTCAAGAGATGTCTACACCATAAACCAATAAACAAGTTAGAGGTTTCCTTGGAAGATTGGAATGTAGTTATTTTCATGGGGAAGCTCTTGTTAGGCTGACTTGAGGTCATAAATGAATATTGAATTGGTCGGAACAAAGATTTCTAAGTTGAAAGGCCAAAATTGGCATTTTGAGTTATTCCGCCCATGCCTCTTCCTAAAGATCTTTTGCTATAAATAGAACCCTATTCTTACATCCCAAAGAACCAGTTCATTTCTAGAAACCATCTAGAACACTCTCCCTCACTCAATCACCAAGTTTGTGCAAGTTGCCACCAAATTTGCAAAACCCTCTAAAATTTGTTTTGCATTGTCACTTCCAAAACCTTTTCCAAACACTTTCCAACTTAAAAAACACTCCAAACACATAACAAATGATGTCTTAGAGCTGTCCAAGGCCTCATTTTAGCCATAAAAACATCCAAGCCAAAAGTCAACCTTCGAAAGCTCATTTGTTGACTTTTTTGCATTTTGAAAGGCAACCTTCAAACCATTGAACTTCCTTTGAGCTCCAAGAACACGCATACCTCACATGTAACATATACAAACTATCCATAATCAATTCATGCTTCTGTAACGAGATTTGAGCAAGTTTGCTTTAGAAATCTTTGAATTTTTTGTTGTTTTCTTCACTATCAAGGCATTATGTCCACTAGCTTGCTTGGAGGTTACTTTGAGAATATTCACATCATCCTTGGAGCACTTTTAGACCATCAAAGAGCTTGTAGGATCTCTGGTTTTCTTGCTTCCCAAGTTTGCATCACAAGGCTACAAGAGGTAAGCCCAAAACTTGCATTTCACATGCCATCTTGAGATCTAGCCATGATTTAGTATTTAACATTACTTAGACATGTCTTATGTATGTTATGTGTCATGTATGAACCTTTTCTTGCAGCAAAAATATGTTGTTTTTGGACTGTCAAATTTTAGGTCACAAACTAGGCCCAACCTAGTCACTTTTTGCATTTTGATTCCAATCTGCCAAACCACTTGTGCATTTCTTGATTTCTCTTATGCCAACCTTTATATATGATGTATATGTGATGTTTGTACACTTTTTTCACAAAGCACACCACTACACTATGTTGTTCACATGTTCTTGCTTTTGGTTGTCACCAAACTTGCCCTACCATTGGTGCTATCGGGTTTTCTTGTGGGTTCATAGTATGAAAAACAAATTGTACCATTGAACTTATTGTTCAAAAATACACAATTTTCACTTTTGTTTCACCTCATTTGGCTAAGTTTTGACTGAGTTCCACTTCTTCATGCAAATGGCCTTAAGTTGCCTTACCTTGCCTTTACCTAATTTTGCCCTCTTGGTGCACCAACTTTCCATGATCATAACTTGCTCATTTTTTATGCTATTGATTACATTCTTTTTTAAAACTACTTATTAACATGTCTACTTTCATTTAGTTGAGAAATAATTCAAGGATTGTTATCCTAGAAATACTTTGGTCTACTTGAATAACATGTGTTTTTTAGGGTTTTTCCATGGTGTTCTTGAACTTTTTCAACATGTAACTTGACTTTTCCTATGAGAATTGTCTTGTGTGATTAATATTTTTTTCTTAACATGTTTAAGTATTAAAATTTGTTTATTTCATTGTATTGCTATGTTCATGCTTGCTTTTATGGATGCATACATGTGAAAATGGCCTGTTGAACTTCATTTGTGACCTCTACCGTGATTCTTGATGTTGTAACCTCTTGGATGTATTTACCATGTATGATTCTACTTGCTTATGTGTATTTTTAGAACCATAATATGTTTAGGGTTTGTTTCTTGCCTTTGTGAATGCTTGAATGTGAATGATATACCTTGAACTTCTTTGTGATTCATAACATGATTCTTGATGTTGTAACCTCTTGAATATGTTTTTTATGCCTCTTTCTACTTATTTATGTGTCTTGTTAGAACCATAAAATTCTAGGGTTTGATTTTTGACTTGGTGGTTACCATGAAACTTGCTTAATTTCCCTTATGAATCCATCAACAAATACTTGAATTGTTGTAACATTTCTTGTGTTTCTGCTTATTAATTATTATCAATATATGTTTAAATGGTCTTATGTTGTTAAATCTGATCTCACTTGATCCTTATAACATGCTTGCTTCAAGTTGCAACTTGTTTGCATCAATCTTATTTGAATGTTATAGATGAACTTGTTGTTGTTACACATGTTCTTTACTTGCATTGGTGGTTGTTACCTCTATGCTTTTATGTTGATCTTGACTATTGTTCATGTTGTTACATGTTCTTGCTTACTTATTTTACTTTGCTAAGTCTTCCCCAAGTGATGGAACTTGTTAGTTCTCATCCAGTTGCCTCTTTCTCCTATTCCAAAGGAAGGTTTCTCTATTGACCCCCAGGGTCATAGGTAGCTCATTACCCTCCCTTTTGACTTTGTTAAGTCATCTTAAACCCTAGCTTAGTTGAGTTAAAACCTACTAGCCATTATACTTTTCTTAAGTCTAAAAGACCCACCTTTACTAGGAGTGTTCTTCAACTAGAACCCTAGGTTAGAGTTTGTCAACTCTATGTAAGGATCATTATCATGATTACTTACTCCCCCTGGCATTTGTCAAAATCAATCCTCTTGAGTGTACAACTTAAAATAGAGAGTTTTGTTAAACTCTATGAAAGCATTGTTATGTTTGTTCCCCTTTGAACCATGATCATAATCAATTGTTCATCCACCCTCAGTGAGGTAAACTACGATTGCTCTGATTCTATCCTAGTTAGGATACGTAGGCAAAAGTTGTGATGTCTTTGCGAGCAAACATAGAAGCATCGACCCTACGTCTTTACCTCAAAACCCTAACCTTGATCCCAAACCATAGCAAGCAACTTAGCATACAAACATACAAAAGGTTCCTGTAGAGTACTACAGATGTTTAGGATGTGAAATACCTACCCTAAGCATAACCAACCCCCGATCCTCGAATCTCTTAGCGTTGTTGTTACATTGCGCAAAAGGTCTTTCTTTCTTAAATCAAAGCTCGGTTGTGAATTTAATGAATTAAGATTCAAGTTAATCAATAGCTTGACATCATGGTTCTCACCGAAACACTTACCATGGATGATTATATGTTTATAAAGGATTAAGAAAAGTGAGGAAAACCATAATGGAATTAATGATATGTGAGTGCGTGATGAAGAACACCTTCGGAATTGGAGAGATAATCTAATGGGGATATGAAATGGTGATGTGATACCATGAACCAACCAAGAATGCTTAGTAAAGTATGATAGTGGCTTATAATGCCTTGATATGTTTGTAAACTACTATGATTGATTATATTTAATATGATGTGCTATTATATGTGTTTCATGTATGACATTATGTTATTCCATATATGTATATTGTTTGAATGTGATTGTGTGATAACATGCTTAAAAGACTATAAGAATGGTGAGGAAACCCTTGATATTAACTAATGAAATGAATTAGTACGGTGATTAGGCCATGATGAATAACATAGATGGCAATGCTTGTGCAAGGATACCTAGGTGTGTATCATTGGCAAGTAGTTGTCTAGTTGTGAGGAGAGCTTTGTATGAAACATGTATGGTTTGTGATGTTTATGGTTAAGGTGAATGTAATGCCTTGTGATTGTCAAATACAATCATGCTATCCTTAGTGATTATATAAGCGAATGGTGCATATGGATAAAGAGACTTGTGATGGGTTACAACCCATGATAAGTGACAATTCGTAAGGTTGATGTTATCCCTTATAATCTGAATTCATTCGATGTTATGTTATACTTTATCACGTAGTCGGAAATAATCTCTTGAGATGTGTCATTTCAATGGCTAATTTCTGTAAAGTTAACAAGGATTCTTCAGAAGAAGGAGTAGCAAGATCAAGTAATTATCAACTCTAATGTAATATGCAGATTTTCTATTGTAGGTTGTAATTGTAAAAGACTTAAGATTTCTTACCATTGAACATATTAGAAATCTTAAGAGCTTTAGGCCTTTGTTATGGTGATTTCTTGTACCTCCAATGCTTATATCATGCACACCTTGTTCTCTATTCTGCTGAGCCTTCAGTAGTTTAGATTAAGTCTCTTGCTATGTGCTTGAATAGAAATCTTGTCTCATTGGGATTCAAGCAACAAGTCTCGAGCTAAGATGCTTGAACCACGTAAGTTTAATTGCTTAAGTGATTAAGCTATGAAAGTCTTATTCAACTAGTTTGATTGAGCAAGGGAAAGTTTCTGTCTGAGGGGAATGAGCAGGAAGTCTTAAGTGCTACTTGAGCTAGGAAGTCTCAGTCTGAATAGCCAGAAGAGTAGGTGGCTTGGTCAGAGGATGTGAGCAGAAGTCTTAGATATGTGCTCTAAGCAAGTACTTGTCTCAACTAGAGGACGTTTGGAGCAGTTGGCTCGGTTAGGGGGTGTGAGCAAGGCAAGTATTAGACATGTGCTCTAAGAAAGAAAGTCTTAGAAGGTTGGTCTGAGCAAGTGTAAAAGACTTATGTAGATGTATATGCTATGGTAATCATGAAGTGGTTATAATGAAAATCTCTTTTGAGGCAAGGGGACTGGAGTACTCTCGTTAAGGGAGGAACCAAGATAAATTTGTTGTGTCTTCTGCTGTTATTTTTTTACTTATGTTATATCCGCTACCAATGAATTAATAAAAAATATGAACACCAAATTTGATTCTGAAACTCTGATCAGAAGTTAAATTAAAGAAAACGCGAAACACAATTCAACCCCCTTCTTGTGTACCTTTCACACCTTTAATTGGTATCAGAGCCTGGTTTGTGGTTAACACTTAACAGTGGTGCAGATAATGATCCAATAAGAAAAGTATAATTCTTATTCAAGAAGGAATCAAGTGCCACATGAAAAATATCATACGACTTTTCCTACCATATTCAAAGGATGATTCCACTGAATTTAAATGATGGAAAAGCTAAACTTAATTTTAACTCATTGGTCTTGATAAAGGGTTGCTGAAGGTCTATAGAATATCCTTGAAAGAGGTATTACTATAGAAGTTGATGGTGTAAATATGATCATCTTAAAAATCTCTTTCACCAGCTCAGAAGATGCATATTGAATATCTTCAGAGGTAGTTGCATTATGATAAATGCTCTATCTCACTTCTGAGTATATCAACATCATTGATGTGTCTGATGCTTGGACTATCTTTGAATTCTTGTGCTCAGATTTTTAGGGATCAGTTTTGAAGCTTGAGCAGTTACACTTCATCTAATATTTTCAAGCAAATTTTGAGAAGATTGCTCTGAGACTTAAATCTAAGATCACAATTATTCAGGATGTTAACATCTTGAATCTGCTGTGTTCGGAAGGTTTGTCTTACAGCCTTCAAAGGAAAGAAATGAAGTTATATGATTAAAAAATATTCAACAAATCACCTTCTTAATTTAGCTCAAGTTCTTTGGAATGGCTAATGATAAGAAACTTGGGTTTATTGTTAGAAGAACTTCCATACTGGTTGGATGGATTGTGATATTTGTTGACAGAAGAGTAATTTCAGAAGCTTTTGAAATACTTGAATTTCAACTGATTTCTCATATCTGAAAGCAAGAAGAAACACTACCACAACCTAATATCAGATGCTCTTCCATGTATAAACTTTTGAAGCTTATATTAGTGCAAGATACAGATGAAAAGAAGCATTTGTGCTCTGAAATAAAAATTAAGTATTGAAGAGCAAGAGATGTTGTCAACTCTATCTTGTTTCAAAATATTTGATAATACGGAGTCTGTTCCTTAAGGTGATATCTTAAGAAACTCCATTGCTTCTCGATTGAGGATCATCATGGAAGTTGTTTTAAAAAACATTTCTATGAGAAGTCTTCAATTTCTCTTTAAGTTCTGTTAGCCGTACTAAGAAAATATTTTGATTTTCTTTGTGTCAATTTCTGATAGCTAACACCATCTGGTTTTGAGATTATTAATGATTTTAGAGTCCAAAGATTTAATTCTACACAATGAAATTAGTGAGTCTGCTTAGAACAATATTTTATTTGTAACTTATCTCATTATAGACTTATACTCTGGAGTGGTTTATGATTTTATTATCAGGAAGATACATAAGGTAAGGAAGAGTCTGTGTGTACTTACATGTATGGTCATATAGAAATATGATTATCACAATGCATCTGCTACAAATATTAAGGAAAGAAACAGAGGCATCTTCCATAAGGTTGTTAACAACATTTATTGGAGGAAGAGCCAACAGCCTGTATCAGCGTGATTTTTATCTTGAATGAGGTCGCCATTTTTACACGTGAACTTTTAATTTATCCCAAGAGAAGGATGGTTAAAAAATCTAAATAAACCCGTGAGTGTGTGTAATGCAAAACAATGCACTACGAGATTGAGAATCGGGGTTGGTTATACTAAGGGAAGTTATTAGCACCCTAAGTGTTGCAGTGTGAGTTAGATATCAAGGTATTAGTTAACTTGAATCACAAATCATTAAAATTCACCACTGAGCTTTGATTTATCCAAATGAAAAGGTAAAGATCGAAGAAAACCCTAAGTGTGCTATGTAACAACAAAGCTAAGAGAATCTAAGGTTCGGAGGTTGGTTATATCTTGGGAAGGTGTTAGCATTCTAATTATCTATAGTACTCTATAGGAACCTATTGTTATTATTTGTATTATGTTAAAGTTTTCTTGCTAAAAAAAAGGTTCTAAGGTAAAGACCTAGGGTATATACAAAGTATGTTCGCCAAGACATCGCATCCCGTGCCTATGTATCCTAACTAGGATAGAATCAGAGCATTCGTAGTTCACCTAACTAGGGGTGAGGAACTCTTGATAATGATCAAGGTTCCAAGGAGAATGGTAAGTGTTCATGGCAAGACACCTAGATAGAGTGTAGAGACTCTAATCCTAAGGCAAAGTTAAAAGGGGAGGTAAGAGTAAGTGTTCATAACCATGACACTCACGTAGAGTACGCCGAATCTAATTCTAAGGATAGGATAAAAGGAAAGGAAGAGTCTATGACAAGAACTTACATAGAGTACAATGAATCTAATCCTAAGGCTAGGATAAACGGGTAAGGTATGTGTCCAAGGAAAGACACCTACAAAGAGTGCGGCGACTATAATCCTAAGGCTAGGATAAAAGGGAAGGACCTAAGATATTTCCTAAGTATGACAAGGCAGTCAACAAGAAGGGATCCTTTCCTTTGGAATTAGATTAAACGGAAAATGCTAACCTAATGTTGTCATGCAAAGATTAAGAATCTTAAATCCTTCTTACTTTGAGTTTAATTGAAAATTAAGTCGAGCCAAGAGAGCCTAAGGGAAACATGCAAAAGCTACTAAATAAGCAAAGTAAAGATCAAATGTCAAGATGAGGTAATTAGGAGAAAGCAAAAACACTAAAGCAAAAAATCACACAAAGGATGAATAATGAGCACAAGATATGAACAGGGGAATAGTCTGGAATCGAAATCGTGAGATCTACTTAAAGAAATCTAAGTTACAAACTCGCAAAGTTGTCAACGAAAATCATAGAAATTAAAATGATCTAGGATTAAAACTTAAATCCAAAGTAACTAAAATCTAAACATAAATTTGAAATGATTATTAAATAACAAAATATTTTTGAGTTTTAATTTTTAATTGAAAAAAATAAATTAATTAATCTAAAAAGAACAAAGTTTAAAAAAGTAATTCAAATACTAATTATCTAATTAACACAAAAGAAAAGTTTAAGTAACTATTAAAAATACTAAGTAAAAATTTGATTAATAATAAAAAAAATCAGCAGCCCACAAAATTAAAAAAAAAAATGAGGCATAAGCTCTAGATGACGCAGTCGATTGCTCAAAATGGTCCCATATCATCCTATGGGGGAACACAGAGTCTACCATCGACCCCCTTCTAGTGGGGCATAGTTTATTCAAGCCTTTTATGCATGGATTAACGATGCCACCAATAGGACGTGATCAACCTTATGGTATGCCAACGTCAATATGGCAAGTTTGCACAATACCTCATCAGCATTTGCAGACCTAGTGGTGAATGTGACTTTGTCACTACAAGGATCTGGTTCAGGAATAAACTATATGGGTCAAATTAGCCAACCGATGAGAAATGGATTTCCTACTCAGATGCCAAACATTATCAATAATTATGCAGCAGTGATAAGGCAACAGATGGACGAAAGCAACCGTGAAGTGGTCCAGATGCTTGCCCAACATATAGGGGTTATATTTAATCCCTTAATCTAAAATACTACCCAAACCAATCAACAGTTATCAGCGCAAGTTACGTGAATTACTGACTTCTTTTGTGTTCCACAACCCATTCGACATCCCTAGAGGGAATGGATGGTACAAAATATTGGGGATGGTCTTAGAAGAAGACCCTACAGTTAATCAAGTTAAACCAAATATACCCTAGCCAAACATTTTAAACCAGCGGGAAATAGTCAAACCACCCAGAGTTGAAAAACCAATCTAGAGGGAACCAAGGGTAGTAGTGGTAAATAGAAATTAGAATGTTGATGAAGTAATAAATCAAGTTTGACACAAAGATGTAGCGGTGGATAACAACCTAGCAGCCATGGTCGAAAGGATTATGGCCAGAAATGGGGTAAATATTGGCCTTCATAGACCAAATTATACATCACCTTTATCTGAATATATCTTGCAGTCATATTTACCCTCTAGATAAAAGGTCCCTAAATTCACTAAGTTTTCTGGTGATACTAGTGAGTCCACAGCCAAACATGTGGCAAGATATTTGATAGAGGCTGGAGAAATCGCTAACAATTAAAACCTAAGAGTGAAGCATTTCCCAAGTTCACTCACTAAAAACACTTTCACTTGGTTTACAACATTGTGTCGCTACTCGAAAAAATGCAACGACAGGGAGACGAAAAGATAGACAGAAGAGTCGCCATCGAACTTTATTTATCCCATGAGGGGAAGGGAAAATATCGAGAAAACCCTAGGGAAGAAATGGATAAGATGGTCTCGCGACCAAGAACGAGAACCATTTGTTTGTTGACGTGTGGTAACATTGCTTTAAAGTTTATTGCTAAATGAGTGTGTTCTAGGGGATGAAGAGAAAGGTTTGAAACCGGGAAAGGAGAGGTAAAGGGGGGAAGAAAGGACTTGGTAGGACTTCGCGATCCTAGGCCTACGTATTCTCAACAGATATGAGAAAGTCAGAGTCGACGTAGTTTGGGGAACTATGGATATAGGGGGAAATGTTGTAACATCCCAATTTTCAATAACTGATTAATGGTACTAGTTAATTGGTTTGTGTAAATTAAGAGAATTATTGGATTTAACTGATTTATTCTATTTGGTAGAATAATGTGGACTTACTAGATATTCTCTAATTAGGGATGAGATGGGATATTTTATGAGAAAAGGAATTGGTAAATATTTTGAGAGAAGAAATAGATTGGAGAGAAACCGAAGGGAAGGTTATATGAAGGGGGAGTGGAGCAAAAATGTAAAATAAAAAACATGAAAATAAAGTGGAGGAAGAAGAGAAAGTAGAAGGAAAAAGAAAGGAAAGCTTGGAAAGCTCAAGAACAACTTCTGGCTTCCGATTAATCGAGGTAAGAGTGTAAAATATTGTTATCTTACCAACGTATGTGATTATGTAGGGATTGTTTGGATTTGTTTGGTTGTTCTTCCTCATCTTCCATTCTAGGGCATAATAAGTTTAATCGGTAGAAACCGAGTTTTAACGATTAAAAATGAGGATAAGTAGTAGAGTTTAGTCGAGGAATGTTGGGCTAAGGGTACTGAGACGAGTTGGGATTAAATCGAGTGGATTTCTATGATTTCGGAGTTTTGGGCAGTGGGGAAATTCTGAGTTCGCAGACCCTCGCTAGCATGTTCGCTAGGCGAGAGGGTCGCGAGCACTCGCTGGGCATTCGCTGTGGCGAGCCAGTAGCGAACGGTCCCAGACTTGGGCAGTATGGTTTTGGGTGTTCTTCGCTGGTAGCGAAGGGGATAGCAAGCATTCGCTGTGGCGAGTGGGGTAACGAATCAAGTCAGTGGCTTCTGTTTGCCTTCGCGGGCTTGTTCGCTAGGCGAACAGGTAGCGAGCACTCGCTAGGAGCTCGCTAGGCGAGCATGGTAGCGAGTGTGACAACATGTTGTTTCCTTATGTGTTACATCCAATGGTTGATTGTTTGGTTCAATTATGTTAATCCTTGTATAACATGAATAATTTGTGTATTAATTAGATAAGACGTGCTGTGGGTAGCCTTATGGCGTGAATCCTAGATTGTGATGTATGGCCTTTTGGCAATTATATGTATTGTTGGAATTAAACATGAATGCATGATGAATATGATAATGTGTGAAGTATGCATGAGAATATATGTATGGTATATGCGCATTGCTTGGTAATTGATAATGACGTTGAGAGTATGTAAACATGCGAGATCCTTACTCACTGGGTAGAATGACTAGGTGTCGTTCCTAGTGTAGTAATCACCGGGGTAGAATAACTGTGGAGTTGTTCCTGGTGGGTTATACGCGATGTACCCATAATCCTCGTGAGGATTTGTGAGAGCTGTTGAGTTTGTATGAGTCATATGGTATGTGTATATGATTGTTGTATGAAAGTATGAGATGTGGCCGTTTGGCAATTATGTGTATAATTGTACGTACTTGTGTGGGGTAATGCGTAATTGAATACTTTTGGGTATATGTGTGCATTTTAAGAGTGTGTAGAGTCATTGTGCGTGTGTAGCATCATGATTGCATTCTTGTGTCTTGATTCTGTGGAGGATCTGCAGAAACCTCGCGTGCCCTTGTGGGGTGTGAGCGATGGTTTATTCTTGATCCCGTGGAGGATCTGCAGAAACCTCGTGTGCCCTTGTGGGGTGTGAGCGATGGTTTATTTTGATCCCTAGGAGGATCTGCAGAATCCTCGTGTGCCCTTGTGGGGTGTGAGCGATGGTTTATTCTTGATTCCGTGGAGAATCTGCAGAACGATTGTGTGCCCTTGTGGGGTGTCAGCAATCCTGAAACATCTTGTGCCCATGTGGGGTGTGAGCGATGGGTGAACATCGTAGGCCCAACGGGGAGTTACTTTGGTAACGAGCGATGGTTCCTTTGGTTCTTCAATTGAACCCGCTGAATGAGTCGGTACTGTATTTGCATCTGCATAGAGTCGTGAGTCGGTCTCTATGAGTTGCATTATCATCTTTATATGATGCATTGGTGGAATAAACATGTTATGTGTGTTTATGAATTGATGAATGTATTTAATTAGGAAAACGTATGTTGTGACATATATGACGTTTAAAGTGTATTATGGTGAGAAAATGTGGAACATATGTATTTTGTATTTGTGCATTTATATATAATTATATGCATTGTTATTATGATAATATTTCTCACCCTTTTGCTGGAATGATGTCCTTCATGACATCGTGCAGGTATCAAGGTGTAGTGCTGCTCGTAGTTGCAGGGTCTCTATTGGTATAACTGTTTAGTGGTTTTAGGTTATTGGGTTAAGTCGTGCTCTGGTCATGTAACACTGGGATCATTTGGGTTACGTTTCTGATTTATTTTGTGTTGTTGGCCTCCGTGCCTAAGTGAGGTGAATTATGTGATAAAAGTAAATATTTCTTTTATGAAAAATTGTGATATAAATAAATCTGCTGTTACATGCAAATGAAATCTTGTAAAGTATGATTATTTATTTCAGTGTTATTAAGCATGACATGTGGTTTTTAAGTAATTTGGAAGTATATGTGTGACACCCTTTGTGAATGCAATGTTAATTTTACTCTGATTATGTTTCTTTTTCCGTGGGGTTAGAAAGGTGTTACAAATGTGCTCTCCAAGACATCGTCGTCTTGTGCCTACATATCCTCATCTGGCATGAGAAATTAGAGCAAACGTAGTTCGAGATTAAGGTTAACTGATTTTTTCATGGATGATGTTATCATGCGCATTCTAGCAGTTTAGGCATATTGCTGCTCGACCATTGGAGACTTAGGCGTTACCTTTTGCGGTAGAACAGACGTAACATATCCTTTTTTGTAAGATTATGTTTTATTATGAAATGGTGTGGTGAACGTAGCGTCTTCGTGTTGAAAGACGAGTATCAAGACCACACACACTACAATGAGTATCCTAACACTCGGAGAGGAAGAAGTCTACACTCAATCCTCTCTCTTTAATTCAACACAAAGAGAACTTAATTCTCTTATTAAATTATTTTGGGTTTTGAATGGTTAGTGCTTTTGCGACTGTAAACCCTACGGTAAATGTCAAGCACTCGGGATAGGAGAAGGCCTATGCCTAACCACTCCACAACCATTCAAGTTTTTGTTGTGAAAAGAATTTTGAAAAAGGCACTTGGCACAGGACCAAGGTTTTAGGAGAGCAAGGTGTGGTGAACGGTTACGTCTTCGTATTGAAAGACGAGTATCGAGACCACACATTCTACAGCGAGTATCCCGACACTCGGAAAGGAAGAAGTCTAGACTCAATCCTCTCGCTTTAGTTCAATACAAAGAGAACTTTATCCTTTTATTAAATATGGTGAATTGGTTCAACAATTGTTTGAGAAAATCCTCTTGACGTTGGATCAAGGGTTTGATTGCTTAACAAATTTGAGGTGAGGCGAACAAGGTTGATGGCGATGCACAAGGCAATCGACTTACAAGGTCAAAAAATGGCTCAATGTGAATCGAGAGTTTGTTTTCTTGAAAATAGTTTTTGGAACCAAAGGTCAAAAAATGACCAACAATAAACACGCACAAAAATCATACAAACACAACGGGTTAGTCGGCTTAAAACAACACAACGCACAAAAAAAACGGCATGACTCCTTGAAACAATTTGTTTGAAGGTAAAATATCACAAAAAGTGAAAAAAACAGGGGCCTAACACGGCCAGCCGTGTCGGGTGACACGGCCCGTGTCAGAAGGTCTGGGGGACATGCGCAAAGAAAACTCAAACAGCGGGCTGACACGGCTGCCCGTGTCAGGTGACACAGCCCGTGTCAGCCCTGCTGGGTAAAAAATTGAACTTTTTCTTTGTTTTTCTTTCTTTCTTGTTGTTCCTAAAAAAGGTTTCTTGGTCCTCCTTGGGACCTTACACAAGGTACATAGCACAAACACACTTAACAAAGATAATAAATGGCAAGTACAAAATATAAAAGAGAGAAAGGTTTGAAGGAATGGATACCAAAGAGTTGTTCTCCTTCTTTGTTAAGCCTCCACTGATTTTGGTTAGGTATTTATCTTCCCTCTTCCCTCTATGTTTTAAATGTGCTTCTCCTTAAAGGTTCTCTTGTGTTTCTCTGTAACTCTCTTAAGTTTTCTGGTTTTATTTCTCTCTATTTTTCTGGTTTTTGTTCTCTCTATTTTTCTGGTTTTTCCAGGGTTTCTCTCTTGCTCTCAATATCTCTCTATGTGTTAATGTGTGTGAATGAATGTGTTTGCAGCTCCCTCTCCTCTCTTATCTTAGCACACTAGGGTTTACTCTTCCTTCAAGACTTCAAATCATTACTTAGAAATGTCCAAGGCAACTTTCTTCATGTCACTCTCTTTCTTTCTATTTCCATGTATGTTGCTATGCTGTATTTTCTGCACTATTGCTAGGCCTTTTTTCTCCAGCACTTTGTGTCTTGTGACCTTTTATTGGCTTATGCTTGGACATACCCTTGTGGTCAATGCTACTACATTTTTGACAGAATTTCAAATTCTGATATTTAGATGCATTATCATATGCTATTCCCTTGGTCTTGTAACATGTATAGATTTTGTGATATGATACAAATTGTCACTTCTTGCATAGGGCTGTTTTGGAACATATTCAAATTGCCTATGAATACATGCATAGCCTTGATCTTGAAATATTCCAACATTGAATTAACTCTTAAATATTTTCCTTGCATGTTTGTAAGCACAACGAGGATCATTTGGACTTGATGGGACATGAAGGGTACCATGGCATGAAGTTATTTAGAAGCTTGAATTAAGACTAGAAATAGCTTAATTTTCTAAGAATTACGAAGAGTTTGAAACTTTGTAAGAAACGTGACATTCTTGTAAATATCATGAAATTTCTCTTTGTAAAAAATCTTGAATTTAGTCTTGAATTCCATGAACCTTGAATTTGGAACAATGGGTCTCCCTTATGCTAATCAATTTGCAAGGGATGAAGTCTTGAATTATGAATTGGTGATCTTTGAACTCCACTTGAACATGGAGCTGGAAACAAAGTTGGATGGAAAAAGTCTTAAATTAGGCCTTGCACTTCATGTTCCTTAGGAATATTAATCTTGAATATCCTAATAAAAAGAGGGCAAATTTTGGGGTGCAACACATTGTCAGCGAATTCGATCCACAACTAGACTCAGTTAGAGAAATTGTTCCATGAGCAATTCAATATGGGAGAGACAAAGATAAGTCTAAAATAATTTGCTAGTACCAAGAGGATGTTCTCTGAGTCAATTGATGATTATCTAAATAGATTTCAATTGCTTAAGGAAAGGTGCTTTATTCAAGTTCCTGAACATGAATTGGCCGAAATGGCCGTTGGCGGCCTCGACTACTCAATTAGGAAGAAGTTGGATACCGAATACTTGAGAGATATGGCCCAGTTGGTTGATAGAGTTCGACATGTCGAACGATTGAGGACTGAAAAGGCTAGGGCTAACAAGAATAAAAAGGAAAGGTAGCCTACATTGATTTCAACGAAGATGTGCAAGAAATTAGTGTCGATACCTTTTTCGATGAGAATGAAATAGATCTTGGTGAATTAAAGCAAGGCCCACCATATTCATGTAAAGTTTTAACACCGTTAAGCGGAAAGAATGCATTTGATTCAGAGAAAAATGATACGTTCCCTAAAAGGACCTATACCTTCGACGTCACCGAGTGTGACGAGATTTTTGATGTGTTAGTTAAAGATGGCCAAATGATAGTGCCTCCTAGAACTAAAATGCCTCCCTTAGATCAGAGAAAAAAGAGAGATTTTTGCAAATGTCATAATTTTCTTGGCCATAAAACATCTCAATGTTTTCTTTTCAGGGATCTCGTTCAAAATGCTATTAAGGACGGATGTATCAAATTCACTAATAAGTCCAAGAGCCAGATGAAGGTGAACTCAGATCCCCTCCCAGTTGCTGATGCATACTATTGAAAACCATCCATGGTGAATATGGTCGAAGTTGTTGATGACTTCACCAATAATACTGAAATGGTCGAAGCTACTGATGGCTTCGGTGGAATAGTTGCTGAAGATTTTGATCAAGAAACCGCTAAGGGTTTTGTCCAGATTCCTAGAAACTTCGACTACAGAGTCACTGAAGACTTTGACGAAGAAGCCACTAAGGGCTTCCTGAAGAAGGTCACTGATGGCTTTCAAATTGAAACCACACAAGGTTGCATGAACGAAGCTACTTAAGACTTCAATAGTAGGACTACTAAAGGTCCCAACGAAATAATTTCAATGTGTGAAAATACTGATGGTTTCATACAGATCAACAACAAAACTAAGGCTACTAAGGACCTTAGGAAGAAATTCCAAGAAATGGATATCTCTGCAGGTACTAATCTTGGAGTTGACATGGTTGAGGTGACCAGCGAGTCTACAAGAGAAGTGGACAAATACTCTCTCCAACAAGAAGAATATACCAAAATGGCATATCCATAACAAGAAGAAAATATGGTTGAGTTTCTTCACAGATATCAGCGGAAGATTTCCCAAGTGATGTTGTGTCCTAGATGCAGTGTTGTCTTCGATCGAAAGGCTGCGGAGAATATCCAAGGGATTCGACGGGCGAAGGATAAGAACTACTAGAGAAACTCAGGAAAAAATGGTGCTTTCAACCAAAATGGAGCACCAAAAGGATATAATTAACATGGACCAGGGGTCCGTGTCGACAAGCCATCAACCTTCAAGCCCACTTCAAAGGCCCCCAAGGGCAATTGGGTGAGATCAATGGAGAAAGGAGAGAATATCCATACAAAAAAGGCAAAATTTTGAATTCGAAATAGGATCTTCGATAGCATACAGAAGAGAGTTCCAAGTTTCCATGAAATCAGCCCGACATTCAGAAAATTACAAAGGAAAAAATCCAATGCCAAGGTCTCAGTGGAGACGTCAGCAAAGGAAGCGTAAGGCTAAGAGAGAAGCAGCGGAAAAAGAGAATGATGAGTCTAGTAGCAATGTGCAGATCAAAAAAGACAGAAAGCCTGTCGAGAGGAAAGATGTCGAAAGAAAGTTATTCACAGACCAACAGTAAGATACAAAAGAAATGTCTGACCAAATGTTGGTAGATGATGAAATTATGAAGGATGATTTCGACACGGGATCTGAGCCATCATTCGACATTATCTGTAATGTCGTATCTATTCTACCCAGGAAATATGATAGGGTAACAGAATTGGAAGACTCGGAGGATGAGGTCGAATGAGAAATGGTCGGTCAGAGGCCAGTATGTTATTAAATTTTGAACAATGGTTGTGTCGAGGAACATAATGCGTTCTTTAAAAGAGCAGATGAGGCCATGAAAAATCACTTGAAGCCTTTATTCATGAGAGGAAAGATAGAGAACATGGGTTCAGAGAAATCGTCCATGAAGGAGAATACTTTGAATTTGGCGGTGTTGTCGACCAACATGTCAATATGCAGTAACAGAAAGTTATTCTTCAAACAAGCTTTGTTTAAGTCTGGGTAGTCCATACACATTCTGACATTTCCGTCCTATTTTGCAATAGGCACTATGTTGGACAACCACTGAGGGTATTATGACGTGGCAAGGAACCATGCGTCAATTTGCTTCTGCACTTCTTCTTTAATTTTGATGGCCATATCTAGGCGAGTTCTTCTCAATTTCTGCTTGTTTGGCGGAGAATTTGGCTTCAACAGCAAGTGGTGTTCCACAATATCGATGTCGAACCCTAGCATCTATTTATAGGACCAAGCAAACACATATGTGTATTCGTTGAGAAGTTCTACCATTTTTATTTTAATGGCTGGACTAAACAGTGCCCCAATCTTGACCTCTTTTGTCTTCTTTGGAACCGAGGTTGATCACCTCTATCAGCTCTTTGTATGGCTCAGTGGAGGCTTCTACTTACTTAAGTCGAGAGAACTTTGTCTGCAATTTCTTCTTCCTCTTCATCTTCAGCTTCGAATACTGGGAATTCAAAGTTGGGAGAGGGCATAGGGTCATGTTTTTCAATGGGGTTTTTGATGTTTAATCTGCACACATAATTGATTACTGGATTTTAGAAGGGGATCCTTTTCATAATTGTTGCAGTGAGAATCGTGATATTAAGCTATTGATTTACTTGAATCTTTAATTCTTAAAATTCACAACCGGACTTTAATTTATCCAAAGGAAAGGTCTAAAGAAAGAAAAACCCTTTTTGCGATGTAACAACAACGCTAAGAGATTTGGGGGTTGGGGGGTTGGTTATGCATAGGGTAGGTATTTCACATCCTAAACATTTGTAGTACTCTACAGGAACCATTTGTTTATTGCATGCTAAGTTGGTAAATGTTTTCTATGGATTCGAATTAGGTAAAAGGTGAAGGTTAAAACCTAAAGATAGTTTCTAAGTTTTCTCGCAAAGACGTCGCGTCCTTTGCCTACGTATCCTAAATAGGATAGAATCAGAGCAATCGTATTTCACCTCACTAAGTTTGAAGAACACTTGATTACGATCAAAGTTCAAAGGGGAACAAACATGACAATGTTTGTGTAGAGTTTAAGGAAACTCTCTAGATCTAAGTTGAACACTCAAGAAAGGGAAGTAAGTAATCATGACGATGATTCTTACATAGAGTTAACAAACTCTATCCTAAGTTCTAGTTGAAAGAGCACTCCTAACAAGGGTGGGCTTTGTAGACTTAAGAAATGTCTAAAGGACAAGTTCCACTTAACTAAGTGTATGAATGACTTAACAAAGTCGAGGGAGAGATGAGTTGTTTATGACCCAGGGGTCAACGGGAAGACTTTTCCTTTGGGAGGAGAGAGAGAGGCAACCTGGATGAGAACTAAAAAGTTCCATCACTTGGGGAAGAAATACTTAACAAAAGCAAATGAATAAAGCAAGATAAATAAGATTACAATCAAGTAGCATGCATATTACAATAAGCAGATACTTCAAACAAACACCAATGGTTACAACCGGCAATCAAATATCTTAACAAAGATGGAAGCATAGTCTTAACAAAGATTGAAACATGACGAAGGTAAAAACCATGTAAACAAATCACAATTTGAAAGTAAACATGTCATAAATTCAAGGTGCATCTAGTTTAAACTCATAATTTAGGAGGAAATAATCATGGGATTATGGTGACGACCAAAGGAGGACAAACCCTAGCATGTTAACTAACATGGGATGCAAAAATCTCACAAGAAAATTCAAGCATATTCAAAGGGAATTCAACAGCAAGTAAGATAATGATCTCAACAAATGAACAGATTTCCACATAGACAAAAGACATCACGTGCCTCCAAGTCCTCTAAATGTGATGTCATCTCCATGGCCGTTCTCGATGTGGGGAATCGATATGATTGGAAAGATCGAGCCGACAGCTTCTAACGGGCATCGGTTCATCCTAGTAGCAATTGATTATTTCACCAAGTGGGTGGAAGCGGCGTCTTACGCAAATGTAACGAAGCAAGTGGTGGCCAGATTCATCAAAAGAGATATCATTTGCCGATATGGGATCCCCGAGCGGATAATCACGGATAATGGTTCAAATCTGAACAACAAAATGATGAAGGAGCTCTGTCAGAATTTCAAGATCGAACATCACAACTCCTCTCCTTACCGACCCAAGATGAATGGCGCTGTTGAGGCGGCCAATAAGAATATCAAGAGAATTGTTCAGAAAATGGTGGTGACCTATAAGGATTGGCATGAAATGCTACCTTTTGCTTTGCACGGTTATCGTACGACGGTACGCACATCAACCGGGGCAACTCCGTTCTCGTTGGTATACGGAATGGAAGCGGTATTACCATTGGAAGTTGAGATCCCTTCTCTGAGGGTATTGCGAGACGTTCAGCTGGACGAGGCAGAATGGGTAACGAATAGATTGAATCAACTGAGCTTGATGGATGAGAAGAGACTAGCTTCCCTAGCATACGGTCGTTTGTACCAGAGCCGAATGAAGAAAGCGTACGACAAGAAGATACATCCGCGAAGCTTTCAGACGGGCGACCTTGTGCTGAAGAGGATCCTCCCGCCGCAAGCAGATCACAGGGGCAAGTGGACCCCCAACTACGAAGGGCCATACGTTGTCAGTAAGGTCTTCTCAGGAGGAGCGTTGTTGTTGTCCACCATGGACGGAGAAGACTTTGTGTCACCTGTGAATTCGGACGCAGTTAAAAAATACTTTGCTTAAAATAGACCCGCTGGACAGAAAAAGAGAGTCCAGGCAAAAATGGGGCATCCTGGCGAACCAAAAACAGAATGAAAGGTTCGGGCAAAAGTTAGGGATAAAATTGAAAAAATGTACACCCGCGAAGTTGAAAACCTACACTGGGCGGCTTCGGCAAAAAAGGGTATCCCGGTGAACTGAAAACCCGTAAAGGGCGGTTCACGCAAAAGTTAGGGATTTGAAAAGCAAATGACTGCGGTCCGAATTCAATGAGCATCAATGCGGGAGAATATATTTGAGGAGCCAGTTATCGGATACAATCTCTTCAGAAGTGGGGATACCGGGAAAGCATTAGAGTCGGGCGAGTCATGGGAGGATCAGTTCGTGGTGTTCATCTGCATCCCGTTGCCGACATGTGTACAAATTTAAGTTGTCAATATTCATGCTTGTATATTTGCTTTGCGTAGCTTCCTCTTTTCAGGAGTTACATCCCGTGTACAAAAACTCCGCCCATTCAGGGGCCCAATCAATGAAAATATGTTATTCAGTACTTGATGCTGGTTCTTTACTGTTTTGTGCATGATAAAACGCCTAAGTTTAGTGAAGCTAGCATGAGTATAACATCACTGGCCCTTGCCAACAATTGTTAAAGCTTTGAATTAACTGAGTGTAACGTCACTAACCTGAATTGATTTGATTGCATAGGCTTGTCGTGTCTTGTTTGTGTTGTTACAGGTTTCATAACCATACGAGGAAGAGGATCAAAAGATTGCGATAACGAAAGACTTAGTCCCCACGCAGGTCATGCATGTTCTTCCTGAAGAAGGATAGAATTCCCCAGCTAGCCGTAGCTTACCCAAAGGGAGCAGAAAAGTTATTCGTCCTCAACAGAGTTTGGCGATTCCAAGATCATAAGGCTGTATTCAGACAGGTTCATCTTTCCCCGCAGGGTCATGCACTCTCCCCCAGCAGAATCAGTGGGTTTTCCCCGAGAGAATAGTCCCACCTCCAGCGGAATTCTCTTTGCAAGTGTTTTCATTCCTTCCAGTGGAATTCGAAGATCAAGACTCTCCCCAGCAGAGGTGGTGGTGGATCCTGTCGTTTATTTTGTCAGGGATACGGTGTAACATCAGTTCACGTTCCAGCAGAAAGTCCGATCGTACTATGCACATTTGCTATTCCCCAGCAAAGTTATATTCCCCAGCAGGGGGTTACCTCAACAGGGTGCTCGGTTTGAGTTCCCAATTTCCCAGCAGGGTTGACTTCATCCTTCCAGCATTTATTTTGCTGGAATAATTCTGTAGCATCTGGCTATCCCCGGCGGAGTCGGCATTATCTTTAGCATTTATTTTGCTGAAGCAGTTTCTGTACTCTAGCAGTTCAGGTGGAGAGAACTCTTGCTCAAATGAATTACCAAATGTTCAAGATCTCGGCAGGAGACATCCAATGTCAGTTTCGGCAGTATTCCCCACAGAGTTATCAGGATAAGTTTCTCTTTTGTCATCAGGGGTTCCATGAATCAGAATTTCAGAGGCCACCGCCGGTTATCAGAACAGGCGTCCGATAGTTTGGTTTCCAGACATCCCCAGTAGAGTCCGCCTCAAAGTCGCTGTCACGTTGGTGCTGAGGAGTTTGTGGGTGAGAATCATTGGAGAACTAAGTCCTGACGTGGACAATTTATTCCTATATTGACGGGATTTCTTCAGAAGTGGGCGTCCTAACGTGGACAGGTTTATTTCCCCGGATTGGTGAGGTGTGTTAGTCCTAACGTGGGCAGATTCGGGTCATCGAAATTAGTGGAATGGGAGGTCATGACGTTGACAAAAGTGATTACTCTTTGTGTTGGTGCCCTGACGTGGACAGATCAGACCAGCGTGAGTCCTTACGTGGACAAGTCTTAGTTCCTCAGCGGGTCGAAGACGCCTGAGTCCTAACGTGGACAAATCAAGACGAGAGTTTAGTCCTGACGCGGACAAATCAAAGAAATTATTATTCCTAACGTGGAGAAGTGGGTCCTAACGTGGACGATGTAGTCCTTACGCGGACATATCAGAAGAGGATTCCTTACGTGGAAAGAGGTGATTCCTAACGTGGAAAGAGTGGAGTCCTTGCGTGGACAGATTAAGATGGCATTCCTTACGTGGAAAAATGTAGTCCTGACGCGGACAAATCGGAAGGAATTGGTTGCCTTATGTGGAAAAGTTATGTTTCCTTGCGTAGAAAACGGATAGCATTCCTTACGTGGAAAGAGGTTTGTATTCCTGACGTGGAAAGAAAGAGTGTATTCCTGACATGGAAGGGGTTTAGTTCTGATGTGGACAGACTCAAAAGAAGATTTTTTCCTTACGTGGAAAAATTGGGGTCCTTACGTGGACAGATTCAAGAAAAGTTGATTCCTGACGTGGAAGAATGATGTACTCCTTACGTGGAAAGTTGAGTCCTGACGTGGACAGGTTCAGAACCAAAGTTGAATTCCTTACGAGGAAAGAATGGAGTCCTGACGCGGGCATGTCAAGTGGTATTGGAGTCCTTACGTGGACAGATTGATATAGTTCTCCTTATGTGGAAAGAAGATTGCTTCCTGACGTGGAAAGATGAAAGGGTTAGTCCTGACGTGGACAGATACAGAAGAAATGATTCCTAATGTGGACAGATGTTACTCCTAACGTGGAAGAGTTTTATTCCTAACGTGGACGATTCAGTTTATGGAAATGCAGACGAATTATCCCCAGCGTAGTTGCCGAGATTTTTCTGGGTTAACGACAAGTGGAATCCTAACGTGGACAGGTCTTAGTTGAGATTTCTTCGCATCGATGACAGACAGAGGCCTAACGTGGACAAGCAAGCAATCTGTTATGACAGAATCCTCTTCAGAACGATGAAGACAATCCCCAGCACGGTCGCACGAGATCAGTGGGTTACTGTAACAGTCAGATTCAGCTGATGAATGTCGTTCCTCAAGCAGGAGCGCAATTTAGTTTTGCGGTTGGCAAATTTCTGGTTTCACTAGTATTCAACCGTCTCGTACCGCGAATGTCTGAAGGCTCCGGGCTCTTCACCCAATCGGGTCCAAGCCGCTTGAATAGGGGCAGCTGTTGCACCCTAAAATTTGCTCAACCTTATTCACTTGGGTTATGTTTCAATGTCATTAGCATTTGCATATAGAGTCATGTACATAGACTAATCATCTGCATAGCATAAGCATAGCAAGTCATTCAATAGGGGGACCAATCATTATTCTCATCTCTAGAAGCCTATCAAGAGGTTATTATCCCAATTCAATCTCATTCAAGTCATCAGGAAAGAATTTGAAAGCAAAGAGTTCAGCAGATCAAGCCTTGAGTCCATCTCCTAGCTGATGGTATCTGAGGGTCAACAAGAGGGTTGTGAGCTGTGAGTTGAAGGCATGGAGAGTATCTAGACATTATGAGAGACTTAGAAAGTCATTTAAAGAAGGAGACAAGTCATTGATGAGAGCACAAGAGCTATAGCTGAAGGCAGTCAACTAGGGTTTCATCTGGGTCAACCCTAGGTCAACCCTAGGTCAATTGACTGATTTAAGGGGCATTCAAGTCTAGTGGAGAGATGTGGGGTTCATCATTGGACATATAAAGAAGTATATGGAGATATGCCAAGAAGAATTCAAGAGAAATCAAGGAGAAGAGGAGCTCCTAAATTAGGGTTTCTGTGTAAAATCCCCTAGTTTAGGTCAAATTTCCAAGCAAGATAAGTCAAAATTCTAGCTCCAAATGGATCCTTGGCCAACATGAAACTTGTAGAGGATATCAAGACCTTTAATTTGAGTGGTGGAAGACATCAAGGAGATTCATAGAACTCAAGTTATGGTCCTTGCAAGTTACAGGTCATCTGAGGTATCTGAAATTTTGTCTGTGAAAGTGACTTGACTTCCAAGCTAGTTTTACCCCTCAAGGAGATTTCAAATGAATTTCTGGTCAACATAGTAATTGTTCCTCATTGTCTTAGCTTTCTAGAATGGTGTGGCATGCCTTCATATGATGTGTGGAGCTCAACTTATGGTCTTGGCAAGCAAAGGGTATTTTGGTCATTTGTGAATTACAGGTCATTTTAACCTATGTCCAAAACTCATACAAGGAGGCCTCAAATGGAAAAACTTACAACATCAAACTTGCTCCAAATGACATTTTGAGTCTAGAAAGAAGGTCACAAATTGTTGGAAAAGCTCATAACATGAAGTTGCATGATTGGTCAAATTTGAACTAAAATGGCTTATAACTTAAATAAAGTCAAAGTGAAAAATGGTTTGAGAGATTTATAAGTCCAAATGGGGACTTCCAATATATGATTTTGGGTCCAAAAGACATTTCAAAGACAATGGTTCAAGCACTTTTTTGAGTTTAGAAGGAAAAAGAAAAGTTATTCATGGTTACTTGCATTTGAAGAAACATAACCAAAATGGATTCAATTTGGAATGCAAGGGAAGTTGCAAGATGGTTCTAGAAGATTCATTTGAGCACTATATATTCATGAAATCAGAATTGAGCAAGGGTTGGATTCATTTTTCACCAAAAATTTCCCAAAGTTCTCTCATTCTTTCTCATTGCAATTTCATCCAAATTTCTCAAAATCTTCATCAATCATCATCAATATTGATTCCACCATATTCAATCATCATCATGGACTAAAGATCAACAAAGATCTGATTGAAATTGATCCATTTTCGAGCACTATAATCATCAACATCCAAATTGCAATTTCAAGTGGACAGCAAGATCCAAGGCAAGAATAATCAAGGTTTTGCAAACAGAATCAAGCACTGAGATAGTTGATCAAGATCCAAGCATTAGAAGCCTCAGATCCACGAGTTCAACATCCATTTCCAAGCTTTTGCATCAGGTGCATTTTCTCTGCCATTGCTCGATTTAGTTAGTTTAGCATGGTTTTATTAGTTTGGATGTGATCTAGGTTGTTAGTAGAACGATTAGGATGAGTTTGGTGCTGTTTAGTGATGATTGTTGACAGGTGCTTGAAACTGTTAGGACTTAGAACTCTTAGGATAGGCCATGATAATCTTAGGTTGTTAGTGCAGAATAATCTACGTGAAGTGTAGTTTAGATTAGTATAGGTTTGATTAAGAATCTTGAGGATGAGTTGCAGAGTATGTTAATGGAGCCAAGAATGTCATGCGCTCGGGTTGAGTGATTTGCTAAATTTCAGAATGAGCTATGACCATAGGCTTGTAGAGGGAGAAATTCTGAATGATTTTCATGTTTGGATCGAGTTGAACCGTGGCCTGTAGAAGGAGAACAGAGAGCTTGAACATGATACGTGCATGTGTATCCATGGTGGAAACCCTAGTTCTCATGAACCAAGGTAGGAGATACAATCCTGAGCGTCCATCGCGTGTTGGACCATTGACCAAAGAGCCCATCGTGTGGCTCGAGTTTAAAACAGAATTTTGGAGGGAGAGAATAGAAGCCAAAACGCACCGTTTCATTTAATGAAACGGGCGGGCTTAGTGTGTGTTTCGCTAGTCACACCCCCCAATACTGAGCCCACTGTGAACTGAACGTGATTTCATTTCTATTCCCACCCCCTGCTTCCTCTTACCTTTTCTTTTATTTTCATTAATTCTGAATTGTTCTGGGCTTAATACAAACTTGCTACGCGCACCCCCGTTTGCTGGCCCACTGGAATGTGACCTGAGCGCATCTGCTATTAGTACCCCCCCCCCCCCTCTCATTTTAATTGATTTAGTCTTTTTAATTCATTTTAATTTTTACCAACTTTAAAAAATCATATAAAATAGGAAATTAACTCTTTTTTAGTGGTTGTTTTTTCTATATTTTCTTGGTTTTGTGTAGAAAATTGTCATTAAATAAAATTGCATTTTATTTTTTATTTGACATTTTTCCCATATTTTCTAAATAAATGACATTTTAAATAGTTTCATTTCATGCATGATTTTGTTAATTTTTGTTCTATTAGATGCTTTCATATTTTTTGTTCATTCTCTTTAGGTTGTTTAGATGAGATATTGAACTTATAGAAACAATTTAGTTCCCATTTTTAGAAATTAATTTTAGGTGTTTAATGTAGGCTTGAACAACATGAACAAATTAGGGTTTTTAGGTGATGACTTAGGAGATTTGATTCTTTTCCCTTAGGACTTAGGATTTAACTAGATTAGTTATGGGACTATAGGGGCTATGGGTAGTTATTAGATCCCTTAGAGAAAAGTCAGGACTCCCCTACTGCTATTAATACTCTGTGTATGTCTGATTGTCTGGTGTGGTGTGCCCTCTGGGGATTATTGCTTGCTTGCTTGGGTATTGGGATTGTCTGGGAACTTGGGAGAGCTGAAGACTTGAGGAGATGAAGACCATTGGAGATTCAGAGATGGAAGATCAACTGCTAGAGTTGGAGAGGAGGTTCTTGCTAGCAGCTGCTGAGGAGACTAGGGTTTAGGAGCTAGGCAGAGCTCTAGATTAGAAAGCTTGTTTCTCAAACATGGAATGCCTTGTCTGCATCCATCCTTTCTCTATGATTCAAAGTCTCTTTCCAATATCCACCTCCTTCCTTTGGAAGGATCAGTGAATATATTGGAAAGATAGAACTTTTGAGAGGAAACTTTCTGTTTAATGTTAACAGTTGATGAACCACCCTTGGTAGGTAATTAACTGTCTAACATTCATTCACTTCACTCTTGTGACTGATTCCTCATCTTGGAGGTTTGAACTTGAAGAAAAGCCATTGCTTGTAGAAGACTGATGATCAAAGCCCTTGCCTGAAGGCCATGAAGATGGAGATTGATGCTTGTTGAAGCCTGTAGCTGATTGGAGATTACTTGAAGCCGGATGTTGATTCAGAGCTGCTGATGCTGTTTCTTTTGCTGTTGTATTTCATTGCTGATGTATTGTTTGGATTTCCTGGTGGTATTGTTTGCTGTTTACCCTGTGGGGTTGAAAGTGAAGCCTGTTCACTTTCGCCTATTGTTTTCTAGGTTCGAGGTCGAGTGGGACTCCCTTGCCTCGCTTGTACTGTTGCATCCATGCATTTTACCGCTTTATTATATCTGTTATTGTTTCTGTTTCTGCCTATCCCATAGGATCTCTGTTTCTCTCTGTGCAAGAGAGGAGCATGATAGACACTAGGTCTTAACCCATGCATGATAACATTAGGTTAGTTTGTTTCCCTTCGCAACCGTAGGTTAGAGTTCTGTCTCTTCTTTCTCAAAACAAACAGAAAAACACAATAAAGATTTCAAACACAATAAAAGACACTTCTTCCGTAAAAGAATGTGAACTCATCAAAGACGTCATTTTTGTCCGCCGGGACTGTTAATCAGAAAAACCTTTTTTCAGAAGGAATAAAAACAAACAACAGACAGACTTGTGTCTTCCGTGGCCCGAACTACGTTTGCTCTGATCTTTCATGCCGTGTGAAAGTACGTAGGCATAGGATGCGATATCCTAGCGAGCAACCTTCCCCTCCTTTCCCGTAGGTAGGCGAACTACGTTGACTCTGATTTCTCGTTCCAGACGGGAATACGTAGGCATAAAGTGCGATACTTTGCCGAGTCATTTTTATTTTCATTTTCTTTTATTTTCTTTTTAACCCCTGACCTATAGTTTAGATAGAATAACAATCCATACCCGAAAACAAGCGTGGATCCCATCGAGTACGATGGACGTGAGGGGTGCTAATACCTTCCCCTTGCGTAACCGACTCCCGAACCCAGGTTTTGGTTGCGACGACCATACCTTTCCCGTGTTGTGCGAGGTTTACTCTGAGCGTTTACTTTCCCTCCCGTGGGATAAATAACGCACGGTGGCGACTCTTCTGTTCAGCCGGCGCCGATTTTCGCAGTAGCGACAGCTGGCGACTCTGCTGGGGATCCAACGTCCCCTGGCTGCTAAGAACTGCGATAGTTCTTATGCATTTGGGATCCAACGTCCCTTTGAGCGAGTCAATCCTAGCGCTTGTTTTCCCGTCGAGGATTTTGTATGGAGTTATTGTATATTTCTAACCTTGTATTTTCAGCTTTGTATATTGATTATTATTGCTGTATTTGGGGTGTGACGGGTGTTCTGATATTGAGTGAGAAGCCGGACCTGGGCTTGAGTGCACCTAGAATTAGAGTAGAAAGTAGTGGGCGCGTGCCGGCTTTGCTTGCATTAGTGTCTCATGAAATCTACACTCGGACGAGGTTCTTCTGGTTGGCTTCTTTTTCTACCCTTTGGGTCGAAGGGGTTGTTGGTCAGCTGAATTGTCGACTCCGGGAACCGATCATTTGGAAGTTGGCTAAGTGAGGCCTCTTCAGGATTTGGTGATGCCACTCCTTCTGGGAATCGTATCATCAACCCTGAAAGTCTGTGACGCCGACGACCGCATAGGATGCCGTACCCTTGTGCCAGTTATAGGGCCACCCACCTGTGAGGGGATTTGGGGTTATGCAGGTAACTAGACTTTCAGATTACCGGTTATTTCTTGATCAGAGATCCTAGTTATTTATGGAGAGTTATGAGGTCTGTCAGAGACCGTTTGGAGATGTGTTCTGAGGTCTGTCAGAGACCAGTAGGAGAGTCTTGAGGTCTGTCAGAGACCAATTAGAGATGTGATTTGAGGTCTACCAGAGACCAGTGGGAGTTATGGTTTGAGGTCCATCAGAGACCAGTAATGGAGCTTTGTTTTAGGTCTATCTGAGACCAGGGTTTGAGGACTTCTGTAGGGTCTATCTGAGACCTTTCTTGATTGGGTTCAGGCTATTCAGCTACAGCTTTGGTCCCTGTTGCATGTTACTTGCATTGCATTGCCTGCATATCCATTACCATTCGCATTTCACTAACGTGTGTCTGTGCTGCAGGTGCATTTGCATTTCCCTAGTTCTAGTGCCCGGACTTCTGAGTATTGATTATGGCTAGTTTGAGGAAGACAGTTGCGTATAAGCTGCCTTCACCTGATATTACTTCTTTGCTTGGTCTGATATCCCTTGCCGATGAGGAGGTTAGGAGAAGCTTCAGAATGAGTCATGGGAGATTACTGAGATTAGTCTGCAAGCCCACTGCTGATGAGATGAATGGGCTATACACCTTGATGCAGTTCTATGACCCCGCATTGAGATGCTTTACTTTTGCTGACTTTATTCTAGGGCCTACCATTGAGGAGTATGTGGAGTTTACTGAGCTTCCCGTGCAGAACAAGGTTCCCTTTATTCACTCTGCTGCTGAGCCCAAGCTGGAGGACTTAGCCAAAGCCTTGCATATGAACGCTGCTGAGTTACTAGTGACTTCTTGGCTCGGGGTTCCCGGTTTCTCTCTCGATTTCTTGGTTGGCAAAGCTCAAGAGTACGCCAAGAGCGGTTGTTGGGTGGTTTTCAACGCTATTTTGGCTCTATGCATTTATGGAATTGTGCTGTTCCCTAACCTGCCCAATTTTGTGGACTTGGATGCTTTCTATCTGTTCGCTGCCGGCAATCCAGTGCCAACGTTGATCGGAGACTTCTACCACTCATTGCACTACAAGAACGAAAACCGAAGGGGAAAAGTTGTTTACTGCTGTACTCCTCTATTGAATATGTGGTTCAAAAGTCATCTCCCCATGAAGGGACCATTTGTAGACAGTGCAACCTCAGCCAGTTGGTCAGAGCGCCTGATGAGGCTATATTCCGAAGACGTTGTGTGGTTTGATCGAGACCTGCTGGGATCCGAGCTTATCTTTAGTTGTTCTGGTTACCCTAATGTCCCACTGATTGGAAGAAAAGGGTGTATTAACTACAACCCATCTCTGTTCGTCCGTCAGTTCGGATACGCCCTGAAGAACCCGCCAAAGGAGGAGGAAGTACAGGAATCTCTGTACTTCACCGGAGACGTGAAAGGGGAGTTACTAGCCAAGCTGCAACATGTCTGGACACGTATTAACCACGGAGGGAAGCCGTTGTTAGGAAAGAATGACTGTCAGGCCTATGCACCTTATAGAGTTTGGATTCAGGAGAGGGCTAGTCAGTTGAGGATGCCGTTTCCAGATGCACCAATTCTTGTTCCCGTTCCGGTAGCAGAGCCAGCTACTGTTTCTAGAGAAGTCTATGAACAAGTTGTGAAGGAAAAAGAAGCCTTGATGAAGATTAATGAAGGGTTAGAGCAAGAGTTAGCCCAGGTACGCAGCGAGAAGAACAAGGCCGTATATGCTTTCCAACAACAAATCGAGCTGTTAAACAGGTTAGGGGCTGAGTTGACTGAGGAAAAGAAAAAGCGTGAACGTCTGGGGCAAGAGTTCAGAAGCTCCCATGACATGCTGGAAGCCAAAAAGAAGGCGCTCGACGCAGCACACCGAGAGGTATCTTCTTGCAATAAGACTTGGAATGCCACACTCACCAACAATAAGAAGAGGGAAGATAAGCTGAAGCAGCAAATTTCCGACCTCGAAGAGAAGTTGAAGTCTAGCATCAAGAAGTGTGAGGAGGAAGTGATGACCCGGTATAGTGTCCAGCATGCACTGAACAAGGCAATCAAATCCAGAGATGAAGCAGTGTCTCAGAAGCGAAAGTTAGAAGATTGCTTCGGAGAAGCAACATGGGAAGAAACTGCTGAAGACGTACGCCGTGTCCTTAAGAGGAGAAACCAGCTTGTTGAAGGGCTGCTTGATCGACCAAGCCATCCGGAGACCAAGAAGTTGATAGAAGAGTACCAGACTTTTGGGAGGATTTGATCATTTCATGTAGTAACTTGTATGCTTTATTTGCATAGTGCTGACCATCACCAGGATTGTTGGTTGAGGTCATGCCTTCTTTGTACTCTCAGTGATATTCCTATTGTCAACACTATCACTGCACCGGCACCTTCGCACTAGAACTGGGGGAATGAACTTCCCTAAGGCACAGACACACATTGCATTGCATTCATATTCATATTGCATTACAGGTAATCTTTGGATGGTGTCTTATTTCCTGCTCTGTATCAGGTACTTACCAGGATTGCAGATCAGCATCCGCACCGCTATTCTACCCGCTCCAATTGTCGAAAAATCATGGACCAAATGCAGAACGAGATGCAAGATGTGCGCGAGAAGCTCGCCCTCTTCATGCAGACCATGGAGGCTATAGCAAAAGGGCAGGAGAATTTACAGGCCATGGTCCAGCCTCTGTTGGCTCGAAACGCTGGTCATGGTAATGAAGATCATCAGTCTGTACGGGTTGATACTGCTCATGGAGACGGTACTCCCACGCCAGTGGCGCCGCCTGTAATCAATACACCTGCTGCTAATATCAACAACGCTACCACTGCTGTGAATGGTAACGTCGGAGTTGGGAATGAGACTGCTGTCCATAATGCTGGGCTGGGTGATGTCAATTTGGGAGATAATTTAGGAGGCAATGGCTTTGTCAATACTGGGTTCGGATTCAACGATCAGGGATTCGATAACACTGGGAAGTATGGCTTTAATGCTCAAGGCTTTGGGCAAGATGGTTATGGTATGGTCAATCAGGGTTACGGAGGCTTTGGAAACGGAAACGGTACTGGATTTATGGCTTTTGGTCCTGCTGGAGGTGTTCAAGGGTACGACAACAGAGGCCGAGGTCCGGGGATGAATCAGATCAGAGCTGGACGTAATAATGGATATGATGGGTACGGAGCTGGAAACGGTATGTGGCAAGAAGATCAGCAGGAGGACGCCTTCTCCGGAGGAGGTTTTGAAGGGCCGATGGATGATTCCCAAAAGATTAGAATGCTGGAAGAGCAGATGAAGGGAGTCTTAAATCAAAGTGTTGTGGGATTGGACATGGCAACCATGGGTCTGGTACCTGGCTTGAGGGTGCCAATTAAATTCAAAGCTCCTGCGTTCGATAAGTATAAAGGAGACACATGTTCGAAAGTGCATGTGCGAGCTTATTACAGAAAGATGTCTGCATACTCAACTGATGAAAGAATGCTAATGCATTTCTTTCAGGATAGTCTATCGGGCCCTTCCCTAGAGTGGTACATGGGGTTGGAGCCAACTGATATCAAGACATGGAAGCAATTAGCAGAGGCATTTGTAGCTCATTACAAGTATAACAGCGACCTGGCACCCAATCGGGTCCAGTTGGCCGGGCTTTCGCAAAAGAAGGGGGAGAGCTTTAAAGAGTACGCGCAAAGGTGGCGCGATATGGCTGCCAGGGTCCGTCCTCCTGTAGAAGATAAGGAAATGAATGACATGTTTGTCGGCACATTCACAGGTCTGTTTCATGATATGCTGTTTCATACGTCTCTGGCCAGTTTTTCAGACCTGATTCTGATGGGGGAAAAGATTGAACGTAATATTAAGCAAGGAAAGTTCCAAGTCGAGGAATCAACTGCATCTGGCGGTAATAGGAAAGCTTATGGTGGGCGCCGTCAGGGCGAAGCCAGCGCAGTATTTGGAGGCCGAGGCCGGGGCCGAGGCAGGGGACGAGGTCAATATCGTCAGCCGCAGCAGGTGGCGAGTGTTACTATCCCATATCAACAGCAACCACTCCAGCAACAACAACCGGTTCAGCAACAGCCAATGCCACAGCAGCAGCAGCCTCAGCAGGGGGCACAGCAGGCTCAACGAAGATTCCAGGGTAGTAAACCGAGAAGAGTGTTTGAGAAGCCTCCCTCAACATATGCCGATTTGTTGCAGACATTGTTGGGATTGAATCTGGTAGAGAAAAGAACTCTGGCACCAATAACGGGAGCTCCCCCGTTTGGTTATGATGCAAGCAGGCACTGTGAGTTTCATTCTGGGGCCCCGGGTCACGATATAGAAGGTTGCCATGCTTTTAAGCACGTTGTGCAGGATCTTTTAGACAACAAGACTATCAACTTCGGAACGGCATGTCCGAATATAGTCCAGAAACCCATGCCCAATCATGGGGCTAACGCCATTCTGACTGAGGAGGGTCTGAATCTTATTATGAATGTTGAAGATTTAAAGACGCCGCTGAGCGAGATAAAGAATCGACTGTTACAAGGAGGTGTTTACCCAGGATGTAACGAGTATTGCTTAGACTGTTGGACCCTAGCTGGGGGGTGTGAGGATTTGAAGAAAGGCATTCAGGCTTTAATTGATGAGGGCATATTGCAGTTTGATCGAGCGGCAACTGACGAGCCTGCAGGGGCAGTAGTGGATAATCGGAGTGATGTGGCCACGGTAACGATTCCTCGGAAGACGATCACTATTGCAGCACCAGCTCAGCGACCACCGATCACCATAACTAAGGCCGGGCCAATCCCGTACGAGAACACGAAAGCAGTCCCATGGTCATATGGGTTGGAGGTGTATTGTGACGGGATAAAAATTGATGTTAATAAGCAGCCAGCCGAGACTGTGGATAATGTTGTCGGCTCAGGAAGCATGACAAGGAGTGGCAGGATCTTTATATCTCCTGAAGTGGAGGCTGAAAGACTAGCGAAAGGAAAAGGGAAAGCGGTTGAAAATGTTCCGGTGCAAGCAAGTGAAAAAGAAGCAGCATCGAAGGATGTAGAAGAGTTCATGCGCTTGATTCGAAAAAGTGATTATAAGATTGTGGAGCATCTGCAGCAGACACCGTCCAAAATATCTATCCTGTCACTGCTGTTGTGTTCGGAAGCTCACAGAAATGCTTTGCTGAAAGTCCTGGACATTTCTTTTGTACCCCAAGACGTCTCCGTAAATCAGCTAGAAGGAGTATTGGCACATGTGAATGCAGGCCACAGCTTGGGCTTTACCGATTTTGACTTGACTCCGAAAGGGAGAGATCATAATATGGCATTACACGTATCTGTTGAGTGTAGAGGGTCAGTAATGTCGCACGTATTGGTTGACACCGGGTCATCTTTGAATGTGTTACCCAAGAAGGCGATGATGAAGCTGGATGTTCGAGGGATTTTGTGTACACCCAGTGACTTGGTAGTCAGAGCATTTGACGGCACGCGGAGAACAGTCTTCGGATCGATTACCTTGCCTCTGCAAGTGGGGCCGGAAGTGTTTGCAACGGAGTTTTATATCATGGATATACAGCCTGCGTATAGCTGCTTGCTAGGAAGACCCTGGATTCATGGGGCAGGGGCCGTCACGTCTACCCTGCATCAGAAGTTAAAATATATGGTCGGAGACAGCGTAGTCACCGTGTGCGGAGAAGAAGACATCCTGGTCAGCCATTTATCGTCGTTTAAATATGTGGAAGTCGACGGGGAGATCCACGAGACGCCCTGCCAGGCATTCGAAGGTTTGCGCATCAAGGACAAAGGTCCCGGGCCGAGCAAAGTGCCAGAGATAGCTGTCTCATCGTATAAAGAGGCTCAAGCTCTAGTGGAAGCAGGAGAAGCAAAGGGCTGGGGCAAAGTGCTGGACATTCCTGTGAAGATGGACCGGTTCGGGCTGGGGTACCAACCGTCGTCATCAACTCCTTCCGTGGGGGCCCCCCGTTTCAGAAAGCCAATTACCATCTCTGCCAGTGGAGTATGTCATGAGACTGTCAATGCCGCTTCGGAGTCTGATGAAGGAGACAGCGACTGTGATATGGATGCCTGGATTCAGCCAAGCACGCCAGGACAAGGACTGTGCAACTGGTCTATTCAGGAGCTTGTTCCTGTGACTTTTAAACAGTAATGCTTTGCTTTATTAATTGTTGAATAATCTGATGTCTTGCCCGGGGCATCAGGATCTGCTTAGGGCTGTGTTGTTATAAACATTGCGTGTTAATCATTAAATAAATGGCGTTTTTTCATGTGCAAATACCGTAATCCCTGTCTTTCTTGTTTTGTATGTTTCAATAAAATGGCAACGGGGTTATTCGTTTTATACGCATTTTGAAGCACTTAACCATTCCTTTTGCAGGATAACATTTTCAGATGACATCCTTGAACCACCTATGACTCGTCCCGACTTTGAGCACCCAGTGTTTCAGGCTGAAGAAGAGGTTGTCGAAGATAGCGACGTTCCTGAAGAACTGTCTTGGTTAGTGAAGCAAGAGGAAAGAGCCATTCTGCCTCATGATGAGGTCATCGAAATTATCAACTTGGGGTCGGAAGGGGTTGAGAAGAATATTCGTATCGGAGCCGCACTGCAGAGTGATATCAAGCGAAGACTGGTTGAAATGCTCCGAGAGTATAATGATGTATTCGCTTGGTCATATGAAGATATGCCGGGGCTCGATACAGATATGGTTGTGCATCGCCTGCCACTGAAAGAAGATTGCCCGCCGGTCAAACAAAAGCTTCGCAGAATGCGACCAGATATGGCAATGAAGATCAAAGAGGAGGTGCAGAAACAGTGGGACGCTGGTTTCCTGGCTGTGACGAAGTATCCTTCATGGGTTGCCAACATCGTACCAGTGCCAAAGAAAGATGGCAAGGTTCGAATGTGCGTGGATTATCGAGATTTGAATAAAGCAAGCCCAAAAGACGATTTTCCACTTCCTCACATTGACGTGTTAGTTGATAATACTGCTCAATACTCCGTATTCTCCTTCATGGATGGCTTTTCAGGCTATAATCAAATTAAAATGGCGCCAGAGGATATGGAGAAGACTACTTTCATAACGCCTTGGGGAACATTTTGCTACAAAGTGATGCCCTTTGGTTTGAAGAATGCTGGGGCAACATATCAGCGTGCGATGACGACTCTTTTCCATGACATGATGCATAAAGAGATCGAAGTTTATGTTGACGATATGATTGCCAAATCCCAGACGGAGGAAGAGCATCTGGTGAATCTGCTGAAGTTGTTTAAAAGACTTAGGAAGTTCAGGTTGAGGCTGAACCCTAATAAATGCACCTTCGGGGTGAGATCGGGTAAACTGCTGGGGTTTATCGTAAGCGAAAGAGGAATAGAGGTCGATCCTGCTAAAATAAAAGCGATTCAAGAAATGCCGACGCCTAAAACAGAGAAAGAGGTGCGCGGGTTTTTAGGGAGGTTGAACTACATCGCTCGGTTCATATCTCACCTAACTGCCACGTGTGAACCGTTATTCAAGCTCTTGAAGAAAGATCAAGCTGTGACGTGGAACGAAAATTGTCAAAAGGCGTTCGATAAAATAAAGAAGTATCTGCAGGAGCCTCCTATTTTGATACCCCCAGTGGCAGGGAGACCCTTGATCATGTATTTGACGGTTCTTGAGGGAAGCATGGGTTGTGTTCTCGGTCAACACGACGAGACGGGGAGAAAAGAGCATGCGATCTATTACCTGAGTAAGAAATTTACAGACTGTGAATCTCGATACTCAATGCTGGAGAAAACTTGTTGCGCGCTAGCCTGGGCCGCCAAGCGTTTGAGGCAGTACATGCTGAATCATACAACCATGCTCATCTCGAAGATGGATCCTATCAAGTATGTATTTGAAAAGCAGGCGTTGTCAGGTAGAATTGCCCGTTGGCAGATGGTCTTGACTGAATATGACATTCAATACGTCTCGCAAAAGGCTATAAAGGGGAGTGTGCTGTCTGAGTATCTGGCGGAGCAGCCTATTGAAGAGTACCAATCGATGAGGTTTGATTTTCCTGACGAGGATATCATGTACCTAAAGATGAAAGATTGTGAAGAACCATTGCCAGACGAGGGACCAGAGTTGGGGTCCAAATGGAAGATGATATTTGACGGAGCCGTGAATGCTTACGGTAGCGGAATAGGGGCAATCATCACCACGCCACACGGGTCGCACATCCCGTTTACTGCCCGATTGACCTTTGCCGTTACCAACAATGAGGCCGAATACGAAGCTTGTATAATGGGGCTTGAAGAAGCCATTGATTTGCGAATCAAACATCTAGACGTATACGGAGACTCAGCTCTGGTAGTGAATCAGATAAAAGGGGAATGGGAGACACGGCAGCCTAATTTGATACGTTACATGAATTATGCAAGGAGATTGTTGCCTTTCTTCGACAAGGTTGAATTGCATCATGTACCGCGGGCAGAGAATCAAATGGCTGACGCTCTCGCCACTTTGTCTTCCATGTACAAGGTCAACTTCTGGAACGAAGCTCCCCAAATCACTATCTCTCGGCTTGACAGGCCAGCTTATGTATTTGCTATTGATGAAGCATCTGATGACAAACCGTGGTATTTCGATATCCTTAATTTCCTGAAGAACAAAGAGTATCCGGCTGGGGCATCCAGTCAAGATCAGAAGACTCTCAGGAGATTAGCGGGTAATTTCTACTTGAATCCGGATGGCGTCTTGTACAGAAGAAACCACGATTTGGTGTTGTTGCGTTGTGTAGACGAGAAAGAGGCAAAGCTTCTCATGGAGGAAATTCACGAAGGTACCTTTGGTACGCATGCTGGTGGGCATGCTATGACGAGAAAGCTGCTGAGGGCAGGTTATTTTTGGCTGACGATGGAAACTGATTGTTTCAAGTTCGCGAGGAAGTGCCACAAGTGCCAAATCTATGCTGACAAGATACACGTGCCTCCAAGTCCTCTAAATGTGATGTCATCTCCATGGCCGTTCTCGATGTGGGGAATCGATATGATTGGAAAGATCGAGCCGACAGCTTCTAACGGGCATCGGTTCATCCTAGTAGCAATCGATTATTTCACCAAGTGGGTGGAAGCGGCGTCTTACGCAAATGTAACGAAGCAAGTGGTGGCCAGATTCATCAAAAGAGATATCATTTGCCGATATGGGATCCCCGAGCGGATAATCACGGATAATGGTTCAAATCTGAACAACAAAATGATGAAGGAGCTCTGTCAGAATTTCAAGATCGAACATCACAACTCCTCTCCTTACCGACCCAAGATGAATGGCGCTGTTGAGGCGGCCAATAAGAATATCAAGAGAATTGTTCAGAAAATGGTGGTGACCTATAAGGATTGGCATGAAATGCTACCTTTTGCTTTGCACGGTTATCGTACGACGGTACGCACATCAACCGGGGCAACTCCGTTCTCGTTGGTATACGGAATGGAAGCGGTATTACCATTGGAAGTTGAGATCCCTTCTCTGAGGGTATTGCGAGACGTTCAGCTGGACGAGGCAGAATGGGTAACGAATAGATTGAATCAACTGAGCTTGATGGATGAGAAGAGACTAGCTTCCCTAGCATACGGTCGTTTGTACCAGAGCCGAATGAAGAAAGCGTACGACAAGAAGATACATTCGCGAAGCTTTCAGACGGGCGACCTTGTGCTGAAGAGGATCCTCCCGCCGCAAGCAGATCACAGGGGCAAGTGGACCCCCAACTACGAAGGGCCATACGTTGTCAGTAAGGTCTTCTCAGGAGGAGCGTTGTTGTTGTCCACCATGGACGGAGAAGACTTTGTGTCACCTGTGAATTCGGACGCAGTTAAAAAATACTTTGCTTAAAATAGACCCGCTGGACAGAAAAAGAGAGTCCAGGCAAAAATGGGGCATCCTGGCGAACCAAAAACAGAATGAAAGGTTCGGGCAAAAGTTAGGGATAAAATTGAAAAAATGTACACCCGCGAAGTTGAAAACCTACACTGGGCGGCTTCGGCAAAAAAGGGTATCCCGGTGAACTAAAAACCCGTAAAGGGCGGTTCACGCAAAAGTTAGGGATTTGAAAAGCAAATGACTGCGGTCCGAATTCAATGAGCATCAATGCGGGAGAATATATTTGAGGAGCCAGTTATCGGATACAATCTCTTCAGAAGTGGGGATACCGGGAAAGCATTAGAGTCGGGCGAGTCATGGGAGGATCAGTTCGTGGTGTTCATCTGCATCCCGTTGCCGACATGTGTACAAATTTAAGTTGTCAATATTCATGCTTGTATATTTGCTTTGCGTAGCTTCCTCTTTTCAGGAGTTACATCCCGTGTACAAAAACTCCGCCCATTCAGGGGCCCAATCAATGAAAATATGTTATTCAGTACTTGATGCTGGTTCTTTACTGTTTTGTGCATGATAAAACGCCTAAGTTTAGTGAAGCTAGCATGAGTATAACATCACTGGCCCTTGCCAACAATTGTTAAAGCTTTGAATTAACTGAGTGTAACGTCACTAACCTGAATTGATTTGATTGCATAGGCTTGTCGTGTCTTGTTTGTGTTGTTACAGGTTTCATAACCATACGAGGAAGAGGATCAAAAGATTGCGATAACGAAAGACTTAGTCCCCACGCAGGTCATGCATGTTCTTCCTGAAGAAGGATAGAATTCCCCAGCTAGCCGTAGCTTACCCAAAGGGAGCAGAAAAGTTATTCGTCCTCAACAGAGTTTGGCGATTCCAAGATCATAAGGCTGTATTCAGACAGGTTCATCTTTCCCCGCAGGGTCATGCACTCTCCCCCAGCAGAATCAGTGGGTTTTCCCCGAGAGAATAGTCCCACCTCCAGCGGAATTCTCTTTGCAAGTGTTTTCATTCCTTCCAGTGGAATTCGAAGATCAAGACTCTCCCCAGCAGAGGTGGTGGTGGATCCTGTCGTTTATTTTGTCAGGGATACGGTGTAACATCAGTTCACGTTCCAGCAGAAAGTCCGATCGTACTATGCACATTTGCTATTCCCCAGCAAAGTTATATTCCCCAGCAGGGGGTTACCTCAACAGGGTGCTCGGTTTGAGTTCCCAATTTCCCAGCAGGGTTGACTTCATCCTTCCAGCATTTATTTTGCTGGAATAATTCTGTAGCATCTGGCTATCCCCGGCGGAGTCGGCATTATCTTTAGCATTTATTTTGCTGAAGCAGTTTCTGTACTCTAGCAGTTCAGGTGGAGAGAACTCTTGCTCAAATGAATTACCAAATGTTCAAGATCTCGGCAGGAGACATCCAATGTCAGTTTCGGCAGTATTCCCCACAGAGTTATCAGGATAAGTTTCTCTTTTGTCATCAGGGGTTCCATGAATCAGAATTTCAGAGGCCACCGCCGGTTATCAGAACAGGCGTCCGATAGTTTGGTTTCCAGACATCCCCAGTAGAGTCCGCCTCAAAGTCGCTGTCACGTTGGTGCTGAGGAGTTTGTGGGTGAGAATCATTGGAGAACTAAGTCCTGACGTGGACAATTTATTCCTATATTGACGGGATTTCTTCAGAAGTGGGCGTCCTAACGTGGACAGGTTTATTTCCCCGGATTGGTGAGGTGTGTTAGTCCTAACGTGGGCAGATTCGGGTCATCGAAATTAGTGGAATGGGAGGTCATGACGTTGACAAAAGTGATTACTCTTTGTGTTGGTGCCCTGACGTGGACAGATCAGACCAGCGTGAGTCCTTACGTGGACAAGTCTTAGTTCCTCAGCGGGTCGAAGACGCCTGAGTCCTAACGTGGACAAATCAAGACGAGACTTTAGTCCTGACGCGGACAAATCAAAGAAATTATTATTCCTAACGTGGAGAAGTGGGTCCTAACGTGGACGATGTAGTCCTTACGCGGACATATCAGAAGAGGATTCCTTACGTGGAAAGAGGTGATTCCTAACGTGGAAAGAGTGGAGTCCTTGCGTGGACAGATTAAGATGGCATTCCTTACGTGGAAAAATGTAGTCCTGACGCGGACAAATCGGAAGGAATTGGTTGCCTTATGTGGAAAAGTTATGTTTCCTTGCGTAGAAAACGGATAGCATTCCTTACGTGGAAAGAGGTTTGTATTCCTGACGTGGAAAGAAAGAGTGTATTCCTGACATGGAAGGGGTTTAGTTCTGATGTGGACAGACTCAAAAGAAGATTTTTTCCTTACGTGGAAAAATTGGGGTCCTTACGTGGACAGATTCAAGAAAAGTTGATTCCTGACGTGGAAGAATGATGTACTCCTTACGTGGAAAGTTGAGTCCTGACGTGGACAGATTCAGAACCAAAGTTGAATTCCTTACGAGGAAAGAATGGAGTCCTGACGCGGGCATGTCAAGTGGTATTGGAGTCCTTACGTGGACAGATTGATATAGTTCTCCTTATGTGGAAAGAAGATTGCTTCCTGACGTGGAAAGATGAAAGGGTTAGTCCTGACGTGGACAGATACAGAAGAAATGATTCCTAATGTGGACAGATGTTACTCCTAACGTGGAAGAGTTTTATTCCTAACGTGGACGATTCAGTTTATGGAAATGCAGACGAATTATCCCCAGCGTAGTTGCCGAGATTTTTCTGGGTTAACGACAAGTGGAATCCTAACGTGGACAGGTCTTAGTTGAGATTTCTTCGCATCGATGACAGACAGAGGCCTAACGTGGACAAGCAAGCAATCTGTTATGACAGAATCCTCTTCAGAACGATGAAGACAATCCCCAGCACGGTCGCACGAGATCAGTGGGTTACTGTAACAGTCAGATTCAGCTGATGAATGTCGTTCCTCAAGCAGGAGCGCAATTTAGTTTTGCGGTTGGCAAATTTCTGGTTTCACTAGTATTCAACCGTCTCGTACCGCGAATGTCTGAAGGCTCCGGGCTCTTCACCCAATCGGGTCCAAGCCGCTTGAATAGGGGCAGCTGTTGCACCCTAAAATTTGCTCAACCTTATTCACTTGGGTTATGTTTCAATGTCATTAGCATTTGCATATAGAGTCATGTACATAGACTAATCATCTGCATAGCATAAGCATAGCAAGTCATTCAACAGGGGGACCAATCATTATTCTCATCTCTAGAAGCCTATCAAGAGGTTATTATCCCAATTCAATCTCATTCAAGTCATCAGGAAAGAATTTGAAAGCAAAGAGTTCAGCAGATCAAGCCTTGAGTCCATCTCCTAGCTGATGGTATCTGAGGGTCAACAAGAGGGTTGTGAGCTGTGAGTTGAAGGCATGGAGAGTATCTAGACATTATGAGAGACTTAGAAAGTCATTTAAAGAAGGAGACAAGTCATTGATGAGAGCACAAGAGCTATAGCTGAAGGCAGTCAACTAGGGTTTCATCTGGGTCAACCCTAGGTCAACCCTAGGTCAATTGACTGATTTAAGGGGCATTCAAGTCTAGTGGAGAGATGTGGGGTTCATCATTGGACATATAAAGAAGGATATGGAGATATGCCAAGAAGAATTCAAGAGAAATCAAGGAGAAGAGGAGCTCCTAAATTAGGGTTTCTGTGTAAAATCCCCTAGTTTAGGTCAAATTTCCAAGCAAGATAAGTCAAAATGCTAGCTCCAAATGGATCCTTGGCCAACATGAAACTTGTAGAGGATCTCAAGACCTTTAATTTGAGTGGTGGAAGACATCAAGGAGATTCATAGAACTCAAGTTATGGTCCTTGCAAGTTACAGGTCATCTGAGGTATCTGAAATTTTGTCTGTGAAAGTGACTTGACTTCCAAGCTAGTTTTACCCCTCAAGGAGATTTCAAATGAATTTCTGGTCAACATAGGAATTGTTCCTCATTGTCTTAGCTTTCTAGAATGGTGTGGCATGCCTTCATATGATGTGTGGAGCTCAACTTATGGTCTTGGCAAGCAAAGGGTATTTTGGTCATTTGTGAATTACAGGTCATTTTAACCTATGTCCAAAACTCATACAAGGAGGCCTCAAATGGAAAAACTTACAACATCAAACTTGCTCCAAATTACATTTTGAGTCTAGAAAGAAGGTCACAAATTGTTGGAAAAGCTCATAACATGAAGTTGCATGATTGGTCAAATTTGAACTAAAATGGCTTATAACTTAAATAAAGTCAAAGTGAAAAATGGTTTGAGAGATTTATAAGTCCAAATGGGGACTTCCAATATATGATTTTGGGTCCAAAAGACATTTCAAAGACAATGGTTCAAGCACTTTTTTGAGTTTAGAAGGAAAAAGAAAAGTTATTCATGGTTACTTGCATTTGAAGAAACATAACCAAAATGGATTCAATTTGGAATGCAAGGGAAGTTGCAAGATGGTTCTAGAAGATTCATTTGAGCACTATATATTCATGAAATCAGAATTGAGCAAGGGTTGGATTCATTTTTCACCAAAAATTTCCCAAAGTTCTCTCATTCTTTCTCATTGCAATTTCATCCAAATTTCTCAAAATCTTCATCAATCATCATCAATATTGATTCCACCATATTCAATCATCATCATGGACTAAAGATCAACAAAGATCTGATTGAAATTGATCCATTTTCGAGCACTATAATCATCAACATCCAAATTGCAATTTCAAGTGGACAGCAAGATCCAAGGCAAGAATCATCAAGGTTTTGCAAACAGAATCAAGCACTGAGATAGTTGATCAAGATCCAAGCATTAGAAGCCTCAGATCCACGAGTTCAACATCCATTTCCAAGCTTTTGCATCAGGTGCATTTTCTCTGCCATTGCTCGATTTAGTTAGTTTAGCATGGTTTTATTAGTTTAGATGTGATCTAGGTTGTTAGTAGAACGATTAGGATGAGTTTGGTGCTGTTTAGTGATGATTGTTGACAGGTGCTTGAAACTGTTAGGACTTAGAACTCTTAGGATAGGCCATGATAATCTTAGGTTGTTAGTGCAGAATAATCTACGTGAAGTGTAGTTTAGATTAGTATAGGTTTGATTAAGAATCTTGAGGATGAGTTGCAGAGTATGTTAATGGAGCCAAGAATGTCATGCGCTCGGGTTGAGTGATTTGCTGAATTTCAGAATGAGCTATGACCATAGGCTTGTAGAGGGAGAAATTCTGAATGATTTTCATGTTTGGATCGAGTTGAACCGTGGCCTGTAGAAGGAGAACAGAGAGCTTGGACATGATACGTGCATGTGTATCCATGGTGGAAACCCTAGTTCTCATGAACCAAGGTAGGAGATACAATCCTGAGCGTCCATCGCGTGTTGGACCATTGACCAAAGAGCCCATCGTGTGGCTCGAGTTTAAAACAGAATTTTGGAGGGAGAGAATAGAAGCCAAAACGCACCGTTTCATTTAATGAAACGGGCGGGCTTAGTGTGTGTTTCGCTAGTCACCCCCCCCAATACTGAGCCCACTGTGAACTGAACGTGATTTCATTTCTATTCCCACCCCCTGCTTCCTCTTACCTTTTCTTTTATTTTCATTAATTCTGAATTGTTCTGGGCTTAATACAAACTTGCTACGCGCACCCCCGTTTGCTGGCCCACTGGAATGTGACCTGAGCGCATCTGCTATTAGTACCCCCCCCCCTCTCATTTTAATTGATTTAGTCTTTTTAATTCATTTTAATTTTTACCAACTTTAAAAAATCATATAAAATAGGAAATTAACTCTTTTTTAGTGGTTGTTTTTTCTATATTTTCTTGGTTCTGTGTAGAAAATTGTCATTAAATAAAATTGCATTTTATTTTTTATTTGACATTTTCCCCATATTTTCTAAATAAATGACATTTTAAATAGTTTCATTTCATGCATGATTTTGTTAATTTTTGTTCTATTAGATGCTTTCATATTTTTTGTTCATTCTCTTTAGGTTGTTTAGATGAGATATTGAACTTATAGAAACAATTTAGTTCCCATTTTTAGAAATTAATTTTAGGTGTTTAATGTAGGCTTGAACAACATGAACAAATTAGGGTTTTTAGGTGATGACTTAGGAGATTTGATTCTTTTCCCTTAGGACTTAGGATTTAACTAGATTAGTTATGGGACTATAGGGGCTATGGGTAGTTATTAGATCCCTTAGAGAAAAGTCAGGACTCCCCTACTGCTATTAATACTCTGTGTATGTCTGATTGTCTGGTGTGGTGTGCCCTCTGGGGATTATTGCTTGCTTGCTTGGGTATTGGGATTGTCTGGGAACTTGGGAGAGCTGAAGACTTGAGGAGATGAAGACCATTGGAGATTCAGAGATGGAAGATCAACTGCCAGAGTTGGAGAGGAGGTTCTTGCTAGCAGCTGCTGAGGAGACTAGGGTTTAGGAGCTAGGCAGAGCTCTAGATTAGAAAGCTTGTTTCTCAAACATGGAATGCCTTGTCTGCATCCATCCTTTCTCTATGATTCAAAGTCTCTTTCCAATATCCACCTCCTTCCTTTGGAAGGATCAGTGAATATATTGGAAAGATAGAACTTTTGAGAGGAAACTTTCTGTTTAATGTTAACAGTTGATGAACCACCCTTGGTAGGTAATTAACTGTCTAACATTCATTCACTTCACTCTTGTGACTGATTCCTCATCTTGGAGGTTTGAACTTGAAGAAAAGCCATTGCTTGTAGAAGACTGATGATCAAAGCCCTTGCCTGAAGGCCATGAAGATGGAGATTGATGCTTGTTGAAGCCTGTAGCTGATTGGAGATTACTTGAAGCCGGATGTTGATTCAGAGCTGCTGATGCTGTTTCTTTTGCTGTTGTATTTCATTGCTGATGTATTGTTTGGATTTCCTGGTGGTATTGTTTGCTGTTTACCCTGTGGGGTTGAAAGTGAAGCCTGTTCACTTTCGCCTATTGTTTTCTAGGTTCGAGGTCGAGTGGGACTCCCTTGCCTCGCTTGTACTGTTGCATCCATGCATTTTACCGCTTTATTATATCTGTTATTGTTTCTGTTTCTGCCTATCCCGTAGGATCTCTGTTTCTCTCTGTGCAAGAGAGGAGCATGATAGACACTAGGTCTTAACCCATGCATGATAACATTAGGTTAGTTTGTTTCCCTTCGCAACCGTAGGTTAGAGTTCTGTCTCTTCTTTCTCAAAACAAACAGAAAAACACAATAAAGATTTCAAACACAATAAAAGACACTTCTTCCGTAAAAGAATGTGAACTCATCAAAGACGTCATTTTTGTCCGCCGGGACTGTTAATCAGAAAAACCTTTTTTCAGAAGGAATAAAAACAAACAACAGACAGACTTGTGTCTTCCGTGGCCCGAACTACGTTTGCTCTGATCTTTCATGCCGTGTGAAAGTACGTAGGCATAGGATGCGATATCCTAGCGAGCAACCTTCCCCTCCTTTCCCGTAGGTAGGCGAACTACGTTGACTCTGATTTCTCGTTCCAGACGGGAATACGTAGGCATAAAGTGCGATACTTTGCCGAGTCATTTTTATTTTCATTTTCTTTTATTTTCTTTTTAACCCCTGACCTATAGTTTAGATAGAATAACAATCCATACCCGAAAACAAGCGTGGATCCCATCGAGTACGATGGACGTGAGGGGTGCTAATACCTTCCCCTTGCGTAACCGACTCCCGAACCCAGGTTTTGGTTGCGACGACCATACCTTTCCCGTGTTGTGCGAGGTTTACTCTGAGCGTTTCCTTTCCCTCCCGTGGGATAAATAACGCACGGTGGCGACTCTTCTGTTCAGCCGGCGCCGATTTTCGCAGTAGCGACACTCCTCTTGTGATACATAACGATAATTGTTAAGGTAATACTTCCATTTTCTTTAGGATTCGAGGGGTCATCTTCAGAGTCATTTTCATCAATGGAGTCAACCTCTTGAAAAAAAGGATCGATAAAACATCCGTTGCAAAACAAAACTTTGAATAAGAGGGATGCTTTCATTCTTTCTTGTAGTTTTTGTGAATACTTGAGAAAAATTGAGGCCTCCCCTTGTATTATCACTGGTACGAAAAGCGCCTGGAACTGAGTTCCAATGACCTCTTTGGGTTCCAAGTAAGAAAATGATGACATATTGCTTACAATAAAAGCTAGTTCACCACATATGGTAACCAACTTGTTATTCTTCACAAACTTCAGCTTTTGATGTGTGTTGAAGTGACGGCTCCTGCTTCATGGATCCAAGGACGACCCAACAAACAACTGTATGCTTCTTGGATATCCATTACTTGGAAGGTTACTTGAAATTTATGTGGGCCAATAGTTATGGGGAGATTAACTTCATCAACAACTATCTTCTTGGATCCCTCAAAGGCTTTGATGACAATTCCACTACCTCTTATAGAAGTGCCTTGAAAGGATAACCTTGTAAGAGTTGATTTTTCCATGACATTAAGTGATAAACTAGTGCCCAGCAATACACTTGACAGAGCATCATTGATGCAGTTGATTGAAATGTTTAGTGCCATGTTATGATTTCTCCCCTCTTCTAGGAGATCTTCATCGCAGAAGCTCAAGTTATTTCAAATTTTAATGTTATCAACTATATTGCCAAATTGACCCACTGTTACATAATGGTTTACAAATGTTTGCTCCAAAACCTTATGTAGAGCTTCCCTGTGAGCCTCATATCTCATTAAATGGAATAGTTCAATATTTTGGAAGGCATGTTTAACAACTAATCCACAATGTTGTACTCACTTTTTTTGATCAATTTTAAAACTTCATCAGTATCCTTCATCTAATTTATGTCACTTGATTGACCAATATGTTCAAGATCATTTTTAAGTTGTTTCCCATTTCTTATGGCCACATGTTCAACTTCTTTGTTGAATACACGACCACTTCTGGTGACTCGGCTCACATCAGAGATGTTGATAATGGATGGTAGGGACACCTCCTTCCCATTTTCAACCATGGTGGCATCGTACTTGTAAGGTATGGGTTTCTTAGATTTGTACGTAACTGGACATGGAAAATAAATGACTGAAGGAGTCACAGCAGTCTTCCGACTATCATAGGTAATCTCTATTGGTTCAAGCTTGGGAACATTAGGAATCCTTCTATTAGCAAAAGGAACTTCCATGCATGCAGGTTCATTAAATTGAGGAATGATGGTATAAACATCCTCATCAGCTTCATCATTAATGCGTTCTCTTTCATGGAGAACTGTGATGGTTCTTCGACCTAACAGTCCTTGGATCTCATTTAAGATAAGAGGACAACCCATTCGGCTTTTGTGACACTTTCTACAGGTTGTATGATCATGATGATTGGGACCAAAGTAATCAAGTTTGCACAAGAATTTGTGAAATTTTACTAGCGAATCCATGATATATTTGATGTCATAAACTACGTACTCTCCAGGACAACCTTGTATCGTATTGAATGGTTCGTATGGCCTCATTTGATATTCCTAGACCCAACGTTGGTTCATTTACTCTTGTAGAGCTGCTTGTATAAAGTAGCATCCTTGATTATTCACATGACAAACACTACATGCCGCATAATCATGTGGATCCACAAGACCCCACCTGCTATGTCCTTCATGAATATTTACCAAGTTCCTCCTTAATAAGCGGACATCATAGATCTTATATCTGCCCGTGCATCCATAGACTATGTTGACAAAAGCTCTTTCATGTTGAGGTAGTGGGTTCGTTTAAACATTTGGATTACCATCTATGAAAGACAAATTTCCATTTTTGATAAGTCTGTGAACATCATCCTTTAAATTAAAATAATTCTCGATACCATGACTAGGTGCTCCCTGATAATAAGGGCAAAACTGGTCAGCTTTGAACCAATAAGGAGGGTCGTTTGGGATAACAGGAGGAGACATTGTTTGAATATGGCCTTTTGCCCATAATGTTGGAAAGAACTCTGCGTACGTCATTGGTATAGAATCAAATCCAAGAGCCTTCCGAAAATGATTGTTGTTGTTGTTGTATTGCGGGCGAGCCTATTATAGAGGTTGTTGTTTCCTTTTCTAATATTGTGGCTGTTGTTCGTGATGTTGATGCTGATTTTGATTTTAGGAATTTAGCGGATGGTAGGCCGGAGCTGGTGATGTGTTAATAACAGGAGACACAGTTTATACCTGTCATGGTTGATATCTTCGTCTTATCTGGATTTGTAATACAATGCTGATGTTTTGTTCCTTGAAAGTAATGGATCAGCAGCTGCTAATTATATGTCTGCGTAGACATCTTTCGTGCATACATTCGAGGGCAAGAATTTCCTTTGTATTTTTCGAAGTTAGGCACCTTGAATTTAATTGGTATTTTGAAATTTGGAACCAAACACAGGCCAATTGTGTTTTTTCCAAACAAGTCTTGTCCTTGCAGAGCCTTAATCTCTTTCTGCATATTCAAGAACCGATTTTGGAATTCATCCAATCTTTTATCTACTCCCATAGTTTCACTTGGAAGAGCATGGAAAATTTGTTCTTTTATGTGTGGAGTAGTATGCACCACGGGAGGTGGTACTGACATGACTGTTGTGACCTTTGAAGCTTCAGGAACCAGAGGTTTGTAACCCTCTGGTATAAAGTTGAAAGGCATTCTCCAAGGATAGCCGGGAGGCATGGTATATTATGGAACAACAATAGATGTGATAGTGACCTCTTGTCTAAGCTCCTTGTTTTCTTGATCAAGTCCATTCATCTTCTTCTGAAGACTGGCCTGAGTATTATACAAATGAGACAGTTTGTCTTCAAAGTGAGAACATGTGTAAGTTTCATGTAATGCAAAAATGTTTGAATGATGTATGATCTGCAAAAATGAAAATGACTTTGTTTACAAATAAATTTAACAATTATGTCGCAAATATTATCAAAATGAAAACAAAAAGATCTTATTTTATTTAATGCACTTGAAGGATTGCAACCATGTTGATGAAGATCCAACCCTATGTCGTGTTTCTTCTTCTGCTTCTTTAGTCTGGTATTTTCCATTGTAAGCTGATCGAAGATCTTCTGGTCATTCCATAACATGCTGCTCCAAGATTTCTATCAAATCATCTTTTTCTTTCAGTTGTCTTTTTAACTCTCTTCTCTCAGTCCTTGCAGTGTGAAACTTATCTTCCCAAGTGTCTCTTCCAGGTTCATCCTGGTCAAGATTTCTTGATACTCCTCCCTATTCTCAATAGGTATTGTAGAGGATAAATCAATGAAAGGTTGTGAAGGTCTCTCCAGAGGATAAGGCATCTTGAGTTCACAAGCCCTGATATTGACCCATTGAGTGTAGGGCTTGAAAGCAACACAATTTTTATTTCCCAGCTAATCTTTTCTCTTTTTATGAATGGTGTGCCAAGCTTTTATGACTGCCTTTTTCAAATATGGATTTCCACCTTCATTAAGGTAGAAAAAACCTGATACCAAGAGACTGCTAGGTCTGTCTTTCAAGGGGTACCCAAACTATTGTCTTGCAGGAGTGGGGTTGTAGTTAACACAAGACCATAGATGAGTAGTGCAAAGATAGCTTCAAAGGCACTTATACTATTGGCTTTAGCCAACTATGTAGATTTCTATATCGAGAATTTGGAAGTTAACCCTCTGATTCCTCATTTAGAAGTGAAGTTGTATTTTAATGAAGTTTCCAAATGAAGGGCCTTTGCAATAACTGTGTACTTAGGAATTTCCTCTGCGTTGTTGAAAGAAATCTTGTTTAAGACAGGTAGACCAATCCAATATGAATACTCCTCCAAAGTGGGTGTAAGTAGATAGTTTGGAAATGTGAAACAGTGGTAGACAGATCATAGAATTGTAAAAGAGTTTAAAGAATTCCTTGTTCAACATTGGTATTAAGAATACCTAAGAGCCCTTTATAACATTTTCTGAAATCCTCTGAACAAGAGATCATATGTCCTAACTTTCTCAATTCTATTGTATCAGGATCCCTAAAGTTGTATTTCTTTTTCCAAAATCCATGTTTAAAACTTATGATATTTTCCATAAAGGTTTTAAGTTCCTTGAAAATGTTTGGTTAAAAATGATGTTTGAATGAATGCACGAATGTATGGATGCGCATATATACAAAATAATAAACATGGGTTCAAGGGTTCGATGTCACGAGCATGGAGTCATGGGACTAACCAAACCAAGAGAAACTCGTAATCAATAATATTCTCAAGAGAAACTCGTCTGAGTGTAGTATCACATGACAACTATCTCAGGTCTACACCTGGATAATCACTACCCTACATCCTAAAAAGGCCAAGTGAGGCAAAGGGATACTAAAAGTTCTCAGATTCTCAGGCTCCCAGGTAAAAAAAAGTAATGACATTATGACTACTCCCAATGGAATCAATAATTCCAAAGGGGCATCCACTGAGTGTGATTATATCATATGTCACTCATGCGTAGGATTACTCTAGACATGTAACTTTTGATTATATCAACATCCTATCTTATGTATGTACTCTCAAATATGGGTTAGGATTTGTCTCACTCATAGAGATCAACCAAAAAACCCAAATAAACATGAATACCACAACAAGCAAATGATTTCAACAGTAAAAATCACAAATATATGCAAGATAGGCTTAACCTTTTCTTAGGGGGGATGAAAAACATACTTCCCCAGTGGAGTCGCCATTTTTCTATATCAGCCCGATTTTTCTCTCATATGAGGTCGCCATTTTTACTCGTGAACTTTTAATTTATCCCAAGAGAGGGAATGGGGAAAAAGTCTAAATAAACCCATGAGTGTGTGCAATATAAAACAATGCACTAAGAGATTGGGAATTAGGGTTAGTTATACTAAGGAAAGGTATTAGCACCCTAAGTATCTATAGTATCCTATAGGAACCTCTTGTGTATATTTGTGTTACTGTTGATTGAATCATTTGCTATGTATCAGGGATTTGTTGACTGTTTGGAATGATTGATAAGAGTGTGAAATATTTTTGTTGTTTTTGTAGTGTAAGTTGAAATAGTTTAAGACAAAAGTGTAGGAACCTAAAGGTTTTATTTATTATTGTGCTCGCTAAGATCTCGCGATCTTTTGCCTACGTATTTCCAATAGGAAGTTAATAAATCGGAGCATTCGTAGTTCCACCTACTAATGGGTGGAATTGGGTTTTTTGGGTTTGAGGGAAGAGACAAGTTGTCATCTTAAGAGAGATATCTCACCTATTCACCACAAAAATTTTGAGAGAGAAGATAATAAGGAAAGAAGATTTAAACTTGGATGTAGAAAATCCAGAGTAATGCCACATATTCCTTTAAATGAGTCTTTGCATATTAAGAGATGAACCTTGACTTGGATATAGAATCAACAAGTGTGTCATTTACATCACTTAAATGAAAGAAGTGTTTTTGTATCATAATAAGAGAATGACTTTAGCTTGGATTTTGAATCAACAAGTGTGCCACATACATCACTTAAAATGGAAAAAGTTTGAAAATTTTGAAAAGTTTGATTTATATTATGGAGAATAAAAAAGAAATCTCTTATATAGAGATGACTTATGTCTCATCTCTAGGGAGAAAAGTTTGAGTTCGAAGGCAAAGGTTGGCTAGGCTTTGACTTGAAGTTTGAGGTCTGAACGTTTAAAGATTTGAAGGTTTAAAGGTTTGAAGCCACAAAAGGAGCTATGGTTTTGAGCTTTGAATGAAGATGAAAACTTCAAGGGTGATCCTAGGGTTTTATTGAAGTTGAGAACTTCAGAGGGGATCATAGGGTTTGAACTATGTTGTAGTTTGAAGGGAATCCTAAAGTTTGAACTAAGTCTAAACTAAGGATGAGTATTGAAATGCAACAGTTGTGTGAATGCAAGTGTTTATAAACATAAATTCCAAGAGAAACTTAATAAGACAACATTGATTAAGCTTTTAAACAAGTGTAATCATCAAGGATGAAATGAACATTGTTGTGATCAAGCATAATATATCAACATATGAATGAGCATCAAACAAGTAGATATGTTCATCGTGGTGAGAGTTTATGAAGGAAATACTTGAATTATGAGCAAGACATTTAATCATGGTTGAATCAAGGGCTTTGAGGAATTCAAACTCAAGTGGAAGCCTTAGTCAAGAGGTTTTGAAAAGATTGATCAAGATAAAACCCTAAGGTTTCACCTAATTAACCACTTAATCAAAGTATTTTTCAAAGGAACATTATTTTAAATATGGTATGAAAGGAAACCAAGTTAAGGAAACATGTTATGAAAATCAATCAAGGTTTAAACAAATATTTATAATCAATTAGGTTAGAGAAATAGTCAAAAGAAAATCATTTAAAAGGTATAAAACACTTAAAAATGGCCTAGTTTTCAACCTAATAAAAGTGATTAAAATGAATATTATTTTTGGGATTTTTTTCTAGATTAGTAAAATAGGAAAGATAATGAGAAGTGTGCAAAAAAATAACTCAAAATAGTTAATTTTGATGGGTGAAACAATTACGTAAAGTTGTGAAAAAAGAGTAAAAAAAAATAGTGATAAAAAAGAAGAAATGGCCTTGCAAAGGGTTGAACTCACACCCTTCAAGTCATGGGCCTAAAACTCTACCACTGGGCCGCTTGCGTGGGTGGTGATAGGTAACACGTTATGAAGAAAATATATGAAATCTTGCTTTTGAAATGATTGAAGAATTAAAATACAAAAGTCTGGGGCGAGAGGGATTCGAACCCCAGACCTTGCACACTTGAAGACTTGAAAATGCACGCTCTAACCACTAGGGTGCTGATACATGGCCAAAAATAATAATATTTTTTAAAAAAAATAATATTATAAAAAAAATGTTTTATTATAAAAAGAAGGCGTCATGGCCATTATCTTCTTCTTCCACAAGCCCATCATCATCTTCCAATTTGAAAATGATAACTGTCGTACCTAAAACAAAACACGATCCTTCGTGAAGCGCAATCGCACACCCGCGGGATGGACTAACAGATTCGCCGCAAAAATTTATTTATTTCCATTAGGGGAAAGGGAAAATACCGATAAAACCCCTAAATGAAAGGAAAAGACATGGTCATCACAACCAAGAATCTGAACTCGGGATTCAGTTACGTGACGGGAAGGTATTAGCACCCCCTCATGTCTGTTGTACTCAACGGGAACCATTAGGTTAGGTTTGCGTGTTAAAGTTTGCTTCTAAGTTTTAGGCTTCTCGAGTTATTAGGAAGGAAAAAGGATAAGGACTAAATGGTTTATTTTCCTAGGGTGCTCGGCGAGATCATCAAAATCTCGTGCCTACGTATCCTCATAGTGCAATAAGGAAGTCAGAGCAATCGTAGTTCAGGGAACTATGAGTGAGAAATGGGAAAAGAAAAAGGTTGCTCTCTAAGGATTGGGGCCTTTGTGCCCATGTATATTCAACGAGAATGAGAAATCAAAGCGTCTATAGTTCAGACTACTACGGTTTTTGGGTTTGATTTTAGGATGACAAGAGCTCGAATAACGAAATCTACCTCTTGGATCCACACTCTCGGGGAGACGTTTACTACACCCCGCTCCTTTTTCATCTTTCATTGAAAAGTGTGTAAGTATGATTAAGTTGACATTAGAAAATGCCACTTGACATTAAATCAAGGGTTTATTCACGGTGTAAAGGTTTAACTAATGGTAAGGATATCCTAAGGGGTAAAGGGTAAGGTCGATGGTGGTGCAGAAGGAAATCGACTTACAAAAAGTAAAAAGGGTTTACATGTGGATCAAGTATGCTTGGGAATAAGTTAATGATTAATGGAGAATCCTATTGAATTTGTTTTTGAAAATGCTTGGCATTGGACCAAGATTATTTGTTCTTTTGAAAAAAGGTTGATTTTATGGTGCACATTCATGTCTTATTTAGCAATTTATGGTCATCATACAAGAGTATCACACAAGTCCAAATAAGGTATCCAATCATCTACATATTCAACAACACAAACATATAGGAAAATATGAATTCGATCAAGAATCAAGTAATTTGAAACAACATGAGTCAAAAATTTATTTTAAAAGAAAATATGTAATTGATACTAAATTTAAAATAAAACTTTTATTTATTTTAATAAAGAAGAGAAAATGAGAAAATATATCAAAAGATATATTGTACAAACCTACTTTACTAAAAAAAGATTTTTCAATTCAATTTAAAAGGAGATGCCATTTATTTGGACTAAAATGAAACAAGACCCACTTGATGGGCAAAGACACGGTTTATGGCCATACCAAAGGTCTTATTGGGCCTACACTGATCCAATCATGAGGTAATTAAATGAGGGCTTCCAAATTTGGAACTTTCATTGAATAATTATCCTAAAGAGACAAATCTTTTCTTAACGTAGACATTGAGCAGAGAGCTATCAGTTTGGGAAATAAACTATCACATTAAATTAGCATAAAAAAACACAAAATTAGTTTAGTAAAGCATTTACTCATAATAAAAAAAATCCATATGATGTCTTCTTCTTCCCTAAAACCTCTCTCTCCATTTTCTTTGTTTTCAACTCATTCATGTTTCTTGCAAAACCATACTTCATGGTATCATCAAACCAACATTCATCTTCAACTCAAATCAAACAATCACCGAATCATAAGTCAAAACAGAAGAAAATAAGCAAAAACCCTATTCCAACCCTAGACCCACGAGAACAAGAAGAAATCAAGAAATTGGAAGGGGAAAATGAAGCATGACGGAATAGAGAACACAAATCAAGTTTTAGAATGTACCTGAATTGAAATGATTCCAATTTGAAATTTTTCGGCAAAGGTAATACTCCACTCCCTCGTTCTTGCTCCTTATTCTATTTCATTTCTACTCCTTCCTCCTTGTCCACTCTTATGTCTCTGTTCTTTAATTCTCTTTCCTTGCTGGTATTATGTTGTTGCTTGTAGTTCTTCTATTATTCAAATTTCAATGTGAAATTTGAAACAAAAATTATGGTTTGAGTGAGCTTTGAGTAAAAACAAATAGGTTTTTTTTAGTGTATGGTAGCTGTTGTGAAGAACCAAAATTTTTAGGGCTTTTTCTCTCTGGTCCTTCTGTGAATGAATAGTGATTCTTATATATGTCTTTGATTAGGGCTATTTCTTATTTGAAAGCAATACGTGTGAGTATCTGCTCAATCGTGTGAAGATTGATGAGCTGGAAACTCTACTTCTAAACCGTTAGCAACACATCACCTCAATTCCTGAATTTGTGATGAATATGCTTGTTTGAATGTTTATAACTACATGCATTGAAATTATGAATCTTAATATGAAATGTGTTGAAAGATGAATAGCATTGGAACTTTATTAAAATACGATTAATCCTTGAATTGTGAGCTTTAAAATACTTGAATCTTGAATCTTGAAATTTGAATTTGAGAACTTCGAGTTTGAATTGAACATGATGTAGAAACTTGAACTGGTTGGAAATTAATTTTGAGTTTGAAATTATTGAAATGTGAACTTGGTTGAATAGACTTGAATAAGGAATGTAGTTTGAATGGACTTGTATGAATTTATAGTTTAGTGTGAACATGACGGATTTTTTTTGAATGAGTTATGAATGTATATGAGTTGAAAACACGATATGAGATGAATTTGAAAATGTATGTTGTTCGATGATATGAATGGTTTGCATTGGATCCTTGAAGTGAAACTTGATTTGAGATTTTTGAAATGAATTTGAATTTTGAATTTTGTTTTAAAGCTTGAATTGTGACATTTTTTTGTTTTTGTGTTGTAGGTTTTGTGGTTTTTAAATTATGGAAAGTTTGTGGCAATAACTAGCAGCATAACGGTGGATGGTGTAGCAGTCCTTGCTGAAGATATTGTGTTGTTTTAACTTTGTGGGGTATGTTTAAGGAGTGATGAGAACAATGGTAGAGTTTTGGCGGCGAACACGACCTCATGTGTGGTTGCGGTAGTTTTTTTAGGTGACGACTATTCCCAGAATCCTTAAGCACATCAGCACCACAGATAGTACCAAAAACCTGCATCATAATGTAGAATATTTCTCATGTTAGAGACAGCTTCTTTTCCAACAAACCAAATGCCGCTACTTGATTTATTGGTAGATATGGGAGGAAATATGTGAGGAAACGTAAGAAAGAGAAAGAGAGAAAATAGGACAAATTCTGTTAGCAGTAGCACATGGGTTGAGACAGCTGGCAGCAGCTGTATGGTAATTCTGTTAGCAGTATCACATGGGTTGAGACAGCTGGCAGCAGCTGTATGGTAATAGAACCTAGGAATAATTCCATAAATGATTGGGTCCCAATCATTTGTGAGGTATGCAAATATTCCATTGGATCTGAACCCTAGGAGAGAAAAGGCCTCTCAAAGTGCCTCTATCATCTTTTCTTTTTTACTGCATTCTACAATTTCCTTGTACTGATTTTGCTAGATCCCATTTGAACTCTAGCCTATTTCTTTAATCAAATCAGTAATTTTATCAGTTTTCTTCTATTGTTTATGAATCTCTCTTTTAGATACTGAATTGATTCTATGAATTTGGTATCTAGAGCCTTGGTTTCGTTTACTCGGTGGATGGTTGTTACGCGTGGTATCATGGAGAATCGCGTTGAAATGATGGAACAGAGGATGAATCAGTTCGAAGGGACGATCGAACAGATACGCCAGATCATAACGGAACAACAGTCCAGACCGCAAGTGACGGTGGAGAAGATTCGCCAACTCATTCAGGAGCGTCCGGGTCACCACAGAGGATCCGACGATGACGAAGATGATGGGAGCATAAGAAGCAACCGTTCGCACGAATCTCGACCCAGAAATCGCCGTCAATGGGGTAGAGAACGAGAGCGAACCATGGGAAGTAGAAGGAAGCTGGAAATTCCCATGTTCAAGGGAGAGGACGCGTATGGTTGTCTCGTGCGGGTCGAGAGGTACTTCCGTTTGAATGGTGTAAGGATGCGCGAAAAACTAGATGCGGTAGTGTTAGCTATGGAAGACAAGGCTTTGAATTGGTACCAGTGGTGCCAGGAGCAAGCCCCACTGAGGACATGGGAGGAGTTTAAGGTAGCTGTGATGAGGAGGTTTCAACCGGGTCTACTGCATAACCCAATGGGGCCTTTGTTGAGTTTAAGGCCAAAAGGCTCGGTGGTGGAGTATATGGAGAAATTCGAAATGCTTGTAGCTCCGTTGAGAAGGGAAGAAAGGATTATGTTGGACTCCATTTTCATGAATGGACTAAAAGAGGAGATTCAAGCCAAACTAAAACTCCATGAGAGTCAAAGTTTAGCAGATTTGATGGATAGGGCCCTGTTAATTGAAGAAAAAAATGAGGTGGTCCACAAGAAGAGTAGTTCATGGAAAGATAGAGGAGGGTCTTTTAAGATCAAGGACCCTGCAGATATAGGAGGATCTAGGAAGGAGGGAGAGAAAGGTAATGGAGGAGGTAGTGAGAAGTTCAGAGGGAGGAGACTAAATCCTGCAGAATTAGAAGAAACGAGTAAGAGAGGGTTGTGTTTCAAATGTGGGGATAAATGGAATAGGGATTTGTCGCTTCCGCGAAAATAAGGTGTCGACAAAACAGAAGAGTCACCACCTTTCGTTATTTATCCCTCGGAACGGGAAAGGAAATGATCGGAAAAACCTGACGAAAAGGGTATAAGACAAGGTCGTCGCAACCATTGTCTGGGTTCGGGAGTCGGTTACGCAAGGGGAAGGTATTAACACCCCTCTCGTCCGTCGTACTCGACGGGATCCATGCTTGTTGGTTTGTCTACGGGTGAAAAACAATCTATCTACGGCTGCTAGATCTAAACGGAAAAAAATTGACTTGATAGAGCGTCGCACTCTATGCCTACGTATTCTCATCAGAGAATGAGAAATCGGAGTCTCCGTAGTTCGGGAAACTACGGGGGAATTTGCTCGCCAATACATCAGTATTGTGCCTACGTATTCTCTTCAGAGCAATCAGAGCATGACGTAGTTCAGGCTAACTACGGGTAGACAAAGGTGTTCTCGGTCACACAGGGGTGAGAGAAAGGATTGACGATACTAGCGTACGCATTCTAGCAGTTAGGTGGACGCTGCTCGACCATCGGAGACTTAGGCGTACCTGTTTGCAGTAGAACGGACGTAGTATGTCGGGTTTAAAGGTATGGCAACCTACGGGAACTAGAACTACGGTCGGGTCTCAAATGTGCTCGGGCAAGAGAAAGGGAACATCAGTCGTCAGCGGGAAAGTCTCGATCGCACGGCAGCGAGAGAACAGAAAGGTTGGTTGTTAGTGTGCTCGCTAGGATATCGCATCCTATGCATACATATTCTCATCAGAGAAAATCAGAGCAGCTGTAGTTCAGCCTACTACAGCTAAAACGGGGAAACGGGGGATAGCTCGCTAGGATATCGCATCCTATGCCTACATACTCTCGTCCGGTACGAGAGATCAGAGCAAACGTAGTTTGACTACGGGAAAGATGGAAGGTGGCTCGCCAATACATCAGTATTGTGCCTACGTATTCTCGTCAGAGAAATCAGAGCACGACGTAGTTCGGGCTAACACGGTTCTCGATTGCATGGGGGTGAGAGAAAAAGGGTTTCGATCGCACGGGGGCGAGAACAAAGAGGAAGCAAGCTTACGCCTAAACGGGAAGAAACTCGGGACACACACGCAAGAACCTAAGACGTAGGAGTGAATGCGTCGCATGTCACCCAAAGGGTACCATACTAGACATCCTAGACGATTGAGAAGAACTCCTCAACTGTCATTCCCTACGTATCTAACAATCTCACAACACTCGACGGTTGCTTGAAAACTCGAATAAGACGATGATGATGATGAACGAAGCAGCTCATGGGCTCCTGACGTGCGTGCAAGCTCCATTCCAATCTTCTCCTCTCTGGATCTTTGATGATGACGCTCGAATCAGAACAATGTAACGCTTAGACTGTCATTGTTCGACTTACACGAGAAATCGAACTCTGAGAGGTAGCGTATTGATATTCGTGTCAAAGACAAGATGGAGAAATGATATCGAAAATCATTCTCCAATTGACTCGTGTCACACGGCCAGCCAACAATAAAATCGAAGATAAAATTCGGATAGAAACGAGATAGGAGAGAAAATAGGAGACAAAATAGGAAACAAATCCACTAACAAATGGAAATAAAATGCTACTCCTAAAATATAGCAATTAAATTCTACTAGAAAACATTCTACAGAATTAAATCTATAAATCCCCTAAAATATCTAATTCCTAATTCTTTACAAAGGAATAAATGCTAAATTCCTATTCTAGAAATTACAAAAGAGAACTCTAAGAGAAATATTATCTAAAATTCCCTAAAGAGTATAATATGCTAATTACAACCTATTCTAGGAATTATTCTATCTAAATTCTATTAAGAGAAAGTACACTAACAATTATAGTCTAAGCATATTAAACTAAAACAATTCTCTAAAGAAAATTAAATCCTAATTATAATCCTAACATGCTAATCAAATTCTAATTATATTCTAGAATTATCTAACTATTCTAAAAAAATTACAATTAAATGTCATACAAGAAAATTAACCAAAATGAGTACAGGGGGGGGGGGCATTGAGATTACAGGGGATGCTTCAGCAAAAAATACAGGAAACTGGGCCCAGAGCCCAACAAAAATGTACAGCAATGGGGAGGGGTGAAGCAAGTGAAACGGGGGTGTATGATATGGTAAAGGAGACTGGGCCCAGCCTAGCTACACGCACGCGAACGGGGGTGAATGAAAAAAAAACGGAGGGTGTACGGGCAAAACACAACTTGGGCCTGACCCGGTCCAGCGCCACGTGGTCCATGCTTCAGCAAACCAAAACCCACTCTGAAACCCTAATCACTGTTCACTTCTTCCACATGCGCCGTTCCTCCTCTCGTTCAACTCTCTCCCAAACTTCCGTCTCAAACCAACCTCCACCTCACCGTCATCTACCTTCCTTCTCCTCTCGGATCAACACTTTAATCATACCTCCTCGAAATCAACCATGCTTCGTATCCTACAAAACAACTGAAATAACAAACAACAACAAAACTACTATAGCTCTGGAAAAACTGGTTCATCCTTGACATTCTTAAAGGCAGTACGTTGATGAAGATTGATAGATCCTGAGTCTGATGATGGATCTGAAGCTATACGCAAAAACTGGAGTTGGTTGTGGTTTGCATGTGGAGGTTTGAAGATCGATGGCGAAACATGATGAACATCATACGAGTTCTTGAATGTTCTGGAAACGTTTGAAGGATCTGGAGATTTTGGATGAGCGATGATGAAATTGATGAAGATGTAATGAATCTCCTATGGATCTTAAAACTCGATGGAGCTGACGAGCTTGGATGTAGTTCGTATGGATGTATGGAGAACGTTCCTGAAGCTTTTTCTGGAGATCGCAACTGTTGTTCATGATATCCATGGCAGATCTGGAAAATCGGTGAAGATGATGATGAACAACGGTGGAAGAAATGATGAACGAAGATTATGAGATCTAGAAACAATTTGAACGGACGAGTTGTTTGAAGATCTAGATCGGGAGTTCGTGATGAACGTGATGAAAGTGGAACGAAGATGATGAAGATCCTGGATCTGGACGAAGATCGCGAGGATTGATGAATCTCTGAAGTTCACTGAAGATTCTTGAAATCTCCTGGAAAAAGTGTGAAGATCTGGACGCAGATTTGCTGAACATTGAGCGAAAACGATGAATGCTCGAAGGAATTTCTGGAAAAGCTTGTTGAACAATGAACAATCTGGATGAATGTTCTTGAATTTTCCGGCGACAGTTGCAGAATCCGACGAGATTCTGGCCGTGAAAACCACCGTGAGATTTCTCCGGTGATGTCCTCTGGTAGTTTGCATGGCCTCCGGTGAAGTTTCCGGTGAGGGATTGGTGAGTGGGACAGGTGGCGTCAGGCGGACGCGTGTGTGTAGGTGGCGTGCATGCAGAGAGGGTGAGGTGTGATGAGAGTGCACGCGTGGATGGCTTCTGAGACGAAAACGTGGCAATGAAGAATGTAGTGGTGGAACCTGAGATGAAAACGTGGAAGACTTCTTATACTGCCAAGTGGCAGCGAGTTGGACCTGGGCCCCCAAAAATCTGACAAGTGGCCCACGAATTCAGACAAATTAATGATTAATGACTAATTAACATTTGATTAATCCTAATTAACACAATTAATACTTACGAAATTTAAAAACTGCAATTAAAGCCTAAATTGAAAATTAAGACTATTCTAAACCTAATTAAAATGAATTAAGACCCTAATTACCATCTAAAAAGGTGATTAAAATCTAATTAATCTAATTAAATTCTAAAAGAATTTAAAATCTAATAACTTCTAAAATCTATTAAATCTATTAATTTCTATACAACCAAAAAAATAGTAAAGACTCTATTAATTCTATTTAAAAAACCTAGTAAAAGAATTTCCTATTAAAAATCATTTTAAAACCATTATCTAAAAAAGGAAAATTGATATTAAAACTCTAAAACTATTTAAAAAACATTTAATATCTATTAAAAAATCTATCTAATATCTAGAAAAATCAATTAAATCCATAAAAAACTAGAAAATAAGGGGAACAATCTGAAAAAACGAGGAAGTCGATTAAATCAATTAGAAAAGGGACGCGCGAATACAGCGAAATAAACGGTAAAAACCGGACACCGAGATGTCCTCAAAAACAACAGCGAGAGCTGAAAACACAGGGAACGAGCATCAATTCTCAAAATAGGTCCTCGTATTAGCCTGAAATGCCTGAAGCGCGATCAGAGGGCTGTAATCCCGATAAAGTCAATCTGACTGGAAAAAATGCAATGTACGCGGTATGCAAATGCAAAATGAAATGAGTCGAAACATGAGCCAAATTGCGATAAGTAGTTGGTCAAATTTTGGGGTGCAACAGCTGCCCCTATTCAAACGGCTTGGACCTGAAGGGTTGAGAAGCGAACGACTTTCAATCATTCAAAGGTAGAAGACGGTTGAATACCAAAGAACCCAGAAATTTGTCAACTACCCAAGTACACGGTACTCTGATGGGAACAAATCTTCGGAAGCTGAAACAGTAGCTGCACGGCAACTAGCTGGAGAAATACTGATCTGAACCTCCGTCAGGATGATTCTCTGATTTATCTGATATCATTGCGTCCTCAAATCATCGAGGGATCACTGGTTACACGGTAACGGGCGATTGGCCAACCTCACAGGTAAACAATACTCTGATTGGTAGGAACATCTTCGACACTGAACATGGCAGTTGCACGGCAACTCTACTGGGGAATCGGTCACACGGTAACCGGTGAAAGGTCTAATTTTAAGTCTCCGTCAGGATGATCATCTGATTTTGCTGTAGATATTCGTCCTCAATTCATCAAGGGGTCACCGGTTACGCGGTAACTGATAATACATGGTTGATTATACCGTCAGGCGTTCTGTGTCATAGCAGAAGAATTCTGCGGGACTCGTCAGGTCAACGATCAAGTTAATCATGCCGTCGGGCATTCAAAGAAAACTTTCGGGCATCAGCCGGACGTCATCAGTAAGTCGGTAATAGAATTCTGGGTCAATCATGAACCAAATAAGGATATCCAAACTTTTACCGTCAGGCACCCCGCATCAGCTGAGAACTACTTCGTCAATACAGTTGGACTTCATCAGCAAGTCTGGGGTTTCGGAACTGCTATCGGACTTCAATCATCAAGTTTCCAAGGAAATTTCAACTTCTATGTTTAAGACCCGCTGGGGATGACACATCTCCGCTGGGGATTTGGGATAACTATCAAGTAACTCTGCTTTGGGGTATTCATAAATCATTCTAGATGAATCATCTCTGCTGAGTAAATCAAGAATCATCTTGAACAAATAACTCCGCGGGGACTTCAAGAATCATCCTGAACCAATAACTCTGCTGGAGATTTTAGGAATCATCCTGAGCAAACACTCTGCCGGGGACTTTAAGCGTCAACTTGAGCAACTCTCTCTGGCGACTTCACTGGGGTTTTTTAAGAGTCATTTTAAACGAAAGCCTTCACTGGAGAGTTCAAGAATCATCTTGGGCAAACGACTTTGCTGGGGAGAATTCAAGAATCATCTTGATCGAACCATTCTGCGGAGGAACATCTGCAAAACAAGAACGGTGGCGACCTGGCTCATGTTTCGTATGCATATGCTTTGACAATGACGTAATGCTCCACACGGTGGAAATGCTATGCGTTTTCAAGGTAAATTCTATGCAATCATGCAAAATGCTATGGCCCCGTCAGCAAAATAAATGCCGAAGGGAGAATCCTCCTGTCAGGGAGAAAGAACCACTCTGGTGGGGGAAGGAATCGTCCTGCCGAGGAGAAAGAACCACACCAATCTCAATTGGACTCCGCCCGGGGAAACAAACTTCAGTCGACTGCCGCAGGGGAATAAAGCTCTACGAGAACCTGGACCTGCTCATCTGGGTACCCAAACCACAACTGCTGAGGAAAACGATGTCAATCGCAGAAATAAACTGCACGGCCTTCGCGGCAAAGCTTTCCTGGAGATAACGACTCCGATGGGGAAATACAGCATCAACTATTCAACACTCTATTGGGGAAAACCAATCATGGCCCAAACCGCTTTCCAAGGACTCGGCTCTATTGGGGATCTGCAAACTCGGCTGGGGAAGAAGGAATCGTCCTGCTTACAGGGGAGAGTACGACTCTGTGGGGAATTTCAATTCCACTGGAGACTTCAGTCTTGAACTATCAATTGCTGAACACTTCAGTGAATAGTCTCCTACGAGACCTGCACTTGTGACCCGGTGCTGGGGGATGAACATACACTTCAGCGCCTGACTCAGCTGGGGCAATGGTGACCCCTCAGGATACATCTGATTGGGGAGAGAATCTTCTCTGCTTGGGGATACATGTCAATGCTCCTGGTCCCGCATTCAGACTCTGCGGGGAGATGCTGCTACGCTCTATCGGGGATATCGATCCTGATCTACTGAGGATAATCTTGCATACGCCTTACGGAGACTGGCCCTTCTGGGTAACACCTGTCGGACTATCAAGTCTGATGAGGAATACTGGTGTATCAACACTGCTGGGGATATCAATCTTTAGCTACTCATTGTACAAATCTGTTGGAGACGTGCTGATCCTATCAAGGAAACACCTCTGGCGACTGCTGAAGATAACAATCAATCACTGAAATTGAATCTCACTTCACTGAGGAAAACAACCCTGAACGATCCTTTTTTGAGCACCCTGAGTCCTTATAGGGTACGAAGCAAACTGCTGAGAAATAACTCTTCTCTGTCTGGCATCACAATCTACCCGTCTGGAGATTACTCATTGAGGGAATCACCGTCGACCTCTGCTTGAGGAATGAGTCAATGACCTGGACTCGGAGGGGGAAGGAGTCAAACTTGGACTCTGTGGGGATACAACATTGCATCAGTCCCACTGCTGGGGCAATAAACCCAGATCTGTCTGTCAGGGAAAGTTTCAGTCTCAACCCACTTGGGAAAATAACACATCAGGCTAATCACCGTTCAATGCTTGGGATGGCCATACTCTGCCGGGAGCATCAATCTCGCCCTGCGGAGGATAATCTTGACCCTACTCTGATAAGGGATAAGTGCCATCTCAACTTGCTGCAATCTCAAACTGCTCAGGGGAAACAATCTCAAACTGTACGTCTCTGCTGAGAAAATAATCCTGATTCAACAACATTAACACAGGGAATACAGAATACCAATCATGGAGAACTGAGATCACTCGAGCCTTGTGTCGGGGAATGTGACAACATACGAATCACTAGGAATCATCGTGTCAGATACACTTAGGCTTTTTCTGGTTTAGGAATAGGTTTACGGTGATAGGGATTTATTTCTGGTTACCAACAAAAGTGGATTTGAAAGGGACATACTAGACAAGAACTAGCATTCGAGGGTAGACTACCAGACGAGAACTGGTGGCAAAATATGTTAGGTTGTCAGACGAGAACTGACTTACGGTTTTGGATACCAGACGAGAACTGATTTCTGGTTTGCCAGATGAGAACTGGGCTTTAAAACTGTGTTGGCCAGACGGGAACTGGTTGAACAATAGGTTAAAGGAAAAGTGACCAGACAGGGCTGGTTTCTGGTTTGGATTTCAGACGAGAACTGATCTCCGGTTTTCCAGACGAGAACTGGACTTTAAAACGATTTGGTTACAAGGTTCTGCCAAGTAACAGGTTAGGCTGTAGGATAACAATCTAATGACAGCAGGGCTTCTTCAGAAGGTTCAGGTTTTTGGCAGGGTAATGACAGGATTCCCCGACACTCAACTCTTGCTAGGGTGAACAAACTCATTTGAACAACTTGCCCCAGTGCAATTCAACTTGTCCCAATCCGACTCTTGGGAAAATTCATTCTGAACAGAAAGCAGCTGGCAACGAGACAATCTTCAAATGGCTTGCCCCAACATCTGTACAACGGAAGGATTCATCCTCAATTAACTAACTCTCAGCATGGTTGGTTTCAATATACTTCTGAAGTAGCTTGCCCCTGAACGAGCGTTGAGAGACTTAACCTGCTCTTATTGAACACTGGAGGGATCTGCCCTCAAATCACAGGAGGTCTGGATGATTGCCCCTGAATGGGTCTCGAGAAGGTTCACTTCTGATCAACTACTTCTTGAATAAACTGTCCCATAATCAACCGATCATTCGGGACTTGTCTTCAGACTGACTGATTCCAAACTCACTGGAAGTCAATGCCCCAAATTCACAGGGCTTCACAGCATACCGTTCTGATCCAGACTGCTACAATTCAGTCCTGATTGACTATTCCCTGTTGGAATTCCTTCATATCAACTACTGACCTGCAATTAAAATTGTTTATTCACGAATGGTAATTTTAATGTAGTGTTCATGCAGATTTCGAAAATGTTGTCACTCATTTACGTGTCATGATAGTGAGTGACGAATGAACCAACAGTTCAAACGTATTGCTGATTCAATCAGTGAAAAATACAACAAGCATATGATTAGCAAATCATGCAGGAGTCAGGTTACTCACCCTTATCGTAATGCGCTTTCAGAATAAACACTGCCTCAATTAGGTCTTTTAAGGGTTGTATCGTGGTCAGGTTCACGGTTCGTGAAACAAAGGATATTAGGCTCAAATTATGATTTGTACCCACCCCTTCTACGTGATGATCTCCGATCCTAAAGTTCAGTTAACGTGGCTCGAGCGCTCGCCTCTTCGAGAGGTATGTTGAATAGTGGGAACAACTGGTTAAAGATCTCACAAGGTTTTCGGAGTGACAGTTACTCCTCCTTCATTTCGGTGTCTGTATCCACACGACTTGGTCCTTGTTTGAGGATTTTTCTTTTTATATCCTTTCTTTTTCATTCTTTTGATTCCCTAATTTTTTCCTGGACTGACTCTTCAGAGTTCTTTTCGATTTTTCTTTTGAAGTCCAGCGGGATGCCCTGATTTTTGCCTAAGTACTTGCTTTCTAGCTTTTCTCTTCTTTTTACTTAGTGGGCTTTCTTTTTTTCTCTTATTTTTTTGAAACAAGTCGTGCGACACTAGCTGTCTGGATTCATCCGAGAGGTTTATAACTGTCTCACTCCTGATTGGTGAGGTTTAACCATTGTGGTTGACAAGGTACGACCTCTGGGGAAAATGTGATGTGGTTGGTCCTCGAAAGGCAACACTCCTCTATAAGACTTGAACGCTCGGTCAAGCCACTGACAACTACCCTGCCCCGAGTTAAGATGTGAGGGTTTAAAAGTCCGAAAGAAACTCCTACTTCTCGGCTCGAAGTGGTTAACAAGGGATTCTCTTCCTTATATCTCCAGTGTTTAGGGGATTTGAAACAATGCCTGTACATCATAGGCAAGGTTTTATCTGAAAGCATACGATCATCGGTTATGAGTATTCAGTTTCGTCATCCTCCCTCCAATCTTTGCTAATCATAGTGACAAAGTGGAGTAAATAAAGTGCAAGTGTCAGTGCAATGCAGTAAATGAGCGACAGCGACATGATTAATTCAGAAAAATGCATAGTCACTTTATCAATATTACCATTCAAAACAAACAATGTTTAACAGCAAGTAGTAAATAACAGAAAGGAAACTACAAATGAAAATGATAAAAAGTATGAGGATTGCCAATGTTGAGGACGTCTTCCCGTTTGGACCACTGGCCTCTGGAAATAACCCTCTGAATCTGCAAGCTCAGACAGTTGAGAGGTTGTCATGCACAACCAAAACTCCTTCTGGAAAGGAAATGCACCCTTTTTCGATCAACTGCTGCACTTTCGCCTGGAAAGGTTTGCAATCTTCAGTTGAATGCCCCAGAGATCCACCATGATATCCACACTGCACATGGGGATTGTACCCAGGAGGGTAAGGCTCTGGCACGGGCTTAAGAGCTTTGGGTTCCACCAAAGAATTCTGAATCAAATGTGGCAGAATCTGGCTATATGGCACAGGCACTGGATGAGAAGGAGCATTCCTTCGTTCCAAGTTGTTACGAGGTCGGTTCTGATTCTGACGCTGATTCTGATAACCTCGGCCACGGGCTCATGGATTTGCAAGAGGAGCGACATAAGGTTCCCGATGTGGTGCCCTAGGCACAATTGTCTGTCGAGACACAGAAGATACTGACTGCCGAGAAGACGAAGAACCAACAGATTTCACCGATTCATCTCGAGGATACCCAACATCAGTCAGGACTGCATTGACCACAATTTCATCTTCAGCTTGAAAGCTACAGAGAGATTCAGTTTCACTAGCCTGACCGCCCGAAACATTCTGGATTCTTCCAGTCTTTACACCATACTCGATGCGCTCCCCTGCCCTCACCAATTCAGAGAAATTTGGTGCAACTCCAAGCATTCTTTCGAAGTACGGGCTCTGCAAGGAGTTTACGACCATGCCTTTTAACTCTCGGTCTAGAAGCGGTGGTTGCACTCTAGCAGCAAATTCTCTCCATCTCTGAACATACTTCCTGAAAGGTTCGTTGTTCCCTTGAGAAAATTCTTGCAGCTGCATGCGACTAGGAGCTACATCAAGATTGTAGTCATACTGCTTCAGAAAAGCATTGGCTAAATCCACCCAAGATCGGATCTGATTACTCTCTAACTGCATATACCAACTAAGAGATGCCCCAATCAGACTATCCTGAAAGCAGTGAATCATCAACCTGTCGTCGTGCACAAACGAAGTCATTCTTCGGCAGAACATCACTAAATGTTGCTTCGGGCAACTATCTCCTTTGTACTTTTCAAACCTCGGTGCTCTGAACTTCGGAGGTAACACTAGGCCAGAGACCAGACACATGTCTACAGCATTAGGGTTAACAGCGTCTTTACCTTTCAAGGCTTTGAATCTTTCATCCAACGCACGAAACCTTCTAGCATACACGGGAGCTAATGGGTCTTCAGTCTTTGCTATCGGGACCTCTCTTCTAGGATGTGGCACCGGGAAAACAACACCCTGATAGTCTGAGGTATCAACAGAAGGAGAACGTTCACCTCGGACAACAAACTGCTCATGTAGACCTCGTTCTTCAACAGAAGGTTGTACAAGTCGAGTTGTAGTAAGGTTGTTCACTTGCGGGAAGTCTTCATCATGCGTAGATCCATACAAAGGATTGGACGTCACCGTGAAACCTGACAAGGTATCAACAAACTGGAAGCTCCTCTCTGACATAGCTACCAACAACTTTCAACTGCCTTCACTGCTTGATTCTTCTTCAACCCCTGGTCGTCTTCAACACTCACCTTCAGAATCAAAACAACGGCTGGATAAGAGCTCTGGCTAGCTGGAGCATGGCATGCAATATGATGCAGGAATGTTCATGCAAATGCAATGCAAGATGCAGCAAACACGGGATCACAGCCCCCACAAAGCTCTGATTCCTGCTGCGCGGCTGACGGGATAAGTCTGCTCTGATGAGAGAAAACCAAAATACCGGGTAGGCTGGAAGTCAAGTTTCCTGCAAAAAACCCTCCCACTCTCAGGTATGGACCTAAACTAACAGAAGTTCGACATCCTATACGGTCGTCGGCGTCACAAACTTTCAAGAGTGATGATACGATACCCAGAAGGTGTGGCATCATCCTGTCCTGAAGAGGCCTCACTTAGCCAACTTCCAAATGATCGGTCCCCAGAGTCGACAATCCTCCAAACCAACAACCCCCTTAACCCAAAGGTTTGAAAAAGAAGTCAACCGGGAGAACCTCATCTGAGCGTGGATTTCATGGGACACTAGCGCCTGCCAAGCAAGTGCGCGCCCACTAATTTCCACAACTAATTCTATGTTGCACTCAAGCCTGGGTCTGGCTTCTCACTCATCAGAGCTCCCATCCCACAACATCACAATAGCAACAGATAATAATATAGTGCGGGAAATGTAAATACATCAGTAATATACAACACAAAAATAAACACCCACAGACACGCAAACAAGCGCTAGGATTGACTCTCGCAGGGGACGTTGGATCCCCTAAACTGACTCGCTCACGGGACGTTGGATCCCTAGGAAACTATCAAGTCCCCAGCAGAGTCGCCAGCTGTCGCTTCCGCGAAAATAAGGTGCCGGCAAAACAGAAGAGTCGCCACCTTTCGTTATTTATCCCTCGGGACGGGAAAGGAAACGATCAGAAAAACCTGACGAAAAGGGTATAAGACAAGGTCGTCGCAATCATTGTCTGGGTTCGGGAGTCGGTTACGCAAGGGGAAGGTATTAGCACCCCTCTCGTCCGTCGTACTCGACGGGATCCACGCTTGTTGGTTTGTCTACGGGTGAAAAACAATCTATCTACGGCTGCTAGATCTAAACGGAAAGAAATTGACTCGATAGAGCGTCGCGCTCTATGCCTACGTATTCTCATCAGAGAATGAGAAATCAGAGTCTACATAGTTCGGGAAACTACGGGGGAATTTGCTTGCCAATACATCAGTATTGTGCCTACGTATTCTCGTTAGAGAAATCAGAGCATGACGTAGTTCAGGCTAACTACGGGTAGACAAAGGTGTTCTCGGTCACACAGGGGTGAGAGAAAGGATTGACGATACTAGCGTACGCATTCTCGCAGTTAGGTGGACGCTGCTCGACCATCGGAGACTTAAGCGTACCTGTTTGCGGTAGAACGGACGTAGTGTGTCGGGTTTAAAGGTATGGGAACCTACGGGAACTAGAACTATGGTCGGGTCTCAAATGCGCTCGGGCAAGAGAAAGGGAACATCAGTCGTTAGCGGGAAAGTCTCAATCGCACGGCAGCGAGAGAACATAAAGGTTAGTTGTTAGTGTGATCGCTAGGATATCTCATCCTATGCCTACATATTCTCATCAGAGAAAATCAGAGCAGCTGTAGTTCATCCTACTACAGCTAAAACGGGGAAACGGGGGATAGCTTGCTAGGATATCGCATCCTATGCCTATGTACTCTCGTCCGGTACGAGAGATCAGAGCAAACGTAGTTCGACTACGGGAAAGGTGGAAGGTGGCTCGCCAATACATCAGTATTGTGCCTACGTATTCTCGTCAGAGAAATCAGAGCACGACGTAGTTCGGGCTAACACGGGTCTCGATTGCACAGGGGCGAGAGAAAAAGGGTTTCGATCGCACGGGGGCGAGAACAAAGAGGAAGCAGGCTTACGCCTAAACGGGAAGGAACTTGGGACATACACGCAAGAACCTAAGACGTAGGAGTGAATGCGTCGCATGTCACCCAAAGGGTACAATACTAGACATCCTAGACGATTGAGAAGAACTCCTCAACTGTCATTCCCTACGTATCTAACGATCTCACAACACTCGACGGTTGCTTGAAAACTCGAAGAAGACGATGATGATGATGAACGAAGCAGCTCCTGGGTTCCTGACGTGCGCGCAAGCTCCATTCCAATCTTCTCCTCTCTGGATCTTTGATGATGACGCTCGAATCAGAATAATGTAACGCTTAGACCGTCATGGTTTGACTTACACGAGAAATCGAACTCTGAGAGGTAGTGTATTGATATCCGTGTCAAAGACAAGATGGAGAAATGATATCGAAAATCATTCTCCAATTGACTCGTGTCACACGGCCATCCAACAATAAAATCGAAGATAAAATTCGGATAGAAACGAGATAGGAAAGAAAATAGGAGAAAAAATAGGAAACAAATCCACTAACAAATGGAAATAAAATGCTACTCCTAAAATACAGCAATTAAATTCTACTAGAAAACATTCTACAGAATTAAATCTATAAATCCCCTAAAATATCTAATTCCTAATTCTTTACAAAGGAATAAATGCTAAATTCCTATTCTAGAAAATACAAAAGAGAACTCTAAGAGAAATATTATCTAAAATTTCCTAAAGAGTATAATATGCTAATTACAACCTATTCTAGGAATTATTCTATCTAAATTCTATTAAGAGAAAGTACACTAACAATTATAGTCTAAGCATATTAAACTAAAACAATTCTCTAAAGAAAATTAAATCCTAATTATAATCCTAACATGCTAATCAAATGCTAATTATATTCTAGAATTATCTAACTATTCTAAAAAAATTACAATTAAATGTCATACAAGAAAATTAACCAAAATGAGTACGCGGGGGGGGGGGGGGGGGGGGGGCATTGACATTACAGGGGATGCTTCAGCAAAAAATACAGGAAACTGGGCCCAGAGCCCAGCAAAAATGTACATTAATGGGGAGGGGTGAAGCAAGTGAAACGGGGGTGTATGATATGGTAAAGGAGACTGGGCCCAGCCCAGCTACACGCACGCGAACGGGGGTGAATGAAAAAAAACGGAGGGTGTACGGGCAAAACACAACTTGTGCCTGACCCGGTCCAGCGCCACGTGGTCCATGCTTCAGCAAACCAAAACCCACTCTGAAACCCTAATCACTGTTCACTTCTTCCACATGCGTCGTTCCTCCTCTCGTTCAACTCTCTCCCAAACTTCCGTCTCAAACCAACCTCCACCTCACCGTCATCTACCTTCCTTCTCCTCTCGGATCAACACTTCAATCATACCTCCTCGAAATCAACCTTGCTGTGAATCCTACAAAACAACTGAAACAACAAACAACAACAAAACTACTATAGCTCTGGAAAAACTGGTTCATCCTTAACATTCTTGAAGGTAATACGTTGATGAAGATTGATAGATCCTGAGTCTGATGATGGATCTGAAGCTATACCCAAAAACTGGAGTTGGTTGTGGTTTGCATGTGGAGGTTTGAAGATCGATGGCGAAACATGATGAACATCATACGAGTTCTTGAATGTTCTGGAAACGTTTGAAGGATCTGAAGATTTTGGATGAGCGATGATGAAATTGATGAAGATGTAATGAATCTCCTATGGATCTTGAAACTCGATGGAGCTGACGAGCTTGGATGTAGTTCGTATGGATGTATGGAGAACGTTCCTGAAGCTTTTTTTGGAGATCGCAACTGTTGTTCATGATATCTATGGCAGATCTGGAAAATCGGTGAAGATGATGATGAACAACGGTGGAAGAAATGATGAACGAAGATTATGAGATCTAGAAACAATTTGAACGGACGAGTTGTTTGAAGATCTAGATCGGGAGTTCATGATGAACGTGATGAAAGTGGAACGAAGATGATGAAGATCCTGGATCTGGACGAAGATCGCGAGGATTGATGAATCTCTGAAGTTCACTGAAGATTCTTGAAATCTCCTGGAAAAAGTGTGAAGATCTGGACGCAGATTTGCTGAACATTGAGCGAAAACGATGAATGCTCGAAGGAATTTCTGGAAAAGCTTGTTGAACAATGAACAATCTGGATGAATTTTCTTGAATTTTCCGGCGACAGTTGCAGAATCTGACGAGATTCTGGCCGTGAAAATCACCGTGAGATTTCTCCGGTGATGTCCTCTGGTAGTTTGCATGGCCTCCGGTGAAGTCTCCGGTGAGGGATTGGTGAGTGGGACAGGTGGCGTCAGGCGGACGCGTGTGTGTAGGTGGCGTGCATGCAGAGAGGGTGAGGTGTGATGAGAGTGCACGCGTGGATGGCTTCTGAGACGAAAACGTGGCTATGAAGAATGAAGTGGTGGAACCTGAGATGAAAACGTGGAAGATTTCTTATACTGCCAAGTGGCAGCGAGTTGGACCTGGGCCCCCAAAAATCTGACAAGTGGCCCACGAATTCACACTAATTAATGATTAATGACAAATTAACATTTGATTAATGCTAATTAACACAATTAATACTAACGAAAATTAAAAACTGCAATTAAAGCCTAAATTGAAAATTAAGGCTATTCTAAACCTAATTAAAATGAATTAAGACCCTAATTACCATCTAAAAAGGTGATTGAAATCTAACTAATCTAATTAAATCCTAAAAGAATTTAAAATCTAATAACTTCTAAAATCTATTAAATCTATTAATTTCTATACAACCAAAAAAATAGTAAAGACTCTATTAATTCTATTTAAAAAACCTAGTAAAAGAATTTCCTATTAAAAATCATTTTAAAACCATTATCTAAAAAAGGAAAATTGATATTAAAACTCTAAAACTATTTAAAAAACATTTAATATCTATTAAAAAATCTATCTAATATCTAGAAAAATCAATTAAATCCATAAAAAAACTAGAAAATAAGGGGAACAATCTAAAAAAATGAGGAAGTCGATTAAATCGATTAGAAAAAGGACGCGCGAATACAGCGAAATAAACGGTAAAAACCGGACACCGAGATGTCCTCAAAAACAACAGCGAGAGCTGAAAACACAGGGAAAGAGCATCAATTCTCAAAATACGTCCTCGTATTGGCCTGAAATGCCTGAAGCGCGATCAGGGGGCTGTAATCCCGATAAAGTCAATATGACTGGAAAAAATGCAATGTACGCGGTATGCAAATGCAAAATGAAATGAGTCGAAACATGAGCCAAATTGCGATAAGTAGTTGGTCAAATTTTGGGGTGCAACAGGAGCACATATGCAAATTTAAGCATATGAGTTTTAAATTATATGAGAATAGCAGTGAGGAGGAAGAAGAAAGAGGAGGAAAGGGGTGCAAACAGAAGACCGGGTGGACGAAGTGGAGGAATGCAAGACTTTGCAACTCTCCCTGCATAGTCAAGAGGGACTAACTTCTAATAAATCGTTCAAGGTCTGGGCTACAGTCAAAGAAAGGGAACTATTGACACTAATTGATTCCGGGGCAACTAGAAATTTCATTGATGCTAGGCTAGTGGAGATAATGGAATTACAGTTGGTGGAAACACCACCATATGTAATTGAGGTGGGGAACGGATAGAAGATGAAATATCAAGGGGTGTGTGAAAAATTGAAGTTCTTGTTGCAAGGAGTGGAATTCAGCCATAATTTCTTTTTGATGGAGTTAGGAGGGACTGATATGGTGCTAGGAATGGACTAGTTATCTAGTTTGGGCAATATAGAGGCTAACTTTGGAAAATTATGCCTTATGTGGGAGTGGGGTGGACAGAAGTATAGTATTCAAGGAGATCCTACATTAAGCAATCAACAATTTTCTATGAGAGGAATGATGAGAGCTTTGAAGGATGAGGGGATGGGATTCTATGTGCAAACTGTGCAAATGGTTGCAGTAGAAAGGTATGCTGAGTTAACAGAGTGGGATGAGACTTTGGGGAAATTTGAGGAAGTGTTTCATTTACCTAAAGGTTTACCACCCAGGAGAGAACATGATCATGCTATTTTTCTTAAACATAATGCTGCCATTCATAACTTGAGGCCTTATAGGTACCCTTTCTATCAAAAATATGAAATAGAAAAAATTGTAGGAGAAATGCTCCAGGCTGGTATCATAAGGCACAGTACCAGTCCTTTTTCAAGCCCAGTGCTGTTAGTAAAGAAAAAAGATGGAGGGTGGAGATTTTGCACAGATTATAGAGCTCTAAACAAGGTGACCATACCTAATAAATTCCCCATTCCCATCATTGAGAAATTATTAGATGAATTGGGTGGAGCAGTCATCTTTTCCAAACTGGATTTGAAATCTGGTTATCACCAGATTAGGATGAAGGATGAAGACATAGCCAAGACAACGTTCAGAACACATGAGGGGCACTATGAGTATCTTGTCATGCCTTTTGGCTTGACAAATGCTCCCTCCACTTTCCAAGCCCTCATGAATGAAGTTCTCAGGCCATTCTTAAGGAAATTTTGCTTGGTTTTTTTTGATGACATCCTCATATATAGTAAGAGTAAGGAAGCACACAAAGAGCATTTAACTGTAATATTGCAAGTGTTGAAGGATAACCAACTATTTGCTAACAAGAAGAGGTGGAGTATCTAGGGCATTTAATATCTGCCAAAGGAGTAGCAGCAGACCCCAGAAAGATAGAAGATATGATTAAGTGGCATGTTCCAAAAAATATAAAAGGATTAAGAGGCTTCTTAGGTCTAACTAGCTACTATAGGAAGTTTGTAAGGAATTATGGAAAAATAGCCAGGCCCCTTACTCAGTTGTTGAAGAAAGACAGTTTCCTGTGGAGTACAGAGGCACAAGTGGCTTTTGATGAGCTGAAGATAGCCATGACCACCCTCCCTGTTTTGATTATGCCAGATTTTGAAAAATAGTTTGTAGTGGAGACTGATGCTTCTGGCAAAGGCATTGGAGCAGTGTTAATGCAGGAGGGCAGACCTGTGTCATATATGAGTCAAACTCTAGCAGCTAAAGCCCAACAAAAGTCAGTTTATGAAAGAGAGCTCATGGCAATGGTCATAGCTATTCAGAAATGGAGACCTTATTTAATAGGCAAGCATTTCAAGGTGCATACAGACCAGAAAAGCTTAAAGTTTATAACAGAGCAGAGGGTGATGGGGGAAGACCAGCAGAAGTGACTATCTAAATTGATAGGATATGATTTTGAGGTTAAGTATAAGCCTGGAAAGAAAAATAGTGCAGCAAATTCCCTTTCCAGGCAGATGCGGTATTCTCACATAACTACTGTCCAAATTGAAGCATGGAATGGATTAGAAGAGGAGGTACAACAGGATTAGAAGCTGAAGGGGATAGTGCAGGCCTTATTAGCAGATCCTCTTAGTCAGAAGGAGTTTCAACTTAAGGGAGGAAGGTTGTATTATGAAGGAAGAATAGTGGTGCCTAAAGGATCCCCTCGAATTAATTGGATTCTGAATGAATTCCATGATACAGCAGTAGGAGGACATTCTGGTTATCTCAAGACTTACAAAAGGATTAGTAGTGTGGTATATTGGGAGGGTATGAGAAAGAGAATTCAAGAGTATGTGCAGGCGTGTGAAGTGTGTCAAAGGAATAAGTATCAAACATTGACACCTGGAGGATTACTACAGCCTTTACCTATTCCCACACAAGTATGGAGTGATATTTCTATGTATTTCATAGGGGGTTTACCTAAAGTGCAAGGAGTAGACACTGTTATGGTGGTGGTAGATAGACTTTCTAAGTATGCTCATTTTTTTCCAATTAACCATCCTTATACATCCAAGAGTGTTGTTGAAGTTTTCCTTTAAGAAGTGGTTAGATTGCATGGATTCCCTAGTTCCATTGTTTCTGACAGAGACAAAGTGTTTCTTAGCCATTTATGGATTGAGCTATTTAAGTTGGCAGGGACTAAGTTGAAATATAGCAGTGCCTACCATCCTCAATCTGATGGACAAACAGAGGTAGTCAACAGGTACTTGGAGACATATCTCAGGTGTGTTACAGGGCTCAAACCTAAGCAATGGCCTAAGTGGTTAGCATGGGCAGAATATTGGTATAACACCAACTACCATGTCTCACTAAAGACCACTCCACTTGAGGCACTATATGGAAGAGCACCTTCAGTGTTAATTAGAGGAGACACCCCTGGATCTGCAGTTGATGAAATCAGTAAATTGACAACGGAAAGAAACTTGATGATCAAGGAACTGCAGGATCAGTTACTCAAAGCATGGGATATGATGAGAAATCAAGCAAACAAGCACAAGAGGGAGGTGGTTTATGAAGTAGGAGATAAGGTTTTCTTAAAAATCCAGCCTTACAAAATGAAGATTTTAGCTAAAACGCTGAACCAGAAGCTGAGCCCTAGATTTTATGGACCTTATGAAATAGTTAAAAGGGTGGGAGAGGTGGATTATCAACTTAAGCTGCCTGATGATACTAGAGTACATCCGGTATTCCATGTTTCCTTGCTGAAAAAAGCTATTAGTGCCTCTGCAGAACCCCAACCTCTGCCAGATTGTATGAATGAGGATTGCTATTTAGAACATGTGCCTGGGAAAGGAATGAATTACAGGAGGAATGATCAAGGGGATTGGGAGGTCTTGGTGAAATGGAAAGACCTTCCAGAATTTGAGAATTCTTGGGAGTTGGCTGAAAGGTTAAAAGAGGAATTTCCAGTTTTCTTCCTTGAGGTCAAGGAAGTTTTTGAAGGGAGGGGAATTGGTAGATATGAGAGGCAATATGTGAGGAAACGTAAGAAAGAGAAAGAGAGAAAATAGGAAAAATTCTGTTAGCAGTAGCACATGGGTTGAGACAGCTGGCAGCAGCTGTATGGTAATTCTGTTAGTAGTAGCACATGGGTTGAGACAGCTGGCAGCAGCTGTATGGTAATAGAACCTAGGAATAATTCCATAAATGATTGGGTCCCAATCATTTGTGAGGTATGCAAATATTCCATTAGATCTGAACCCTAGGAGTGAAAAGGCCTCTCAAAGTGCCTTTATCATCTTTTCTTTTTTACTGCATTCTGCAATTTCCTTGTACAGATTTTGCTAGATCCCATTTGAACTCTAGCCTATTTCTTTAATCAAATCAGTAATTTTATCAGTTTTCTTGTATTGTTTCTGAATCTCTCTTTTAGATACTGAATTGACTCTATCATTTATGTTACCCCTTGAGATTCTGGCTGCGTAGTGCATAAGGGCAAAGATCATGCCACCAAAAAACCCAGCCATTGCTTGGATACTAACTATTTTTTGTTGAATCCGTTCTGTTGACACCCATGACAGTTAAGATGGTGACATAGAGAAACCAAAAAGCTGCAAAGAAATAAGATATTCAAGCGCTGTAGACAGGCCATGAAGTGAGTTCAGAAGGCTCAAACAAAAATGCGGGAGGTGGTAGTAGCAAGGATGAAAGTAGGGTGAGATTTGTTCTAGTAAACATTATCAAAGTGGTTTGGAATTTTGTAAGCTAAAAAATGCTACATTTTTGTCTTTTATTGAACCATTTTTTTTAAGGGCAATTTCTTTTCCTTGGCTTTGCAAGTTTGTTATACATCATCACTATCGTTTGTATCATAGGTTCCAAAGTTAATATCACTCAAATCCCCTTCCATACGGGTCAACTGTAAGGCTTCATGGAGGATTAATAAAACTCTGAAAGAACACATGAAATATTCTTCAAACAATTGCTCTACTTGCTTATGGTCCAACATGTATGAATGGCTTGGCAACACAGAGTTACTTACTCCTCCATCAGACTATGAAACCAAGTGAACTCATATATAAACAAACTCTCTAACTCACTGCCTTTTCATCACTGGCCCCTTGAGGAACTTTTGTGTGATCATTTGCATCTTGATCTTGTTGGTTTAAATTTGTGCCTAGTAAAATAGTATCCTGCACAACTGTAGAATCTTTTACTTCATTTGCATTCTCAGCATGTTCTCCACAGTTATGTAGCCTCCAACCAATAAGATATTGGTCATTATGTATCGAATCTCTTGGCACAAAAACACAGGAAAACTACAAGAGAGGCATGTTAGCTGGAATTTCAGTAAAGGGACCATATAGCGGTATTTCAAGTGAAAATGTAAGGTGTCATCCGTATTGAAAGTTTAATTGGAAAAATACCAGCGTAACAATCAAATTCCCATAAACCGCAACAGATGAAAAAATCATTGATCATAGACTTGATTTGGAATTGAAATGAAAATAAACTAGACAATTTGGAACGAATTTGACGCTCATGTGAAATTGACACTTGAATTGAAGCTTGGATTGCAATTTAAACTTTGTGACTTTAACTTGGATAAAATTAAAAATGCATGAGACTTGAAACTTGAATATGAATTGAAAAATGAAACTTGCAGCTTGACTTAAGAAACTTGGAATTTTGAATTGAGATAAAAATGGCACTTGAATTTTTTTGAATGAATTTGATTGAATGAAAATTGTAATTTGAAAATTAAAAGTAATGGCTCATGGAAATTGGGAAATTTTGACATGAATATGTTTGTGATTATTATAGATTCGAAAATCAAGGATTGACATGGATTTGAATGAATTTGAATATTTATTCTTATAACTTTAAATCTCTATCATAAAAATAACTACTCTAAAGTTCAACATTCTCATTTTGATCAAGAAAGACCTTGAACCATGCGTAAGTGAAAAACTTCTTGAAGCTTGTATTCTTCCAAAATAATTAGAGGTAAGCTAGGACTGCCTTAGGTTTCTTGATTCCCAAGGCTCAAACCCTAATTTCCTTATGACCTTCCATTATTTTAAAGAGAAACAAAGCTTATCCTTGTCGAACCATCTGATTTAAATATCGAAGGATGATGCTACTGATGAACCCATGAAAAAGATGAGTGGAAAATGAGGGTCTGACAGTTGCCCTTATTTAAATAGCTTCATCAGATGACATGAGGGATTGAAATCCTCATGTAATTCTGATCAAGTTATTTAAATACAAGAATACCTAAATTTTGCTCCCAAATGCATATGATATGCCATGATGCATTATGCTAACGTTATGCTATGATGCATTATGCTAAATCATATGGCATTTTCAACTCTGCCACATTAGTTATCAGATTCAACTTTTCACCCTTGATGACGGTGTTAGCTTCAACATTGGGTTCTGATTCACGTTCGGGGTCTGGTTGGTAAAATTAATTGCTTTGGTGTCAAGCAGATCTTGCACCTTATGCTTAAAATCTTTTCAATTGTCAATGTTGTGACCCGGAGCACCATAATGCAAATCGCACCTTGCATTCGCGTCATAGCCCAGTGGAGGTGCGCCTGTAAGCGGTGCTAAGGTCCTTTTCTGGATAAGTTGTAATTGTAGCAGATGTTGTAATAGTTGAGAGTAAGGCATAAGCGGCATGTCAAACTGCCTATTGACCACCCTTCCTCAGTCTTGAAATTGGCGCGGTGCAATGGATGGTTGCTGAGGTACCGCTGGAATAGTTATGCTAGCAATATGTTGTTGCTATTGAGGTTGGTATTGCTGTTGACATTGTGCTCTATTTCTGTTTCTGTTTCTATAAGTTGTTACTGCATTTGTGTCCCCTTCTCTTTTCTTTGAATTCCCAAACATCTTCCTCGCCCCTCCTGAGGTAGACCCTTCTCCGCCTTGTATCTTTCCCAACTTTATTCCATTTTCTACCTTCTCACCTGTTATGATCAAATCAGAAAAACTTCCAGACATATTTCCAATCAACTTCTCATAATATATTCCGGGCAAGGTTACCACAAACATATGAATAAGCTCTCGCTCCACCATCGGTGGTTGAACTCTTGCTGCTAATTCCCGCCATCACTGGGCATATTCTTTAAACCCCTCATTGCTCCGCTGAGACAGATTCTGCAGCTGAACTCTATTTGGAGCTAGGTCACTGTTATATTGATAGTGACGGACAAAAGCTTCCCCCAGATCCCTCCAACTTCTGATATGCGTCGTCTCTAGACCCATGTACCACTCTAGAGAATGACTTGATAAATTATCTTAGAAAAAGTGCATCAATAACTTCTCATCATCTGAATAGGCAGACATCTTCCGGTAATAGGACATGAGATGTACTCTGGGGCATGTTGTCCCTTTGTACTTATCAAAGTCTGGAACTTTGAATTTTGGGGGAATCTTAATCCCTGGTATCAACCCTAGATTGGACATGTCGAGCCCCAAAGAGTTTTGGTTCTCGAGATTCTTCATCTTTTCCTCGATCATCTTAAACCTTTTGTCAGCCTCTGTCGGAAGACCTACACCCAAGTCTCCCATTGAGAAAACATCATCTTGCTTGTCCTCTTCCCATTGAGGAACTGCAGTCCCATGTGCAACGCCCGCTTCACCTGGTATATGAACTTCTGGTTGTGACCTCCGCTCGAAGGAATAACAACAGTGGGAGGAATGGCAGTAGTTCCTCCATGTAAAACACCACTACCATCCACCCTGAAAATTAGTGGCTGGACCAATGTTCTGAGTTGTTCTTGCCCATTGGCAACTCCCTGCATCATATCCATGAATTGAGTCGCCCGATCCCTGAATTCTTGCAACTCTTGCTATATCTGATCCATAACCCTTTGCTGATTCCCTCTGGTGGAGTATCTGTGAAACGTCTGGTCTGCTATCCTGAAAACTGATGGATGAAAACCACACAGAGATAAGGTTAACGGACCCAAGAACACCTGCTATGCAAAAATGATAATGATAATGATAATGCAAAATGCAAGCATATATTTATGATTCAAGGAGATTCTCCCCTTGATTCTAGTTCCACAAACAAACAAGAGAGCAACAGATGGAATCGCAAGTTCTTCTCATAAATAAAATCAGGATAAGAGTCAGCGTACACAACATAACACCAAGGAATTCAACAGAAAATGATCATACGACCCCATCCAACAAGCCTGGTGATGGTCTTAATACAAGGCAATAACAACAGAGAAGAAAACTAAAGAGAAACCTGCATCAGATAACTCTCCCTTCAGCCACGGTAACGAGTCTAAAACTCCTCTAACAACTCCTTTGTATATGGATGTTCAGACCTCACAACCAACGCCTGAATGAGCCAATCCCTTATGTTGATAACATCCTTCAAATCTTGAGCATAATCCTCCCAAGCATCTTCTCCGAAAGCATCTTCAAGTCTTGGTTTCTTCAGTTCTGCTCTTATCTTGCATTCCTCCAGCGCTGACAAGGTTTCTCGTAACTTGCGATCCCTTTCTTACTGATGAGCTGATTCTAATGACGCTTTTTCATCTTTAATCCTGAGCTGTATCTTCAGCCTATCAATCTGCTTATGGAGCTCATCTTATCTTCCTTTGTTGGCGGTTAAAGCAGTATTCCACTGATCACTAAATTTGGATATCTCTAGGCGTGCTCTTTCCAGCTCTTTCTTCTTATCTTTCAAGACATTGCTAGTACTCTTCAAGTCTTGACCAATTCGTTCTTGCACATGAATCTCTTCAGTCAACTCTTTCCCCATCTTGTTTAAGGTTTCTGTCTTCATCTTAGCCAAGTGTTGCAACTGCAAAAAACACCCGGCGGAAAACAGAAGAGTCGCCACCTTTCGTTATTTATCCCAAAGAGAGGGAAAGGAAACGATCGGAAAAACCTAACGAAAAAGGTAAAAGACGAGGTCATCGCAACCATGTTTGGATTCGGGAGTCGGTTACATAAGGGGGAGGTATTAGCACCCCTCACATCCGTCGTACTCGACGGGATCCACACATTGTTGGCTATCTAAAAGGGTGATAATCTATCTAGCTAAAGGTCAATGGACAAAAAAAAAGAAAAGAGACTCGGCAGAGCATCGTCACTCTGTGCCTACGTATTGCCTCGTGCAATGGGAAAGTCAAAGTCAACATAGTTTGGCTAACTACGGGTGAAAGGGGGGAAGGTTGCTCGCCAAGACGTCACGTCTTGTGCCTACGTACTTTCATCTGGTATGAAAGATCTGAGCAAACATAGTTCGGGCTAAAAAGACCACAAGTTGGTTCAATAGTTTTTAGGCCCGAGTAGGGTTAACAAGTGGTTCTAGCAGTTGGTGTATGCAGCTCGACCATTAGAGACTTAGGCGTTACCGTTTGGGGTAGAACTAAAAGTTCACAACACTCTTTTATCTGAAAATATTTTCCTGATTAAGATCCCGAAGGATGAAAAAGATTTGAAGTGCTTTTTGTGTTTTTTAGAGAATAAATGTTTTGAATTTGATTTGTAACTTATGTCGCACTAGAGACTATGACCTAGGAGCGAATGTGTCGCATATCACCCAAAGGGTGTACACTAAACACTCTAAGTCATTGAGAGGAAGCCCCCCAATCACCATTTCCTGAGTAGCTTAAGGCTCGTAGCGTACAACACTTAATGTAAAGTTGGGATACAAAAGGGAACTACCTAATGTTATCATGCATGGTTTGAACTTAATGTCTATCACAATCCAACTTGAACAAGAAGAATTGGAAGTCCTAAGGGGAACATGGCAAAGGAAGACAAAAGAAGGAAGAAGCAAACACGAGTAAGATGCACACATAGAACACAAACATGCAAAGAGGGAGGAAAGGATGTGTGGGGCAGAAGCCGCCACAAGTGCGTCTCGACCTCTTTGGAGCATACAAAAATGCAATGTAGCAAAGCCAACATGACTAAAGAAGGCAAGCAAATGAACATGCAAGCACCGAAGCACAATAAGCGGATGAGACATAACGGGAGAAGACAAGCCTCTACAACCGCCGGCTATCGATCATCGGAGACAAATGGGAGGAAAAGAAGTGCGAGGCAGCAGCCACCACAAGCGCATCTCGACCACTTGACTCAAACACTCAAACGAAAAAAAAAACATCACTTTGAACGACGCATATCGGAAATATGCATTCAAGTGGAAGACAAAGCACGTGTCGAAGAAATCTCCGTTAAATAACCAAGAACAACGACAAATTTCCAGGAATATTTCACTCCTGATGCATCACATTGATCTACGATGATTCGAAATGAAACGGCATGCAAAAAAACCTTGAAAAACAGCAAATATGACATTCTGGTTAAGTGATAATCGGTTAACACCCTGGGTTAACCGATTAATAACTGTTAACGTTTGAAAGATTTGAAAATTTGAATTGGTTAACCGATTAACACTGTACTACAAGCCAAAAACAGCAGCAGAAAATCACTTCCAGCACAAAAACAACTTATTCAAGGATCCAAAGGATCAACTTATCACTTAAGCACGAAATTAACAACAGAAAATAGAGATCCAACAGCATAGATACACAATTACACAGCAATATCACAATCCGAACGGATCAAAATTAACCAAAATTCAATCGAATATGAAGATTAACATGATAAACTCAAAAATTAAATTGGATCGAGAATTCCAACCTTTGAAGCGGAGATTTGCTTCGGTAAGTGTTGATCAACTAAATTTGAGCAGATCCAAACAAGATTATCTGGAAAACTTCAAGATCCACAATAATTCTTGCAAGAGGAATGACGATCAAACACTTTTAAGCCAAATTACTCAGAGTAAGCACTTCCAACTCAAGCTCCAAAATCAGATCTCAATTTGCACGAAAATTGATTATGAAAATTGATCTAATGATGATGATAAATGGAGGTTTATGCTCAAGAATCCATTGATTTCAATGAAAAATCAATGAATCCAAATGATGAAGAGCTTTGAGTGAGGGTTTGGGAAATAGAGAAGTTGAGAGAATTGAGAGCAGTTCTGAATTTGATTTTGGAATTATGAGAGATTAGATGGTGAGGTTTGGAGTGAATCACTTAAATATCACTTAGGTTTGGATCCAATGCAAGGTTTGGAATTTGGATTAGAAAATGTGGTATGGAATGTGGAATGGGCATTTGGTGGGAAATTGAAATTAACCAAATTTCAAATGAGGTTCTAGATCCCTCCCAAGTGTAAAAATGAAACTCAAGTGATCAAAATTGGACTCCAAAAGTGGTTGGTCTTGAAAATTCACGTACAGGGCAAAAATTACACATGTTAATCGGTTAACGCATATGGTTAACCGGTTAACACTGTGAAAACCTGCAAAATTAGCCTGATTTTGATTGTGTTAATCGGTTAACCATATGTGTTAACCGATTAACACCTTCAAAATTTTGAATTTGGCGCCTTTTGGAGGGAAACGTGCCCACTTGCCCGTTTTCAACTGTTTGGATATCTATTAAGCCTCTGAAACTTGTTTTCGATCATCCTGACTGTGAAACTGCTCGAAGTAGCCTGAACCCTGGAAATTAACCTGCACAATAAAATAAAATCGACCGCTCTATCGGGCAAAATAAATGCCAGCTGCTGCTGCTTGCTGTTCAGTTGCTTGCACTGGAATGAAACCTGAGACACGGGAAGCCTTGATCCCCTTCCTTAAGAACGAATGTTATGCAAATGCTCATGCTGAAAGATGAAATGAAACACAAACCAAGCAAAGAAAAGGTTGGGCAAATTTTGGGGTACAACAGCTTCCCCTATTCAAGCAACTTGGACCTGAATGGATGAAAAGCGAACGACTTTCAAACAATCAAGGTACAAGACGGTTGAATACCAACAAACTAGGAAATTTGCCAACCACAGAAATCTCTGGAGATAACCGAATCCGATAAAGAAAAATGATACGCAGTCTGAAGAATACATGACCTCGCCGTCAAGCATCAACATCAATCTGAAAAAGCAGCTGACCTCACCGTCAAATACCCACATTAATTCCGAAAGAAACATATATCCCTGACTTTGCCCTTAGGCACCTGACCTCGCCGCCAAGCGTCACCATTAATTTCAGTGAACCTCTGGCATCACCGCCAATTCGGAGAAACATCTGACCTCTCCGTCAGTTATCCGCATTAAGTTCCTCTGACATCGCCGTCAGGCATAGACATTACGTCTATAAAAACATTTGACCTCGCCGTCAATCTTCTACCTCAAGTCGGTAAAATAGATAACATTGTCGTTAGCCCTCTGTTAAATAAAAACAAACATCGAATCCAAAGATACGATCCCCTGACATTGCCGCTAGGTCATCGCTAAATAAAAGTGAGTAACAAATCTGAAGATCAAATCCACACAGAGTATCAGACATCGCTGCCAGGCATCCATTGAATTGATACACCTCTGACATCGCCGTCAAAAAAAACCTGTCGGGGATAAAACAACCTGACCTCGCCGTCTGGTATCCACGCAGTTAAGAAACCTCTGACATCACCGTCAGTAATTTGCTAAATAAAAGCAAACTTCGAACCCCAATAGGTAAAACATCTGACATCGCCGCCAGGCACCCGTGGGGATAAAAGAGCTCTGACATCGCCGCCAGTAACCCCAAATCAATAAACGTCTGACATCGCCGCCAGACAACCATATAATCTGACATCGCTGTCAGAAAACCAAAACATCCAACATCGTCGCCAGAAAACAAATAATCCGACATCGCCGTCAGTAAACCACAACATCCAACATCACCGCCGGAAAACAAATAATCTGACATCGCCGCCAGAAAACCAAAACATCTGACATCGCCGCCAGAAACCAAATAATCTGACATTGCCGCTAGAACACAAAATCATCCGACATCGCCGCCAGACAAAACAAAACATTCGACATCGCCGCCGAAAAAGCCAAATCTAATAAACATCTAACATCGCCGCCAGACCAACATAATCTGATAATGGATCCCGACATCGCCGCCAGTAACCGAAAATCTGAGAAACCTCTGACCTCGCCGTCAGTACAAATAAAAACATCTGACATCGCCGTCAAATAATCACACTCTTGGTAAACATCTGACATCGTGTCGTTTCTGCGAAAATTGAGGCTGGCAACGACAGAAGAGTCGCCACCGTGCGTTATTTATTCCAAGAGAGGGAAAGGGAACGCTCAGAGAAAACCTAACGAAAAGAGGGATAAGATCGGCCATCGCAACCAAATCTCAGATTCGGGAGTCGGTTACGCGAGGGGAAGGTGTTAGCACTACTCACGTCTGTCGTACTCGACGGGATCCACACTTGTTGTCTATCTAAAAGGGTGATTGAAACTATCTAAATACGGGCTTGAGGACAAAAGAAAAAGAAGTGACTCGGCAAAGCAGCGAAGCTTTGTGCCTACGTATCTCATCTGAAGTGAGAAGTCAGAGTCAACGTAGTTCAGCTAACTACGGGTGAAAAAGGGGGAAGGTTGCTCGCCAAGACATCGCGTCTTGTGCCTACGTACTTTCATCTGGTACAAAAGACCAGAGCAAACATAGTTAGGGCTAAAAGGGAACACAAGTTTGTTCAACTGTTTTACCCGAGTAGGGTTAACAATCAGTTCTAGCAGTTTGGTGTATGCAGCTCGACCATTGGAGACTTAGGCGTTACCGTTTGCGATAGAACCAAGAGTTAACAAAACTCTCCTTATGAAAATGATTTTCCAAGATTAAAGGCCCCAAAGGGCAAAAAGAAGTTTGAATGATTTTTTTTTTGTGTTTTTTAGAGAAAAAGTGTTTTTGAGTTGTTTGCAATTCATATTGCACTAGAAACTATGACTTAGGAGTGAATGCGTCACATATCACCCAAAGGGTGCTATACTAAACATCCAAGCCATTGAAGGGAAACCCCTCAACAACTCTTTCCAAAATGCTTAAGACTCGTAACGCACAATAATTATTAACCTTTATTAGGTGTTTTATGATTGTTTTGAGATGAGAAGAGAAAAGACACTAAAGGGGGACTAAACTCAAACCTAAAGTTGTCATGCAATGGTGATCCTATAATTGAGATAAGGGAATGCTACCTAATGTTATCATACATGGTTAAGATCCTAATGTCTATCATAACCTCCCTTGAACAAGAGATATTAGAGATCCTAAGGGGAGGGAGACAAAAGAGGAAAAAGAAACAACATAAACATACAAGAACGCAAACATATAATGCAAGTGAGGGAGGAAATTGGTGTGGGGCAGTAGCCTCCACAAGCTCATCTCAACCTCAAGAAACAATATGACAAATGCAATATATGAAAGGAAAAAGAAATGCACCAAAAGAAACACACAAGTGCACTAAAATGGGATGAAATGGCCTAAACCGTTCAAACATCAACCATAATGCCAAAACCCAAACACAAATGAAAGGCAAAGAAAACCTAAAACAAAGTGAGGATGGGAGGCTATATGAGGACAACAAGGAAATCATAATGTGCACTCAACCATGAGCATCACAAGAAAGGTGCAAAAGAAAGCACAAAGAAGTTCTCATGGATTCATCATTTTAGGCATGCTTCAAGTAACTCCAAAGGAGGGACCAAGCCACCTTAATTGAGACCCCAAAGTCATTTAACAACAAGGGAAATGAAATAAAAGTGCTCAAAACCAAAAGCAAATAAACCATAAGGAAATGCAAGCAAATTCCCAAAGGAAAGCAAACATGTTTCACACAGAAACCCTAATTGGGAACTCAAAAGTAAACAAACAAATGAACAAGCAATACATAATGTAATGACCTAAAAATGAGCAAGTATCATCCTTAACATGTTAGCAACATGAAACAAAAGGCATTGAGAGCTCAAAGGATCCAAAAATGTCATATCCAAGTCAAACTAGGTCAAGATGTATGTATGAACATCCCTTGGAGGTAACTTGACTTGCAAGTTACCTCAAAATTATGAAAATGATTCAAAAATGATCAAATAAAATGCAAGAAGCTCATAAATATGTTGGCAAATAGAGGCCAAAAGAATACAATTAAAGTCACTTCACAACATCACCATAGAAATTGATTCACAAGGGTGCTCCATTGTGAAGGAGGGTTGTCGAGGGTCAAATGAAGTGCATCAAAAGTCAACTCAAAAGTCAACCAACAGGCGCAAAATGGTCCTCAAAAATTCATCAACCAATCATGGACATGAGGATGAATTTTGGGTCATTGGACCAAAAGGAAATGAGAGAAACAAAATAAAAACTAAAATATGTCAAGAATTAGGTCAAATAAAACACTTCCAATGTTAAATTCCATTTTAATTGAAAAATAATTCATAAAATAAAATAAAAACTTCCTAAAATCAGAGGACATCTCAGGGAGTCTAAAACATATTTTTATGGCATTTTATCACTCTTGGAAGTATTTTAAAATGATTTAAATCTAAACATATATAAAATAAAAACAAAAAGAAAATGAAAATAAAATAAATAAAGTCACGGTTCAAATAGCAATAAAAACAAGTTTAAAACCAAGTTGGGCACATAAGGGGGGTGCAAACAGCAATCGAAAGCCCAAGTTCAAATAAGCGTTGGACTCCAAATGATCAGGTGTAGCAAAGTCAACATACACGCACAGTGGAAAGCAATAATGGCCATTGGATCAAATGGTAATCACATCGAGTGGATCAAATCATGCCATGTAATTTAATGAAATTTAAACTAGATCTGGTGTGTGTGGTCAAAGTGAGTGCATGGTGTGTCTTAATCATGGCCGTGGAAACAAAAAGTAAACGCAACAAACGGCTAAAAACACACACACATGGATCTTGATGGATTCAAATGTAGGTGCACCAAAAATCCACCAAATCAAGCAAAAAAATAATCACAACTTATCTACAAGTCACGTAGATCATGAATATGAGCTTAGTTTTCAATAATAATGCTTAAATAAAACAAAACCAAAAGAAACAAGAAATGAGCTCAAATGAAAAAAGTTTACAAACAGCCACAAAATCAATCCAGAAACCATCTACACATCAAGAGGTTCACAAATATGTAAAAATGGCGTGTAAACAATGCTTAAACAGAGAGAAAAGTGGATTGGAAAGAAACCTAAAAGCAAGCTTCCTCAGAGCTCAGTTCTTTAGTGAAGCTTAAAATAAACCACCCAGAAATGTTCTATGAAAATCAAGGAACCTTTTTAAATGTTTGGTTTTGATTGAAACTCACTGAAGTATGAAAAACGATTTTGAATTTGCTCTCACTTTTTCTCAATGTGTTCTTGTCCAATTTCTCACCAAAATCAATTCTGAGAGCTTGTGAACAAAGTTGAGATTATGTATGATGGATTCTGATACCAAGAAGGGCCAATTCTATGCTCCTTAAGCTCAATTGAAATTTACTTTTTCTCTTTATGACCACTTCAAAAAGTGCACGAAAATGACCTTGCCAAGTTGTAAAAATTACTCAGTTACCTTGCACCTGAGGTAAATTGATCTAAGGGCTGAAAATGGCTCCTTAATTTAATTCCATGGCATGGTTTGGATGTGTTACTTAAACTTGACGTAAGCATGAAAATGGCCACCAAAATGAGCTCAGATCTCAAATCCAAAATTGGCATTGTGCTTGAAATGTATTTGGCACTCAAAAAATGCATAAGGTTGGTACAAAATGATCCCAAATGAATTTAATTTGATTTTCCCCTTTTAAGGCCTTTTTCATGGAAATTTCTTTAGGGATTCTTCAATCCAAGCCAAACCTTTGATGCCTTGATGTTTGGTTGAGCAAATGACCCCATTTGGAGCAAGTTTGAAGTTGGAAAGATTCCATTTGAAGTATGCAAAGTGGTGAAATGGACCTATAATGAAAATGACCTGTAATATTACTTTCCCAAAATACCCCTGCCTTGCAAGCTTCATAACTTGAGTTCTACAACTCAGATGAATGAGTACTAGTACTCTTTGGAAAGCTAAGGTCATGAGGAACAACTTTCATGTTCATCAAAAGTTGAGGAGAAACATCCTTCTAGGTCAAAAGTGGCTTGGAAGTTGGTTGACTTTTGTTGACCAAAATCACATTCATCTGAGGACTTGTAACTTGCCAGCATCATAACTTGAGTTCTAGAAATTAGATGAATGACTTCTAGTACTCAAAATAAAGCTAAGAACATGCTCTACAAGTCTCATGTTGGGGTCAAGATGAGATGTGATGCGTCCGCAAGTGCACAGAAATATCGAAGTAATATAAAAGATTTGTCGAACCCACAGAGACCAATGTCAATCTATTGTTATCTATTGTCGCGGTGTAAAGCTAAGGCTAATGAAATTTGGAAGGTTAAATGCGAATGAATGTAAATGCCAAGGAAATAAATATTTTTAGTTTTAGAAATATATTGATAAGGGATATCGGTATGCAATGCCTTAGTTATCAGGGATTCGACAGGTCACCGGTGCTTTTTAGTCTTTGCAAATATTTTTCAGGAGAAAGTACTCGGTTAAAGACCTTTGCCTCATGATGGTTGTTGACTCTAGTCATGACTCTAAGGCGGAATGTACGCTCTCACAATCCCATTCGAGGTTAAAATCATTTTTTGAAAACAAATAAGTTCTGATTTCTTTTAAAGCGCTTTCGCTGTATTTAAAATAAATGCCTAGTTTTTACTATCTGGTTTGAACCCCAGCTTTCGCGTGCCGGTTCGTGCCTTAATGAGTTTCCCACTTTCGTGGCGAAACTACTGTAAAAAATTTCTCGCTTTCGCGACGAAGGTTTATTTAGAAAGATTAGATTAAAAACTAACAGCCAGAAAAGTGTTTGTAAAAAGGTAAGGTGCACCGGATATTATCGAATCCCATCCTACTAATTCGATCACATGCCGATAAACCTAATTTAGCTAGACATGATAATTAATGCAAACGGAAATAAACATAAACCGCAAAATAATAAAACATGCATTATGACAGAAAATAAAATAATAATTCAATTAATAAGAACCTGGAAAGTAGTACTGATATTGAAGAGTAGTTCTCCACAATGTCGGCAGGATTATACTTTGGCGAAATAAAATTGCAGAAAAAATACAATGTTCTGAACTAAAGAGAAAAAGGAAAAGGAAATAAAAGAAACAATAAAAATAACTTCAATAGGAGTTTTGGCAGCACTTCGATACGTCAAAGCCTCCCCCCAAATGCTATGAATCTCAGGCCTATTTATAGGAGATATTTCCTTTCTCAACTTCCAAAGATCATGCATGAGTTATGGGGAAAGTGGGAGTAACTTCCAGTAGTGGGCAGTTAGTGGAGAAAGTGTAGGAGGAAAGGAGGAGAGAGTTAGAAGAAATTAAGTTCGTGCACGCTTCTGTTATACTGAACTTGGGGTCGTGACGGTCGTTATGGTCTCATGACGGTCGTGTTGATCGTGACGACCGTGATGGATGTGACAGTCGTGAGGGGGCTGTGACGACCGTCATGCGCACAAATTTTGTACTTTGAGTTTTTCTTCTCTATTTCTTGCTTTCTTCTTTCTTTTCCTTCCATTTCTTCTTCTTTTCTTTCTTTGATCCAAATTCTCCACAATCTGCAAAACAAAGTAAATTAACCACATAATGGAACGTAAATCAAGATAAATTAACAATAGTCACAAATAAATGCATGTAAATAAAGCCAAATAAACGATATGATTTCGTGTTATCAAACACCCCCACACTTAAACCATTGCTTGTCCTCAAGCAACCAACCAACACGGTAAAAAGAAATAAGCATAATTCGAAACAAAAACACGATGAGACTCTATACATACGTGGCTACTAGGCTAATGTTAGATCGATAGGTACTAAATATCAATACCAAGGATACCGTAACGAAACAATTTCAAAAACTCCCTACTTATGCAAACTAATTTGAATCATGCCATTATAGCTCAACCTATATCTCATGCTCTCTTTTCACCCCATTTCATTATAGTGCACTCACATTAAGCCCGTTATCCCATACACATTCATGGCAAGTAAACCTGTTAGTGACTATGATCTCATTGTTATTTCATTTTTTCTGCAAGTATGCTTAAGCATCAATTGAACTGAAAGAGTTTGTACCGTTGGGCTAAGTGATCGGGTGAGGAGCACCTAACTTAGAAGGAACATGTATTTTTATTCATGATTTTTTCTTGTTATTTTAGACTAGAGATCATACACTTATTTGCATCGGTTTCTTACTTAGTGTGTTTAGGATGGTGCTGACTGCTTAAATAAACTACTTAGGAATTACTAAGAGAAACTGGAGCTTTAAGATTTCGGGATAATGGGTACTCAAATTGATTTTGCATATTTAGGGGGTTAAGGGTGTCAGGATGATATCGATTTTATCAAAACTTTCCCAAGTTTTTCTAACATAGCATGAACAGCCTACATACTCTCAGAGTACCATGTCATGAACCGGAGCAAAAATTGTTGGAAGGTAGAATTTTGAAAATTTGAAATTATAGGGAAATTGAATAACAAGTGAAAACCGCGCATAAAAACTCGACAGCACATGCAAAGACTTTGACATAATGTTAAAAATAGATAAAATTCCTAAAAGTATGAAATAAAATATAAAACAACAACTCAAACTAAAAAGCGATAAAATGAAAGCGGTAAAGTTCCTCCCCCACACCTAAACCAAACATTGTCCTCAATGTTTTAGTAAAAGGTGGAAAAAGGAAAGATAGAACCTATATGAGTGCTACTGCGTGCTAAATCCTCTGTGATCCTGCTCTTAATGTCCTTGTCTTCGTTGATCACTTCTACTTCGGCGGCAGACATTTTGAGATACCTTCATTTGTGTAATTCTCGAACCAGCTCATCATGTTGCTCGCTTCCAGAGGAAGTACTCATCATCAGTGTCCCCACCAATAGCGACACTCATAGGAATGTCCGTGGGCATAACTCATCTTCTCAGATCGTCATCTAGAGAGTTTTCGCCTAGATATAGCTAAAGCGTAACAAGCGATACATTTCTTTATTTTCTGCAAATTTAAACAAACAAATTAAAATAAAGACCTTGTGGGTTGCCTCCCACACAACGCTTTGTTTAACGTCGATAGCTCGACGACCAAGGAGTGCAAGTAATCATGGTGGTTCTTTCAATAATGGTTCCTCGATCGAACTTTGAATAGTCTTTGGTTTCCATGGCCACTTATCAAGCCATCTCTCATATCCCTCACCTTTTCTTTTCTTTCTTCTGTAGGGTGGTTCATTGTTTTGAACTTGTGGTGGTTGTTCTGGATCTATCCTGAGTATCATTTTTTCAAATTTGGGCTTAGTTATTTCATCCACCACCTCAAAAGTTGATCTTACCCTTTTAATAGTAATGATGACCATAGTTTCATGGTCCTCGAATTTTCTTTTCTTATGAAGGGCCTTAGACAAAGGTGCATTGGTGTGGATATTTTCCAATACCTCCACATATATTTTGGATTGGGAGTCTACCTCAGCTTCCACAACCAATTGTGAGAAAGATTTTGGTGGGGTATAGGGAGGGGGAGAAACAATAGGTGCTTCCTTCTCTACCTCTTCGACAACCTCCCTTTTGGGTGGTGTCGGTGGATTTTTCTCAATAATTATGCTTTTCTCACCAAAACTCTCCTCAGACTCATGATCACTCTCCCTAGGATTTTCTAATTTTTCTTCATTAATGGTTGTTACAACATTCACATGTCCTTCTGGGAAGGGTCTTAGAGGTGTTAGTGTAAGCAGGGAGGTTTGAATCTCCAAAGTCTCGCTGTGAGCTGCGATGGAATCGACCATATTGCCCATCTGCTTGAGATTTTCATTAATTTGGAGATGTTGCTTTCTAAAATCTTCATTTTGGAGGGTTTGTGTCTCCACAAAGCGTTCCATCATGGATTCTATCCTGGAGTGAGTAAGCGTCGCATCGAATTCTTCTTGTAATAGTTCGAGGTTGGATGTATCGAAATCTTACGGTTCCTCACAATATTGAGAGAATTAATTGTAGAGGGAATTTGGGTGAGAATGCATCGGATTGAGATCTTCTAATAATATTTCGAGGTCAGATTTAGGTGGATCTTGTGGCTCCTCAAAATATTGGGGGTGGTAATTATAGTATTGGGGGTGGTAGTTATAATATTGGGGGTGGTAGTTATAAGGGAAATTTGGGTTATAGATAGTAATTGAGATAATAGTGCTTTAGTCTATACAATGCAACAATAGAATCACAATATTGACTGTTGGGCCAAAAACTTGATGCGTCCGCAAGTGCACGGAAATATCGAAGTAATATAAAAGATTTGTCGAACCCACAGAGACCAATGTCAATCTATTGCTATCTATTGTCGTGACGTAAAGCTAAGGCTAATGAAATTTGGAAGGCTAAATGCGAATGAAAGTAAATTCCAAGGAAATAAATATTTTTAGTTTTAGAAATATATTGATAAGGGATATCGGTATGCAATGCCTTAGTTATCGGGGATTTGATACGTCACCGGTGCTTTTTAGTCTTTGCAAACATTTTTCAGGAGAAAGTACTCGTTTAAAGACCTTTTCCTCACGATGGTTGTTAACTCTAGTCATGACTCTAAGGCGCAATGTACGCTCTCGCAGTCCCATTCGGGGTTAAAATCACTTTTTGAAAACAAATAAGTTCTGATTTCTTTTGAACCCCAGCTTTCGCGTGCCGGTTCGTGCCTTAATGAGTTTCCCACTTTCGTGGCGAAACTACTGTAAATAACTTCTCGCTTTTGCAACGAAGGTTTATTTAGAAAGATTAGATTAAAAACTAACAGCTAGAAAAGTGTTTGTAAAAAGGTAAGGTGCACCGGATATTATCGAATCCCATCCTACTAATTTGATCACATACCGATAAAACTAATTTAGCTAGACATGATAATTAATGCAAACGGAAATAAACATAAACCGCAAAATAATAAAACATGCATTATGACAAAAAATAAAATAATAATTCAATTAATAAGAACCAGGAAAGTAGTAATGAGATTGAAGAGTAGTCCTCCACAATGTCGGCAGGATTCTACTTTGGCGAAATAAAATTGCAGAAAAAATACAATGTTCTGAACTAAAGAGAAAAAGGAAAAGGAAATAAAAGAAACAATAAAAATAGCTTCAATAGGAATTTTGGCAGCACTTCGATACGTCGAAGCCTCCCCCCAAATGCTGTGAATCTCAGGCCTATTTATAGGAGATATTTCCTTTCTCAACTTCCAGAGATCATGCATGAGTTATGGGGAAAGTGGGAGTAACTTCCAGTAGTGGGCACTTAGTGGAGAAAGTATAGGAGGAAAGGAGGAGAGATTCAGAAGAAATTAAGTTCGTGCACGCTTCTGTTATACTGAACTTGGGGTCATGACGGTCGTTATGGTCTCATGACGGTCGTCTTGATCGTGACGACCGTGATGGTCTTGTGATGAACGTGACGGTTGTGACGGTCGTGAGGGGGCTGTGACGACCGTCATGCGCACAAATTCTGTACTTTGCATTTTTCTTCTATATTTCTTTCTTTCTTGTTTCTTTTCCTTCCATTTCTTCTTATTTTCTTTCTTTGATCCAAATTCTCCACAATCTGCAAAACTAAGTAAATTAACCGCATAATGGAAGGTACATCAAGATAAATTAACAATAGTCACAATAAATGCATGTAAATCAACCCAAATAAACGATATGATTTCGTGTTATTAAGATGAGACTTGTATCTTGAGATATGTGGTCTTGAAGTTGGGCATTAAATAGGGGATTTTACACTGAGAACCCTAATTTAGTAACTCCTCACACTCTTGATTCTTGATGAATTGATCTTGAAATGATATCTCATGTGTCTCAACACAATATTCCATGACCATAAAGACTTGGAATTGAGTCTTAATCTCCTTCAATTTCACAGCGGACTTAGGGTTGACCAGATGAAAACCCTAATTGCACCATCTTCAACTGTAGCCACTTGCACTTGGCATAAACAATTGAATGAACTCCACAATGACCTATAAGGCCTCCAATGAGCTTAAATGATCATCTCCCTCCATAACCATGGGCTTGTGATCCTCAGATGACCTTCAAATGGCGTCCTAGATAGGAGGTGAACTACATACACTTATCTGCCTATCCAAATATCTTTGACTTGTCTCTGATGATGATAACCCCCCTGTTGACTTGAATATAAACTCTTGATTAGGCTTAGAACCCTTGACAAATTCCTCTTGTTGTACACACATCTCTTGATCCCCTGTATAATATGCTATGCAATGCAATATGCTAGAACAATGAAATGAAACATAAACCAAGTAAAGAAAAAGGTTGGGCAAATTTTGGGGTACAACAGCTGCCCCTATTCAAACGACTTAGACCTGAATGAGTGAAAAGCGAACATCTTTCACACCATCAAGGTAAAAGACGGTTGAATACCAAAGAACCCGGAAATTTGCCAACCGCAGAAAATAAAACTGCAAACAAGAATCTTCGGAGATAACTGCTCTGATTACAAACATGCCCCGCTGGGGGAAAGAGAACTTAACGTGTAACTCTGCTTTGGGAAAACTATAAAAAGGGAAATATTTCAAATTGCCAGAATCTGGACATTCAACGAACGAAATGAATCAATGAAATCTGCCGGAGCCTGGATACTCAACATGATGAGGAGCACATCAACAAATGAAAACTGGCCGGAGTACGAACACTCAACGAAGCAAACCAACCGGAGCCTAAACACTCAACGAAGCAAACCAACCGGAGCCTAAACACTCAACGAAGCAAACCAACTGGAGCCTAAGCACTCAACGAAGCAAACCAACCGGAGCCTAAAAACTCAACGAAGCAAACCAACTGATGCCTAAGCACTCAAGGAAGCAAACGAACCGGAGCCTAAACACTCAACGAAGCAAACCAACCGGATCCTAAGCACTCAACGAAGCAAACCAACCGGAGCCTAAACACTCAACGAAGCAAACCAACCGAAGCCTAAACACTCAACGAAGCAAACCAACCGGAGCCTAAACACTCAAGGAAGCAAACCAACCAGAGCCTAAACACTCAACGAAGCAAACCAACCAGAGCCTAAACACTCAACGAAGCAAACCAACCGGAGCCTAAACACTCAACGAAGCAAACCAACCGGAGCCTAAACACTCAACGAAGCAAACCCACCGGAGCCTAAACACTCAACGAAACCAACCGGAAACCGGAGTATCCGATAGACAAAAGGAAAATGTCACGAACTGAGCCTTCACCGGAACTTGGATATTCAACGGAGCAAGAGATACAAAACTTATCAGGATTAATATAACCAAACGGAGTTTGGGGACTTCATGGGTAAAGCAAAACGTCACAAATAGAAAATGTCAGAACCTAGATGTTCAATGGAGGAGCCGGAGTCTGAATGCTCGACGTAAAAACCGAAGCCTGAAGATCACCTGTAGGGGATAACCACCACCTTAAATCAGAAAGGTAACAACCTGGTTTATGTTTCAGAATGCAAATGTTTGAACATGGCGTAATGCTCCATACAAAATGGAAATGTTATGCGTTTGGGTATATGCTATGCACGCATGCAAATGCAACAGAACCAAATCAGCAAAATAAATGCCGGAAACAAACGAGCCATCCTGCTGGGAAGAGAAAATTACTCCGCCGGAGATGAACTTCGCATGCCAATAACAATTGGACTTAAACTGGGGGATAGGCCATGGGCGGCTTCCGGGGAACCTATGATTTTGCGGGGAAATCAACTCGACTAGAGACCTTAGTCTGTCATCTTGATTTGATGGGGAGTAAGCAAGCACTTGTACTCCGTGGGGATTATAAACGTGTATCAACCAACCGCTGGGGATAACCGTACACCTACGCGCACACCACCATGTTGGGATGAACACTTTTAATTGTTGGGGAACAAACTCTTGCTGGGGAAAACAACTCCATCTATACCTTCTTAGAGAGGTGCCCCAAGGGTATCAAACGCGCAAAAACAACAGACAAGATACTACACAATAAAGGCTATCTTGGTCATCATCTGTGACATTATTCAATTAAGTCAAAGTTTTAACAATTATTGGCAAGCCCTGCAAGTTCATGTATGTGCCAATTCATCAAAAACATCGGGCGTTTTTCATAAACAAGAGTAAAAGCTAAAACCAAGCACACAAAGATTTTCTGAATAGCATGTTTTATTGATAAGCGGCCTGAAAATAGGCAAATTTACAAAGGATGCAACTCCTGAAATGAGAAAGTTGCGCCAAAGACAAATAAGAAATGCACAAAGATGTACAAAATGTCGGCAATGTGGTATAGACAACCACCATGGGACGACTCATCTATGACTCGCATAACTTCGATGCTTTTCCGATGCTTCGTCTTTGGAAGAGATTGATCTGAACGGTTTCTCGCGACTCCCCCCATAATCCACTCTACTCTAAAGGTCAACACGCAGACCATAGTCATTTGCTTTTCAAATCCCTAACTTTTTCCTGAATCGCCCTTGCTGGTTTTCGATTCACCGGGATACCCATTTTTGCCAAAGTCTCCTTTTCAGGTTTTCAACTTTGCAGGTTTACATCTTTTCTTTTTATCCCTGATTTTTGCCCAAACCTATCCTTTTATGGTTCGCCGGGATGCCCCATTTTTACCTGGATTTTCTTTTTTCTTTCCAGCGGGTCTCTTTAAGCAAAGTATTTTTGGACTGCGTCTGCATTCACAGGGGACGTGAAATCTTCACCGTCCATATTCGAAAGTAGTAAGGCCCCTCTGGAGAAAACTTTCCTTACAACATACGAACCTTCGTAATTGGGAGTCCATTTTCCCCTGTGATAGTTCTATGGTGGGAGAATCCGCTTCAACACTAAATCACCTGCCTGAAAGCTTCGGGGACATATCTTCTTTTCGAAGGCTTTCTTCATTTTGCTTTGATATAGACAACCGTAGGCGATGGAAGCCAACCTTTTCTCATCCATTAAACTGAGCTGATTCAACCTGTTCTTCACCCATTCTGCTTCATCTAGTTTGACATCGGCCAAAACTCTCAAGGAAGGTATCTCGACTTCTAGTGGCAGGACAACTTCCATACCATATACCGACGAGAAGGGAGTTGCCCCAGTTGAAGTATGCATCGAGGTGCGATATCCATGTAAAGCAAAGGGCAACATCTCGTGCCAATCTTTATAGGATACAACCATCTTCTACACTATCTTCTTGATATTTTTGTTGACCTCCTCGACCGTGCCATTCATCTTCGGACGATAGGGAGACGAATTGTGATGCTCAATCTTGAAGTTCTGGCACAACTCCTTCATCATCTTGTTATTCAGGTTAGATCCATTATCAGTAATGATCCTTTCAGGTATTCCATATCGGCAGATGATGTCCCTTTTGATGAACCGGGCCACAACTTGCTTGGTGACATTGGTATAAGAAGCTGCTTCGACCCATTTGTTGAAGTAGTCGATGGCTACTAGGATGAAACAATTTCCATGGGATGCAGGTTGTTCGATCTTTCCAATCATATCAATGCCCCACATGGAAAAGGGCCATGTAGATGACATGACACTCAAAGGACACGGCGGCACATGAATTTTGTCGGCATAGATCTGACATTTATGACATTTCTTCGTGAATTTGAAACAATCCGACTCCATCGTAAGCCAATAATACCTAGCTCGCAACAAATTTTGAGACATGGTATGTCCGCCGGCATGCGTACGAAAAGTACCCTCGTGGACTTCCTCCATAAGCAAATTTGCTTCTTTTTCATCCACGCATCTCAATAGCACCAAATCATGATTTCTTCTATAAAGCACACCATCCTGATTCAGATAAAAATTGCCTGACAACCACCTTAGAGTCTTCTTATCTCGACTGGATGCCCCAGTCAGATACTTCTGGTTCTTAAGGAAATTCTGGATGTCAAAATACCACGGCTTGCCATCGGAGGCCTCCTCAATGGCGAATATGAAAGCGGGTCTATCAAGGCGGGAAATAACTATTCTGGGAGCTTCATTCCAAAAATTAACCTTGTACATCAAAGACAGCGTTGCTAGAGCGTCTGCCATCTGATTCTTCGCTCGCAGCACATGGTGAAACTTCACCTTGTCGAAGAAAGGTGAAGTTTTATGTAAGGAATCAAATTAGGTTGACGAGTTTCCCATTCTCCCTTGATTTGATTCACAAATAGCGCGGAATCTCCATATACATCGAGATTCGTGATCCTTAAATCAATATCTTCTTCGAGACTCATGATACACGCTTCATACTCAGCCTCATTGTTGGTGACCGAAAATGTCAATCTGGCAGTGAATGGGATGTTGGACCCATGGGGTGTTGTAATGATTGCCCCAATTCCACTTCCGTATGAGTTGACGACACCGTCAAATATCAACTGCCATTGGGAGCCAAGTTCAGGACCTTCATCTGGTAGTGGTTTGTCACAATCCTTCATTTTGAGGAACATAACGTCTTCGTCAGGAAATTCAAACTTCATTGGCTGATAGTCTTCGATGGGCTGTTCAGCGAGGTACTCCGACAAAACACTTCCTTTGATGGCCTTCTGAGAAACATACTGAATATCGTATTCTGTCAGTACCATTTTCCATCTGGCAATTCTTCCTAAAAGCGCTTGCTTTTCGAAGACATGTTTGATTGGATCCATCTTCGAAATCAGCATGATTGTGTGGTTAAGCATATACTGTCTTAAACGTTTGGCAGCCCAAGCAAGTGCGCAACATGTTTTCTCAAGCAGTGAGTAACGGGACTCACAATCCGTGAACTTTTTACTCAGATAGTAAATCGCATGCTCTTTTCTTCCAGTCTCTTCGTGTTAACCGAGGACACAACCCATACTATTCTCAAGAACCGTTAAGTATTTAATCAATGGTCTTCTAGCTACTGGAGGTATCAATATCGGAGGTTCATGCAAATACTCTTTTATTTTCTCAAATGCTTTTTGACAATTCTCATTCCAAACGACCACATGATATTTCTTTAATAACTTAAATAATGGCTCACAAGTGGCTGTGAGGTGAGATATGAACCGAGCAATGTAGTTCAATCTACCTAAGAAACCACGAACTTATTTATCGGTCTTTGGTGCTGGCATTTCTTGAATTGCCTTGATCTTTGCAGGATCAACCTCAATACCTTTTTCACTGACAATAAACCCCAACAACTTTCCTGACCGTACGCCAAAAGTACACTTATTTGGATTTAGCCTAAGTTTGAACTTCCTTAATCTCTCAAACAGCTTTAGAAGATTCACCAGATGCCCCTCCTCCGTTTGGGACTTTGCGATCATGTCATCATTGATCTCTTCTTCTACTTGAAAGATCGGATTGTCAAAGTCACATCGAGTCATAGACGAGTCTGAGTCGGTGGTGTCTGAAATGTGTAACCTGCAATGATGATGATTTTATGCTTAAATGATATGCAAACAAAACAAACCACATTGCCACTTTAATGTTAGAAAAAAAAAGAAGAAAAACAAGGATCACAAAATTTGAATGAGAAAAACGCCTTTTGATTAATGATAAAAAGATTGTTCAAACATAAACAAGCATGCCCTAAATAGAATACCGCTATGCTACAGGAAAAACATAGGGTTACACAATAACTGAGAAAATAAAGTATTACTGTTCACGTGTCACTTGGACAAATTCCTCAATGTACCAGTTGCATAGCTTCTGTCCGGGAGCGCTTGGCTGGATCCAAGCGTCCATGTCACAATCACTGTCCCCGGCTTCATCATCAGAAACAACATTGATTTGCTAAAAAAGGACACCCCCACTGGTGAACTTGATGGGCCCCTTATAGCGCAGCGCGCTCTACGAAGATGATGGGTGGTACCCCAACCCGAACTTGTCCTGCTTCTGAGGTATGTCTAACACCTTTCCCCATCCTTGCGATGCCCCAGCCTGTACTGCCGCTTGAGCCTCCTTGAAAGATGACATAGCCACTTCTGGTTCTTTGTTCACAACTGGAGATTTGTCCTTCACTTGCACAGTTTCGAAGGCCTGACACAAAGTCTCATGAATTTCTCCGTCTACCTCAACGTATTTGAAAGATGAAAAGTGGCTAATCATGATATCTTCCTCCCCACATACCGTCACAACACTGCCTCCGACCATATATTTCAGCTTTTGATGCAGAGTGGACGTAACAGCCCCAACTGAGTGTATCCATGGACGACCCAACAGACAACTGTAAGCAGGCTGAATGTCCATGATGTAAAATACCGCATCAAATACCTCCAGGCCCACTTGGATAGGTAGAGTTATTTCCCCAAAAACAGATCTTCGGGTTCCATCAAAGGCTCGTACAATCAAATGACTTGGTGTACAATAAAGACCCTGATGATCTATCTTCATTAATGCTTTCTTTGGAAGTACATTCAAGGACGACCCTAAATCAACAAGGAAGTGCGACATTATTGTTCCCCGACATTCAATTGAAATATGCAATGCCAAATTGTGGTTTCTGCCTTTTGGCGTCAAATCCAAATCCGTAAACCCAGACCGTTTCCTGCATTTACATGTGCCACAACTCCTTCGAGTTGGTTAACCAATATTTCTTGTGGCACGTAAGCAGTGCTTAAAACCTTCAACAACGCATTTCGATGCACTTCCGAACACAACAACAGTGATAGTATAGAAATCTTGGAAGAAGTTTCTTGCAGATGGTCGACTATCTTATAGTCTCTTTTTCTAATCAACTTCATGAACTCTTCCATATCCTTTGCCAGAGATTCTTTCTCGCCCACCCGAGGAATTTCTTCTGCCACTATCTTGTCTTTCCCTTTATCAGTTTTCTCAGCCACCACTTCGGGCGACGAAAAGATTCTACCGCTTCTGGTAATTCCCCCAACTCCGACCAGATTATCAACTGAATCGACATGCAAACTCTCCAATTCTACCTTCTATCCGTTACAAAACACCTCGGCTCCGTAATTCCACGGGATAGCCTTAGTACTTTCGTATGGCACAAGGCCTGCTTTAGTGATGATGATTGTAGGTGGCCTTGGAGGCGCTGAAATAGTGATAGTTGTATATGGGATTGAAATCGTCGCAATTTCATCCTGCTCCTCCTCTACTACTTCCACGAGTTTCCTTTCAGTGGTCCGATCAAATTGTAACATTCCTTCATCCATCATGCTTTGAATACACCCTTTCAGATCATCACATCCCTCAGGATGACTCAAACAGTTGACATAACCTTCACTACAGCCTGGGAACACTCCCCCCTTCAGCAGCTTCTCCTTCACAAAACTTAATGGTGTTTTCAGCTCATTCACGTCAGTTATCAAATCTAACCCTTCCTCTACCAGAACAACACCAACCCTAGCCGGCCCATGATTCGGCATAGGGTTTTGCACAACATTCGGTGTGTCGTGTGAAAAGTCTATTGCTTTGCTATCAATCAGATCTTGCAACTTATGTTTGAAAGCCTTGCAGTTGTCAATAGTATGGCCAGGTGCCCTGGAATGGAACTCGCATCATGCATTCACATCAAAGTCGGGCGGTGGTGGGCCTGTCAGAGGAGCCATAGTCCTCTTTTGGATCAACTGCAATTGCAACAGAGTTTGGAGCACTTGGGAATATGGCATTGGTGGTGGATCAAATAATCTATTTGCTGGCCGAACCGAATATCTTCGATAACCCTGCTGATTTTGTTGGGGTGGTTGTTAATGTCGTTGTTGTTGTTGTTGTGGTTGTTGTTGTTGTGGTTGTTGTGGTATAGGGATCGTAATGCTAGCGACCTGTCGTTGATGATATTGATTATGAGGCTGACTTTTCCATCTTCCCTGAAAACTAGATACTGAGTTGGTTTCTCCGTCGTGCCTTTTGTTGCCAAAGACTTTCTTTCCTCCTCCTCCAGCCAAGGATCCTTCGCCTGCTTGAATCTTCCCAATTTTGATACCATTCTCTATGCGTTCCCCTGTGATTATCATGTCAGAAAAGCTTCCAGACATACAGTTAATAAGATTCTCATAATACATGTTAGATAAATGAGCCACAAACATGTCGATTAGCTCACGCTCCACCATCGGAGGTTGAACTCTTGCGGCCAATTCACGCCACCTTTGGGCGTACTCTTTGAAGCATTCATTACTCCTCTGGGTAAGATTTTGCAACTGAACCATGTTTGGAGTAAGGTCACTATTGTATTGATAATGCTTCATGAACGCCTCAGCCAAATCCTTCTAGCTATGGACATTGGTAGGCTCCAACCCCATGTACCACTCAAGGAAGGACCGGACAAACTGTCCTGAACAAAAGTGCATTAACAACTTTTCATCGTCTGAGTAGGCAGACATCTTCCTGTAATACGAGCGGAAGTGAACTCTAGGACATGTAGTACCCTTGTACTTATCAAAGTCAGGGACTTTGAATTTCTGTGGTACCCTTAGGTCAAGAATAAGTCCAAGGTTGGCCATATCAAGGCCCATAGAGTTCTAACTCTCAAAGCTCTTTATCCTGTCTTCCAACCATTTGAATCTTCTATTAGTCTCAGAAGGCATTTCACCACCAAAATCTCTCACCGAGAATATCTCATCCTATTTGTCCTCTATCATCTGCTGATTCAGGTTACCATGAATAACATCGTTAGCTTCAAGCCCATACACATTGCCCTGACCAGTAATTCCAGCATTACCAACTCCAATGTTACCAAATCCAGTGTTACCATTTCCTCCACCAACATTAACATTGGTTTCAACATTTCCATTACCGTTCTCGGTTGCGTTCCCATTTCCAACACCATTGCCATTTCCAATCCCGCAAGTATTGGGGATAGTGTTATTAGCGTGCTGAGTCTCAACACGAGGTGGGTTGGAAGCAGTCCCTCCATGTAATATGTCGTCGTTATCAACCCGTGCAACTAAAGGTTGCACCAAGGTCCTGAGTTGGTCTTGTCCACTAGCTACAGTCTACATTACTTCCATAAACTGCGCCATTCTATCTCTCATTTCCTGCATCTGCTCCTGCATCTGTTCCATGATCCTCTTCTGACTTCCTCTAGTCGCGTACCGGTGATGTGTTTTATCAGCAATCCTGAAACACACTAAATGAAGACAGGAGATAAGAAAATAGTTCTGATGCACCTGCAATGCGAAAAAATGCTAAATGCAGACATGTATATATGCAACAGGGAGATTTCCCCCTCGATTCTAGTTTCCAGAAGAAGAAACGACCATGGAAAACCCCACAGACAAGCAAACAGAATAATAACTCCTCATATGATAACAGGCCAACAGACAATATGCATACATCAACTGAGTACAAATAGAAATGACCTCAATCAACAAGCCTGGTGATGGTCATTACATAAGCAAAACAACAAGATACAAAGAAAGACAGTCAAGCTGAGTGCCGAGACTGGAAATCCTCTAGCAGCTTCCGCGTCTTGGGATGATCTGGTCTAGCGAGTAGACCCGATATGAGTAGCTCTCGCCGGCTAATGGTTCGCTGTAGACTATCAACATGGTCTTCCCAGGCTCCTTCCCCAAAGCACGCCTCAAGTCTGCACCTCTTGGTGATCACTCTCAACCTACAATCCTCCAGGTTTGCAATAGCTTTGCTCAATCTGTGCTAACCATTATGTCTGAGTGATTCTTTCGCTGAAATCTTCTCGTCCTTCGTTTTGAGCTGAGTCTTCAACTTGGCGATCTGCTGTTTCAGCTTGTCCTCGCGCTCTTTATTGTTGGTGAGCGTGGCATTCCACACTGAGTCAAACTTAGAGATCTCCAAGTAAGCCTTGTCCAGATCCTTCTTCTTGGTACAAGCACACTACTAACAGAGTTCAAATCTCGGCCTGAGCATTCTCTGGCGCTAGTCTCCTTCGTCAAGTCCGTACCTAGCTTGTTGACAAGTTCAGTCTGCTTTTTGAAAGAATTGACAGCATCAATCTTCTCGCTTTGGAGTTGAATGATTTCATTCTCTAATTCTTCATTGACTCTTTTCAACTCTTCTTTCTCACGCAACAGTTGGTTGTACTTCTGAATATCCACGGTAGTGGGTTCTTCAATCATGATGGGGTAAAAAGGTGCAACTGAGGGAAATGGCATCAGAGACTTAGCAGCTCTATCCTTGATCCAAACCATGTAAGGGTCATAAGCTCGATTGTTGCTCTTTCCTAACAATGTCTTACCTCGCCTATGAATGTTACTCCATGCGTACTATATTCTAACCAAAGTATCAGCTTCCAGCAAGCCTGTGAGATACAGAGATTCATGTATCTCTTCTTCCTTAGGAGGACTCTTCAAAGCATATCCAAACTGTCTAATCAACATAGAGGGATTATAGTTAATACAGCTCTTCCTTCCGCCAACAGGATATTCAGAAAACCACTGCAACTATATATGATTTCAGCGCCAAGTATATCTCGATCAAACCATACAATTTTTTCTGCAGATAAACCCATTAGCCTAGCAGACCAATCTGAGGTGCCAGCATTAGCAACAAACGGACCTGCCTTCGGAAGGTGACTGAAGAACCACCTATACAACATGGGTACACAGCAAGACACATTTTTACCCCTCCGCTTCTCATTCTTGTAATGGATAGAATAGTAAACATCCCCTAACAAGGTAGGCACTGGATTCCCTGAAGCAAGGGTATAGAAGGCATCGGTATCCACAAAGTCTGCCAAGTTGGGAAACAAAAGGATACCATATATGCATAAAGCGAGAATGACATTGAATATAATCCAACAACCGTCCTTTACAAACTGTAAAGCCTTGTCAACCAGGAAAGGTAGAGGAAACCCATACACTCCATTCAGCTTGGTCAATTTTCCCAAGAACTCTGAGGCATCAAGATGAAGAATTTTAGCAAGCTTAGCTAGATCAGGTTTAGCATTATCATGGTAAAAAGGCATCTGATCCAATACTGGAACTCCTAGTAATGCAACATACTCTTCCAAGGTCGGCGCCAGGACATAGTCAAGAAAAACAAAACATCTCAACTGAGGGTCATAAAACTGTAGCAGAGCATATAAGCCATTCAACTCGAACACTGAAGGTTTGCACACCATACTGAGCAGCTTCCCATAAGATTCCTTAAACTCTCCTTTCACTTTCTGATTTGCTAAAGCAACCAAACTCAAAAAGGGACTGATGTCAGGAGAAGGGAGCTTGTAGGCAACTGTCTTCTTCAAAGATTCCATGTCAGAAAAGGAACAAGATCACTAGAATCGGGGAGAAAATATGCACCGGCAACAAAGATACATGTTAATGAAATGCAAATGAAAATGCAAAATGCACATGTAACCAGGAGATCAAGATTGTTGTGCTGTAGTTTGAGAAGACCGGTGCTTCGCTTTAGTCATAACCAAACACTGATATTAGGACCCCCTTGATATCAAGAATCCAAACTGTAAAGAACTGGGTAATCTGAAGGCTAGAGTTTCCTGCACAACCCCATCCCTCTCACAGGTAAGGACCTATCCACTGACAAGGTTTGGCATCTTATGTGTTCATCAGCGTCACAGACTTTCAAGAAATGATGATACATTCACCATTTCTGGTTTGGCATCATCACTTCCTGAAGAGGCCTCACTTAGCTGAATCCCAAATGATCGGTTCCCAGAGTTGACAATCCTCATATCCAAAATTCCTCCGAGCCCAAAGGGCCAGAAAGAAAATCGTTAAAGAGAATCTCGTCTGAGTGCGAATTTCATGGCTAGCTGGTGCATGCAAAGCATACAGGCTCACCACTAATCTCCACTTCTAATGCTAAGTCTATACTCAAGCCTGGGTCTGGCTTATCTCTCAATGGAACAATCCCTTCCCACAACACAACAATAATGAATCATGCGGAAAGTAAAATGCGGAAAGCAAATAAAGATAAAGCACATATGTACACACCCAAAAATAAACAAACAAGCTCTAGGATTGACTCGTATAGGGGATATTCCAGTCCCCAGCAGAGTTGCCAGTTGTCGCTTCTGCAAAAATTGAGGCCGGCAATGACAGAAGAGTCGCTGCTATGCGTTATTTTTCCCAAGAGAGGGAAAGTAAACGCTTAGAGAAAACCTAATGAAAAGAGGGATAAGATCGGTCATTGCAACCAAATCTCGGGTTCGGGAGTCGGTTACGCGAGGGGAAGGTGTTAGCACCCCTCACGTCCGTCGTACTCGACGGGATCCACGCTTGTTGTCTATCTAAAAGGGTGATTGAAACTATCTAACTACGGGCTTGAGGACAAAATAAAAAGAAGTGACTCGGCAAAGCAACGACACTTTGTGCCTACGTATCTCATCTGAAGTGAGAAGTCAGAGTCAACGTAGTTCGGCTAACTACGGGTGAAAAAGGGGGGAAGGTTGCTCGCCAAGACATCGCGTCTTGTTCCTACGTACTTTCATATGGTATGAAAGATCAGAGCAAACGTAGTTCGGGCTAAAAGGGAACACAGGTTTGTTCAACTGTTTTACCCAAGTAGGGTTAACAATCAGTTCTAGCAGTTTGGTGTATGCAACTCGACCATTGGAGACTTAGGCGTTACCGTTTGCGATAGAACCAAGAGTTAACAAACTCTCCTTATGAAAATTATTTTCCAAGATTAAAGGCCCCAAAGGGCAAAAATAGGTTTGAATGATTTGTTTTTGTGTTTTTTAGAGAAAAAGTGTTTTTGAGTTGTTTGCAATTCATATTGCACTAGAGACTATGACTTAGGAGTGAATGCGTCGCATATCACCCGAATGGTGCTATACTAAACATATAAGCCATTGAAGGGAAACCCCTTAACAACTCTTTCCCAAATGCTTAAGACTCGTAACGCACAATAATTATTAACCTTTATTAGGTGTTTTATGATTGTTTTGAGATGAGAAGAGAAAAGACACTAAAGGGGGACTAAACTCAAACCTAAAGTTGTCATGCAATGGTGATCCTAAGATTGAGATAAGGGAATGTTACATAATGTTATCATACATGGTTAAGATCCTAATGTCCATCATAACCTCCCTTGAACAAGAGAGATTAGAGATCCTAAGGGGAGGGAGACAAAAGAGGAAAAAGAAACAACATAAACATACAAGAATGCAAACATGGAATGCAAGTGAGGGAGGAAATTGGTGTGGGGAAGTAGCCTCCACAACCTCATCTCAACCTCAAGTAACAATATGAAAAATGCAAGATATGAAAGTGTTGCACCCCAAAATTTGCCCAACATTTCTTTACCTAGCTTATGTTTCATTTCATTCACATTAGCATTATCATTTGCATTTCATTGACATGTGTGCAGGAGATCAAGAGGTATGAATACCAATCAAGGGCTACATAAGACTATGAAGCTAGCTAAGAAGTTTATTCAAGTGTTCAAGGGTTGATATCCTTGTCAGAGAAGTTAAAAGAGCCTCAGAGAGGGTGGTTGAAACCAAGAGTGTGTGTCTCCTAACTTGAAATTTGTGGAAAGCCATCAGATGATTCTGAAGCCATGAAGTTGGACTTGAGGTCTTGGGAGAGATCATGTGAAGTGTTGAAGATCACTTTGAGGCCTAGACAGGTCATTGCGCAAGATTAAGAAGACTCAGCCATGAGTGGTGCAATTAGGGTTTGACTGGGTCAACCCTAAGTCAACTGATGATTTGAAGGAGGTTGAGACCTAATTCAAAATCCATGTGATCATGGATTGATGCATTAAGGTGTTATAAGGATGATTCCAATGTTAACTCATCATGATTGAAGAGTTTGAGAAGTTTCAGGCTAGGGTTTCTAAGACTTGGCAGTGTAAAATCCCCTAGTTTGACCCCTAACTTCAAGGCTATTTAGCTCAAGATGTGATTGTTATCTCATCTTGCCCCCAACATGATTGTTGTAGAGCATGACCTTAGCTTTAATTTGAGTGCTAGAAGTTCGTGATAGGATTTGTAGAACTCAAGTTATGGCTTTGACAAGTTGCAAGTCATCTGAGGAATGTGAATTTGGAGCTTGAAAGTTGCCCAAATTGCATGAAACGTTTTCCCTAGAAGGATGCTTCCTATGAACTTTTGGTTAACATGAATGTTGTTCCTTATCCTCTTAGATTTCTAGAGAGTACTAGAAGTCCTTGATAGGATTTGTAGAACTCAGGTTATGGCTTTGACAAGTCAAGGGTATTTTGGGTATTTGGGCATTACAGGCCATTTTGAATCATGAGTCCATTACACCATCTTGCAAGCCTCAAATGCATTTTTGTTCAACATGAAATTTGTTCAAAATGATGTTTTTAGCTTGTCTAAACATCAAGTGTTCATTGATTTGGGTTATATCAAGCATTGGTGGAAGAAAGTTCATATGAAAGCCATTTTAATGAATTAAAATGAGAAAATTCAAAATAATTGAGATTAACATATTTTCAAGTCAAATTTGTGGTCATTTTGAATGGAACTGATGTTTTAGAAAGATTGGCATTGTCACATTTTTTATTTGAGTTTCTTAACATAGCCATTTGGATGATTGCTTCACAAGTAAGAAACATACCCTATACACTCCATATGTTGAAACCAAAGGGGGAAAACCACTTCATTACACTCCATAATGCTTAAGTGAATGGTTTGGAATGATTGTGGAGCATGACCAAGGCTTGAAGGCACATATCCATATTGAAATTTGGAGGAAAAAGTGAAGATCCAAAACTCATGAATGGGCCTAGTTTGGGCTTCTAATCCATTGAAACAGAACATAAAAGGGATTTAGAACTGAATGAGAGGGGTTGGTGATCATTTTTCGTGAAGGAGCCATTGGAGAGAGGTGGAGCAAGAAGCTTGAAAGTGAAAATTCATTTTGGAGAATCAAGGGGTTTCAGCCAGAGTGAAGCATCAAGAAACATTGTCCATTAATCCTTGAAGAATTCTGCAAGGTTTGGAAGAGAATTGAGGCGTGTATCCACTGCAATTCAAGCTCCAAGGTAGGTTCTAACTTCTTGAAATTTCTCACTGATTTTGCACTTTTAAGGAACTAGAAGCATGTGGTTAGGTTCCCCTATTGACATAGATGGATCTTGGATAGTTAATTGCAACTTAGGGGACGATTTAGATTGAATGCCATTTTCGGTTGAGATTGTGTTTTCGTGATCCGTGCGTTTCTAGAGTGAGTAATTGGTATGGTTGGATTCCTGAGGAAATTCTGGTCAAGATTCATGTAGACATCGTGGCCAATGGTTGAGTGTAGAGGGGTGGCCGGAAAAGCCACCGGCGATTTGGCTTGCGCGCGTGAGTTGCAGGTTTGAAACGAGGAAGACATAATCCTCACCATTTGCCTGTGTGGAAAGATTGACTTGGTCTGTGGATCCCAGGGCTCACGTTGAGCCACGCGTCCATCCCCTTAAACGCACCGTTTTGTTTATTAGTCTGAGAAGCTTCGCTGTGTAGACCAAGGAGGGTTGAGTTCGAATCCTGGCATGTGGTGTTTCTGATTTTGTGAATTGAGAATTGGAGCGTTGGGCTTGGGTTATAGCTTCTCTTCACACCCCCTTTTTGGCCCAATTCTTGAATCAAACTGATTATTTTTTTCTATTTACCACGCTGGTTTAATTAATTTCCTTGAATTTCTTTATTTTCATCATTTTATATGGCTTAGAGATTAATTCATAAAAAATAGAAGATTAACTCAATTAATTCCAAACTTTTTTCCCCTGATTCATGATTGAATCTAGAATTTTGTAGATAAAAAATATTAATAAGTCATGCATTTTTTATTTTTATTTGCATTTTTTAATATTAATTGGTATTAGAATAGCCATGGTTGATACCTTGTTTTGATGAATTTAGTTTGAGCACTTGGTGATGATTCTTGCCTTGATTTTTTGTGTGTAGCTAGCATAGATAGGCATGTTTCCCTTAGATGTTTCTCACATTTTTGTGATGAAGTTAGGTGGTAGTTTTAAGTTGAAACTTTAGGTGCTCTATTTTTAGGGTTTATGTTTAGTACCTTGTGATTTAGGTTTTATTTCTAGGACTTGGTGGATGATTCAACCTTTGGATTTTGTATGGTAGATTCATGATTGAATTAGGGTCCCATAGTTATTTTTGTAGAATTTTAAAATTGGTTTTAGTATTTTAGTTAGGACTAACTTTAGTACTAGGTTTTAGGTGATCTTAACTTGCTAATTCAACTAGAATGACTTCTTTAGTTCCCTTAGATTAGGGTTTTGCCTCTCTTTCTCTTGGATGGTGTTGAAGACAAGCTTGGGCTACCATGGAGTGAATGAGGAAGCTTGGATGTGAAGATTTCCCTTCTTTTGGTGTAGTGTTGATTAGGTGTTAAGATTAGGGTTTGTAGGCAGAGCTTCTAGATAGATTCACTTCCTTCATAAACATGGAAGATGTTGATCACTTCCATTCTTCCCTATGATGTAAGGTCCCCTTGTGAAGGCCTCATCCCTCCTTTGGTAGGATGTGTGGCTCTTTTCAAGTTGGTAGAACCTTTGAGGGTTCCTTTCTCTGATGATGGAGTGCTTAGTGGTGACCTTTGGTCTTCACTCTGCTGTCTATTATCCAACCCTTGCTCTTGTCAGATGAATCTTTCTCCCTTGCTAGAGGATGGAATTCCTTGTTAGAAGATTGAAGATGCTAGAGGTTGCCACTTCCCTTGGGTTGAAGACTACCTTTGAAGTTGAGGCTTGAAGATCCAGGAGAACAAATTGACACTTGTGGGAAGAAGATCAAGCTGAGATGGAAGAAAGAGCTGAAGCTTGAAGAAGATGAAGAAAAAGTTGATACTCGTGAGAGGAATCCATTGGAGATTGATGAAGAAGCTGAAGTTTGAGGTTGGAAAGCAAGTTGGTACTTGTGAGTTCAATGCTTGGAGTTCCTGAAGGAACAAGTTGATGCTTGCTAGTGGGATTGAGGCCTGAAGGTGGAGTTTACTTTGGAGCTGAGGCCTGAAGAAGAAAGAATAAGTTAATACTTATGTTTGATGTATTGAAAGCTTGAAGAAGCAAGTTGACATTTGCTATTGAAGATGAAAGCCCTGAAGAGCTGTTGGGGACTGAGGACTGAACTGCTGTCAGAAGATTGCTTTGCTGTGAAGCTGTGGAATCTGTTGATCTGCTTTCTTTCTTGTCTGTTTCTTTCTGTGAAACTGTATTGATGTGACTTGTTTGATTTGCTTGATGCATTAGAATAAGTTCATATTTAGATTGACTTAAGCTAGAAGCATGATTTCACTAGAGGTTGAGTTGCTCCCTCTGCTTGTATTTTTACTGTATGGCTTTGCTTGCAGGTATTCGGTAGAGCCCAGCTCCCTTGCCTATGTGGTCTAGTGTGTTTGCTTGATGGCATTTTCATTTCCTCTGTATGATTACAGTCACTCATATTTTTCTTGATAGCATGTTTTTTCCTCTGTATGATTACAGTTATTCATATCTGGCTTGAGGTTGATACGAGCTTGTGGAGGCTGATGCCCCACACACATTTCCTTCCTCACTTGCATTGCATGCATTTTACAGTCGTTTACCGTATATTTGTCTACTGTTTAAGCTGATGCTTTATCTGTTTCTGTTTATCATTGACATGATCCCCTAGGAATCTCACTTCCTTTGATAAGGAAATGATGATTAGAACTTTAGGTTGAAACCTATGCATGATAACTTCTAGGAGATCCCTATTTCAAACCTCAACCATAGGATGAATCCTTGGCATGACAACAGTAGGACTTGATAGTCTCCCTTTAGTTGAACCTGTTCGTTCTCTATTCTCATCTCAAAACAAATCAAAATACAGTAATAAAGGTTAACTGATGTCGTACGTTACGAGCCTTAAACTATTTGAGAAAGGGTTATTGGAGAGTTTCTTTTCGACAACTTGGATGTTTAGTATGGTACCCTTTGGGTGACATGCGACGCATTCACTCTCAGGTCATAGTCTCTAGTATGATATTGGTTGCAAACGTCCCTAAAAAACAGTTCTTTCGTAAAAGGCAGAAAACAAACTTCAAACCTTTTTGCCCCGTGGGCCCATAATTCAATGGAAAGCTTTTCTGAAGAAAAGAGTGTCGTTAACTCCCAGTTCTACCGCAAATGGTAACGCCTAAGTCTCCAAGGGTAGAGCTGCGTACACCAAACTGCTGGAACTATTTGTTAACCCTACTCGATAAAAATAGATGAATCTGATTTCCCGTAATCCGTATTATCTTGAACTACGTAAGCTCTGATCTCTCATACCTGTTGAGTGTACGTAGGCACAATACTGACGTATTGGTGAGCCACCTTCCCCGTAACCCGTAGTTAGGCGAACTACGTTGACTCTGATTTCTCATTCTCTGATGAGAATACGTAGGTATAAAGCACGACGCTTTGTCGAGTCATTTTTCTTTTCTTTTTCAGACCAACCTTGATAGGTAGATAGTAAACCAACTCGTCCGATAAACACAACAAGCGTGGATCCCATCGAGTACGATGGACGTGAGGGGTGCTAATACCTTCCCCTTGCGTAACCGACTCCCGAACCCAGACAATGGCTGCGATGACCTTGTCTTATACCTTTTCGTCAGGTTTTTCCGATCGTTTCCTTTCCTGTTCTGAGGGATAAATAACGAAAGGTGGCGACTCTTCTGTTTTGTCGGCACCTTATTTTCACGGTAGCGATAGCTGGCGACTCTGCTGAGGACTCTGGTTCACTTCCTAGCTGCCTGGGCAATCCCCAGCAGCTGGCGACTCTGCTGGGGAATGTGATAGCTTCCTGGGGATCCAACGTCCCTTATGCGAGTCAGTTTGGGGATCCAACGTCCCCTGCGAGAGTCAGTCCTAACGCTTGTATGATTGCTTGTTGGGTTGTGTTTATTTATCGCATTTTATTTCCCGCACTTTATTTTCAGTATGATATGATTATCTATGTTGTTGTGGGAGGGGCATTCTGATGAGTGAGAAGCCAGACCCAGGCTTGAGTGTACCTAGCATTAGTTGTGGAAATTAGCGGGCGCGTGCTTGCTTTGCAGGAACTAGTGTCTCATGAAATCCACGCTCAAACGAGGTTCTCCCGGTTGACTTCTTTTCCGGCCCTTTGGGCTTGAGGGGTTGTTGGTTTGGAGGATTGTCGACTCTGGGGACCGAACATTTGGAATTCAGCTGAGTGAGGCCGCTTCAGGAGATGGTGATGCCACACCTTCTGGGTATCGTATCACCCCCCTTGAATGTCTGTGACGCTGATGACCGCATAGGATGCCAAACTTGTGTCAGTTTAGGTCCATACCTGTGAGCAGGGTCGGGTTTGTTGCAGGAAACCTTAACCTTCAGACCACCTGGTTTTCTTGATAGTGAATCAATTTTGTTGGTATCAGAGGTTCTCTTGACAGAGCAGATTTATGGTCCTGTATCAGAGGATCTCGTCATCAGAGGTGTATTTGTTCTTGACTGAGCAGATTTATGGTCCTGTATCAGAGGATCTCATCATCAGAGGTGTATTTGTTCTTGACAGAGCAAATTTATGGTCCGATATCAGGGTTTTCTTCTCATCAAAGATATGATTGTTCTTGACAGAGCAGTATTGTGGTTTTGTTGATACAGAACCTTCATCACTTCAACAGCACAGTCGTCTTGATCTCCTGGTGCATGATTGCATTTTGCATTGTTTCTCATATTCATTTGCATTTCATTAATGTGTGTCTGTGTTGCAAGTACCGTTTCCCCCGGTTCAGGTTCTCTTGCCTTCTATTGTGCTATCATGGGTTCTCTAAGGAAGACTGTGGCCTACAAGCTCCCCACTCCTGATGTTGTTCAGCTGACTGGTTTGATTTCTTTGGCAGATGATTCTGTGAGAGGTGAATTCAGAAAGTCTTATGGGAAACTGCTTAGCTTGGTTCGTAAATCCTCGGTGTTTGAGTTGAACGGGTTGCACGCCTTGCTGCAGTTCTACGATCCTCCTTTGATATGCTTTACCTTCCAAGACTTTATTCTTGCACCCACACTAGAGGAGTATGCTGATTTGTTAGGTGTGCCTATCAAGAGTCAGATGCCTTTTGTTCATATGGATGTTGAGCCTAATTTGGTTAGTCTAGCCCCTTCACTTCATCTAGATGCCTCCGAGTTGGTCTTGTCTAGTTGGAACAGGGTTCCCGGTTTCTCCTTGCAGTTCTTAGTGGGAAAAGCTCAACAATGCGCCAAAGACGGATGTTGGGTCGTGTTCAACGCCATCCTTGCTCTGTGCATATATGGCATCATTCTGTTCCCTAATATGCCTGACTTTGTAGACTTCAACGCCTTTCACATCTTTGCAGCAGGGAATCCAATCCCTACCTTGATAGGAGATGTCTACCATTCCGTCCATTACAAAAACGAGAACATAAGGGGTAAGAATGTCTCGTGCTATGTGCCCCTGCTCTATAGATGGCTTGATAGTCACCTACCCAAGAAGGGTCCCTTTGCTTCGTCTGCAGCCACAGCTGAGTGGTCTGAGCGCCTGATGAGTCTGTCAGCGGAGGATATTGCCTAGTTTGATAGAGATAGGTTGGGTACTGAGATTATCTTCAGCTGCAGTGGGTTTCCGAATGTGCCTTTGATAGGCAGGAAGGGCTGTATCAACTACAATCCATCTCTGCTGGTCCGACAATTTGCTTATACTTTGAGAGCTCCGCCGAAGGATGAAGAGGTGCAGGAATCTCTGTACCTCACTGGTCTTCTAGAGGGGGATATGCTATCTAAGCTTCAGCATGCTTGGAATGGTATTAGTAAGCGGGGAAAACCGTTGCTGGGGAAGAGTAATAGCCAAGCCTACGCTCCGTATGTGACCTGGATAAGAGCCAGAGCAGAGATCATAGGGATGCCGTTTCCTCCTGCCAAGTTAGAAAGCCCTCCAGTGATTGAAGAGCCTACCACCGTCCATTCCTTTAAGAGGCAAACAGAGCTGGTGTACCAGTTAGGGACGGATTTGACTAAGCAGATGGCTGAGCGTGAGCGTTTAGGTCGGGACTTCAAAGCTGTCAATGACGTACTGGCCACTAAGAAGCAGCACTTGGATGAAGCGTACCGGAGAATATCCAAGTTTAATCAGCATTGGAAGGCCACCCTAGCCAACGGCAAAGAACGGGAGGATAAGCTGAAACAGCAGATCTCCAAGTTGAAAGCCCAGGTGAAGGCTAGTGAGAAGAGGTTTGATGAAGAAACCGCTCGCAGATATGCCGCTGAAGGCCTGCTCAACAAGGCTCTTGCTAACCTAAAGGAGTGCAAACAGACGTTTGAATTCAAGAAGCGGAAGTTAGAAGATTGTTTCGGCGAAGGAGCATGGGAAGACCCAGTTGAAGGTGTTCAATACACTATTACACAGAGGGAATTACTCGTCGAAGGGTTGCTCACTCGGCCTGATCATCCAGAAACGAGGAATCTGTTAGAAGAGTTCCGCGCCCGTGGCCGTGCTTGACTATATTTGTAATCCTTTTGTTTTGATCATTGTTGTATGCTGACCATCACAAGGCTTGTTGGTCGAGGTCATGCTATTGATTTTGCTTGTACTCAGTGACGTGGTGTACTGCCTTGATGGGCTTTCTTTATATATATGAGATGTTATTTCCATGACTGGACTCAGACTTCTTATTATCAGCACTGGCACTCAGGCACTAGGATCGGGGGATACCTCCCTAACACACAGACCCATGTTTGCATTTGCATGAAGCATCTGCATAACGAGCACTTTGTCGTTTTTCTAACCCTTTTGTGTATACAGGTTGTTTCAGGTAGGCATGGCAAAAAAACCCAGACCCGTCGGGGCCCGCCCGGACCCGCCCCGAAATTAGCGGGGAAAACCCGATTTGAGTGGGTACGGGTGCGGGTGCGGGGAAAATCCGATTTTTAATTACGGGTGCGGATACGGGTGCGGGTAGACACTAAGACCCGCCCGCACCCGGCCCCGCCCCGCCCCCGAATAATTTATTTTAATTTAATTTTCTTATTTTACTTATTTTAATATTTATTTATTAATTATATTTTTAACTAAATTATTAATACATTTATTGCAATTAAAATAAATAAATTAATCAAGTTAATATTCATTTACTAATTAAAATTTTAATTAAATAAATAATTAATTTATTAAAATAATCAATTTTTTAATTAAGTTATTAATTTTTATTGTAATTAAAAATAAATTTTTTTTTCCGGGTGGGGGCGGGGCGGGTGCGGGTGCACCCGTTCTCTACTGGGGGCGGGTCTGGGTGGTAAATTTTTACCCCCGGTCGGGTTTGGGGGCGGGGGCGGGTGTGTTACATGAAAGCGGGTGCGGGTGCGGGTATAGTAAAACCCGCCCCCGACCCGCCCCGTTGCCATCCCTAGTTTCAGGTTGTTCCAGGATTGATCAAAGACCAATCCACCGTTATCCGACCAGAGCAAATTAAGCTAGAGCAATGGAGCAAGTGCAGACTGACGTTCAAGAACTCCGAGAGAGGATGGACCGCTTCATGGAGCTCATGCAAGTGGTTGCCAACGGCCAAGACCAGCTCAGAACATTGGTCCAGCCTCTGATTTCAAGGGTCGACAGCAATGGTGTACTCCATGGTGGGACTGTTCCAACCCCTCCACCTGTTGAAACTCCTCAGAATGGCGTCCCCGTGACTGGGGGGAACGGTAGTGCCAACGGTAATGTGATCGCTAACATGGGGCTCAATGGTAATACGACTGGCATCGGTAATGGAAATTTTGAAGCTAATGTCAATGTTGGGCTGGGCAACGGCAACACGGGTGTTGGAAATCTGTATGGGCCTCAGCCATGGTTAGAAGATCTTCAAGAAGATTTGTTCTCACAGAAAGGTGCTAAAGGAGAGCTAATTGCTGAAGCACGTCTGAGGTTTAAAGCACTCGAGGACAAGATGAGGAGTTTCGAGAACCTGAACACTATGGGTGTCGACATGTCTAAATTGGGATTGATTGGTGATTTCAAGGTGCCTCCTAAATTCAAGGTACCCGACTTTGAGAAGTACAAGGGAACCACTTGCCCTCGCGTCCACCTGAGATCATACTACTGGAAAATGTCTGCTCACTCTAAAGACGAGAAGCTGCTGATGCACTTCTTTCAGGATAGCTTGTCCGGGCCATCCTTGGAATGGTACATGAGTTTGGAGCCTACCAGTGTGCGCACGTGGAAGGAACTTGCCGAAGCATTCGTGCATCATTACCAATATAACAGTGACTTGGCTCCGAACCGAGTCCAACTACAGAATTTGTCATAGAGGAACAACGAAGGGTTCAAAGAATACGCCCAGCGGTGGCGTGAATTGGCAGCTAGAGTTCAACCGCCGATGGTTGAACGGGAGCTTGTTGAAATGTTTGTAGCCACCCTCCCAGGGGTTTATTACGAGAAATTGGTCAGCGGTATATTTGGAAGCTTCTCAGATCTCATCATCACCGTCGAGCACGTTGAAAATGGGATCAAACTGGGGAAATTCAAGGTGATCTATCCTCATCTAGAGGAGGAAAGAAATCGTATGGTGGCAAGAGGCGAGAAGGAGAGACGAGCGCCGTGTCTAACACTCAAAGGAAAGGCAAGGGCCAGCACCAGCAGGTGGCCAGCATAACTATCCCCGCTGTCCAACAACCCCAGCCACAGCAGCAGCAGCAGCCGAATCAGCAAGGGTACAGAAAGTATCAGAATAGGGCACCTCTGTCAAGTCCTCACCTCGAGACACCGCCCATGTCTTATGCTCAACTGTTACAGACTCTGCTTCAGTTACAGCTAATCCAGAAGAGAACCCTGGCTCCCTTGACAAGGGCACCTCCGCCAGGTTATGACGCGACTGCAACCTGTTAGTTTCACTTGGGGGCACCTGGCCACACGATAGAAAACTTAAAAGCCTTCAAGCACAAGGTGCAAGATATGGTGGATGCCAAGATCATCAACTTCTCAGATAATGTGCCAAATGTCACGAAGAACCCTATGCCGAACCATAGGGGAGGTGGGGTGAATGCCATTATTGAAGACAAGAACTTGGATTTATTGACTGACGTCAAGGATCTGAAGACACCGCTTAGCTTCGTTAAAGCCAAGCTGATGAAGAGAGGCTTCTTCCCGGGCTATGGAGAACTATGTATGGGCTGTGCGACTCGTCCTGATGGTTGTGAACAGTTGATAGAAGGGATTCAGAGTCTGATGACCGAAGGAATCTTGCAGTTTAGCCAAAGGGCCGAATGTGGATCTGGAGAGGTAATGCTGAAGCAAGATGATGAGGTTGCCACCATCACCATCCCTCGCCGGACGATAACTATTTCTGCACCCAGACCGCCCACCATTACCATCACCAAGGCTGGGTCGATACCTTTTGAAAGCACCAATGCTGTTCCGTGGCATTATGGGGCGGACGTCTACTGCAACGGGCAGAAGTTAGAAATGGAACCCTCGGGGCAATCTATGGATAACCTAGTGGGAATTGGCGGAATCACGCGCAGCGGAAGAGTATTTGCCCCACCTGAGATTGTGGTTGACAAAGCAGACAAAGTTGAGAAAACTGACAAGGGAAAGAGTAAAGTCGTTGAAGAAACCCCTCGTGGGGTAGAGAAGGACTTACTTGTTAAAGACGCTGAAGAGTTCATGAGGTTGATTAAGAAGAGCGATTACAGGATCGTGGATAATCTCCATCAAACACCCTCGAAAATTTCCATTCTGAATTTGTTGTTGTGTTCTGAGGCACATCGCAATGCGCTGCTAAAGGTTTTGAATGCCACGTATGTACTGCAGGAAATATCGGTCAACCAGTTGGAAGGGGTTGTAGCCCACGTGAATGCTGGAAACGGGTTAGGGTTCACTGACCTGGAGCTGACGCCGAAGGGAAGAAACCACAATAGTGCCATGCACATCTCGATAGAGTGTAGGGGAACGATTATGTCTCACGTGTTGGTGGACACGGGGTCGTCACTCAATGTTCTTCCGAAGAAAGCATTGATGAAGTTAGATACTCGAGGATTGATTTTCACACCCAGTGATCTGGTTGTGAAAGCGTTCGATGGAACCAAACGTCATGTTTTCGGGGAGGTGACGCTACCAATCCAAGTTGGGCCGGAAACTTTCGACGCGGTATTTTACATCATGGACATCATGCCTGCCTACAGCTGTCTCCTAGGCCGGCCATGGATCCATTCTGCTGGCGCCGTGACCTCCACGTTGCACCAGAAACTCAAGTATGCCGTCGGAGGCAGCGTCGTAACCGTTTGTGGAGAGGAAGACATAATGGTGAGCCATTTGTCGTCCTTCAAATATGTTGAGATGGATGGGGAAATCCACGAAACCTAATTCCAGGCGTTCGAAGTTGTTAAAGTCAAGAACGTAGCTCCTGTAATCACTGAGAAACCAAAGATGACTCTCGCTTCCTTCAAGGAAGCCCGGGCCGTTGTTCAAGCCGGATCCACCCCAGGCTGGGGGCGAATTCTAGAGATACCTAACAAATAGGACAAGTTTGGGTTAGGATACTCCCCTACGGCTGAGGCCTCCTCTTCTCACAGTGCGTCGCGCGGTAAAGGGCCGATCCAGTTTACCAGTGGCGGGGTGATATTTGAAAGTGTCAACGCGGTGTCTGAAGACGGCGAAGACAGCGACTGCGACCTAGACTCTTGGATCCAGCCATGCAAACCAGGCGAGAGCCTCAACAACTGGTCCATCAGGGATACCATCCAAGTGACAGACAAAGAGTAATGATTTACTTTCTCCAATCATTGTACAACCCTATGTCCTACCCGGGGCATAGTGGTTTTATTTTCAGGGCCTTGTTTGATTATGTACATGCATTTTACCAATAAATCAAAAGGCGTTTTCTTTGTATTCAAATATTGTGATCTCTGTTATTCCTGTTTTATACTTGTTTTGAAAAACAACAAAATGGCAATGGGGTTTGTGCTAACCTGCATATCCTTGTTTTAAGCTTAACCCTTGTTATTGCAGGATCCACATAGCAGATGACATCGACTCTGGACCTTCTATGACTCACTTCGACTTCGAGTGCTCGATCTATCAAGCCGAAGAAGAGATTGATGAAGACGAAGACCTTCCCGAAGAGTTGGCCCGCTTGTTGAAACAAGAAGAGAAAGTTATTCTGCCTCACGAAGAAGAGATTGAGATTGTGAATCTGGGTTCTGAGGAACTGGTCAGGAATGTCAGGATAGGAGCTGCATTGCAGAGTGATGTCAAGCAGAGATTGGTCGAGATGCTAAGAGAGTATAGTAACGTCTTTGCTTGGTCATACGAAGATATGCCCGGACTTGACACTGACATCGTGGTCCATCACTTGCCATTGCGAGAAGATTGTCCTCCCGTTAAGCAGAAGCTTAGAAGGACGCGACCAGATATGGCCGTTAAAATCAAAGAAGAAGTGCAGAAACAGCTTGATGCTGGCTTCTTAGCGGTCACTACTTACCCTTTGTGGGTCGCCAACATAGTGCCTGTACCGAAGAAGGACGGTAAGGTACGAATGTGCGTCGATTATCGGGATTTGAATAGGGCGAGCCCTAAAGATGATTTCCCGCTCCCTCATATTGATGTGTTGGTCGACAATACAGCTCAGTTCTCCGTATTTTCGTTCATGGATGGCTTCTCCGGTTACAATCAGATCAAGATGGCGCCGGAAGACATGGAGAAAACTACGTTTATTACACCTTGGGGAATGTTTTGCTACAAGGTAATGCCTTTCGGTCTGAAGAACGCAGGGGCCACTTACCAACGAGCAATGTTCACTTTGTTTCATGATATGATTCATCATGAGATTGAAGTCTATGTTGATGACATGATTGCGACGTCCCAAACAGAGGAAGGACATCTGGTCAATTTGCTGAAGCTTTTTGAGAGGCTTAGGAAGTTCAGGTTGAGGGTGAATCCTAACAAGTGTACTTTCGGAGTACGGTCTGGAAAGCTACTGGGGTTTATCGTGAGTGAAAGAGGCATTGAGGTTGATCCTGTGAAGATTAAAGCAATACAAGAAATGCCAGCGCCAAAAACAGAAAAAGAAGTTCGTTGTTTCCTGGGCAGAATAAACTACATTGCAAGGTTTATTTCTCAGCTCACGGCCACGTGTGAACCGATGTTCAAACTATTAAAGAAAAATCAGGCGATTATCTGGAACGAGGATTGCCAGAAGGCATTTGATAAGATCAAACAGTATCTGCAGGAACCTCCAATCTTAATACCCCCAGTGGCCGGACGACCTTTAATCATGTACTTGACAGTTCTTGAGAATAGTATGGGGTGTGTTCTCGGTCAGCACGACGAGACAGGAAAAAAGGAGCATGCCATTTACTACTTGAGTAAAAAATTCACAGATTGTGAATCTCGTTACTTGAACCTAAAGACGACGTGTTGTGCACTAGCCTGGGCTGCCAAACGTTTACGACAGTACATGCTCAATCACACAACCATGCTAATTTCGAAGATGGATCCGATCAAGTACGTCTTCGAGAAACAAGCACTTTCGGGCAGGATTGCCAGATGGCAAATGGTGTTGACGGAATATGACATTCAGTACGTTTCCCAGAAGGCCATCAAGGGAAGCGTATTGTCTGAATACCTTGTCGAACAGCCGATCGAAGATTACCAGCCGATGAAATTTGAATTCCCTGATGAGGATATCATGTTTCTCAAGGTGAAATATTGTGATGAACCGTTGCCCGACGAGGGGCCCGATAGGAAATCCCAATGGAAATTGATATTTGACGGGGCGGTTAATTCTTACGGAAGTGGCATTGGAGCGATCATCACGACTCCCCACGGATCCCATATCCCGTTCACTACGAGACTGACGTTTCCGGTCACCAATAATGAAGCGGAGTACGAAGCATGCATCATGGGTCTAGAAGAAGCAATTGATTTGAGAATCAAGAACATAAATGTATATGGTGACTCGGCACTTGTGATTAACCAGATTAAAGGGGAGTGGGAGACTCGCCAATCAAATTTGGTGTCGTACATGAACTATGCCAGAAGGCTGCTTCTGTTCTTTGACCGAGTGGAACTCCATCATGTGCCCAGAGCAGAAAACCAGATGGCCGATGCCTTAGCCACGTTGGCTTCGATGTATCAAGTCAATTTTTGGAATGAAGCCCCAAGGATTGTCCTTTCTCGTCTTGATAGACCTGCATTCGTCTTTGCGATCGAGGAAGCCTCCGACGGCAAGACATGGTTCCATGATATCCAGAGTTTCCTTATGACTAAGGAGTATTCTGTGGGAGCGTCAACCCAAGATAAGAAGACTCTGAGGAGGCTGTCTGGAAATTTTTATCTCAATCCTGATGGAGTTTTGTATAAAAGAAACCACGATCTCGTGCTACTCAGATGCGTAGATGAGAAAGAAACGAGTATGCTTATGGAAGAAGTCCATGAAGGCACATTTGGTACGCATGCCGGCGGGCACGCTATAACGAGAAAGATCCTGAGAGCAGGATACTACTGGCTGACGATGGAGTCAGATTGCTTTAAATTCGCGAAGAAATGCCATAAATGCCAGATTTATGCTGATAAGATTCATGTGCCGCCGTGCCCGTTGAATGTCATGTCCTTCCCGTGGCCGTTCTTCATGTGGGGCATTGACATGATAGGCAAGATCGAGCCCACCGCATCCAACGGTCACCGCTTCATTTTAGTAGCCATCGACTACTTCACCAAGTGGGTGGAGGCAGCCTCGTATGCTAACGTGACCAAGCTGGTGGTGGCTAAATTCATAAAGAGGGACATCATCTGTCGATACGGAATTCCCGAGTGGATCATTACTGATAATGGTTCGAATCTGAATAACAAGATGATGAAGGAGTTGTGCCAGAGTTTCAAAATTGAACACCACAACTCATCTCCTTACCGGACGAAGATGAATGGCGCCGTTGAAGCGGCCAATAAGAACATCAAGAAAATTATGCAGAAGATGGTTGTGACCTATAAGGATTGGCACGAGATGTTGCCATTTGCATTGCACGGTTATCGTACGAAGGTACGTACATCAACCAGGGCAACTCCTTTCTCCTTGGTATACGGTATGGAAGCTGTCCTACTGTTGGAAGTTGAGATTCCTTCTTTACGAGTTTTGGTTGACGTAAAACTCGATGAGGCAGAATGGATTAAGAACCGACTAAACCAACTCTGCCTAATGGACGAGAAGAGGTTAGCATCGATTGCATATGGTCGTTTGTACCAAAGCCGAATGAAGAAAGCTTATGATAAGAAGGTGCGCCCTAGAAGCTTTCAGACGGGTGATCTCGTCTTGAAGAAGATTCTTCCTCCACACTCCGATCAACGGGGCAAGTGGACTCCTAATTATGAAGGTCCGTACGTCGTCAGCAAGGTCTTCTCGGGAGGGGCCTTGTTGTTGTCCACGATGGATGGCGAAGATTTTGCATCCCCGGTGAACGCGGACACAGTTAAAAAATACTTTGCTTAAAAAATGACCCGCTGGAAAGAAAAAGAATATCCAAGCAAAAATGGGGCATCCCGGCGAACCATAAAAAAGGAAAAAAGGTTCGGGCAAAAATTAGGGATATAAAGAAAAGAATGTACACCCGCAAAGTCGAAAACCTGGAAGGGCGACTTTGGCAAAAAAGGGTATCCTGGTGAATCGAAAACCCAGAAGGGCGATTCAGGCAAAAGTTAGGGATTTGAAAAAGCAAATGATTGTGTTCCGTGTGTGGACTTTCATTGTTTAGTGGTTTGGAAGACCTGAGGGCCGTTTATCTGAATCAATCTCTTCTGAAGCTGAGGCGTCGGAGAAGTATCGAAGTCGAGTGTGTCATAGAGGGATCAACTCATGGTGTTCGTCTACGCCTCATTGCCGACATTTATGTATATACTGATGTATATTTATGTTTGTATATTTGCGCAACTTCCTCATTCCAGGAGCTTGCATCGGTTGTAAAACATTTTTGCCCATTCATGGGTCCGTTATGAATAAAATGTATACTATTCAGCAATTTTGTTTGCTTGTTTAGCATTTACCCATTTTGTTTGCGAAAAAGAACGCCGATGTTTTTGATAAAATGCGCATACATAAACTTACTGGCCTAGGCCACTGATTGTTGAAACAATGAATTACTTGAACATTGTCACAAGATGATAACCTTGATAGGTCCCTTGGAGAAGGGTATCTTGTCTGTTTGTTTGTGTCGTTGCAGGTATAGCCTATTCCAGGCAGTACACCGTATGTTTCCCAAGCAGGATGATTCCTTCTTCTCCAGCAAAGTTCAGCAGCCTCTCCCCATGGAGTCTGAACATGAGATCGTAAGCATTGATATGTCTCCACAAGCAGAGAAGATACTCTCTCCAATCAGAGGCATCCTGAAGGATCGTCGCCTCCCCAGCTGAGTCATATACTGAAGGGTGCAGCGCTCGATATTACAGACTGAAGTCTCCAGGTATTGAAATTCCCCACGGAGTTGTACCCTCCCTGACAAGCAGGATGATTCCTTCTCCCCCAGCCGAGTCTGCAGTTCCCCAAGAGAGTCGAGTCCTTGGAAGCCATGCAGGCCATGATTGGTTTTCCCCAGTAAAGTATTGAACAGCTGATGCTGTATTTCCCCATCGGAGTCGTTATCTCCGGGAAAGTTTTAGCCACGAAGGCCGCGCAGTTTATTTCTGCGATTGACATCGTTTTCCTCAGCAGTTGTGGTTCGTATACCCAGATGAGTAGATCCAGGTTCTCGTAGAACTTTGTTCCCCTGCAGCAGTCGACTGAAGTTCGTTTCCCCAAGCGGAGTCCAATTGAGATTGGTGTGATTTCTTCTCCTCGGCATGATGATTCCTCCCTCCCCCAGAGTGGGTTCCTGCTCCTTGACAGGAGGATTCTCCCTTCAGCATTTATTTTGCTGATGGAGCCGTAGCATTTTGCATGATTGCATAACATTCACCCTAAACGCGTAGCATTTCCACCGTGTGGAGCATTGCGCCATTGTCAAACATATGCATATGAAGCATGAGCTAGGTCGTTACCGTTCTTGTTTTGCAGGTGTTCCCCGACAGGGTGTTTGCTCAGGATGATTCCTGAAATCTCAGAAGAGTTGTTTGGCCCAAGATGATTCTTGAGTTCCCCAGCAAAGTTGATTGCTTAAGATGATTCTTAAAATCCCCAGTGAAGTCGCCAGAGAGGTTCGCTCAAGTTGATGCTTAGAGTCCCCGGCAGAATGTTTGCTCAGGATGATTCCTGAAATCTCCAGCAGAGTTATTGGTTCAGGATGATTCTTGAAGCCCCTGGCGGAGTTGTTTGTCCAAGATGATTCTTGAAGTCCTCAGCAGAGTTGATTCACTCATAATGATTTCTGGATCCCCGAAGCAGAGTTACTTGATAGTTCTCCAGAATCCCCACCAGAGATGTGTCATCCCCAGCAGGTTATTGAGCAGAGAAGCTGAAGTTTCCCTTGAAGACTTGATGATTGAAGTCCGGCAGTAGTGCCGAATCGCCTGGCGTACTGATAAAGTCTAACTGCGATGTCGAAGCAGTTTGCCTAGCTGACGCAGGATGCCTGACGGCAAAAGATTTCATACCCTCATCCGATCCATGATTGACCGAGGATTCTATTCCCGACTTACTGACGAAGTCCGGCTGACGCTCGAAAGTTCTTTGAATGCCCGACGGCATAATTAACTCGACTGTTAAAAAGTTCCTAACGACCTAATGAGTCCCGAGGAATCCTTCTGCCGCAGTAGCGCAGAACGCCTGACGGCGTGATCAACCATCCATTACCAGTTACCGTGTGACTGGTGATCCCTTGATGACTTAAAGACGAAGATCTACGACAAACTCAGATGATCATCCTGACGGAGATTTGAGGTTAGACCCTTCACCAATTATCGTGTGACCAATTCCCCAGTAGAGTTGTCGTGCAACTGTCATGCTCAGTGTCGAAGATGTTCCCACCAATCGGAGTACCGTTTACCCGTACGGTCGGCAAATCACCAGTTACCATGCAACCGGTAATCCCTTGATGATTTGAGGATGCAATGATATCAGATAAATCAGAGAATCATCCTGACGGAGGTTCAGATCAGTATTTCTCCAGCTAGTTGCCGTGCAACTATTATTTCGGCGTCCGAAGATTTGCCCCATCAGAGTACCGTGTATTTGTGCAGTTGGCAAATTTCCGTGTTTGTTGGTATTCAACCGCCTTTTACCTTGATTGTTTGAGAGCAGTTCACTTCTCACCCAGTCAGGTCCAAGCCGTTTGAATAGGGGCAGCTGTTGCACCCTAAAATTTGCCCAACATTTCTTTACTTAGCTTATGTTTCATTTCATTCACATTAGCAATATCATTTACATTTCATTGACATGTGTGCAGGAGATCAAGAGGTATAAGTACCAATCAAGGGCTACACAAGACTATGAAGCTATCTAAGAAGGTTATTCAAGTGTTCAAGGGTTGATATCCTTGTCAGAGAAGTTAAAAGAGCCTTAGAGAGGGTGGTTGAAACCAAGAGTGTGTGTCTCCTAACTTGAAAGTTGTGGAAAGCCATCAGACGATTTTGAAGCCATGAAGTTGGAATTGAGGTCTTGAGAGAGCTCGTGTGAAGTGTTGAAGATCACTTTGAGGCCTAGGCAGGTCATTGGGCAAGATTAAGAAGACTCAGCCATGAGTGGTGCAATTAGGGTTTGACTGGGTCAACCCTAAGTCAACTAATGATTTGAAGGAGGTTGAGACCTAATTCAAAAGCCATGTGATCATGGATTGATGCATTAAGATGTTATAAGGATGATTCCAAGGTTAACTCATCATGATTGAAGAGTTTGAGAAGTTTCAGGCTAGGGCTTCTAAGACTTGACAGTGTAAAATCCCCTAGTTTGACCCTTATCTTCAAGGAAATTTAGCTCAAGATGTGATTGTTATCTCATCTTGCCCCCAACATGATTGTTGTAGAGCATGACCTTAGCTTTAATTTTAGTGCTATAAGTCCTTGATAGGATTTTTAGAACTCAAGTTATGGCTTTGACAAGTTGCAAGTCATCTGAGGAATGTGAATTTGGAGCTTGAAAGTTGCCCAACTTGCATGAAACGTTTGCCCTAGAAGGATGATTCCTATGAACTTTTGGTCAATATGAATGTTGTTCTTTATCCTCTTAGCTTTCTAGAGAGTACTAGAAGTTCTTGATATAATTTGTAGAACTCAAGTTATGGCTTTGACAAGTCAAGGGTATTTTGGGTATTTGGGCATTACAGGCCATTTTGAATCATGAGTCCATTACACCATCTTGCAAGCCTCAAATGCATTTTTGTTCAACATGAAAGTTGTTCAAAATGATGTTTTTAGCTTGTCTAAACATCAAGTGTTCATTGATATGGGTTATATCAAGCATTGGTGGAAGAAAGTTCATATGAAAGCCATTTTAATGAATTAAAATGAGAAAATTCAAAATAATTGAGATTAACATGTTTTCAAGTCAAATTTGTGGTCATTTTGAATGGAATTGATGTTTTAGAAAGATTGGCATTGTCACATTTTTTATTTGAGTTGCTTAACATAGCCATTTGGATGATTGCTTCACACGTAAGAAACCAAAGGGGGAAAACCACTTCATTACACTCCATAATGCTTAAGTGAATGGTTTGGAATGATTGTGGAGCATGACCAAGGCTTGAAGGCACATATCCATATTGAAATTTGGAGGAAAAAGTGAAGATCCAAAACTCATGAATGGGCCTAGTTTGGGCTTCTAATCTATTGAAACAGAACATAAAAGGGATTTAGAACTGAATGAGAGGGGTTGGTGATCATTTTTCGTGAAGGAGCCATTGGAGAGAGGTGGAGCAAGAAGCTTGAAAGTGAAAATTCATTTTGGATAATCAAGGGGTTTCAGCCAGAGTGAAGCATCAAGAAACATTCTCCATTAATCCTTGAAGAATTCTGCAAGGTTTGGAAGAGAATTGAGGCGTGTATCCACTGCAATTCAAGCTCCAAGATAGGTTCTAACTTCTTGAAATTTCTCACTGATTATGCACTTTTAAGGAACTAGAAGCATGTGGTTAGGTTCCCCTATTGACATAGATGGATCTTGGATAGTTAATTGCAACTTAGGGGACGATTTAGATTGAATGCCATTTTCGGTTGAGATTGTGTTTTCGCGATCCGTGCGTTTCTAGAGTGAGTAAATGGTATGGTTGGATTCCTGAGGAAATTCTGGTCAAGATTCATGTAGACATCGTGGCCAATGGTTGAGTGTAGAGGGACCTAGGGTTGCACAGGGGTGGCCGGAAAAGCCACCGGCGATTTGGCTTGCGCGCGTGAGTTGCAGGTTTGAAACGAGGAAGACATAATCCTCACCATTCGCTTGTGTGGAAAGATTGACTTGGTCTGTGGATCCCAGGGCTCACGTTGAGCCACGCGTCCATCCCCTTAAACGCACCGTTTTGTTTAGTAGTCTGAGAAGCTTCGCTGTGTAGACCAAGGAGGGTTGAGTTCGAATCCTGGCATGTGGTGTTTCTGATTTTGTGAATTGAGAATTGGAGCGTTGGGCTTGGGTTGTAGCTTCTCTTCACATCCCCTTTTTTGCCCAATTCTTGAATCAAACTGATTATTTTTGCTATTTACCACGCTGGTTTAATTAATTTCCTTGAATTTCTTTATTTTCATCATTTTATATGGCTTAGAGATTAATTCATAAAAAATAGAAGATTAACTCAATTAATTCCAAACTTTTTTCTCCTGATTCATGATTGAATCTAGAATTTTGTAGATAAAAAATATTAATAATTCATGCATTTTTTATTTTTATTTTCATTTTTTAATATTAATTGATATTAGAATAGCCATGGTTGATACCTTGTTTTGATGAATTTGGTTTGAGAACTTGGTGATGTTCCCCTTAGATTTTTATCACATTTTTTTGATGAAGTTAGGTGGTAGTTTTAAGTTAAATCTTTAGGTGCTCAACTTTTAGGGTTTATGTTTAGTACCTTGTGATTTAGGTTTTATTTCTAGGACTTGGTGGATGATTCAACCTCTGGATTTTGTATGGTAGATTCATAATTGAATTAGGGTTACATAGTTATTTTTTTAGGATTTTACAATTGGTTTTAGTATTTCAGTTAGGACTAACTTTAGTACTAGGTTTTAGGTGATCCTAACTTGCTAATTCAACTAGAATGACTTCTTTAGTTCCCTTAGATTAGGGTTTTGCCTCTCTTGATCTTGGATGGTGTTGAAGACAAGCTTGGGCTACCATGGAGTGAATGAGGAAGCTTGGATGTGAAGATTTCCCTTCTTTTGGTGTAGTGTTGATTAGGTGTTAAGATTAGGGTTTGTAGGCAGAGCTTCTAGATAGATTCTCTTCCTTCATAAACATGGAAGATGTTGATCACTTCCATTCTTCCCTATGATGTAAGGTCCCCTTGTGAAGGCCTCATCCCTCCTTTGGTAGGATGTGTGGCTCTTTACAAGTTGGTAGAACCTTTGAGGGTTCCTTTCTCTGATGATGGAGTGCTTAGTGGTGACCTTTGGTCTTCACTCTGCTGTCTATTATCCAACCCTTGCTCTAGTCAGATGAATCTTTCTCCCTTGCTAGAGGATGGAATTCCTTGTTAGAAGATTGAAGATGCTAGAGGTTGCCACTTCCCTTGGGTTGAAGACTACCTTTGAAGCTGAGGCTTGAAGATCCAGGAGAACAAGTTGACACTTGTGGGAAGAAGATCAAGCTGAGATGGAAGAAAGAGCTGAAGCTTGAAGAAGATGAAGAACAAGTTGATACTTGTGAGAGGAATCCATTGGAGATTGATGAAGAAGCTGAAGTTTGAGGTTGGAAAGCAAGTTGATACTTGTGAGTTTAATGCTTGGAGTGCCTGAAGGAACAAGTTGATGCTTGCTAGTGGGATTGAGGCCTGAAGGTGGAGTTTACTTTGGAGCTGAGGCCTGAAGAAGAAAGAATAAGTTAATACTTATGTTTGATGTATTGAAAGCTTGAAGAAGCAAGTTGACATTTGCTATTGAAGATGAAAGCCCTGAAGAGCTGTTGGGGACTGAGGACTGAACTGCTGTCAGAAGATTGCTTTGCTGTGAAGCTGTGGAAGCTGTTGATCTGCTTTCTTTCTTGTCTGTTTCTTTCTGTGCAACTGTATTGATGTGACTTGTTTGATTTGCTTGATGCATTAGAATAAGTTCATATTTAGATTGAATTAAGCTAGGAGAATGATTACACTAGAGGTTGAGTTGCTCCCTCTGCTTGTATTTTTACTGTATGGCTTTGCTTGCGGGTATTCGGTAGAGCCCAGCTCCCTTGCCTATGCGGTCTGGTGTGTTTTCTTGATGGCTTTTTCATTTCCTCTGTATGATTACAGTCACTCATATTTTGCTTGATAGCATGTTTTTTCCTCTGTATGATTACAGTTATTCAAATCTGGCTTGAGGTTGAGACGAGCTTGTGGAGGCTGATGCCCCACACACATTTCCTCCCTCACTTGCATTGCATGCATTTTACAGTCGTTTACCGTATATCTGTCTACTGTTTAAGCTGATGCTTTATCTGTTTCTGTTTATCATTGACATGATCCCCTAGGAATCTCACTTCCTTTGATAAGGAAATGATGATTAGAACTTTAGGTTGAAACCTATGCATGATAACTTCTAGGAGATCCCTGTTTCAAACCTCAACCATAGGATGAATCCTTGGCATGACAACAGTAGGACTTGATAGTCTCCCTTTAGTTAAACCTGTTCGTTCTCTATTCTCATCTCAAAACAAATCAAAATACAGTAATAAAGGTTAACTAATGTTGTACGTTACGAGCCTTAAGCTATCTGAGAAAGGGTTCTCGGAGAGTTTCTTTTCGGCAGCTTGGATGTTTAGTATGGTACCCTTTGGGTGACATGCGACGCATTCACTCTCAGGTCATAGTCTCTAGTATGATATTGGTTGCAAACGTCCATAAAAACCAGTTCTTTCGTAAAAGACAGAAAACAAACTTCAAACCTTTTTGCCCCGTGGGCCCATAATTCAAAGGAAAGCTTTTCTGAAGAAAAGAGTGTCGTTAACTCCCAGTTCTACCGCAAACGGTAACGCCTAAGTCTCCAAGGGTAGAGCTGCATACACCAAACTGCTGGAACTGTTTGTTAACCCTACTCGACAAAAACAGATGAATCTGATTTCCCGTAATCCGTATTATCTCGAACTACGTAAGCTCTTATCTCTCATACCTGTTAAGAGTACGTAGGCACAATACTGACGTATTAGCGAGCCACCTTCCCCGTAACCCGTAGTTAGGCGAACTACGTTGACTCTGATTTCTCATTCTCTGATGAGAATACGTAGGCATAAAGCGCGACGCTTTGCCGAGTCATTTTTCTTTTCCTTTTCAGACCAGCCTTGATAGGTAGATAGTAAACCAACCCGTCCGATAAACACAACAAGCATGGATCCCATCGAGTACGATGGACGTGAGGGGTGCTAGTACCTTCCCCTTGCGTAACCGACTCCCGAACCCAGACAATGGTTGCGATGACCTTGTCTTATACCTTTTCGTCAGGTTTTTCCGATCGTTTCCTTTCCCGTTTTGAGGGATAAATAACGAAAGGTGGCGACTCTTCTGTTTTGCCGGCACCTTATTTTCGCGGTAGCGACAGAAAGGAAAAAGAAATGCACCAAAAGAAACACACAAGTGCACTAAAATGGGATGAAATGTCCTAAACCATTCAAACGTCAACTATAATGCCAAAACCCAGACACAAATGAAAGGCAAAGAAAACCTAAAACAAAGTGAGGATGGGAGGCTATATGAGGACAGCAAGGAACTCATAATGTGAACTCAACCATGAGCATCACAAGAAAGGTGCAAAAGAAAGCACAAAGAAGTCTTCATGGATTCATCATTTTAGGCATGCTTCAAGTACCTCCAAAAGAGGGACCAAGCCACCTTAATTGAGATCCCAAAGTCATTGGACATCAAGGAAAATGAAATAAAAGTGCTCAAAACCAAAAGAAAATAAACCATAAGGAAATGCAAGCAAATTCCCAAAGGAAAGCAAACATGTTTGACACAGAAACCCTAATTGGGAACTCAAAAGTAAACAAACAAATGAACAAGAAATACATAATGTAATGACCTAAAAATTAGCAAGTATCATCCTTAACATGTTAGCAACATGAAACAAAAGGCATTGAGAGCGCAAAGGATCCAAAAATGTCATATCCAAGTCAAACTAGGTCAAGATGTATCTATGAACCTCCCTTGGAGGTAACTTGACTTGTAAGTTACCTCAAAATTAGGAAAATGATTCAAAAATGATCAAATAAAATGCAAGAAGCTCATAAATATGTTGGCAACCAGAGGCCAAAATATTACAATTAAAGTTACTTCACAACATCACCATAGAAATTGATTCACAAGGGTGCTCCATTGTGAAGGAGGATTGTCGAGGGTCAAATGGAGTGCATCAAAAGTCAACCAACAGGGGCAAAATGGTCCTCGAAAATTTATCAACCCATCATGGACATGAGGATGAATTTTGGGTCATTGGACCAAAAGGAAATGAGAGAAACAAAATAAAAACTAAAATATGTCAAGAATTAGGTCAAATAAAACACTTCCAATGTTATATTCCATTTTAATTGAAAAATAATTCATAAAATAAAATAAAAATTTCCTAAAATCAGAGGACATCTCAAGGAGTCTAAAACATATTTTTGTGGAATTTTATCACTCTTGGAAGTATTTTAAAATGATTTAAATCTAAACATATATAAAATAAAAACAAAAAGAAAATGAAAATAAAATAAATAAAGTCACGGTTCAAATAGAAATAAAAACAAGTTTAAAACCAAGTTGGGCCCATAAGGAGGGTGCAAACAGCAATGGAAAGACCAAGTCCTAAGCGTTGGACTCCAAATGATTAGGTGTAGCAAAGTCAACATACACGCACAATAGAAAGCAATAATGGCCATTGGATCAAAAGGTAATCACATCGAGTGGATCAGATCATGCCATGTCATTTAATTAAATTTAAACTAGATCTGGTGTGTGTGGTCAAAGTGAGTGCATCGTGTGTCTTAATCATGGCCGTGGAAACAAAAAGTAAACGCAACAAACGGATAAAAACACACACACGTGGATCTTGATGGATTCAAAAATGGAGGGACAACCAGACGCCGGTGCACGGCGGCTCCAGTCGTCTTCTCCGGTGAGACCTTCACCGTGAAACACGAGCCAAACGTAGGTGCACCAAAAATCCACCAAATCAAGCAAATAAATAGTCAAAACTTATCTACAAGTCACGTAGATCATGAATATGAGCTTAGTTTTCAATAATAATGCTTAAATAAAACAAAACAAAAAGAAACAAGAAATGAGCTCAAATGAAAAAAGTTTACAAATAGCCACAAAATCAATCCATAAACCATCTACACATCAAGAGGTTCACAAATATGTAAAAATGGCGTGTAAACAATGCTTAAACAGAGAGAAAAGTGGATTGAAAAGAAACCTAAAAGCAAGCTTCCTCAGAAATATTAAAATAAACCACCCTGAAATGTTCTATGAAACTCAAGGAACCTTTTTAAATGTTTGGTTTTGATTGAAACTCACTGAAATATGAAAAACGATTGTGACTCTGCTCTCACTTTTTCTTAATGTGTTCCTATCCAATTTCTCACCAAAATCAACTATGAGAGCTTGTGAACAAAGCTGAGATTATGTATGATGGATTATGATACCAAGAAGGCCCAATTCTATGCTCCTTAAGCCCAATTGAAATTCACTTTTTCTCTTTATGACCACTTCAAAAAGTGCACAAAAATCACCTTGCCAAGCTGTAAAAATGACTCAGTTACCTTGCACCTGAGGTAAATTGATCTAAGGGCTGAAAATGGCTCCTTAATTTAATCCCATGGCATGGTTTGGATGTGTTACTTAAACCCTAATTGCACCATCTTCAACTGTAGCCACTTGCACTTGGTATAAACAATTGAATGAACTCCACAATGACCTATAAGGCCTCCAATGAGCTTAAATGATCATCTCCCTCCATAACCATGGGCTTGTGATCCTCAGATGACCTTCAAATGGCCTCCTAGACAGGATGTGAACTACATGTTAGAACACATATTGGTGTTTCTTATATCTCTATGTTTTGATGATAACTCTTATGGAATTTTGTATTAAGAAAATATATACTCTAAAATTTGTTCAAGTATTATTGTTTCAGGTATTAAATTAAATACTCTTAAAGAAGCAAAATACATAAGTACAAGCAACTATACAAGGCTCTGAAGCATCAGATGCAAGACAATCAGAAGATTCTGAAGCACTGCGAGAAGAATATGAAGCAGAAGCTGCAGAATGATCTGAAGCGTATATGAAAGAATTATATGAAGAGTTGAAAGCTTTGATCAAATCATACTCTGAAGTTCATTTCATTGCAAGAATAGAGGCTCTGATAATCAGACTCTAATCAAATAATATTCACGCTCAAATCACTTACTGCTGCATACTCTAATGAAGACTCTGATCAAGATTGAGACTCTGATATATTAAGTTCTGATCATCCATCAAGCACTGATCATCTCAAACTTTTTAGCTCTGATCATCTTAAGCATTCCATTCCTTTTAAGCTAGTTCCAAAGTCTGAAGTGCAGATTATGAAGACTTCATCCTGAAGGAAGCTTGTTGAAGAAGCTGTAAACTTGATTGGACGTGGTGCTACTTCAAAAGTAACCAACGGATATTTTTGTCCAACGAAGAGACGTGGTTCAAATCCCAAAGCTTCTACAACTATATTGTTACTGTAAAAAGCATGTCTCTGCCCATACCTTTCGGTGATGAAAAGTCTTATATTTCAAATATAATACTTAGCTGCACATTACTCAAAGCAATTGAAAAAGCTATAAAAGGAGAACTTCTACAACAGTTAGAAGTTGCTAGTTCATTCAGAAAGAAATATTCATACACACGTTTGAAGCATCAAAGTGAAAACTCTCAAAGTTCATATACTTTTGTTCTTTCATAAAACTGTATAGTTTTATTTGTACTTAATCTTAAGTGTAAATATCACAGTTGTGATACAGCTTATTATAAGCATTTAAACACTTGTTAGTTTACATTAATTTGTAAGAAGTTCCTTGAGAAGACCAAGGTGTGATCAATTGTTCTTGAGAAGACTAAGACAGTTGTTCTTAGTGCTTACTATTGTAATCAGTTGATTAATAGTGGATTAAGTCCTTGTGGAGAAAGGAAAATCATCTTTGATAAGGTGGACTGGAGTAGTTGAGTTCAACGAACCAGGATAAAAATCTTGAGTTGTTTTTATTGCCATATTTCTTAAAACTCTTATTCAACCCCCCCTTCTAAGTGTTTTTCTCACCTTCAGTTGGCATCAGAGCTCTGGTTCTGTTTGTGCTATCACTTAACCGTGACCAGAAAAGATCTAGTGGGAAAAACTCTTGATATTCTTGTTTAATATACATTATGGCTGCTGAAACTTCAACATCCAGCAACAAAAAATATGAAGAAAGAGTCAGCACAAAACCTCCCATGTTTGATGGAGAGAAATTTGACTATTGGAAAGATAGACTAGAAAGTTTCTTTCTAGGATTTGATGCTGATCTTTGGGACTTAGTTATTGATGGATATGTTCATCCCACTGATAGGAATGGCTAAAAAATTGACAGAAAATCAATCACTGAGGCGCAAAAGAAGGAATTCAGAAATCACCACAAGGCTAGAACTATCTTGCTAAATGTTATATCTCATATTGAGTATGAGAAAATAACCAACAGAGAAACTGCCTTTGATATATTTGAATCCCTAAAGATGACTCATGAAGGGAACTCTCAAGTTAAAGAAACCAAGGCTCTGGCGCTGATCGAGAATTATGAAGCTTTCAAAATGGAAGAATCTGAATCTATTGAAGCCATGTTTTCCAGATTCCAGATTCTCACTGCTGGCCTAAAGGTTCTGGACAAGGGTTACTATACAACAAATCATGTCAAGAAAATAATCAGAAGCTTGCCAATCAGATGGAGACCCATGGTCACTGCTCTGAAGCTGGAAAAGGATCTGAACAAGATTACGCTGGAGGAACTAATCAGTTCTCTGAGGAGTCATGAGATTGAACTAGAGGAAGATGAGCCTCTAAAGAAAGGTAAGTCAATTGCTTTAAAATCTAATAAATTTGTTAAAGCATTGCAGGTAATAGAAGAAAGCTCTGAAGAGTCCTCTTCTGAAGATGAAGAAGAACTATCCTTGCTGTCCAGGAGAATCAACAAACTCTGGAAGAATAAGCAAAGGAAGTTCAAGAACTTCAGGAAACCAGATCAACACAAAGAATCTTCTGGACACAGAAGATCTGGAGAACCCTCTGGATACAGAAGATTTGGAGAATCCTCTGGACACAGACGATCTGGAAAAAGAGAGGTTGTTTGCTATAAATGCAAAGAACCTGGGCACTACAAGAGTGAATGCCCAAAGCTTCAGAAGGAGAAGCCAAAGAGAAGGTTAGATCACAAAAAGAAAGTTCTTATGGCTAAATGGGATTACTTAGAAGCATATGATTCGTCATCAGAATCAGAAGAAGAATGTGCTAATGTAGCATTCATGGCTAACATAGAAGACAGTGCTGAATCATCTGGATCAGAATCAAAATCTGATTCTGAGGAGGTATTTGCTGAACTTTCTAGACAAGAACTTGTTGAAAGTTTATCTGATATTCTTGAAAACTATAGCAAAGTTAAACTCAAATACAAAAAGCTTCTAAAGCATATTGAATTTGAGAGTAACAAGTTTGAATCAGAAATAGATGAGCTAAAAGCCGAAAATCTTCAACTGAAAAATAATTTAGAATCTGCTCAACTAAACTCTGATCCAAAATCTGAACCATGCTCTAAAAATATTTTACAAGAGTATGACTATAGCTTCAGGAAGTTTCTAACTAAAAGCCTAGATAGAAGCAAGATGGCTTCAATGATCTATGGTATTAGCAGAAACTATAGAAAAGGTGTTGGATATAAATCTTTTTCTTATGAGGATTCAAATCCAAAATCTGTAGATAAACTGGATATCAAGTATCCTCCTTTATATTCTCAGTTTACATTTGGTCACTTATATGATATTAAACACACAAGTTCTAATCAGAACAAACCTGTGTTTAATAAATCTAAAGCTTATCAGAACAAGTCTTATGTTGAAAGGCAGAAGTTCAGAAAAAGCTTTAAGGCAACTAACCAAAAAGGACCCAAGAAAATCTGGGTACCTAAGGATAAGATAATCTATGTTGCAGACATCCTTAGCAGCGAAGTTAAGACTCCAGTCATGGTACCTGGACTCTGGATGCTCACGACATATGACGGGAAAAAGGTCTATGTTCCATGTAACACCCCCTTTCTATACCCCCAAATTAATACATTTAATCAATTAGGCACTTAGAAAATTTATTTCATCAGAGTTTAATTAAAATTTAATTAAAACATGGTATATAAGAGGCGCATCACATTATCACGAAATTAAAAACATACGATACCTGCTCAAAATAGATATGCAACAATGGGTAACCCACATCTCAATATTTAGAATAAAAGCGGAAACATCCAAATATTGAATCGATCACATACATAAAAGTATATACAACCATTCAATCCATTCATGCTTTACAACCATATCCACAACGGATACATACACAGATGTATCACAAGGAATCAAAACAAATGTAACTCCAAAAGAGTCAAAGGCTTCCTAACTACCCAGATGTTACATATCAGAGCCATTGACCAAAAAGAATGAAGACATCGCTTCACAAAAAGAACCTCCAGCTTCCTACTCTGCAATGCCTCATAGAGCATTATAAAACAGCAGAAGGGTGAGAAACAATATCATAACAGTTAATGCATAAAATTGTATATATACATATACTCATATTTGTACAAGTTATACTCAAATTATGTTCTCACCGCATTAAGCATATACAATTAATCATGCCTCTACACATGCTCATGAACATTCACTATATGTTCCTCCAAACAATCATATATAACATACACAGTTACATTCATACGGCTAATGCATCATACACATATGACTCATGCAACTCATAGAGACCGACACACGACTCTATGCAGATGCAAATGCGGTACCGACTCATTTCAACAAATTCTCTAAGGAATCGAGTATTCAGCAGATTCTCCACGGAATCAAGTATTCATCAGATTCTCCACGGAATCTAATATTCATCAGATTCTCCACGGAATCGAATATTCAGCAGATTCTCCACGGAATCAAATACTCTGCAGATTCTCCACGGAATCAAATACTCTAGTCAATCCTCCAAGGGATTACATGTTATGATCGATTCTCCGAGGAATCACACAATGCAACCGATTCTCCAAGGAATCTAATGTAACCATCATATCATACGAGGTTCTGCAAATCCTCCGAGGGATCATTCAACACAAAAATGCATACTAAGATGCTACACAATGCTAATCCTCCGAGGGATCGATCAACACAGAATGCATACTATGTTCACAAACATACTCATTGCATTTATCACTTACATCGCATATATCTATCATGCATTCACATTATGCACCATTTCACACATGGTTTACACAGATATCAGCCTATCAATGCGTTTCTATCCAATTCAAGCAAATACACAAGATTATCAAATGTTCAAGATTCACCATTTGCTCTACAATCTAGGATTCACGCCTTTCGGCCACCCACAGCACGACATGTCGAAACAGTTCAAACATCAATCATTCATATAGGCATTAATCATAATTGAATCGGCCAAAAATCATGCTATGAATAAACAGCAAGACAAATAACACTGTCAGGTTCGCCAACCTTCGCCTGGCGAAGCCACGCAGCAAATGCTCGCTGGCCTTCGCCTGGCGAACTTCCCAGCGAAGTCCACTGGGAGTAATTATGGAATTACTCGCTGAGGCTCGCTACACACTCGCTTGGCGAACCTTCGCTAACTCACTTCGCCTGACAAACTTGCCAGCGAAGACAGGGTGTTGCTTCTGACTTGCTTCGCTGCAGCTCGCTGGGCTTCGCCTGGCGAGGCTTCGCTGCCATTCGCCTGGCGAGCCTGCGAAGACAGAACCTCCATGGCTGTTCCAAAGCCCAAACTCCACACAACCAACCGATTAAATCCAAACCAGTCTCAGTGGCACAACCCTACCATCACCCAACTAAACTACATCGTCTAATCCGAGTTCTAACCGATTAAAACCTCTTTCTACTCATCAAACCAACTTCTAACCTAAGTGGAAAAAGAGTAGAAACTATACAAAATCCAAACACATACACATACAATCATATACATTAAAGAGATGATGGAGTTTCACACCCTTACCGATCGATTGCAAGCTTTGGTGATGATCCCTTGATGATTCTAGGTTTTCCTCTCCACTTTCTCTTCTCTTTCTCTTCTCCTCTTTTCTTTCTCTTGTTTTTCTTCTTATTTTACTATTTTTCTTTCTTTTCCTCTCTTATCCTATTTCTATCTCTATTTCTTTCCTCTCAAATTCTTTCCAACACTTACCAATCAATTCTCACACTAAATTGCTAAATGTCTAAAATGCCCTTTTTACTCTTAATTCCCCGAAAACTCTCCGAATCGGTAAAAATAGATAAAATAAGCAAACACACATAATAATATATAATTTCTCAATTTAAAACAAACATCAATTAAATAAATTAAAAGAATCAACAATTAATGGGAATTCAGAATCGGGGCGTTACAACTCTCCCCCACTTTAGAAATTTTCGTCCTCGAAAATATTACCTGATTCAAACAACTCTGGATGCGATTCTCGCATCTTGCTCTCCAACTCCCAAGTCATGTTGCCTTCTGTGGCACCTCCCCAGGACACTTTCACAAGCGCAATATCCTTGCCTCTTAGTTTCTTAACTTCACGGTCCAAAATACTAACCGGTAAAACTTCAACTGTAAGGTTATCTCTTACTTCAACTTCATCCATTGGGATAACATGTGACGGATCCGGAACATACTTCCGAAGTTGCGAGACATGGAAAACATCATGCAAATTCGAAAGGTTCGGAGGTAACGCCACACGATAAGCCACAGCAACAACTCGTGCGACAATCTGATACGGACCAATAAAACGAGAAGTCAACTTTCTCGACTTCAAAGCACGACCCACACCCGTAACCGGTGTAACTCTCAAAAACACATGGTCGCCCTCTTGAAACTCGAGATCCTTTCTCATTTTATCATGATAACTTTTCTGTCTACTCTGAGAAGCTCTCATCTTTTCCCGAATAAATTTCACCTTTTCCGTCGTTTGCTGTACCATTTCCGGACCAACTACCGACTTTTCACCTGTCTCATGCCAACACAGAGGTGTTTGACATCTCCGACCATATAAAGCCTCAAATGGCGCCATACCAATACTCGAATGGAAACTGTTATTATAGGTGAACTCAATCAGCGCTAAATAACTGTCCCACGCACCACCTTGTTCAAGCACATAAGCACGCAACAAATCTTCTAACGATTGAATCGTCCTCTCGGTTTGACCATCTGTTTGCGGATGATATGCCGAACTCAATCTCAACTTAGAACCCAAGGCACCTTGCGAACTCTCCCAAAATCTTGAAGTAAATCTAGGATCTCTATCTGACACAATACTCTTAGGAACTCCATGAAGCTTCACAATAGTGCCAACATAAATCTCGGCCAACCTTTCCAAAGAATAAGTAATATCAATCGGAATAAAGTGAGCCGATTTAGTAAGCCTATCAACAATCACCCAAATAGCATTATGTCCTCTTTGCGTATTCGGCAATCCCGTAACAAAATCCATCGATATACTATCCCATTTCCATTCCGGAATATCCAACGATTGCATCAATCCACTAGGCTTCTGATGCTCCACCTTAGACTTCTGGCAAGTCAAACACGAGTACATAAAACGAGCAACATCGCTTTTCAATCTAGACCAGCAAAAGATCTTCTTCAAATCCTGATACATCTTATTCTCTCCCGGATGAATACTCAAGTTACTCCGATGTCCCTCTTCCAATATCATCTTTTTCAAATCCGCATCATCGGGAATACAAATACGACCTCGAAACCTCAAAACTCCTAATTCATCAACTTTGAAATCTTCATTTCCATTCGTCATCAAATCCACAAATTTCAAATCCAACTTTTGCATTTCACACACCGTAGCAAGGAAATCATTCGTGACATGCAACATACCCAGCTTCACACTACTCGGTGTTAACTCACAAACCAAACTCAAATCTCTAAAGTTCTCCAAGAGTTCCCACTCTCTAACCATTAAAGTAGACACGTGCAACGAATTCCGACTTAAGGCATCGGCTACCACATTCGCCTTACCCGGATGATAATTTAAACCAAAATCATAGTCCTTCAAAAGTTCTAGCCATCTTCTTTGCCTCATATTCAATTCTTTTTGATCAAACAAATACTTCAAACTCTTGTGATCGCTAAAAACTTCAAATCTTGCACCATAAAGATAGTGCCTCCAAATTTTCAAAACGAACACTACGGCCGCTAACTCCAAATCATGAGTAGGATAATTCTTTTCATGTACTCTCAACTGTCTAGAAGCATACGCCACGACCTTCCCATCTTGCATCAATACACCACCCAATCCTGACAAAGAAGCATCGCAATAAACCACAAAAGGTTCCGTAGGATTCGGCAAAATCAAAACCGGCGCTGTCGTTAACCTTCTCTTTAATTCCATGAAACTCTCTTCACAATTAACATCCCAAATAAAAGCCTTTCCTTTACAAGTCAACTGCGTTAACGGGAGTGCTAACTTTGAAAATCCTTCGATAAACCTCCGGTAGTAACCAGCCAAGCCCAAAAAGCTTCGAATTTCCGTAACTAATCTTGGAGTCTCCCATTGCATTACCGCATCGATCTTGGATGGATCCACACTAATACCATTTCCGGAAATAATATGTCCAAGAAAACTCACCTTCGATAACCAAAACTCACACTTAGACAACTTTGCGTACAACTTCTTCTCTTTCAAAATCCGCAACACAATCCTTAAATGTTCTTCGTGTTCCTCTCGAGACTTAGAATAAATCAAAATGTCATCGATAAACACTACCACTAAACGATCCAACTGCTCGTGGAAGATACGGTTCATATATTCCATGAAAACACCCGGCGCATTAGAAACTCTGAATGGCATCACCGTATACTCATAGTGACCATATCGTGTTCTAAAAGCCGTCTTCGAAATATCTTCTTCCTTAACCCGAATCTGGTGATAACCGGATCTCAAATCAATCTTACTAAAAACACGGGCTCCAACTAATTGATCCATCAAATCATCGATTCTTGGAAGCGGATACTTGTTCTTAATTGTCACCTTATTCAACTGCCGATAATCAATACACAATCGCATACTACCATCCTTCTTCTTTACCAACAATACCGGCGCACCCCAAGGAGAAACACTTGGTCTTACAAATCTCTTATCCAACAAATCATTCAACTGCTTCTTCAATTCCACCAACTCCGATGCCGACATCCGATACGGGGCCATCGATATCGGTCTAGTACCCGAAACTAGATCAATAGAAAATTCAACCTCTCTCTTTGGCGGCACATCCGCAACATCTTCCGGAAACACTTCAGGAAATTCACAAACCACAGGAAACACGTCGAGCTCAACTTTGCTCTCCACCGACAACGATGCAAACAAACCAAACAACTGAGCTTCGTCCGCTAAAAGTTTCTTCAACTCTTTAGTGGAAAGAAAACTCTCGTCTTCACCATCTTCCAAAGAAGGAAACCTTACCAACTTGTGATAGCAATCCAGATGAACTCTATTAAATTGCAACCAGTTCATATCCAAGATTACGTCCAAACCTTCCAACGGTAAACACACTAAATCCATAACGAAGTCCTTACCATACATGGTCAAAGGACAACTTGCACACACCAAAGAAGTAGTTACCGACCCCGAAGCGGGAGTTCCAATAACCATACCACTACTCAAAGAAACCATACACAAATCCAACCGCTTAGCACACGCAAGAGAAATGAACGAGTGAGTCGCTCCAGTATCAATAATAGCAACTAAAGGCATATCATTAATAAAGCATGTACCTTTAATCAAACGATCCGCTGCATTAGTAGCGTCTGAACCTGCTAATGCGAATACTTTTCCGCCCGCCGGAGCTTGCTTCGGTTTGGTACAATTCGGGCTAATGTGACCCACCTCGCCACAATTAAAACACTTCACAACATTCTTTCTACACTCTGCTGCATCATGTCCAAGGAGCCCACAGTTGGAACACTTCGCCTTGAACTTTCCACAATCATAAGACTTGTGGCCCATCACGCCACACTTAAAACATTTGATCGCACCGGAACCTCCTCCGGGTCTCCTATCAAAGTTTCCCCTATGTTTGCCCTTATCAGCAGGCGTCACATAAGGTTCGCTTCGTACTTGCTGCTTCCCTCTCCTCTCGCTCAAACCCTTATAATGAGTAGAACAAGCTCTACTGTCTTCTTCATAAATTCTACAACACTCGGTCAAATCCGAAAATCTTCGTATTCTTTGATAACCCACCGCTTGCTTTATCTTAGGACGCAAGCCATTCTCATACTTGATACATTTGGAAAATTCCGCCGTAACCGCATCATAGTGAGGGTGAAACTTCACCAACTCAGTAAACTTAGCGGTGTAGTCCACCACCGACATATTACCTTGTTTCAACTCCAGAAATTCCATTTCTCTCTTCCCTTTAACACTTTCGGGATAATACTTCCTTAGAAACTCAGTACGAAATAAATCCCACGTAATCTCCTCATCGTCGACCTCAAGAACTTGCCTCACGCTGACCCACCAGTCATCAGCCTCTTCTCTCAGCATGTGAGTCCCTAGTCTCACCTTGTTCCCTTCAGCACAATCCATCACCCTAAAGATCCTCTCAATTTCCTTTAACCATATCTGAGCACCATCCGGATCAAATCTCCCTTTGAACACCGGTGGTTGGTTCTTCCTGAACTCATCATTCGCGTTCACGTTGGGTGCACCCTGCACAGCTCTGGCCATAGCCTCTAACGCCGCTGCCATAGCATTGTCATTACGACCTGCCATATTCTGAGGATTCCCAAAAATAACAACAAGGTTAAACAACCGTTCAACCAACACAACAACAAGACAGACACGACAGACTCAACACTGGCTCTGATACAACTTAATGTAACACCCCCTTTCTATACCCCCAAATTAATACATTTAATCAATTAGGCACTTAGAAAATTTATTTCATCAGAGTTTAATTAAAATTTAATTAAAACATGGTATATAAGAGGCGCATCACATTATCACGAAATTAAACACATACGATACCTGCTGAAAATAGATATGCAACAATGGGTAACCCACATCTCAATATTTAGAATAAAAGCGGAAACATCCAAATATTGAATCGATCACATACATAAAAGTATATACAACCATTCAATCCATTCATGTTTTACAACCATATCCACAGCGGATACATACACAGATGTATCACAAGGAATCAAAACAAATGTAACTCCAAAAGAGTCAAAGGCTTCCTAACTACCCAGATGTTACATATCAGAGCCATTGACCAAAAATAATGAAGACATCGCTTCACAAAAAGAACCTCCAGCTTCCTACTCTGCAATGCCTCATAGAGCATTATAAAACAGCAGAAGGGTGAGAAACAATATCATAACAGTTAATGCATAAAATTGTATATATACATACATATACTCATATTTGTACAAGTTATACTCAAATTATGTTCTCACCGCATTAAGCATATACAATTAATCATGCCTCTACACATGCTCATGAACATTCACTATATGTTCCTCCAAACAATCATATATAACATACACAGTTACATTCATACGGCTAATGCATCATACACATATGACTCATGCAACTCATAGAGACCGACACACGACTCTATGCAGATGCAAATGCGGTACCGACTCATTTCAACAGATTCTCTAAGGAATCGAGTATTCAGCAGATTCTCCACGGAATCAAGTATTCAGCAGATTCTCCATGGAATCAAATATTCATCAGATTCTCCACGGAATCGAATATTCAGCAGATTCTCCACAGAATCAAATACTCTGCAGATTCTCCACGGAATCAAATACTCTAGTCAATCCTCCAAGGGATTACATGTTATGACCGATTCTCCGAGGAATCACACAATGCAACCGATTCTCCAAGGAATCTAATGTAACCATCATATCATACGAGGTTCTGCAAATCCTCCGAGGGATCATTCAACACAAAAATGCATACTAAGATGCTACACAATGCTAATCCTCCGAGGGATCGATCAACACAGAATGCATACTATGTTCACAAACATACTCATTGCATTTATCACTTACATCGCATATATCTATCATGCATTCACATTATGCACCATTTCACACATGGTTTACACACATATCAGCCTATCAATGCGTTTCTATCCAATTCAAGCAAATACACAAGATTATCAAACGTTCAAGATTCACCATTGGCTCTACAATCTAGGATTCACGCCTTTCGGCCACCCACAACACGACATGTCGAAATAGTTCACACATCAATCATTAGGCATTAATCATAATTGAATCGGCCAAAAATCATGCTATGAATAAACAGCAAAACAAATAACACTGTCAGGTTCGCCAACCTTCGCCTGGCGAAGCCACGCAGCGAATGCTCGCTGGCCTTCGCCTGGCGAACTTCCCAGCGAAGTCCACTGGGAGTAATTCTGGAATTACTCGCTGAGGCTCGCTACACACTCGCCTGGCGAACCTTCGCCAACTCACTTCGCCTGGCGAACTTGCCAGCGAAGACAGGGTGTTGCTTCTGACTTGCTTCGCTGCAGCTCGCTGGGCTTCGCCTGGCGAGGCTTCGCTGCCATTCGCCTGGCGAGCCTGCAAAGACAGAACCTCCATGGCTATTCCAAAGCCCAAACTCCACACAACCAAACAATTAAATCCAAACCAGTCTCAGTGGCACAACCCTACCATCACCCGACTAAACTACATCGTCTAATCCGAGTTCTAACCGATTAAAACCTCTTTCTACTCATCAAACCAACTTCTAACCTAAGTGGAAAAAGAGTAGAAACTCTACAAAATCCAAACACATACACATACAATCATATACATTAAAGAGATGATGGAGTTTCACACCCTTACCGATCGATTGCAAGCTTTGGTGATGATCCCTTGATGATTCTAGGTTTTCCTCTCCACTTTCTCTTCTCTTTCTCTTCTCCTCTTTTCTTTCTCTTGTTTTTCTTCTTATGTTACTATTTTTCTTTCTTTTCCTCTCTTATCCTATTTCTATCTCTATTTCTTTCCTCTCAAATTCTTTCCAACACTTACCAATCAATTCTCACACTAAATTGCTAAATGTCTAAAATGCCCTTTTTACTCTAATTCCCCGAAAACTCTCCGAATCGGTAAAAATAGATAAAATAAGCAAACACCACATAATAATATATAATTTCTCAATTTAAAATAAACATCAATTAAATAAATTAAAAGACTCAACAATTAATGGGAATTCAGAATTGGGGCGTTACATTCCAAAGTCTGGAGCTTAGATCTGGAGGAGACGTCAAGTTTGGAGGGAATCACAAGGGCAAAATAATTGGCTCTGGAACCATTGGCAATGGTAAACTTCCTTCCATAACTAATGTCTTTCTTGTTGAAGGATTAGGTCATAATCTATTGTCCATAAGTCAATTAAGTGACAATGGTTATGACATAATCTTTATTCAAAAGTGTTGCAAAGCTGTCAGTCAAAAGGATGGCTCAATCCTCTTTAACGGTAAAAGGAAAAACAACATTTATAAAATTAGTCTTTCAGAACTTAAGGTTCATAATTTTAAATGCCTTATGTATGTTAATGATGAGAAATGGGTCTGGCACAGAAGATTGGGTCATATTAATATGAGACGTATATCTCAGATTAATAAACTTAATCTGGTCAGAGGACTTCCTAATTTGAAGTTCAACTCAGATGCTCTTTGTGAAGCATGTCAGAAAGGAAAATTTTCAAAATCATCTTTCAAATCCAAAAATGTTGTTTCAACTTCAAAACCATTAGAGTTACTTCACATTGATCTGTTTGGACCAGTGAAAACTACATCCATCAGAGGCAAGAAGTATGGATTAGTAATTGTTGATGACTACAGCAGATGGACCTGGGTAAAATTCCTAAAGCACAAGGATGAGTCACATTCTGTGTTCTTTGACTTCTGCAAACAAGTTCAAACTGAAAAAGATTTCAAAATTGCTAATGTCAGAAGTGATCATGGTGGTGAATTTGAAAACAAACATTTTGAAAAATATTTTAATGAAAATGACATTGCTCATGATTTCTCCTGTCCTAGAACTCCACAACAGAATGGAGTTGTAGAGAGGAAAAATTGAATATTGCAAGAGATGGCCAGAACCATGATCAATGAGACTAACATGGCAAAACATTTTTGGGCAGAAGCAATTAACACAACATGTTACATTCAGAACAGAGTATCTATTAGACTTCTTCTGGAAAAGACTCCTTATGAATTGTGGCGGAATTGAAAGCCAAACATTTCTTATTTCCATCCTTTTGGATGTATATGTTTTATGCTAAACACTAAAGAGAATCTTAACAAGTTTGATTCTAAAGCACAAAAGAGTTTCATGCTTTGATATTCTAAACGCTCTAAAGGCTACAAAGTATACGATACTGCGACACAGATTGTGGAGGAATCTATACATGTTAGATTTGATGATAAGCTTGGTAATCAAAAGCCAAAGCAACTTGAAAACTCTGCAGATGGAGAAGTTATTCTCACAGATAAAGAACATGGTTGGAAACCAAGTCTATGTTGAGTTTTGACAAGTTAACAAACTAGTGCTCAGGCCCAACTTTGTCAATTCGAAAGTCTCAGCTCACAAGGGTTATGGAAGAGTTCTAGTACTTTTTGGAAAGCCCTCATGGAGCTCTACAACTTTCATGTTTACTAATGTTTCAGCTTCCAAGTAGACCTAGGTTAAAAAAACCCTTAAAGTTGGCTGAAAACATGCCTAAAAAGGACAAAAACTTAGAAACTTTCTAAGTGTTTTCTCCCTCTTGTGATGATTTTGACTATAACTCCAAATATATGCATTTTTTCCCATAGGCTAGTTTTACACTTTTGTAGGGCTTGCCAAGACCTTTCCAACAAGCTTTGAACCACCTCGTTTTCATGTGTAGTTAGAAAGTTATGGTCTTGCCCCTTTCAAAACCCTAATTCTCGACTTTTTCGATTACTCCTCAATCCTTTATCCAATGGTCATGAAACTTCATGGCTAGGTGTAATATGTTATTAGGAACACATTTTCTTCAAACTTTGAGGTCAAATTCCTTATGGTCAAAGAGTTAACTTTTCAGTGAAACGAAACGATTGATCGATAACTACCAGATCGACTGATGATGTTATGCGTCTTTTGAGGTCTTGAAACTCCTTGGGTAGACTTCACTAAGCCGTATGAGCTTCATGGCTATTATTCCATCATTAGAACACCTTTTAAATCAAAAGTTAAACTACATTTGACTTTTCCTAATAAGAACCCTAATCTGGGGTCCTGAACTGTATTGTTCTTGCTCATTGGGTGACAACTTCAAATTTGATTCATACTTAATCAATATTATATCTTTGATGATGTAGAGACTTGTTTTGTTGAGAATCAATCCAAATCATTGACTGATCAAACCATCAAAACCTCGATTCTCGACTGTACGGACCCCTGATTCACCTGTATCTTGATAAAGACAAACTTGAAATAGGTTAAGGTTAGATAAACAAATGAATATGATCCTAAAATGATGATGAAGATTTAAGGGTCAAAATTTAGGGTGCAACATCAGGCACATGTCTAAAACATTGAGACCAAAAGTATCATTAACTTCCAAGGCTTTGATCTTTTCATCCAACACATGAAATCGTTTAGCATACTTAAAAGCTCTCGGGTCATTACTCTTCATCGTCGGGACCTCTCTTTTGGAATTCGACACAGGGAGAGAAACAACACGACAATCCATAGCATTAGGAGAAGAGGAACGTTCACTTTGGACAATAAATGGTTCACGTAAGTTTTGATTCTCAACAGAGAGCTACACAGACTGAGCTGGTGTAAGGTTGTTCACTTGTGGAAGATCTTCATCAGGAAAAGAACCATACAGAGGGTTAGTCATCACGGTAAAATCTTGTGGGGTATCAATATTCTGGTGGTTGTTCCCTGACATAGCTATCAACAGCTCCCAACTTGACTCTACTTCTTGACGCTGCTTGATCCTGCTTCAGACACTTTGTCTTCTTTCAAAAGTCACCACTTGTTCAGAACGAGCACTAGGGAATCAATTGGTAGGATAAATTCAAAGTTAAAATAAGAACCCTGGCCGGTTGGAGAATGATATGCAAAATGATGCAGAGATGTTTATGATATGCAATGCAAAATACATGGGATCAAAGCTTCCACAAATCCTAAATAATTGTTGCACTGTTAACTGAATAAATCCAAAACTCCGCTCTGACAAGAAAATACCAAAATACCAAAATACCAGAGCACTGAGATGATTGAAAACCCAAAATATCCAAGATCAAAAGTCTGCACTAACAAGACAACCAGAAAACCGGGTTGGTTGAAGGTCAAAGTTTCATGCATAACCCTTCCCACTCACAGGTAGGACCTAGTCTATAACAAGGTACGACATCCTATGCAGGTCGTCAGTATCACAGACTCTCAGGTCGAGAAACAATGATACCTTCACCATTTCTGGTTTGGCATCATGGTCAAACGCGGAGGCCTCAACTGACTCCCCAATGAACGGTCTCCAGAGTCGTTAGTTTTCAGATCCAACACCCCCTCAACTGTCCAAAACGTATAGAATAGAATGTCTTCAAAGAAAACCTCATCTGAACGCGAATTTTTTAAGGGCTCTCGCATGCCAAACATGTAAGCCCACACTACTCTCCATACTAATACTAGGTGTGTACTCAAGTCTGGGTATTGGGCTTATCTCTCGATGGAACACCCCACCCAACAGCACAACAACAATATGATAATAATGATAAAGTGCAGAAAATAAAATGTAAATGCAATAATATACAAAATACAACATATATACACAAATATGCACACCTAAAAAGAAAACACATAAGCGCTAGGATTGACTCACATAGGGAAGCAGGTTCCCCAACAGAGTCGCCAGCTGTCACAACTGCAAAAAGGGCCAGTAGAAACAAAGAGAAGAGTCGCCATCAAATGTTATTTATCCCAAAGTGAGGGAAAGGAAACGATCAAAGAAAACCTAAGAGAACGGGAAAGACAAGGTCATTGCAACCAAATCTTGGGCTTGGGAGTCGATTATGCAAGGGGAAAGTATGAGCACCCCTCACGTCGGTTGTACTCAACGGGATCGACGCTTGTTGGCTAATCTATGGGTGGAAGTTATCAAAAAGCTACTACTAAACTGGGTTGAACGGAAGGAGCAGACTCAATAGGACATCGTCGCCCTATGCCTACGTATTCCCTCGTGCAATCAGATAGTCAGAGTCAACGTAGTTCGGAAAACAACGGGTGATGAGAAGAAGGTTGCTCGTGCCTACGTATCCTCATCTGGTATGAGAAATCAGAGCTAACATAGTTTGGGACAACTAGACCGTTGGTTGGTTAAGTGTTTTTTATGAGTGACGTTAAGTTTTCATTCCAACAGCTAGGGACGATGCCTATTTGCGGTAGAACGAAAAGGTAACATGCTCTTTTCTGAAAATGAGTTTGTAGAACAAATCCCGATGGATAAACGGTTTGAATTTTGTTTGTGAGTTTTAGCAAAGTGGATTGAGTTAGCTGGAGACTCACGTCGCACTAAAGACTATGACACTGGGCCAAATGCGTCGCATATCGCCCAAAGGGCATACGCTAAACACTCTAGACAAGCTAGGAGAAACCCCTCCACTCATCATTCCCCATGTACTTAAGGCTCGTAGCACATGATGCTCGTCATTTTTATTAAGTGTCTTGAAGAAAGTTTGAAGTGAGAAAAGAGAGACGCACACAAAGACCTAGGGGAAACTGAACCCTAATTGTTGTCATGCAATGTGGCCCTAAAGTCAGGATTAGGAGGAAAACTAACCTAATACTGTCATGCTTGGATTGAAAGCCTAATGTCTCTCCTACCTCAGACTTAATCGAAAATTAAGTCGAGCTAGGAATCCTAAGGGATCAAGCGAATACAGGAAGTAAACAGCAGGTAAACATGAAGCGACGCAATCACAAACAATGTCATGTTTTAAACTCAAATTAATATTTACAAGTGTTAGAAAAATATGCGTTCAAGAATTAATAGAAACTAAAAGATAAAAATCTAATCCTATGTTAATTAAAAGCTTAATCCTAAAGTTAATTAATTAAAAAAGCTAATCCTAATATAAACCTAAAACTAATTAGAGACCTAAATCTAATACTAAAAAAAGTAATTTTTATTTCAAACCTAAATTAAATTAAATCTAATTAATTCTAAAATTAAACCTATTATTAAAATACACCTAAACTAATCTAAATATTAAGTTAATTACTAATTCTAAAATATTTCTAAGTAAATAATTACAAACTAAATCCTAAAGTTAATAAAACATAATTCTAAATAAATAATACTAATATTAAAAATACTTAAAACTAATTACTAATATTAAAAATCTAATAACTAAATACTAAACTAATAATACTAAACTAAATAATACTAAGCTAAATAATACTAAACTAAATGCTAAATAATTAATTAAGCTAAATAAATGCTAAAAAAACTAATTAAATCTAAACTAATCTCTCTCTCCCCCACGATTTTCTCTTCTTCCCAACGGATCAACAATTCTTCCTCACCCTTTTCCCCACTCGTTCTTTCATCTTCCCCAAATATTCTTTCTCTTCTCCCAACGGACAAATCTCTCTTCCCCATACACTTCTCTTCTTCCAACCTACTCCTCTCTCTTTTCCCCACGCTATTCTCTTCTCCCAAATCTTCTTTCTATATTTCTTATTCTTTCTCTATGCTCTTGTTTTCCTATTTCACTCCAGAACTCGTCCCTCTCACTGTGTTCTCAAATTCTCAACACACAAAATGCAATTCCCCGCACCGTCTTTCAACGCTCATCACGCCCTTCATCTTCCTCTCGAACTTCAACCGCACGACCTTCCTCTTCCTCCGTACTTCCTCTTCGTTCAAACAAACCCCAATAACACTCTTCTCCCTCTCATCGTCTCTTTTGCAATTTCACAACTTTGCAAAAATTCATGGTTCTAATCGTTCTCCCTTTTCTGGGTTTTCTCACTTCGTTTTCGCCGTTTCATACTAAACACTTTTTGCTTTCGCGATGCAAAAAGGGTGGGGTTTTAACAAAGTTACCTTATCTGGACAAGCTGCGAACTCGCTTCATATTTTGCGAGTTTGGAGAAATCAAGTTAAACCGAAGATCTGTTGTAGCGTGTGTGTTTAGTTAGAAACATGAAGTGTTTTGCACAATTTTGAGGTAGTTTGAATTTTGGTTATGAGATGTTAAAGAAGGTTTGAAATATGAAGAATGAAGATATGTGTTATTTTGTCGTGAAAACTCCTTATGCAGGAAGTTGTGATGTGAAGAAGAAGGTTGTGAAGATGAATAATGAAGGAAGGGTTTTTGTGTATTTCTTGCTGCAGTTTCTTTCAGAATCATTAGAGGTTTTTTCTCCACTAGGATGATGGTTTCAAGAGGTTTTTGACAAAAGTTTCCTTGGATTTTCAGAGTTGAATCCTCACTGTAAAGAAGAGGTTCGTTCTTGCCCTCTCCCTCCTTTTTCCCTTTTTGATCCTATATTCTGTTGAAATATTTAAACTATGAAATGCTGCCAAATCTTTTTCAGTAATGTTGTTGTTGTTCCTTTTGGTGTACAGGTGTGGTAGTATCATTTTGGTGAAAATGTGGATGGTACGGTTTGTGGCGTGCGTATAGTTGCTGGCCTGAAGGTTTTATGGTTTTCATGTGCAGGTTTTCTGCTGCTGTTGGTTGTTCACAGCAGGTGGTACGAATGGTATACTGCGTTTTTTTTCCAAAATGTGGTCTGGTGTGGGTTTGTAGCAAGCTTATAGTAATGTGGCATGTGCTGAGTTGTACGGTTTTGCAGAGTTTGCTGAAGGATATATTTTTTGAGATTTTTTTGGTTGTAATAATGTAGGGAAAGGGGAATGGACTTGAAAGAAAAAAGATGGCAATGGGTTCTTTGGATTGTAAATGGATATCTAAAAATATAAAACTTTAGGTAAATTGATGAGCTTTGAAAGTGGATTTGGACATGGTATTTTTTTTTGAATAAAATGGATTTAAACAATAAATTGCAATGGATAGTGAATTAGAAAAGAATTGGTTTTCCTAAAATGGATTTAAAATTGGACAAAGTGAGAACAAAACTTGAAATATGGTTATTGGAAATGGTTGAGCAAATTTACATAACATGGGCATGGCTTATGGTTTGTGAATGTGGATTAAGAAATTAGTTAGGTAAATGGATATCAAAATGAACAAAAATGAGAATGATATGGATAAAGAAATTGAAAGTGGATTTTATTTGGATATTTGTGGATAACTAAAAATGAAATGGGTTGGATAATTGATATGAAAAAAATGGCTAAAATGGATAAAATTGATAATGGGTTTAAAATGAAATTGAATAAATGATATAGAATGTGGATATGAAACGGTTTAGAAAATGGGTAACCAAATGAATCCGAAACCAATCCCAAACTCTTTCACCAGCGCATGATAAAATACGCAACATAGTTACCACTGAACCAACCACAGCTAAAACAATGACCACCACCTCTAATTTCTTGAATCTCAGATCAATAAGTTCCGAATCAATTCAAATTTGACTGAATCAATCTCTGGGAGAATAAACTCACAAATGAAAGAAATTGAACTTACGATCATGATAATCCTGACTTCTGAACCAAAATTCTTCATGAATCACTAGTTTACAACCGAATAACCTCGACACATGATAACAAATTGTTCTTGAATAGACAATGCCTGATAAATAGCCATTGATGCAGGAAACTTAAGACAAAAGCAAACTCTTGACGGTTTGACCAAAGTTAGGTCAAACTTCCATCCGACCTTGATCGTGACTGAATAACCACACTTGACTCGAAACGATGTCACCTTTCCTGATAAACTGAACTTCCATCCATGATAAGAAATAAACCCTGATCCTGAGCCAACTGGTGATAATCCTGCCAACAAACTTGAACCCAATGACTTATCAAAACCCCAGGCCCTTGATGCCTGATGACTCTTGAAGAATGTTAACATGATACTTGATGATATAACTCAGAGAAAAACTTCCAATCCCACGTCTTAGAAGTCCCATGCAGAATGTGATAATGAATTATGATCTAATGATGCAAGTGAGTGCAAAATGAAAGTCAGTTAAAGTTAGAAAAAGAGAAGGGAAATTTTTGGGGTGCAACAGTACCCCAAGAGATTTCTGTTAATTAGTTGGAGGGGGTAGTAGATAATGTAAATACTGGTAATGGTTTGGGTTTTACTGATTTGGATTTGACTCCTGCTCGGAGGAACCATAACCATGCTTTGCACATATCTATAGAGTGTAGAGGGTCCCTGCTGTCGTATGTCCTGGTTGATACAAGATCATCCCTTAATGTGCTACCAAAGAAGACATTGATGAAATTAGATACTCAAGGTTTGATATGCACACCGAGTGATTTGGTCGTGAGGGCTTTCGATGGATCTAAAAGATTAGTGTTTTGGGAGATTACGATGCCTATTTAGGTAAGACCGAAGATCTTTGGTGCAACTTTTACATTATGGATATCCAGCTAGCATATAGTTGTTTGCTTGGTTGGCCATTGATACATGTTACAGGAGCAGTTACTTCAATGTTGCATCAGAAGCTGAAATATATGATGGAAGGGAAAGTTGTTACAATATGTGGTGAAGAGGATATCATGGTTAGCCATCTGCCATCCTTCAAGTATGTTGAAGTGGATGAGGAGATCCACGAAACACTCTGCCAAGCGTTTGAAACAGTTCAGATTCAGGAGAAGTCTCCCGTAGAAGCCAAAAGCCCAGAGGTTTCCATGTTATCATTCAAGGAAGCTCGTGCTATCATAGAATTCGGTTCTTCTCATAAGTGGGGCCAAGTTCTTAATGTTCCCGTCAACCAGAACAAGTTCGGCCTGGGATACAAATCCTCTAGCTTTTCTCAAGACATTCTGAGGTATAGGGGACCTATTCAATTCACCAGCGCTGGTGTGATATTTTACAAGATTAATGCCATTGGAGATGACGAAGGTGACAATGATTGCGATATGAATGCCTGGGTTCGTCCATGTACTCCTAGCCCGAAGCTGTGCAACTGGACTATTGGAGAAATCATTCATGTTACTACTGTAGAGTAATGTTCATTGTTTTGATTATGTTTAGTCCTACGTTCAGCCCAAGGCGTAGTGACCCAATCTGTGGGGCCCTTTTGTTATTTCCACTTTATCATAAATAAAGGACGTTTTCGCATTCAAATATTGTGATCCTTGTTTTCCTTGTTTTTTGCATTATATTAAACAGAAAAATGGCAACGTATTTTGTTTGTTGCATTGCATGATAAACATAAGCATCATCATGCATGTCTTTTCTATCAGATACCATCGGTTCAAATTCATCTATGGCTTCGTATGACTTTGATAATCCCATTTATCAAGCCGAAGAAGAGACTGATGAAGACCGTGAACTACCCGAAGAGTTAGCCAAACTACTAGAGCAGGAAGAAAGGGTCATTGTGTCTCATCAGGAGGATATTAAAGTTATCAATCTGGGTACCAAAGACGACAAGAAAGTGGTCAGAATTGGGACTGCATTGGAAGATAGTGTCAAGAGAAGATTGGTTGAAATGCTCCGTGAGTATAAAGATATCTTCGCTTGGTCATACCAAGATATGCTTGGGCTGGATACAGATATTGTGGTACACTGGTTGCCTCTCCAAGAAGAATGTCCGCCAGTGAAGCAGAAGTTGAGAAGGATGAGGCCTGACATGGCAGTTAAGATCAAAGAAGAGGTTCAGAAGCAGTTGAATGTTGGTTTTCTTGTTGTCACGAATTACCCTCTGTGGGTCGCTAATATGTTCCTGTACCTAAGAAAGATGGAAAGGTCAGGATGTACGTTGACTACAGATATTTGAATAGAGCAATCCCGAAAGATAATTTCCCGCTCCCTCACATTGATGTGTTGGTTGATAACACCACTCAGTTTTCTGTCTTTTCCTTCATGTATGGCTTCTCTGGGTATAACTAAATCAAGATGGCCCTAGAGGACATAGAGAAAACTACTTTCATTACATCGTAGGGGACTTTTTGCTATAAACTGATGCCCTTTAGATCAAAGAAGACCGGGGAAACTTATTAGCGGGCGATGGTGACTCTCTTTCATGATATGATTCATCATGCGATTGAAGTATATGTTGATGACATGATTGCTAAGTCGCAGACAGAGGAAGGACATCTGGTCAATCTTTTGAAATTGTTTAAAAGGTTAAGGAAGTTCAAGCTGAGGCTGAATCCTAACAAGTGCACCTTCCGGGTGAGGTCTGGAAACCTACTAGGGTTCATTGTTAGTGAAAAGGGTATTGAGGTAGGTCCTGCCAAAATAAAAGCTATACAAAAAATTCCCGAGCCGATAACAGAAAAGAGGTTTGTGGTTTCTTGGGGAGGTTGAACTACATTGCAAGGTTCATATCTCATCTTACAGCCACTTGTGAACCAATATTCAAATTGTTAAGAAAAGATCAAACGGGCAGGTGTAATGAAAATTTCCAGAAGGCGATTGAAAGAATAAAATAGTATCTACAAGAACCTCCAATACTCATGCCTCTAGTTGCAGAGATACCTCTGATCATGTATCTCACGGTTCATGAGAATTCAATGGGATGTGTGCTTGGTCAACAGGACGATTCAGGTAAAAAAGAGCATGCCATCTATTACCTGAGTAATTAGTTTACTGATTGAGAGTCGAGATACTCAATGCTGAAGAAAACATGTTGTGCACTCGCTTGGGCTGCTAAGCGTTTGAGGTAGTACATGTTAAACCATATAACCTTATTGATTTTGAAGATGGATCCGATCAATTATGTCTTTGAAAAACAAGCACTCTCCAAAAGGATTGCCCTATGGCAAATGGTTTTAATAGAGTATGATATTCAGTATGTTTCTAAAAAAGCCATAAAGGGAAGCGTTCTGTCAGAATATCTTGCTGAACAGTCGACTGAGGATTATCATCCGATGAAGTTTGACTTTCCAGACAAAGAAGTCATGTTTTTGAAGATGAAAGATTGTGATGAGCCTTTAGCTGACGAGGGTCTTGAGATCGGATCTCAGTGGAAAATGGTTTTCGACGAAACTGTTAATTCATATGGTAATCGAATCGGTGCAATCATTACAACTCCTCACGGTTCCCACATACCGTTCACTGCCCAATTGACATTCGCCTGCACCAATAATGAAGTTGACTACGAAGCATGCATTATGGGTTTAGAAGAGGCCATTGACCTGAGGATCAAGAATCTTAATGTATATGGTGATTCAGCATTAGTGGTCAATCAAATTAAAGGAGAGTGGGAGACTCGTCAAGCCAAACTGGTGCCTTATAAGAATTATGCAAGGAGACTGTTGCCTTTCTTCGATAGAGTTGAGTTTCATCATGTGCCTAGGGCTGAAAATTAGACGGCAGACGCCTTGGCCATGTTAGCATCGATGTATAAAGTGAATTTCTGAAATGAAGCTCCAACTATCACCATCATCCATCTCGACAAACCAGCCTTTGTGTTTGTAATTGAGAGGGCATCGGATGGAAAGCCTTGGTATTTTGATATCAAGCATTATCTCAAGACTCAAGAGCCAGCAAAGATAGGAAGACTCTGAGGAGGTTAGCCGATAACTTCTATCTGAATAAGGATGATGTGCTATACATGAGAAACTTTGACATGGTCTTTCTGTGTTGTATGGATGAACATGAAGCAAGCCTGTTGATGGAGGAAGTCCACGAGGGTTATTTTGGTACTCATGCTAGTGGACATGTCATGGCCAGAAAATTGTTGAGAGTTGGGTATTATTGGATGACTATGGAATCCGATTGCTTAAAATACGCCAGAAAATGCCATAAATGCTAGATTTATGCTGATAAGGTGCATGTACCACCGACCCCTCTGAATGTGTTAACATCTCCTAGGCCCTTTGCTATGTGGGGCATTGATATGATTGGAAAGATTTAGCCGACTGCTTCCAACGAGCATCGTTTTATTCTGGTTGCGATTGATTACTTCACGAAGTGGGTAGAAGCAGCTTCCTTTGCCAATGTCACGAGATAAGTGGATGCCTAATTCATAAAGAAGGAAATCATTAGTCGTTATGGAATTTTGGAGAGAATCATTACTGATAATGGTTCAAATTTGAATAACAAAATGATGAAGCAACTGTGCTAGAGTTTTAAGATTTAACATCACAATTCTTCTCCATATTGTCCGAAGATGAACGACGCAGTTGAAGCAGCTAACAAGAATATCAAGATTATGCAGATGATGGTTGTAACCAATAAGGATTGACACGAGATTTTTCCCTTTGTTCTTCATGGTTATCGTACTTCGGTACGTACATCAACCGGGGCAACTCCTTTCTCACTGGTGTATGGTACAGAGGAAGTCCTACCATTAGAAGTTGTGATTCATTCTTTGAGGGTATTATCTGATGTGAAGCTTGACGAAGTTGAGCGGGTGCAAACCAGATTGAATCAGTTGAGCCTGATTACCGAGAAGAGATTGACAGCCATTGCTCACGGTCGATTGTACTAGAGGAAGATGAAGAAAGACTTTGATCAGAAAGTATGTCCTTAGTGCTTCCAGACAGGTGATTTGGTGTTGAAAAGGATCATTCCTCCTTAGATAGATCACAGAGGCAAATGGACTCCAAACTATGAAGGTCCATGTGGTAAGAAAGGTTTTCTCTGGCAGAGCCTTATTACTATCTACCATGGATGGTGAATATTTTTCATTCCCTGTGAACGCAGACGTGGTTAAAAAATACTTTGCTTAAAAGAGACCCGCTGGACAAAAAAAAGAAAGGTCCAAGCAAAATGGCGCATCCTGGAGAACCATAAAAAGAATAGGTTCGGGCAAAAATTAGGGATAAAAAAAAAAGAATAAACCCGCAAAGTTGAAAACTTGAAAAGGAAACTTAGACAATAATGGGTATCCCGGTGGATTAAAAACCCGAAAGAGCGATCCAGGAAAAAATGAAGGATTTTAAAAGAAAACGAATGTGGTCTGTGTTTGATCTGTAAGCTTATCCGATACACGGTTATCCCGAAGGAAAGGAATCAGTCCAATCAGTCTTTTCAGAAGGCAAAGCATGGTGAACATTGAAGACATACAGGTCATAGCTGAATCAACAAATGTTGGATATTTGATCCCATATTACCGACATTTGTATATATTCTTTTTTCTTTTTTGCGCAATTACCTCTTTTCAGGAATTGCATCTGAATTGTAATTTTCCTATTTACAGGCCTTTTATTAATAAAGTATTCATTTCAGTCAAAGAGCTTTTCATTTCTTGTTTTTACTTTTACTGTTTTGTTTACAAAAACGTCTGATATTTTTGATAAGTATTACAGGTGAAAACATAAAGCATTACATAGCATAATGAAAGCAATGGATTTACTTGAATGATAAGTGTCATGAATGGTTGTAACACCCTAAGTTTAATCGGAATATTTTAATTTATTTATTTAATTGAGAATATTCGTATTTTTGGTGTTTTCGGTATTTTCGGTGGTTTTGGGAATTATTGAGAAAATGTGCATTTTGGACTATTTATTTAATTAATAGTATACAATATGAGAATATCAGTATTATTATTGATTAAAATGAATATAAGAGAAATAAGGGTAAATTGGGCATTATGAAGAGTTAGTAAGGGTATTATGGGAAAAGACCAATTGTGTGGCCCAAGTCTAAGTTTGACAAAATAGAATTCTGAAGGTGGAGGATTCATTTTGGTTAACCGTGAAAATAATGAGGCCAGAGCTCTGAGGAGGGAGAAGTGGAGGCAAAAGCTTTGGAAGGTTGCCGGAGTTAATCGTGAAAGCTTTGAATCGGCTAAGGTATGAGGAGTATCTCATTTCATGATTTTCTATGTATGCCTTTAGATGTGTTTATGGCGGGTTTACATGGTTTATGATTTAAGGTATTTTGGGTTGATTGTGGGAAAGTAAAGGAAATTGACGATGAACTCTGAGATTATGGTTTGTGATATGTATCACTGAATATTGACTATCTGATATGAGGATTAGGAAACCTTAGGCCTTCGTGGCCAAAACTATGGGGTGACATGCGTCCGACCTTGAAGGGATAAAGATAGGTGATATGAGAAACTATGATGCCTTTAGGGTAATTGCAGGGAAATAGTGTTTTAGGCAGTGCAAATGTTGCCGGATTAGCCTAATGAACCATAGATTTTGTATCGTTATTGCTGTATGGCATTGGGAATGTTTTAATGATGTTTTGGGGGCATTGGGTAAGTAAATCGCATGAGTATTTGGACAGGAATCAGTTCTGGTGCGTAGCAGAAGTTGCTGTCATCGCACTGTTCTCCTAGTGAGTAAGCCAGCGAGGGGTTCGCTACAAGGTTTGCCTAGTGAGCAAGCCAGCGAAGGTTCGCTACAGGCTCGCCTAGCGAGCAAGCTAGCGAAGGCTCGCTACCAACTCGCCTAGCGAGCGGGCCAGCGAACGTAGCAGAGTTCGCGAATATCGATTGTTGTGCAATGAGGCCGTGATGTGTGATTCTGGGATTTCTGGGATGAGTTGCCATGAGTATGGCAGTGGGGTTGCATGAGTAATAAGTGATAGTATGAGGATTACCACGGGTGGAATTATGATGAATTAATATGAGGCAATGTGAGATGATATTAGGGATTAATATGTGGATACTATGTGATGATATGACGAATTAACATGAGTAGAACTGTGAAGTTTATGTGATTGATAAGCGATAGTGTGACGATTACCGTGAATATTACTTGATAAATTAATATGAGATGATATGGGGATAGTATTATGAATTAGTATGGGATAATATGACTATGAGCTAATATGTGATTTATACGTGATTATATGATGACATGATGTGTGCGAATGATTAATATGATGAATTATGATGATATGTTGTATGAGGAATAGTATGATGTATTATGATGATATGCTGTGTGATGATTAATATGATGAATTATGATGACATGTTGTATGATGAATAATATGATGAATTATGATGATATGTTGCATAATGAGTAATATGATGAATTATGATGATATGTTGTATTGATGATTAATATAATGAGCTATGAAGTATGACGAATATGATGAATATGATGAATGATGATGCACCATATGTTATTATTATAAGGATTAATGTGAAGTGTGCATCATGCATTCATTTGCATCCGGACTTCGGTTCAGGACCTCGATTACTTTGGCTTCAATCCCACTGTGTGGATGTGAAGTATTTTGATGTGCTCTAATCCTATTGATGGGGATCTATGGAGGGTTCATGGCCCAGTGTCCATCGCGCTGTGATGATTGGTACCACATGCATTGAGTCTATGTTGCATTTGCATTTATGAGCCTTTGTGTATAAATTATGACGTTCTGGCCTTTGAGGCATATTTGAAGGATATCAATGTGTTGAATATAACTATGAGTAATATGCCATTTATGCATTAATTATTATACATTGATTATTATAAATTGTCTTACTCACCCTGCCTGTTTGAATGTTACCTCCACGTGGGTAACGTGCAGATGAGCAAGTTTAGCCGTGGATGCCGTGGACGGGTATTGTGAAGTTTTAGAGTCGTTAGCCTTTATGGTTAACGTTGAGGGTCTTGCTCTGATATGTAACATCGAGTTGGGTTCTTTGAGTTGATTGTATATCATTGGGTTATTTTAATGATGTTCCCTTATGAGAAAAACATTGAGTTATGTTTTGAGTTCCGCTGTATATGATGTTTTGATGTTTTTTGAGAAAACCTGCGTGTTACGGAGTATTGACCAACTTTGTTGACTTTGAGAAATGTACTCCCTTTTGTGGCTTTTTAATGAAAGTTAATATTTTACTCTGAAATCCGTGTTATTTTGTCGTGATATCTGTGGGGTAGAATAAGGGTGTTATATTAGTGGTATCAGAGCAGGTCGGTCCGTCCGGCCAAGTTGTCTAATGTTGTTTGTTCCCTGGTGTCGCTTCCGCGAAAATAAGGTGCCGGAAAAATATAAGAGTCGCCACCTTTCGTTATTTATCCCTCAGAGCGGGAAAGGAAACGATCGGAAAAACCTGACGAAAAGGTATAAGACAAGGTCATCGCAACCATTGTCTGGGTTCGGGAGTCGGTTACGCAAGGGGAAGGTATTAGCACCCCTCACGTCCATCGTACTCGATGGGATCCACGCTTGTTTGTGTTTACTGGACGAGTTGGTTTTATCTATCTACCTATTAAGGCTGGTCTGAAAAGAAAAGAAAAATGACTCGGCAAAGCGTCGCGCTTTATGCCTACGTATTCTCATCAGAGAATGAGAAATCAGAGTTAATGTAGTTCGGCCTAACTACAGGTTACGGGGAAGGTGGCTCGCCAATACATCAGTATTGTGCCTACGTACTCTCAACAGGTATGAGAGATCAGAGCTTACGTAGTTCGGGATAATACGGATTACGGGAATTCAGATTCATCTGTTTTATCGAGTAGGGTTAAACAGCAGTTCCAGCAGTTAGGGGCAAAGCCTGTTTGCGGTGGCGCTGAAGTTTAACGACACTCTTTTCTTCAGAAAAGCTTCCTTTGAATTATGGGCCCACGGGGCAAAAAGTTTGAAGTTTGTTTTCTGTCTTTTACGGAAGAACTGTTTTTTATGTTTGTTTGCAACTAGTATCACACTAGAGACTATGACCTGAGAGTGAATGCGTCGCATGTCACCCAAAGGGTACCATACTAAACATCCAGATTGTTGAAAAGCAACTCTCCAATAACCCTTTCTCAGATAGCTTAAGGCTTGTAACGTACGACGTCAGTTAACCTTTATTACTGTATTTTCATTTGTTTGAAGATAAGAAGAGAGAGGCTCAACTAAAGGGAGACTATCAAGTCCTAATGTTGTCATGCCAAGGATTCATCCTATGGTTGAAGTTTGAAACCGGGAACTCCTAGAAGTTATCATGCACAGGTTTCAACCTAAAATTCTATCATCACTTCCTTATCAAAGGAAGTGAGACTCCTAGGGGATCATGTCAATGATAAACAGAAACAGATAAAGCATCAGCTTAAACAGTAAACAACTGTAAATAAAATGCATGCAATGCAAGTGAGGGAGGAAATGTGTGTGGGGCATCAGCCTCCACAAGCTCATCTCAACCTCAAGCTAGATATGAATAACTATAATCATACAGGAGAGATAACATGCTATCAAGCAAAATAAAATAACTGCAATCCTACAGAAAAAATGAAATGCTATCTGTCGCTACTGCGAAAATCGGCGCCGGCTGACAGAAGAGTCGCCACCGTGCGTTATTTATCCCTCAGAGCGGGAAAGGAAACGCTCGAAGTAAACCTCGCAAAAAACGGGGAAAAGGTATGGTCATCGCAACCATAGCCTGGGTTCGGGAGTCGGTTACGCAAGGGGAAGGTATTAGCACCCCTCACGTCCATCGTACTCGATGGGATCCACGCTTGGCGTTTATAGGTAAAAGGGTGTACTATCTATCTACGCTACTGGCTGGTCTGGAAAGAAAATAAAAGGACAGGACTCGACAGAACATACGGTGTTCTGGGCCTACGTATTCCCTTGTGCAATGGGAAAGTCAGAGTCAACGTAGTTCGACTGCCTACGTCTAAACCAGGAAAAGGTTGCTCGCCAGGACATCGCGTCCTGTGCCTACGTACTTCCATCTGGTATGAAAGATCAGAGCAAACGTAGTTCGACTAACTACGGGTAAACAGGGGGCTCTCACACAGCAGTGAGAAAACAAACTGGTCTCTAAGGCTCGGGAACCTACAAATACGATCTGGTCTCAAATGCACTCGGGCAGGAGAAAAGGATAACAATTAGTCGTTAGCGGGAAAGTCTCGATCGCACAGCCGCGAGAGAACAACGGTTAGTTGTTAGTGTGCTCGCTAGGATATCGCATCCTATGCCTACATATCTTCGTCTGGTACGAAGAATCAGAGCAGCTGTAGTTCAGCTACTGATCACACTAAAATTCACCGTATTTCTGACTCCGATTTCGCATGCATTCTTAGCTTTTATTGTTGTTTTGCTTTGTTATTGCTTTGTTTTCTTATGTTTTCAGGTTTTTATAATAATCGGAGCTTGAATCGGGAAAAGGAGCGAAAAAGGAGTGAAAACGGACGAAAACCTAGAAATTCAGCATTTTGCACTTACGGCACCCACTGTGGCGGGCGCCATGGGGTTAGCCATGACGTGGCCACGTCTCAAGACCACTCCTCAACCTCCAAGACCCACGATCCCCACTCCATCATCCCCTGTAGGGACCGTGGCGGGCGCCATAGGCCTGTGGCGGGCGCCACAAGGCAAAAATCTACAACCTCCACTTTTTAGTGGAGGGGCGTCCCAGTCATTTCGCGCTTCCAGTTTCTCCTATAAATAGGACCTTAGATTTTCGTTTTTCTTCATCCAGAATTAGAATCCTCTAGGCATATATCAGTTATAAAGCAGTTGCCATTCCACATCGGGGTGCCTCTGCAATCGAGTGATCGAGTCTGTAATCTGTCTGTGGTTCGAGTTTTGGAGCACTCTGGAGGAAGTTAATCCTGCCGCCATTTTAATTCCAGTTAGTATTTTATTTTCCCGCATTGCTTTACTTTTATTTATTTTCTCGCACTTTACTTTGTTTATTTCCCGCACTCGCACATTTACGTTGTTTATTTCCCGCACTCGCACATTTACGTTGTTTATTTCCCGCACTCGCACATTTACGTTGTTTACTTCCCGCACTCGCACATTTACTTTGTTTACTTCCCGCACTCGCTTTAAATTACTCATATGAAAAACTATAAAAATAATATTTACTTTATCATGTCTAACTAATCCCATAAAGGTTAGAATGTAAGGATCGTAATTAAACCAGTAATCAGTATAATTGTTCGTGGAAACACCTAAGGGCTATTTTATCTTTCAATTCAAGTAATTGTTTTTAACTATTTCAAAAACAGCCAAAAGCGCTTTGTATAGTTCATTAGGAGTTTTTAGATTAAAAAGAAAAGAGATTTTAAAACGACTTTCGGACGCGTTATGAGATTTAGAGTCTGGTTCATAAGAACCTCTTTTTGCTAAGAAGTCCAGGTTAAAATACTTTTCAACTTTGTTAAGAAACTATATTTCTTAAAAATAGGTTTACTACTCTAACGCAGTACGCACCTTTTTATCCGTGACAATAGGAGGGGTTGATTAGAGAGTACAACTCGGTTCTGAATACGCGAAAGCGACAGTTCCTGTTAAATTAGTTCTTTTCAAAGGAGAAAACATTGCCCATAAGTAGTTCCATTAACAAGTACTGGATTATCATTGATTACGTGAATTACATTCGAGCCTGTCTTTTATTTATTATTTAAAATTATAATTTTATTTACCATTGCACCCTTACTAAAACCCTTAAAAATAGTTGCCTTAGATAAACACCATAACAACAGGTACGATAGATTGACACTTGGTCTCTGTGGATTCGATAATCTTTTATATTACTTTGACGTGATTCGTACACTTGCGAAAAACACGCATCAAGTTTTTGGCGCCGTTGCCGGGGACCAATATCGTCAAATTTCATTACCCTGTAGTTATACCGTTTAGACTAAGGTTGTTACCCACCGGTCAATGCGAAAGACTCGCAGTGCCGGAAGTTTAGTAGACCCTCTAGCTGAACCTGAACGTTACGCTCGCGCACGTTTATTTTTCCATAGGAATAGGAGAGCTATGGCCGAAGATCAAAACCGAAGACCTCTTAAGGACTTCGCCCAACCATCAAACGAGGAACCTAGTTCCAGTATAGTAAACCCCGCTATCCCAGCCAATAATTTTGAACTTAAGCCATCCCTGCTGCAATTAGTGCAACAGAGACAATTCGCAGGTCTCGCTACTGATAACCCGAACCAACATTTAAAAAACTTTCTTCAATTAGCAGACACCTTTAAAACCAATGGAGCTTCTCCTGAGGCAATACGCTTAAGATTATTTCCCTTTTCTCTCAGAGATAAAGCTCTATCATGGTTAGATTCCCTTCCACCCAATTCAATAACAACTTGGGATGACCTTAGAAAAGTTTTCCTTGCTAGATATTTTCCCCCAAGTAAGACCGCTCTTCTTCGAAACCTAATAACTAGATTTACCCAACACCAAGGAGAGTCGTTGTTCGAAGCCTGGGAGAGATATAAAGAACTATTAAGAGCATGCCCACACCATGGCTTAGAGAATTGGCTAATCATCCAAACCTTCTATAATGGACTTCTTTATAACACTAAAATGACCATCGACGCTGCCGCTGGTGGCGCACTGATGAACAAACCTTACCCTGAAGCTAGTGCCCTTATCGAGGATATGGCCCAAAACCATCAATCGTGGGGAGTAGAACGAGCGACAGTGGAAAAGAAGGAAGCCCAAGGAGGAATACATGAGTTAAGCTCTATAGACATGATGCAGGCTAAAATGGACGCGTTGGCCCTTAGAGTCGAACATATGTGTACAACTCCGAATACTGTTGCCGCAGTTTCGCCGAATTGTGAGATATGTGGAACGCAAGGACACCAATCCGCCGAATGCAATCTGTTGAATGAAACCAACACTGAGCAAGTGAACTATACCCAAGGGAACCCATTTTCAAACACATATAACTCTGGATGGAGGAATCACCCAAACTTCTCCTACAAAAATAATAACCCTATCCAAAATACCGCACCTCCGAGACAACAAGGTTACCAAGCCCCTAGAACAAATCAACCTATGCAACCTGTACCACCTAGCCCGAGCTTTGAGGAAGTTGTAAAAGATTTTATCGTTGCTCAAAAACAACAAAACAAAGAGTTCATGAACCATAACGTCCATGTTAACGAACTAATTACCAAGTTAGGAACCAAGGTTGATCAAATTATTACTCATAATAAGATGCTTGAAACCCAGATCTCTCAGGTAGCGTTAAACCAAGCCCCACAGGCTACACCTGGAGGACAGTTCCCTGGACAACCTCAACAAAACCCGAAAGGGCAAGCTAATGCCATTACTCTACGAAGTGGAACCGCTTATAAGGAACCTTTAAACCCTAGATTAAGTGAGCCCGAAACTTCTGAGAGGAATGAGGAAAAGGAACCAGAGAAGCCTGAAACCCCGGAAAGTCAAGAAAAAGGAGAAGAACCTAAAAATAAAACCTATGTACCGCCACCGCCATACAAACCACCAATACCTTACCCTCAAAGATTAAAGAAAACCCAAATCGATAATCAATATCAAAAATTCGTTAAGGTTATAGAAAAACTTCACGTAGAAATCCCCTTTACAGAAGCCATCACCCAAATACCTTCTTATGCTAAGTTTCTCAAAGACATACTTACAAATAAACGTAGACTCGAAGATCCGAAACCCGTGGAATGTAATTCTATTTCCGAAAATAGGTTAGCAAAGAAAGATAAAGATCCCGGAAATTTTTCCATTCCTTGTGTTTTGGGGAATCATGTCATCGAAAAAGCTTTTCTAGACTTAGGAGCTAGTGTGAGCTTAATGCCTTTAGCAGTTTGTGAGAGATTAAACTTAGGAGAATTACAACCTACTAAGATGTCACTTCAATTAGCCGATAGATCCGTTAAATACCCTATAGGCATACTTGAAGACGTCCCTGTTAGGATAGGTCAGCTGTTTATACCTACTGATTTTGTTGTCATGGACATTAAAGAAGATGACGACATACCAATCCTCCTAGGTAGACCGTTCTTATCAACTGCTGGAGCCGTAATAGATGTTAAAAAGGGAAAACTAACTTTTGAGGTAGGTGGCCAGAAGATAGAATTTATATTGTCAAAATTTCTTATGGCACCTGTGATAGGAGATTCTTGTTATGCCTTAGATATCATCGAAGAATGTATTAGGGAATTAGAACAAGAAGAAGAAACTGAATCTATAAAATTGCCATCAACCCTTATTTTGGAAGATGACAATTATAAAACACCCTACATTGATGATAACCTTCACGAATGTTTATCTCTTACCCCAGATCCTATGCCTTGCCCTATAAAACCGACCGTAAAACTTAAGGAACTGCCTAAAAACCTGAGATATGAATTTCTTGATGAAGATATGAACCGTCCAGTTATAGTCAGTGCTACCTTAAACCAAGAAGAAACCGATCAATTATTAGAAGTTTTACGTAGGTACCCCTCAGCCTTAGGATATAAGATCTCTGATCTAAAAGGAATAAGCCCATCCGTATGCATGCATCGGATTTTGCTTGAAGAAGATTCAAAACCTTCTAGAGAACACCAACGTAGAATAAATCCTATAATGAGTACTGTAGTTAAGACTGAAGTTCTTAAGTTACTAGAGGCAGGTATAATATATCAGATCTCGGACAGTAAATGGGTGAGTCCTGTGCATGTAGTACCTAAAAAGGGAGGCATCACAGTCGTGCAAAACGAGAAGGGCGAACCTGTAGCAAAAAGAACTGATGGAGGTTGGCGTATGTGCATAGATTATAGAAAATTAAATAAAGCAACTAGGAAGGACCATTTCCCATTACCATTCATAGACCAAATGTTGGAGCGCCTAGCCAGACACTCTTACTTTTGTTATTTAGATGGATATTCAGGATTCTTCCAAATACCTATTCACCCCGAAGATCAAGAAAAAACTACCTTTACATGCCCAGTTGGAACCTTTGCCTATAGAAGAATGCCTTTTGGACTTTGTAATGCTCCTGCAACTTTCCAACGCTGCATGATGTCTATCTTTGCCGATTATTTGGATGGAATCATGGAAGTATTTATGGACGATTTCTCAGTTTGTGGGTCAGATTTCAAAAATTGTCTTGTCAACCTTGAGAAAATCCTGGAGAGATGTGTGGAGGTAAACCTTGTGCTAAATTGGGAAAAATGTCATTTCATGGTCACCGAAGGGATTGTTTTAGGACATATAGTTTCCGAAAAAGGTATAGAGGTAGATAAAGCAAAAATAGAAGTCATAGAGAATCTAAAACCGCCGAAGACTATCAGGGAGATAAGAAGTTTTCTTGGACATGCCGGATTTTACCGACGTTTTATCAAGGATTTCTCCAAAATAACAAAGCCCTTAACTGGTCTTTTAATGAAAGATGCTGAGTTCATCTTCGATGAAAAATGTACTGAAGCATTTAATCTTCTGAAGCAAGCTCTGATTTCAGCACCTATAATGAAACCCCCTGATTGGTCGGAACCGTTTGAGATAATGTGTGACGCCAGTGATTATGCTGTTGGAGCCGTTCTAGGTCAGAGAAAAGATAAGAAGTTACATGTGATTTATTATGCCAGTAGAACCCTAGACGCTGCACAGCTCAACTACGCAACAACCGAAAAAGAGCTCCTAGCTGTAGTTTTTGCAATAGACAAATTTAGATCTTATCTAGTAGGAGCCAAGATTATAGTTTACACCGACCATGCTGCCATTCGTTACTTACTAAGCAAAAAGGATGCCAAGCCTAGGTTACTTCGATGGATTCTATTATTACAAGAGTTTGATTTGGATATCCGTGACAAGAAAGGCACTGATAATGTGGTAGCTGATCACCTATCTAGGCTAGAATACCTGAAACCTGATCCAGTACCCATAAATGACGATTTTGCCTACGATAGACTGATAGCCCCACTAGAAACCATTGAAGATGATAACCCAGACCCTCATGAGCAATTTCATAAATCCTTAGCTATAAGCAATGTACCTTGGTATGCAGATTTTGTTAATTACCTAGCCGCTGACATCATACCCCCTGATCTAAACTACCACCAGAAGAAGAAGTTCTATAGTGATGTGAGAAACTTCTATTGGGACGATCCATTTCTTTTCAAGAGAGGTAAAGATGGCATTTTCCGCCGTTGTGTTCCAGAAGAAGAGGTAAATAATATAATTGAGCATTGTCACTCTGCACCCTATGGTGGACATGCAAGCACATCTAAGACCTACGCCAAGATTCTTCAAGCTGGCCTATTCTGGCCTACTATGTGGCGTGATGTCCATGCTTTCATTGTCAAGTGTGACAGATGCCAACGCACAGGAAATATTTCAAGACGTAATGAAATGCCGTTAAGAAATATCCAAGAAGTAGAACTCTTCGACGTATGGGGTATGGACTTTATGGGACCGTTCCCACCATCTTTTGGAAATCAGTACATATTAGTAGCTGTTGACTACGTGTCTAAATGGATTGAAGCTATCGCCGCACCCACAAACGACACCAGAGTAGTCATCAAATTATTCAAGAATTATATATTTCCCAGGTTTGGAACACCCCGTTTAGTCATAAGTGATGGAGGATCACACTTCATATCGAGAATATTTGATAAACTTTTAAGCAAGTATGGAGTTAAGCATAGAGTAGCAACACCATACCACCCACAGACCAATGGACAAGTGGAAGTATCTAATAGGGAGATAAAACAAATCCTCGAGAAGACTGTCTCTATATCTAGAAAAGATTGGTCGCAGAAACTTCAAGAAGCATTATGGGCCTATAGAACCGCTTTCAAAACTCCTATAGGAACAACCCCTTATCAACTGGTCTATGGAAAATCATGTCACTTACCATTTGAGTTGGAGCATAAGGCCTATTGGGCCATCAAAACTTTGAATTTGGATTACTTGACAGCTGGTGAGAAACGTATCCTTGATATCCACAAATTAGAAGAGCTCAGACAATCTGCCTACGAAAATGCCATCATATACAAAGAAAGAACAAAAGCTTGGCATGACAAAAGAATCATAAGAAGAGACTTCAAAATAGGCGATCCTGTTCTCCTGTTCGATTCTAGGTTACGACTATTTCCAGGTAAACTCCGTTCGAGATGGACTGGCCCTTTCGAAGTATCTAAGATCCTGAGATCCGGTGCTATTGAAATCAAGAACCAAACATGTAAACCGTTCATAGTCAATGGACAGAGGTTGAAGCCCTACGAAGGAGGTGACATTCCAACAACATACACCTGTCATACTCTGAGTGATCCACCACATCCTTCCAATGATGTTTAAATATCGGTCGTCGAGCTAATGACGTTAAACAAGCGCTGCATGGGAGGCAACCCATGGTTTTTCTTATTTTTGTACTTTTTATTTTTACTTTATTTTAATTTGTTTATTTTATTATTATGTCAGGACTCACGATTGAATGTTGTATGTGCTTTCAGGACTTGTTTGCTAACCTTGTACAGAATGCAGAACCCTGATGACATGCACGTGGCCTTTAGAGATGATGCACAGAGAGAGCGTTACTATGTTCACATGAGACGCCCTATGGCTCCTACCAGGTACCCTGACCATGACTGCATGGATGCCTTGGGGATAGAGCCAAGCGTCAGATTTTTATGCCATCAACTCCAGTGGGACCAGTTTGACGACAGGAACGACACTTATAGGAACTTGACTCTTGAGTTCCTCAGCTCGTTTCATCATGACCCTTGGGCTGGACCCGATGGACTCGCTGTTTTCAGGTTGTTCGGGATTGACTACTCATTCTCTCACAAAGAGTTTGGTGATTTGCTAGGTTTCCAGACTACTCCTGATGCTATTCCAGAGACTCCGATAGGGTATTTTATGAGCAGAGAAGTGGAAAAGTTTTGGACTAAAATATCAGGCGGAGGGAGCCAAGATCCTTCTACCCAGTTTTCTCAGGTAATCCACAACCCTGCATTGAGGTACTTCCAGATGATTCTAGCACATTCTTTCCTAGGTTTTCCAGATACAGAGACACTGCTAAGTGAAGAGGAGATTTTCCTACTGTTTTGTGCGACTCAGTCTCGCCCTGTTGCTTGTGGCAACTTTCTACTGAAGGGCCTTGCTAGTGTTGCCAGATCATCAGTAGGAATCATCCATGTCGGGGGGATTGTTACACAGATTGCTACTGCATTGGGTTTGTCTCGCAAGCTATTGCACCTCAGGACCTTCTGCTGCTACACCACCCTGGATATTGATTTTTGTCTTGATAGAGGACTGATGAGGAGGGCTTCTTTTGAGCCCAACATGTTTAGATTGCTGATCGACGGTGAAGCGATACACTACTTTACATTACCAGATCCGCTGATGACCAGTGTCCATGATCCTGCCAATTGGAGTTATGCTCTAGAGGGTTATGGAGAGACTGTCGAAGAGCCGAAATCGCCTCCCGCCGCTGAGTACACTCCTACACCTCTTACTCCCCGAATCACTGTTATGTCTAACAATATGTCTCTGCAGCCACCCGACCTACAAACACAGATTTATGAGCTCCGCAAGGAGACTGCCCTGCTCAAGCAGGAAGTGGCAGACTTAGAGTTACAGATGCAGGTTTCTGATCTCACTCATGCCTCAGAGACCGATGCTCTACATCAGGCGATCGACGAGCTTCGGAGGGAGATAGCTGAGATTCGTGGATCAAGCCAGGATAAGAAACCTACCACATGACTCATTCCACCCTGACAACACTACCCTAGTATTTAACTTCGTTTTATTTATCGCATTCCCACTTTTATATTTTCATGCACTTTGAATTCCTTATATACATACATATTATGCACTAATTTTTCTTTTTCTTTTTTGATTTTTAAGTATTTTATTTTTTGTCGTGCAAAAGAAAAAAAAATATAAGACAAAAATATTTTCATTTTTGTCTTTACAAAAAAAAATATATGCAAGCCTCAAGCCTTGAAAAGAAGAAGAAAACGCTATTCAGACCCCCCGAAGACCAAGGTGCAAGGAAGGCCCAAAAGGAGGATCCAAAACCACAAGGCCCAGGAATTGGCCTTGTGGCGGGCGCCATAGGCCCTGTGGCGGGCGCCACACCGTTGTCATCACCAAATACGGGATTCAATCCCCATTTCCACCATTTTCATCCCTTTCTTCACCAAAAACCCATTTTTCCAACCTTCCAAATCCTCCTTGAACCCCATTAAAGCTCCCCCATTTCCAAAATACCCTCCATCCATAAAACATATCCAACATCCATTTCCATTTTCATCCATCAAAAACCAAAAAAATCAAAACTTTATCATTCCCCTCATAAACCACTTTTCTACCATTTTCTCTACCTAAGGAGCTTTTCAACAATGGAGTTCAACGGATTTATTCTTCGTGATGGAAGACCGGGCGAAAGGCAACGGAAAATTATTCAGAGGCTTCAAAGTCGAGAAATCCTCTCGACTAGGTACGTCGACGATAACTGTCTGTATGCTTTGGGTATTTATCATAGTGTTTTTAATTTATTAGAATTTCTAGGCTTGCATAATATTTTCATTAATCAGGAACCTACCTATGAGAGGCTGACAACTGAGTTTTTGAGTTCTTTGATATACACTGTCAGTCCTGACACTGCTAGCACTGTCGGTACTGCTATTTTTAGACTATTTGGAATTGAATATGAATTCAGTACCAATGAGCTAGCAGATTTGTTAGGAATCCCTCATAGGGAAGGTTCGATTTGTGAGGCACCTTTGGATGCTGAATGGTCGGCCGAGGTATTTACCTTCTGGCTAAGGCTTTCAAGTACTTCAATTAATTCTTTTGAAGGGATACTTGCGTCGACCATTCACAACCCGGTGTTGCACCCTAAAATTTGACCAACTGGTTTTCCTATCTGACTCATGGTTTAAATTCATATTCGCAGCTCAGATGTATGATTTTTGTGCACAAACAGGGGATATCAGAGTTGACAGCTTGATTTTTGTCTATCAGATATGGCAGACCCAGTCCAGATTGCCAGGGTTTTATTTTCGGGAAATTGTGCGCTCCTCGGTGATTTTTCAGTGATTTTGGGATATTCTGATGCCCGGGGATCTCCGTTCGATTCAATCTGGTCTCGTGCGCTTTTATGGGAGTCATTTGCATTCATCTGCATTTTTAGGATTTTTATAGACTTTTGTGAATTTTTAATAGGCTTTATAATTTTTTCTGGAATTTAAATAGGTTATAGAACATTTTTATAGTTTAATCTCTTTTTTAGGATTTTATAAGAATATTTTAAATAGTTTTACCATTTTAGAATAATATAGTTTTCTTTTATTAATAATAGGTTTAATTGTTTTTAAATCATTTTTAGAATTTTAATAGAAAATTAGGATAATATAGAATTAATTAGACTTTAATCATTTTTTAGAGTTTAATTAGGATTAATTGGTTTTTAGAGTTTAATTAGGATTAATTGGTTTTTAGAGTTTAATTAGGATTAATTGGTATTAATTAGATATGGTTGGATTAATTGTTTTTATTAAAATTCAGTTTTACAGTTTTTTATTCTTTTTTTTCGTATTGGGCCCAGTGAGGCGTTTTTTTGTCAAGGCCCAGTTGATCTCATCAGCTCAGCATGTCCAAAAAAAGTGATGGTCCAAACAGTCCAAGTTCTCAGAATTCTCCAGGAGTCTCCAGAAGGTTCCACGCGTCTACCAGGGTATAAAAGCGCCACGTGTTGCGCAGAGACGGACCCCACCTTTCCGTTTCCCAGAGCGCCACGCGTAACCCCACTAACTCCTCTCTCTCTGCCACATGCTCCCACGTGGAAGTCATGCAGCATCTCCCTCCACCATCAGCCACCACGTGTAAGCCTTAGAAGCTTCGCCGGAAATCGCCACCGGCCGCCTTGCATGTACTCCGGCCACCTGAACCAACTCCGGCCACCGTCCTTTCCACCGGAATCTGCAAATTTCCAGAAAATCATCAGAAACCTCCTATCTTCTTCTTTCTCCCCAGACCTCCTCCGTCTACCCTCATCGGTGCATCACCGGAAACTTCAAAGAAATCCACCTTCATCATTCATCCGCCTCCAACAAAATTTCCAGAAACCCTAAATCTTCATACCTTCATCCCAGTTTTTCCAGAAACATTCATACCTTCAACAAACTTTTCCAGAAAGCAACAGACATTCATCCTTCAAGCAGTATCTCCAGAACGCCATCATCAATATCCAGATCTTCATCAGCGCTCAAAGAACTTCGCGCTTCAAGACATTTCAGCGAACATCCAGGATCCTTTATCTTGTTCGTTGCTTCGCCCAGAGATTCGAGAATAGAGTTTGTGTGAGAGCTGTTGAGAGGTTCGTTGAGATTCTGAGAACTCTTTCTCCAACGAGTGTCAAGAACTCTTCGCTACAGGTACACGTCATCTCACTCTGGTTGCGTATTTCGTCTGTGTGATGATGCTTCTGTGTTGATTCGTTGAGTTTTAGTTTCGTTTAGGGTTTAATTGTGTGTGAGGCTTGGATTGGGGGGATATTGGTGATATAGTGGCGTGTTGTGGTTGTTGTATTTGAGAGGCGTAAGATTGTTCTGGGGGGGATGAGTTGCAGAGAGAGTGAATAGTTGGGGAAGGAGATGAGGAAGACGGCGCTAGGTATTTGGATGAACAGTGCCAGAAGCATTTGGGAGAAGATGGTTTTTGGTTAGGTATTGTCTGGATTAGGGTTTGTGTGGATTGGGCTTAGGCCCAAGCGTGGCTTCTGAAGCACACCCCTCAATTTGCTTGTTCCCCCCCCCTGGTTGAGAGAGCAGAGTGGTTTGGATATGGGCCTTAAGCCCCAAAATGGCTATATGCACCCCCTGGGCGTAAGCCCATTGAGATAACAACTGGTTAATTGCTAGCGTTGCACCCCCCATATGTTTTTTTTCTGGCTGCTTGATAATCAGACTTGGGCCCTGCGCCCAACTGCTTTTAGTACCTCCCAGAATCAGGGCCCAATGAATAATAGCTAGATTTCCCTGCTGTTTAAACCCCCCAGCCATATTTCAATTTTATTTCAATTTCTTTTGTTTGTGCATATCAAATAATTCATAGAAAAAATGTAAATAATGATTGTTTTAATAATTCTTTTTCCACCATCTCATGAAAATGTAAGGAAAATCAAATAGAAATAAAATTGTCATTTTATTTTAGTTTGCTATTTTTGCATATTTTTCATTTTAATTGATTTGTTTTTAATATTTTTAATGCATGCATATCATTAGAAATTCATAAAAAATAGTAGAATTAGTCAAATAATCCCGTTCTTTTTTTCTGTATACTCGTGATTCAGTGTAGAATTTTATAGCATAAAAACATTAGCTCAATCATGCATTTTCATTTTAATTGCATTTTTTCACTGTTATTGATGGTGAATAAATTGGTCTGTTGGCATGTCTGTGTTGCTGATTTTATTTCTTTCATCTGGTATTGAATTTTATTCTGATTTTTCAGTATGTTGCCCTAGAGCCATGTAGGTCTCCCATTAGATTTTTATTAGATTTTTGTAGGGTATTCTGATAGGATTTGTCTAAGCCTGAATATAGGGGAAGTCTTGATGATTTCTGACTTTGAAGTTCAACTGTGGTTGAACTTCAGAGATAGTCTCCTGAGGTTTGTTGGCCTGTGGGTTCTTCTTGAAGGTGGGAGCTGATGGAGGTCCTGTTGGAGCTTGCAGAGATGCAGTGGATTGAGGCTTAGTCTAGGAGCTTGTTGTCTGTTTGTGAGGTTCGAGATCCTGAAGTTTGAAGGGAGTTTATGGTACTTTCCTGAGGAAGGCACTATGAATGACTTTCATCCTTCCTTCTCCCCTCTTTCTTAAGTATCCAATGATGTCGGAGCCGACTTGTGAGTTTAATTCCTCCTGAGGAGGAATGTAAACTGATCACATGTTGTTGAGCCACATGGGATACGATTCCTAAGTGGAAGCCTCCTAGCACTTTCCTGAGGAAGGTCCTATGGGTCTATTCACTTAGTTCCCGTAGTTTGTCTAGGATTTCTTAAGTATCCAGTGAGGTAGGAGCCAACTCGTGAGTTTAATTCCTCCTGAGGAGGAATGTAAACTAATCACAGTTGTTGAGCCACGTAGGATACGATTCCTAAGTGTCAGCCTCCTAGTACTTTCCTGAGGAAAGTCCTATGAGTCTGTTCACTTAGTTCCCTTAGTGCATATAGGTTCTTTCCCAAATATCCAGTGACGCCGGAGCCTTCATGTGAGTTTAATCTCTCCTGAGGAGGGATGTAAACTGATCACAGTTGTCGAGCCGCATAGGATATGACTCCTGAGTAGTAACCTCCTGGTACTTTCCTGAGGAAAGCACTATGAGCTTGTCTGCTTAGCTTCCTTTCTCTGGTAAGCTTTTTTCTGAAGCTTGGAGAATGGGATTGATTCCTCTTGCCTAGGAGTTTGTTTAGATCCTTGCTTAGGGTTTTGGATTAGATTTGTTGCTTAGAGCTTTGCTTAGGGCTTTGTATAGAGTTTTGTTTGGAGATAGATTAGGAGATTGTTTCAGGCTTGTTAGAGGCTCTGGTCAGGGTTAGTCTCTTTGTATTGTTTGACTTGTGTGATATTGTGTTGCATTAGACTTAGGTTCATCTAGATAGTTTCTGAGTAGGTGCATCTTAGAAGTAGACTTTGTATGCATGAGAAGTTGAGGTGGTCCTCCTTCTGCTTGTTTGTTATTGCGTGGCTTTGCTTGTTGGTATTCGGTAGAGCTGAGCTCCCTTGCCTTTGTGGTTTGCGGCCTCTGCGCCTTGTTTGTCTAGTTGTTGCATTCATGCATATTTTCAGTATTCCTTTACGTTGCAGTTTCTTGTGTGTAGTTTAGTCCTGTTGCCATGATCCCTTAGGAGCTCTGACTTCTCCGCTGCGGAGTTGTTATGATAGACATTAGGATGGTCAACCAGGTGTGATAGCAGTAGGTAGATTCCCCTTTCTCAGCTATAGTTCTAGGGTTTCCCTTTCCTTTCTGTAGGAGCTTTTGAGTAGCTTGACCCGTAGTTAGCTGAACTACAGCTGCTCTGATTCTTCGTTCCAGACGAAGATATGTAGGCATAGGATGCGATATCCTAGCGAGCACACTAACGACTAACCTTTGTTCTCTCGCGGCTGTGTGATCGAGACTTTCCCGCTAACGACTAATTGTTTCCCTTTCTCTTGCCCGAGCGCATTTGAGACCAGATCGTAGTTGTAGGTTCCCGAGCCTTAGAGACCAGTTTGTTTCTCACTGCTGCGTGAGAGCCCCTGTTTACCCGTAGTTAGCCGAACTACGTTTGCTCTGATCTTTCATTTCAGATGAAAGTACGTAGGCACAGGACGCGATGTCCTGGCGAGCAACCTTTCCCCCGTTTAGACGTAGGAAGTCGAACTACGTTGACTCTGACTTTCCCATTGCACGAGGGAATACGTAGGCCCAGAACACCGTATGTTCTGTCGAGTCCTGTCCTTTTATTTTCTTTTCAGACCAGCCATTAGCGTAGATAGATAACACACCCTTTTACCTATAAACACCAAGCGTGGATCCCATCGAGTACGATGGACGTGAGGGGTGCTAATACCTTCCCCTTGCGTAACCGACTCCCGAATCCAGGTTTTGGTTGCGATGACCATACCTTTTCCCGTCTTTGCGAGGTTTACTTCGAGCGTTTCCTTTCCCGCTCTGAGGGATAAATAACGCACGGTGGCGACTCTCCTGTCAAGCCGGCGCCGATTTTCGCAGTAGCGACAGCTGGCGACTCTGCTGGGGACTTATAGCATCTAGGGACTTTTCCCATCCCTTATGCTGGGACCGCTTCCCATCCCCTACGCGAGTCAATCCTAGCGCTTGGATGTTTATTCGTTGGGTGTTGTGTATTGTGTTTTACTTTTCTGCACTTTACTTTTCTGTACCTTTACCTTTCCGCATTCATTTTCCAGCATTATATTATCATGATTATTGCTGTGGGCAAAAGGGAGGTTACTGTGAGTGAAAAGCCGGACCTGGGCTTGAGTACACACCTAGATATAGTTGCGGAGAAGTAGTAGACGAACCTGTCTGCTGAGCAGGCACAGTTCCCTACGAAAATCTGCGCTCAGACGAGATTCTTGCAGAGGTGCTCCTTTCCGGTCCTGAGGATCTGAGGGGAGTCCAGACGTAAGGATTGTCGACTCTGGGGACCGATCATTTGGAAGTCAGCTAAGTGAGGCCTCTTCATGATTTGATGATGCCACTCCTTCTGGGAATCGTATCGTCACTCATGAAAGTCTGTGACGCTGACAACCGCATAGGATGCCGTACCTTTGTCCGTGGATTAGGTCTATCCTACCTGTGAGAGGGACTGGGTTATTGCAGGAAAACTGGCCATCAGAAACCATGATTCAGTATCTTTGTCAGATGGTGTTCTTGATTCATCTCCAGGTGTGTTGTCTGGGTCAGATGGGTTTCTTATCTGAGGTTGAGGCTATTATCAGATGGTATTTTCGTCAGATACAGGGGTTCAGATGGTTTTCTCACCAGGGGATTGATATTTTGAGTATCAGATGGTAGTTAGTGGCATGAGGTTCTGGTGACCGTGATGGTTTTCTGTTCTTGATCACAGAGATATTCCTCTTCAGGCTACAGCATAGCCCCTGTGTTCACAGATTGCATTATTTATCATATTGCATCATTGCATTACCATCTGCATTCAACTAACGTGTGTGTATTGCAGGTGCATATTTTCCCTTCCAGTTCTGGTGTTTGTTCCTAGCAAGACATGGAAAACCTGAAGAGAGTATTGCCCTATAAGTTTCCGTCGCCGAATATCAGTCTATTGTTAGAATTGATGGCTATTGCTAAGAAGAGAGGAATGGGTGACTTCAGAAAGAGATATGGGAGGATTCTGACATACGTTTATCAGCCATCTGTCTACGAGACCAGCGGCATCTACACTCTGTTACAGTTTTACGACGCGGAGCTCAGGTGTTTTGTATTTCCCGACTTCGTTTTGGCTCCTACCCTGGAGGAGTACTCTGCACTTCTGGATATACCGATCCGTGAGCAAATGCCTTTTTATCGTCCGGACGCTGAGCCTAAGCTGGCTGAGCTTTCTGCCATCCTGTGCTTGAAAGAGTCTGAGTTGTCTGGGAAGATGATCAGAAGAGGAGACGTATGGGGATTCCCGTTGGATGTCTTAGTAGATAAGGCTCGAGAGTATGCCCAGAAGGGTAGCTGGGATGTCTTTGACGTTATCCTTGCTGTATGTGTGTATGGCATCGTATTATTCCCGAACATTCCTGATTTTGTTGATTCAGATGCCTTCTATATTTTGGCTGCGGGAAACCCAGTTCCTACTTTGCTGGGAGATGTCCACCATTCAACTCATTATCAGAATGAAAAGCGACGAGGAAGGAATGTGTCTTGTTGCGTACCTCTCCTATGCAGGTGGTTCACCAATCATATGCCTAAGTCAGGCCCGTTTGTCACATCTATCAATTCTCTAGGATGGCCCGAGCGCTTAATGGGATTAACTGCTGAGAACGTGGTATGGGTCATTAAAGAGGTGTTTGGAGCTGAAGTCATACTCAAAGGCGAAGGATTCCCGAATGTTCCGTTAATAGGAAGGAAAGGTTGTGTCAACTATAACCCTTCCTTATTGATCAAGCAATTTGGGTACATACCTCAAGGAGCGCCAAAGCCCGAGGAGATACAGGAATCTCTGTACCTCACTGGGGCAATTGGGAAAGAGATGCTGACCAAACTTGAGAAAGCCTGGAAAAACTTGCACAAGAGAGGGAAGCTTTCAGGTAGCAGAGGGGATACTCGAGGTCCTAGCCCATATGAAGAATGGATTCGTGAGCGAGCTGTGAAATTCCTTATGCCGTATCCAGCAGTTCAGCCATTGCATCCTCCTCCGGTAGAGGAGCCTACCACTGTGGACATTCAGGTTTACAAGCAGCTGATGGCGGAAAAAGAAGAGCTAGCCAGGGCTAAAGAGGCTTTAGAGCAGGAGAATGCCAAGCTTCGGCATGAGAATATTGAAACAGGGTATATTTCTAAGCAACAGGATGAAACTCTGAAACATCTGAAGGCTACGTTATTGGAATTGACGGAAACCAAGAAGCGTCTAGAGTTAGATGTGGACTCCGTTAGTAGTGTGTTGGCCACCAAGAAGCAAGAACTGGAAAGGGCCTACACAAAGCTAGCCAAATTCAGAGAACACTGGGATCTCACTATGACCAAGCGCAAGGAGCGAGAAGAAGGGCTGAAGACACAGATTGCTCAGTTAGAAGAACAGGTCAAGGTGAAGAACGAAGAGCTTGAAGAAGAAGCCTGTCGCCGATACGAGGCCGAGCGTAAGCTGATAGATGCCATGAAGAATTTGGAAGATCTCCAGCATAGAGCAGATGCCAAGAGACCCAAACCTGGGGATGGTGCTAATGATAAGGCTTGGGAAGACTTTGTCAGAGACATCCAGGGGACAGTCAGGAAGAGGGATCGACTGATAGAAGGTTTGATTTATCAACCAGATCACGCAGAGACAAAGAAGATGGTCGAGGACTTCCGCAACCGTACCCGTATTTGATTTCTCTCTTGTATTCTGTATGTTGAGATCACCACCAGGCATGTTGGCTGGGATCCTCTTTGTCATATCAGCTGTATGGAGCATAGTTATGTAACTTCTTGACAAGACTGTTATTCTGATCAATATATGAGGGATTTTCCAAATATCGTCTTTATGGTTTATCTCGTCTTGCTACCACTGACACTGGAATTGGAGGGAAAATATCTCCAATGCACACATGCACGTTAGCATTTTTGTATTTTCTGTTTGCATAAATCATATTGCATAGCATTTAGCAGGTCAGAGCACTTATCCAGCCTTTGTTTTCACCAGAAAGTGATTCTCGGGGAACTATTTGAGGCAAGAGTGGAGTGTTGAAGACGACCAAGGGGCTGAAGCGGATTTGAGCAGAATCACGCAGTATAATCAGTTACCGGTAATTGGTGGCTATGTCTGAAGGCAATTTCCAGATTCCTGACACCCAGGGAGGGTTTACTATGGCGCCCAACCATCAGTATGATTCTATGGAAGGCTTCCCGCAAGCAAACAATATTACTGCAGACCAAGTTGTACAGCCAGCTGTTGAGAACAGAGATCGGCATGAGCAGTTTCTTGCCCAAAATAAACGTCATCATCCTGTTAACAATCAATGTGTTGCTTTCCCTGGGATGAATTACCGGAGAGATATTCCAATGACCGGGTTAGTAGATCCAAGAGCTCTTGACTATGGTAGAAGAGTCCGAGTGTTGGAGGAGCAAATGAAAGCCTTGGAAGCGAAAGATGCCGTTAACCTGGATGCTGTAGCCATGTGTTTGGTTCCTGACCTCGTGTTGCCGTACAAGTTCAAAATGCCGGAATTTGAGAAATACACAGGAGATAGCTGTCCGAAGTTGCATTTGATGATGTTTTGTCGAAGGATGACTTCGTTTGTGCGAAATGACCAACTAATGATCCATTGCTTCCAGTATAGCCTGACTGGGGCATCCTTGAGATGGTATGTGCAATTAGAGAGTAATCGGATTCGATCCTGGGTGGATTTAGCCAGAGCTTTCATAAAGCAATACGATTACAATTTGGATTTGACTCCTAGTCTCGTGGATCTGCAAGAATTATCTCAGGCAGAGAATGAATCGTTCAGAGCGTATTTGCGAAGGTGGAAAGAATTGTCTGCTAGCGTTCAACCACCGCTTCCGGAAAGGGAACTGGTTGACATCTTCTTGGGTACTCTGAAAGGCCATTATTTTGACAAATTGTTCAGTTGCACAAGCTTTGTGGGCCTGATGAGGCTGGGAGAGATTGTTGAGCGAGGACTCAGGAGTGGAAAGTTTCGAGGTGTTCCTTATGTCCCAGTTGATAAGATTGAGTCAGTTGTCAGTTCTCAAGAAGAGTGGGAAGGAGATGATGCCACCTCAGAATCTCTAGCATCTCAGGATCAGTTTTCAGACACTTCAAGTCAACGGTCATCCTATCGCCGATCGCGTCAGCATGCTCCACGAAGACCAAGGAAGCCTGAAAGGCAGTTTACTCAGCTACCAATGTCGTACAGTCAGTTGTTGCCAGATCTGGTCAGAAGCGGATTGATAGTGCCGAAAGAGACTAAGCCGGTGATTCCACCGTATCCTCCGGGTTTTGATGCCAGCGCCCGCTGTGAGTACCATGTTGGGGCACAGGGGCATTCAACAAATGATTGTAAGGTGCTTAGAAGTCAGATTCAGGATCTGTTAGACGCCAGCCGTATCTGCATCACTTCTCAGGGTTGTGTTCAGATTAATGATTTTCCATCTTCCAGTTGTGGGGGTTCGTCTGTTAATGTCATGGAAGATTCCACAGGAAGTGTGTGCTCTGAAGATTGTCAATCAGAGAGTTCAGTTGAATATGGGGAAAGTTTCTAGAAGTTTCTATGTCGGGTGTCGCATCTGTTTCTCTGCCTAACCCGTTTAGCTTTTGTGCATCAGTATTTGTCGATCACCACCAGGATTGTTGGATGGGGTCGTTATATTCAGACTCAGTTGTGCTTACTTGCTGATTTTGTGGGTTGTACATGTGTTGGAGATGTTCATCTGTGTGCTTATAGTTTGAGTTTCTCTTTATCTCGTTATGAATATGTGTTTGTTTGCTGCGCTGCATTATCATTTAGCAGGTATATCAGAACCGTGGGCCTTATTTCTTCAGCATCCAGTTTGTTGCAGGAATTCCTTCAGAGATATGGAACAGAATCAGGTTGAATTGATCGAAGTCCAAAGCCAGCTGGGGCAGATGATGAAAGACATGCAAGAGATGCGTCTAGAGCAGAAGATTCTCAAGGAGGAGAACAGTCAGCTGAAGACCCAAATGAGCTTGATCATGGAGGTAGTCAAGAATGTGCTTAGGAAAGAAGACGATCAGCTATTCGAAGCCGCAATGAAGAAGCTCGTGCCACCTGTGCATGTGGAACCTGAGCAGCAGCAACAGAAGATACAGCCGGTTCAGCGGAGGATCCAGGAAGGAAAGCCAAGGAGAATATTTGAAGCACCACCTATGACATATGCTGAACTCTTGCAGATCTTACTGAGGTTTAATCTGGTGGAGAAAAGAGCGTTGACACAACCAACGAAAGCGTTTCCTCAAGGATACGATGCCAGTAAACAATGTGAATTTCATTCCGGGGCATTCGGACATGACATCGAGGGTTGTCATGCTTTCAAGCACAATGTTCAAGACCTGATTGACTCGCACGATATTGAATTCACGCCGGGCGGCGTAGCTGTGCATATTGCTCCTGTCTCAGTCGATGCTAAAATGACAGATGTTTCTAAAGCTGCAGTGGGTCAAAAGCGTATCCTGGACTCCATGGTGTCAGAATCTCCAGGCCCACAATTGTTGCCTATTCCTGGGGCAGATCTAAGAAAGAAAATGGTTAAGCATAAGGAGAGCGTTCAGTACATTGAAAATCAAGAAACCAATGTTGCATTTGATACAAAGGGTGTTCAAGGGTCAACCCGATACCAGCAGCAGCAGCCTCAGCAGGGGGCACAGCAGGCTCAGCGACGATTCCAGGGTGGCAAGCCGAGAAGAGTGTTTGAGAAGCCTCCCTCAACATATGCCGAGTTGTTGCAGACATTGTTGAGATTAAATCTGGTAGAGACAAGAACTCTGGCACCAATAACGGGAACTCCCCCGTTTGGTTATGACGCAAGCAAGCACTGTGAGTTTCATTCTGGAGCCCCGGGTCATGATATAGAAGGTTGCCACGCTTTTAAGCACAAAGTGCAGGATTTGCTCGATAGTGCAGCAATTAGCTTCGGGCAGAGAGGTCCCCAAATCATCTGAATGAAGGAGAAAGGGCTCTATAATTTGTTTGAGTCGATTGAAAGCAGATCAAGACAGCATCGGGTTACCTCTAATAAAGATAGCTGGTTCAGCAGCAGGGCAGATGTGAAAGCCCGATTCTCAGAAGCTAGCATATTCTCTTTGTTTTAGCTTGTCATTTCTTTGCATTTGTAATTGCTTTCCTGTTTGAATTTGTAAACTTGTTTGTAAAACTTGTTGTTTTCAGTCAAATTGATGATAATGAAATAAATGTGCATGTTTTGATTGAATCCATTCGTGTTCACTAACTGTTTTGCAAATATCCACTGCTTGGTTAAGTAGAATTTGGGGAGGATGACGAAAATGACCGACATGCAACTACCGATATTGTATGCTTTTGAAATAGAACCTGCTGATGATGTACAGGCATTGTTTCAAATCCCTAAACACCGGAGATATAAGGAAGATAATCCCTTGTCAACCCCTTTGAGCCTTGTAGTAGGAGCTTCTTTCTGAAAACGAAAAAAACCTCAATCTTAACCTGGGGCAGGGTAGGTGTTAGCTAATTTGACCGAGCGTCCAAATTGCAAAAGGAGTGTCCGTTCGAGGATCAATCACGTCCCTAGAGGTCGTGCCTAAAAGACCACAATGGTTCAATCAGGAGTGGGACAGCCACATCATTTCCCAAAGAGTCAGACAACCAATGTCACACGACTTGTTCGAAAAAAGAAGAATGAAAAAGAATCAAAAGCCCGCTAAGTCAAGAAAAATTCAAAACAAATGACTTAGGCAAAAATGAGGGCATCCCGCTGGACTAAAAAATCAAAAGAAACTCAAAAGGAGTCAGTCCAGGCAAAAGTTAGGGATATGAAAAGAAAAAAAGATGAAAAGGATCAAAAGAAAATCCTCGATGGAAATACGAGTCGTGTGACCTCAAGTGCCAAAGACGAAAAGTGAGTGGTTGTCACTCCAAAATCCAAAAGTTTCTCGAATTATCACTCCTATCTTTCAGCCTCTGAGAGGTGAGCGCTAAGGTCAAATTAGCTGAACGTAGGATGGGAGAACATCAAGGAGAACGGGTGGGTTAAAGTAAACTTTGAGCCTTTATCCTTTCTTTCAAAACCATGAACCTGACCACGTTACAACCTCCAAAAGTCCTAATTGAAGCAGGTTGTTTCGAAAGCATACTCCGGTAAAGGTCGCGTCGATTCTGACTCCTAAAAGGTTCCTCTTACCATGTTGATACTGATGTCGACAAATGTTTTGTGCATTATATGCCATAAACTGTTTTTCCTTTTCCCAGTGAACAGATTGGATGCCAAAGCTGTCATATGTATTGCATTAATACATCTTTTATGCAGAACAACTTGTTTTACTTGCGAGTAAGCGCTTGACAGCAGAAAAGCTTCCTACAGTGGAAAGTATGGTCAAGATAGAATGCAGAGCGCCCGAATGTTCCGAGAGCAGGGGCAAGCTTTATTGTGATTCCCAGTCAGGTCAGCCTTTCGAAGTCAGTTATCCTGGGGCAATCAGGTTGAGGTCTGGTGAAATACGCCGCAGTCAGGAGGTACTACTCTGAATCAGATAATCGGGGCAAGGTCATTGCAGTCAGGGGCAGACCATCTTAAGCACGCAAAGGTTGCTCGAGAAGCATTCAAGGTGAAGTGTCTCTCAGAAGTTCAGAACGCTGAGGCATGTTATATCAGACCATCGGGGCAATAGATTTGCAGATTTCCTTTCAAGGACTATCCCCACAGAGGTCCCGTAGGCTGAGGCATATCAGAAGCGAAAGGATTGTTGTTCTCTGTATCAGCAAGGCCATTCAGGGTTATTCGAGCAGATGCGGTCGATTTTCGAGAGCGAGATGAATGCGGGAAGTTGTGTCACTATCCCTTGACTCTTCACTAAAAGGTTGTGTATTCATGAAGAATATTTTCCAGCGGCAGTTGTACCTGACCCAGTAAGATGGCTTAAGAGCTCAAATCCATGTTTGCGACTACTGTGGAGCCCATCCGTGTTGGCACATCGTTTTCCAGATCCGAGCGTCGTCAGTGCGCAGGAGGACTCCCTCCTTTATCTCCAGCAGAGACCAATTTGTCATTGGTATGGGTAAGCTATTCCCAGAGGAGTCCAATCATATTCAGCACGTCTGCTATTTTACAACGGAGTTATGTTCCCCAGCAGGGTATTACTTCGTCAAAGTGTTCGGTTAAGTTCCCGGTATCCCCAGCAGAGTTGATTTCACTCTCCCAGCATTTATTTTGCTAGGACGATTCAGTGATATCCGGGTTTATCCCCAGCAAAGTTGGCCTCGCCTTCAGCATTTATTTTGCTGAAGTGGTTTTCTGTACCCGGCTTTCTCCGGCAGCTCGGGCCTGCACTAGCATATTGCATGCATCATATTTTGCATCATACTTGCATATCATTGTCAAAATGCGTAGCATTTCTATCCAGAATGGAGCATTACGCTGTAGAAAGACTAAAGCATTTGCATAGGCATACGAAGCATAGGTCAGGTTTTCTATCAGCCTCATATGGCGTGTGAATTACTCTGTGATCAGTTCAGGGGCGTTTATCCAGCAACAGTATTCAGACGATTCAGCGGATTATTTGTATCTCAGATCATACAGTGATTATGCTTTGATCAGTCAGTCATCTGATGTTGACAAGCTTTTCTTCCCGTCAATTCATATTGACGATGTGTTCCCCCAATGAGTGGATTTCTCCGTCTATCATTAGACGTCGGGAGTACGAATGTGGTTTTCTTTCCGTCTATCCATAGACGATGTGAAGTTGCGGGTGATCGCAGTAAGGTTTCAAGAAGGGGTTTCCCCAGGATATGCTTTCCTTACCGTCTGTCAGTAGACGATGTGAAGTTTTGATGGATTCTCAACAAAGTTCAAGACAGAGTTTCTATAGCAAGTGGCTTTCCTTTCCGTCTGTCAGCAGACGATGTGAAGTTTCGAGCTACTGTTCAGCGGGTTTCTTATTGCCAGATCAGACATATGATGAGGTGTTTCCCCAGCGAGTCTTCTCCAGCTATCCTTAGTTGTCGAGGGGTTTCAAAATGATTTTGAATATCGGTTCTCTTTCTGGTTATTGGATGAGATGACGTTTAAGAGGGACTTTTCTGACCATCAATCCCTATTGATGACGAGGCTCTTCGAAGAATGTTCAGTTTTCGTGATTGTCGATTCTTATTGACGACATGTTTCTTAAAAAGGTGGTTTTTCTTCCCGTTAGTCCATACTGACGATGTGGCCCCTTCAAGGATATTGACTTCTCCATCAATTCCCGTAGACAGAAGGATTCTGAAATTCAAAGGATGGTGTTGAATTGCGTTATGGTGACTTCCCGTCTATCTTTAGACGATGTGTGTATGGAGATTCTGGTGTCTTTCCGTCTATCCTTAGACGATGTGAATTGATTTGTCATTATGATGACTTGCCGTCTACCCTTAGACGATGAGAATAATGAGTTGTTCATCAATCAGGATGATACCGTCTACCCTTAGACGATGAGAATAATGAGTTGTTCATCAATCAGGATGATTCCGTCTACCCTTAGGCGATGAGAATAGTGATTTGAATATCAATCAAGATAATACCGTCTACCCTTAGACGATGTGAAGATGGAGATTATGGTGATACCGTCTACCCTTAGACGATGTGAGTATGGAGATTATGGTGACTTCCCGTCTATCCTTTAGACGATGTGTGTATGGAGATTGAGTATTTCCGCCGTCTACCCTTAGACGATGTGAATTTAGAGATTAATGGTGCCTTCCCGTCTACTCTTAGACGATGTGAATTGATTTGTTCATCAATCAGGATGATCCCGTCTACCCTTAGACGATGTGAATTTGGAGAATTATTTCTGCCGTCTACCCTTAGACGATGTGAATATGGAGATCATGGTGATGCCGTCTACCCTTAGACGATGTGAACATGGAGATAATGGTGTCTTTCCGTCTATCCTTAGACGATGTGTGTATGGAGATTAATGAATGCCTTTCCGTCTATCCTTAGGCGATGTGAATTTGGAGATTAATGTTGTCTTTCCGTCTATCATTAGACGAGGTGAGTATTCAATCAGGGTATCTTCCCGTCCATCTTTGGGTGATGTGAGTATATTTCTCTTCCTGCCTATCAGTAGGCAATGTGAAAGAATCAAGCATGATCAGGGTTTGTTACATGGGGTATCACAAGTAACGGGTATTCAAATCAGGAGTTCTCTATCAGATGATTGATCAGTTTGGTGCCGTAATGACTGGACTCGGTTTTCTGGACTTTATTCCCCAAGCAGTTGACAGTATATGCTCGCGGTTGGCAAATTTTCGGGTTTTATTTGTATTCAACCGTCTCGTACCTCTGAATGTTTGAAGGCTGAGCGCTCTTCAAACCCTTCAGGTCCAAGTCGCTTGAATAGGGGCAGCTGTTGCACCCTAAAATTTGACCAACTGGTTTTCCTATCTGACTCATGGTTTAAATTCATATTCGCAGCTCAGATGTATGATTTTTGTGCACAAACAGGGGATATCAGAGTTGACAGCTTGATTTTTGTCTATCAGATATGGCAGACCCAGTCCAGATTGCCAGGGTTTTATTTTCGGGAAATTGTGCGCTCCTCGGTGATTTTTCAGTGATTTTGGGATATTCTGATGCCCGGGGATCTCCGTTCGATTCAATCTGGTCTCGTGCGCTTTTATGGGAGTCATTTGCATTCATCTGCATTTTTAGGATTTTTATAGACTTTTGTGAATTTTTAATAGGCTTTATAATTTTTTCTGGAATTTAAATAGGTTATAGAACATTTTTATAGTTTAATCTCTTTTTTAGGATTTTATAAGAATATTTTAAATAGTTTTACCATTTTAGAATAATATAGTTTTCTTTTATTAATAATAGGTTTAATTGTTTTTAAATCATTTTTAGAATTTTAATAGAAAATTAGGATAATATAGAATTAATTAGACTTTAATCATTTTTTAGAGTTTAATTAGGATTAATTGGTTTTTAGAGTTTAATTAGGATTAATTGGTTTTTAGAGTTTAATTAGGATTAATTGGTATTAATTAGATATGGTTGGATTAATTGTTTTTATTAAAATTCAGTTTTACAGTTTTTTATTCTTTTTTTTCGTATTGGGCCCAGTGAGGCGTTTTTTTGTCAAGGCCCAGTTGATCTCATCAGCTCAGCATGTCCAAAAAAAGTGATGGTCCAAACAGTCCAAGTTCTCAGAATTCTCCAGGAGTCTCCAGAAGGTTCCACGCGTCTACCAGGGTATAAAAGCGCCACGTGTTGCGCAGAGACGGACCCCACCTTTCCGTTTCCCAGAGCGCCACGCGTAACCCCACTAACTCCTCTCTCTCTGCCACATGCTCCCACGTGGAAGTCATGCAGCATCTCCCTCCACCATCAGCCACCACGTGTAAGCCTTAGAAGCTTCGCCGGAAATCGCCACCGGCCGCCTTGCATGTACTCCGGCCACCTGAACCAACTCCGGCCACCGTCCTTTCCACCGGAATCTGCAAATTTCCAGAAAATCATCAGAAACCTCCTATCTTCTTCTTTCTCCCCAGACCTCCTCCGTCTACCCTCATCGGTGCATCACCGGAAACTTCAAAGAAATCCACCTTCATCATTCATCCGCCTCCAACAAAATTTCCAGAAACCCTAAATCTTCATACCTTCATCCCAGTTTTTCCAGAAACATTCATACCTTCAACAAACTTTTCCAGAAAGCAACAGACATTCATCCTTCAAGCAGTATCTCCAGAACGCCATCATCAATATCCAGATCTTCATCAGCGCTCAAAGAACTTCGCGCTTCAAGACATTTCAGCGAACATCCAGGATCCTTTATCTTGTTCGTTGCTTCGCCCAGAGATTCGAGAATAGAGTTTGTGTGAGAGCTGTTGAGAGGTTCGTTGAGATTCTGAGAACTCTTTCTCCAACGAGTGTCAAGAACTCTTCGCTACAGGTACACGTCATCTCACTCTGGTTGCGTATTTCGTCTGTGTGATGATGCTTCTGTGTTGATTCGTTGAGTTTTAGTTTCGTTTAGGGTTTAATTGTGTGTGAGGCTTGGATTGGGGGGATATTGGTGATATAGTGGCGTGTTGTGGTTGTTGTATTTGAGAGGCGTAAGATTGTTCTGGGGGGGATGAGTTGCAGAGAGAGTGAATAGTTGGGGAAGGAGATGAGGAAGACGGCGCTAGGTATTTGGATGAACAGTGCCAGAAGCATTTGGGAGAAGATGGTTTTTGGTTAGGTATTGTCTGGATTAGGGTTTGTGTGGATTGGGCTTAGGCCCAAGCGTGGCTTCTGAAGCACACCCCTCAATTTGCTTGTTCCCCCCCCCTGGTTGAGAGAGCAGAGTGGTTTGGATATGGGCCTTAAGCCCCAAAATGGCTATATGCACCCCCTGGGCGTAAGCCCATTGAGATAACAACTGGTTAATTGCTAGCGTTGCACCCCCCATATGTTTTTTTTCTGGCTGCTTGATAATCAGACTTGGGCCCTGCGCCCAACTGCTTTTAGTACCTCCCAGAATCAGGGCCCAATGAATAATAGCTAGATTTCCCTGCTGTTTAAACCCCCCAGCCATATTTCAATTTTATTTCAATTTCTTTTGTTTGTGCATATCAAATAATTCATAGAAAAAATGTAAATAATGATTGTTTTAATAATTCTTTTTCCACCATCTCATGAAAATGTAAGGAAAATCAAATAGAAATAAAATTGTCATTTTATTTTAGTTTGCTATTTTTGCATATTTTTCATTTTAATTGATTTGTTTTTAATATTTTTAATGCATGCATATCATTAGAAATTCATAAAAAATAGTAGAATTAGTCAAATAATCCCGTTCTTTTTTTCTGTATACTCGTGATTCAGTGTAGAATTTTATAGCATAAAAACATTAGCTCAATCATGCATTTTCATTTTAATTGCATTTTTTCACTGTTATTGATGGTGAATAAATTGGTCTGTTGGCATGTCTGTGTTGCTGATTTTATTTCTTTCATCTGGTATTGAATTTTATTCTGATTTTTCAGTATGTTGCCCTAGAGCCATGTAGGTCTCCCATTAGATTTTTATTAGATTTTTGTAGGGTATTCTGATAGGATTTGTCTAAGCCTGAATATAGGGGAAGTCTTGATGATTTCTGACTTTGAAGTTCAACTGTGGTTGAACTTCAGAGATAGTCTCCTGAGGTTTGTTGGCCTGTGGGTTCTTCTTGAAGGTGGGAGCTGATGGAGGTCCTGTTGGAGCTTGCAGAGATGCAGTGGATTGAGGCTTAGTCTAGGAGCTTGTTGTCTGTTTGTGAGGTTCGAGATCCTGAAGTTTGAAGGGAGTTTATGGTACTTTCCTGAGGAAGGCACTATGAATGACTTTCATCCTTCCTTCTCCCCTCTTTCTTAAGTATCCAATGATGTCGGAGCCGACTTGTGAGTTTAATTCCTCCTGAGGAGGAATGTAAACTGATCACATGTTGTTGAGCCACATGGGATACGATTCCTAAGTGGAAGCCTCCTAGCACTTTCCTGAGGAAGGTCCTATGGGTCTATTCACTTAGTTCCCGTAGTTTGTCTAGGATTTCTTAAGTATCCAGTGAGGTAGGAGCCAACTCGTGAGTTTAATTCCTCCTGAGGAGGAATGTAAACTAATCACAGTTGTTGAGCCACGTAGGATACGATTCCTAAGTGTCAGCCTCCTAGTACTTTCCTGAGGAAAGTCCTATGAGTCTGTTCACTTAGTTCCCTTAGTGCATATAGGTTCTTTCCCAAATATCCAGTGACGCCGGAGCCTTCATGTGAGTTTAATCTCTCCTGAGGAGGGATGTAAACTGATCACAGTTGTCGAGCCGCATAGGATATGACTCCTGAGTAGTAACCTCCTGGTACTTTCCTGAGGAAAGCACTATGAGCTTGTCTGCTTAGCTTCCTTTCTCTGGTAAGCTTTTTTCTGAAGCTTGGAGAATGGGATTGATTCCTCTTGCCTAGGAGTTTGTTTAGATCCTTGCTTAGGGTTTTGGATTAGATTTGTTGCTTAGAGCTTTGCTTAGGGCTTTGTATAGAGTTTTGTTTGGAGATAGATTAGGAGATTGTTTCAGGCTTGTTAGAGGCTCTGGTCAGGGTTAGTCTCTTTGTATTGTTTGACTTGTGTGATATTGTGTTGCATTAGACTTAGGTTCATCTAGATAGTTTCTGAGTAGGTGCATCTTAGAAGTAGACTTTGTATGCATGAGAAGTTGAGGTGGTCCTCCTTCTGCTTGTTTGTTATTGCGTGGCTTTGCTTGTTGGTATTCGGTAGAGCTGAGCTCCCTTGCCTTTGTGGTTTGCGGCCTCTGCGCCTTGTTTGTCTAGTTGTTGCATTCATGCATATTTTCAGTATTCCTTTACGTTGCAGTTTCTTGTGTGTAGTTTAGTCCTGTTGCCATGATCCCTTAGGAGCTCTGACTTCTCCGCTGCGGAGTTGTTATGATAGACATTAGGATGGTCAACCAGGTGTGATAGCAGTAGGTAGATTCCCCTTTCTCAGCTATAGTTCTAGGGTTTCCCTTTCCTTTCTGTAGGAGCTTTTGAGTAGCTTGACCCGTAGTTAGCTGAACTACAGCTGCTCTGATTCTTCGTTCCAGACGAAGATATGTAGGCATAGGATGCGATATCCTAGCGAGCACACTAACGACTAACCTTTGTTCTCTCGCGGCTGTGTGATCGAGACTTTCCCGCTAACGACTAATTGTTTCCCTTTCTCTTGCCCGAGCGCATTTGAGACCAGATCGTAGTTGTAGGTTCCCGAGCCTTAGAGACCAGTTTGTTTCTCACTGCTGCGTGAGAGCCCCTGTTTACCCGTAGTTAGCCGAACTACGTTTGCTCTGATCTTTCATTTCAGATGAAAGTACGTAGGCACAGGACGCGATGTCCTGGCGAGCAACCTTTCCCCCGTTTAGACGTAGGAAGTCGAACTACGTTGACTCTGACTTTCCCATTGCACGAGGGAATACGTAGGCCCAGAACACCGTATGTTCTGTCGAGTCCTGTCCTTTTATTTTCTTTTCAGACCAGCCATTAGCGTAGATAGATAACACACCCTTTTACCTATAAACACCAAGCGTGGATCCCATCGAGTACGATGGACGTGAGGGGTGCTAATACCTTCCCCTTGCGTAACCGACTCCCGAATCCAGGTTTTGGTTGCGATGACCATACCTTTTCCCGTCTTTGCGAGGTTTACTTCGAGCGTTTCCTTTCCCGCTCTGAGGGATAAATAACGCACGGTGGCGACTCTCCTGTCAAGCCGGCGCCGATTTTCGCAGTAGCGACACCCGGCCATAAGAGTTTTTAGACTTCTTTTGGCATGTACTATTTTTGGCCGGGAAAGTCCAAACAAGGTTAATGCTCGTGAACTCCTATTTTTGCAAGGATGCCTCACTAGAACCCACATCAATCCGGTCCCGTTTATGCTTGCCCACATGACTTTATTTACTAATAAAACAGGACCGATTGTTTTTGGAGGGCTTGTTACGTCTATTGCTCGGGCTCTTGGCCTGAATGATGAGATAGCTACACTTGAACCACTACCTCCTCGCACAATTAATTTAAAATTTCTGAAAGACATGAAATTGTGCCGAACAAGGAGAGAAGGTGGTTATGAGTTGATGATTCATGGGGTAGCTATCCCATCTGTTGCTTTACCATGCAGTAGACGTACTGATGTACGTGATGAAAGGAACTGGACCTATGATCTTAATGCTCCACGTGTTTTGGGTCCACTTCCTCCTAATATTCCCGATGGGGAGGCACATGACACTGATGATGAGTATGATCGGAGAGAGCAGTCTCCCATCCCTCACGTGTCCCCCCATCGTCCTTCACAGTCACACACTGCACCATCTTCCTCTAACCCTGTTGCAGGTACTGCTCCTGGATTCTTTGTCACCGAGGAGATGTGGCGTGATATGACAGCTAGAGAGGAAAGGCGTGATGGCCTTCTCTCTACTATTTCACAGCAGCTGACGAACAATATGAGCTTCATGCAACAATCGCGATTGGTTTCGGATCGTTCCTATAGCAACGTTTGCCGTACCTTGAACGCTATTTCATTAGAGCAGAACCGTCAGAGAGAGTTCAACAGCCGACACTACCAGCTTGTAGAGGCTACTCAGGGTTCCATCTTGGGTAACCTTCGAGAGGTCCGGAGTGCTCAGGCTGCTTTATCAGCAAGACTCGACCGGAGGGACCAGCATCGTAGTAGATCCCGTCGTTCCAGACCATCACATCAGGACGGCGAAGGCACCAGTGCCCCTCCTCAGTAGTCTTTTTCCAGGTTACCCCCCTTATCTTATTTCGAAACATTGGGGACAATGTTCGATTTAAGTGTGGGAGGGGATTTTATTGCTTTCTGTTATTTCCCTTTTTAGTTAATTTCCTTTCAGTTATTTCCCTTTTCAGTAATTTATTTTGCTTAGATAATGCATGAGTCTGACGAGTCACCAGTATAGTGTCTTTTTAGTTCATTTTCATTTTTTCCCATTTCCTTAGCCTTGCCAGAAAATTTTTAAAAAAAGAAAACAATGTTGTTTCACATGTTTTTTGAGGTTTGAGACAGGTTTAGATTAGGATGTGGTGACTTAGGTCAACTTTTTGAAACATCAGAACCATTTTAGCACCATAGACCTCTTGAATATAGGAATCACTCCTAAACCCCACCACCATGGCCTTTACTACCATTAAAAAATTGTCCTAAGTAGTTTATTTTAGCAGTCAGCTCCGGCCTAAGCATACTCTACGTAGGGGGCCGATGAATATAAGTGAATGATCCAGTGCTAATAAAAAAGAAAAAAAGGCAAACTCTGGTATAGGTGACCCTCACAAAGTCATTTAAACTGAAAAAAAAGAGAAGAAAAAAAATTTTTTGCCACAAAAAGAAAAAAAATTGCAAGTCACCTATTGTTAGTTGGTTCAGAGGTATCTGGCACTGAACTTGGTAGGGCGGATTACGATCCGATCCCCCGCAGCTACATTTAGGCGAAATAAAAACAGGTTTACACATGCTTATGTGCCAGAAACCTTATGTTATGGATCAGAATCACTAACCGGTCACTCTACTATGAGGCATGTACGGATAACGGGCTTAATGTGATTGCGCCTGAATGAAAAGGACACAAAAAGATGAGAAGATAGGCCTAGGTATCGTGGGATGACATGGAGTGGTTAATATAGGATTGAAGTCTGTGTTTGTGTTACTATGGTACCCTTGGTTCACTTAGTTAGTATCTGTCACTGCATCCTGACTTGAACTTAGAATCCCTTTAGCCCAAAGACAAGTGTTGACACCATATTTTCTTAAGCTTTAATGTTTGCTTGAGGACAAGCAAAGGTTTAAGTGTGGGAGAATTTGATCACACTAAAATTCACCGTATTTCTGACTCCGATTTCGCATGCATTCTTAGCTTTTATTGTTGTTTTGCTTTGTTATTGCTTTGTTTTCTTATGTTTTCAGGTTTTTATAATAATCGGAGCTTGAATCGGGAAAAGGAGCGAAAAAGGAGTGAAAACGGACGAAAACCTAGAAATTCAGCATTTTGCACTTACGGCACCCACTGTGGCGGGCGCCATGGGGTTAGCCATGACGTGGCCACGTCTCAAGACCACTCCTCAACCTCCAAGACCCACGATCCCCACTCCATCATCCCCTGTAGGGACCGTGGCGGGCGCCATAGGCCTGTGGCGGGCGCCACAAGGCAAAAATCTACAACCTCCACTTTTTAGTGGAGGGGCGTCCCAGTCATTTCGCGCTTCCAGTTTCTCCTATAAATAGGACCTTAGATTTTCGTTTTTCTTCATCCAGAATTAGAATCCTCTAGGCATATATCAGTTATAAAGCAGTTGCCATTCCACATCGGGGTGCCTCTGCAATCGAGTGATCGAGTCTGTAATCTGTCTGTGGTTCGAGTTTTGGAGCACTCTGGAGGAAGTTAATCCTGCCGCCATTTTAATTCCAGTTAGTATTTTATTTTCCCGCATTGCTTTACTTTTATTTATTTTCTCGCACTTTACTTTGTTTATTTCCCGCACTCGCACATTTACGTTGTTTATTTCCCGCACTCGCACATTTACGTTGTTTATTTCCCGCACTCGCACATTTACGTTGTTTACTTCCCGCACTCGCACATTTACTTTGTTTACTTCCCGCACTCGCTTTAAATTACTCATATGAAAAACTATAAAAATAATATTTACTTTATCATGTCTAACTAATCCCATAAAGGTTAGAATGTAAGGATCGTAATTAAACCAGTAATCAGTATAATTGTTCGTGGAAACACCTAAGGGCTATTTTATCTTTCAATTCAAGTAATTGTTTTTAACTATTTCAAAAACAGCCAAAAGCGCTTTGTATAGTTCATTAGGAGTTTTTAGATTAAAAAGAAAAGAGATTTTAAAACGACTTTCGGACGCGTTATGAGATTTAGAGTCTGGTTCATAAGAACCTCTTTTTGCTAAGAAGTCCAGGTTAAAATACTTTTCAACTTTGTTAAGAAACTATATTTCTTAAAAATAGGTTTACTACTCTAACGCAGTACGCACCTTTTTATCCGTGACAATAAGAGGGGTTGATTAGAGAGTACAACTCGGTTCTGAATACGCGAAAGCGACAGTTCCTGTTAAATTAGTTCTTTTCAAAGGAGAAAACATTGCCCATAAGTAGTTCCATTAACAAGTACTGGATTATCATTGATTACGTGAATTACATTCGAGCCTGTCTTTTATTTATTATTTAAAATTATAATTTAATTTACCATTGCACCCTTACTAAAACCCTTAAAAATAGTTGCCTTAGATAAACACCATAACAACAGGTACGATAGATTGACACTTGGTCTCTGTGGATTCGATAATCTTTTATATTACTTTGACGTGATTCGTACACTTGCGAAAAACACGCATCAGCTACTACGGGACCACAGCTCAAATCTCGTTTTATTAATCTTCTGAAAAATGGTTACAATGGTTGCATACCGCAAATAAATCTCCTAGGAAATGCTATCCTATTCTATCCTAAAAAAACGAATGAAAAATAGCCCCCTAACAAACGGGCTTCTAAGCTATCCTAAAAGTCGTAAAATAAAGTCTACGAAAATATCCCTAAAAGAAAATGCTTTAAAAATATTAAACCTACTTTTAATATTTTTTCTCTTTTTTCTCCTTTTCTCTTTAACATATTTTTTCATATTTCTCCAAATATTTTTCTCTATTTTTTTCACAATATTTTTCTCCATATTTTCTTTTCACTATTTTCAAATATATTTCTTTATTCTTTTCCTTTTTTCATGATCTTTTTCTATATTCTTTTTCATAATATTTTTTCACTTTTTCTTTATTTCTTTTTCTTTTGATATTTTTCTTTTTCACAATTTCTAAAAAAAGAAATAATAAAAATAGAAAATTCAAAGAAAGGGGGCTGGGGGTGTACTGCTATTACAGGGGGAGTTAACAAGAAAATAAAAATAAAAAAACTGCATTGATTGGGCCCAGCCCAATTCTCTTCAGAAAAAACGCAGGGGGGGCGTATTGTGTAAACTGGGGATGTTGGCCAGCAATTAGCTTTATTGGGCCCAAGGCCCAGAACTTGTTGCCAAAAACGTAGGGAGTGTGGTGCCAAAAAAAATGACTGGGCCTGAGGCCCACGACCCATCCTCTCCTTCTCCTTCTCTGAACGACCAAACCCTAATCCTCTTCTCTTCTTCCTCATCAGCGCCGCCGGACTCCTCCCTGAGCTCTATCTCTTCCGTTCCACTTTTCTCTATCAGAACCAACCTCCCTCTCCTCTTTTCGTCTCCACCTCTATCTCTTTCACAATCCAAACTCCTGTGATGTTCTTGCAAGAACGACAAACTTGGAAGAAGGCCGTGGAAGATTCTGGAATGGCTGAAGGACATGATTAAGTTTTCTGAGAATTTTGATGAAGATCTATGGACGCGCGTTGACGATCGCGTGAGGAATCTCGCTGAGTGAAGATCTTGATGAACTCCAATGGATCTCTGATGAAGATTGATGATCTGGGAGTTCATGGAGCGTTCTCCGTTTGATGAGTGTTCTTGAAGGTTGTTTGTTGAACTTCGTCCTGGAGATTGGAAGAAGATGAGGACCTTGCATGTTCTTGTTGGGGGAATTTCTGGAAAAGATGGATGATCGCTTATGAGGATTCTGACGAACACGACGAAGAACATGAAGAACGATTCAAACGAATCTTGATGAATCTGAAGGTTGATGAATTCCTGGAGGATCTGGATCGTGATGAAGATCGTCTAAAAAACATGATGAATGGCGATGCAATTTTGTTGAAGAAGGTTAATCGGTGAAGATGAACAGATTGAAGGTTGGTGATGGAGGTTTCTGGAGTTTGTTGGAGCTTTTCTGGGAAAAGGTGGTGGTTTCTGGGCGTTTGGAGGTTGAGAACGATGAAGATCAAGGGACGAAGGTGGAGATGGAGGTTGGAGGAGATGGAGATGGATGATTTTCTGGGTTTGGTGTTCGCCGGTGAGGGTTAGTGGTGGCCGCCGGCCATGCAGGCCGGCCGGTGACGGTCTCAGGCGAGGCGAGCTGGGGGAGACGCGTGGTGGAGGGGAACGCTGCATGGGTGACGCGTGTCCCACGCGTGGCTTGGTGAGAGAACGCGTTGAGGGTGAGGTGGCGTAATCTGGTGAAGCAAGGTGGGGCCTCCCCTTTGGCCAACACGTGTCGCTGGGGTATTTATGCTGAGAAGCTCTTTGGAATCTTCTGGAAGGTTCTGGCAAACGCTGGAAATAGCTGGACTTTCTGGATATTTTCTGGACCTTTTTTGGACATTTCCTGAACATTCTGGACAAAAAGGAGATAACTGGGCCTGCGAATTGATGGGCCCAATACGAAAATGGTGACCAAAAACTGCAAAAACAAACTAATTAATACAAAAATGATTAAACTAATTGATTACAACTAAGATGATTAATCCTAATTAACTAAGACCTAAAAAATCAATTAATCTAATTAACTCCTAATAATTCCATATTATTTATTTAAAATCTATAAAAGGAAAATAAAAGAAAAACCTATTTATTTAATAAGGAAAAATCTATATTAAAAGATTAAAAAGCTATTAACTATTTTAAAAAACATTATAAAATGAAAAACAAAACTATATTCTTTATATCTAAAACTCAATTAATATTCTAGAAATATCTATATTATCCTAAAAAATCTATTAATTCCTATAAAATGCAAAAAAATGATTTAGACCTATTTAAAAAGAATTAAAAAAACCTATTAAATTCTACAAATGATTAAAATCTAATTATTTCTATAAAATTCTATATATGATTTAAAATCTAATTAAAGCCCTAAAAAAATGCCATAAAATCCAGAAAAATCACCATAATTCCCAGAGGGACAAAATAAGCACCGAACGACACAAAAATAATCGGTAAAAATAAACGGGCACCGAAAAACCCCAAAAATCAATTCTACTGATCAAAAACACCTGAAACACGAGACGAGGGCTGTGATCCCTGATAAAATCAATACAAATGAAAAATGTAATGTATGCAATATGCAGATGCGAATGCGGTTATGCGTCGAAACATCGAGCCAGATACGAGCCCCGGTTGGTCAAATTTTGGGGTGCAACAGCTGCCCCTATTCAAGCGGCTTCGACCTGAGTGGGTGAAGAGCGCTCAGCCTTCAAACATTCAAGGTAGATGACGGTTGAATACAAATGGAACCCTGAAATTTGCCAACCGCAAGAATATGCATCAAAGCTGCTTGAGGAATAGCTTCCAATAAACTGAAGTTTGGTTGTCACGGCAACAACTGGTCAATTTTCTGATAAAATTTTCTTCTCCTTTTCAACACCTGTGTGACGCCACAAGTATTGAAATAACGCTTCGTAAAGCAAACACCTTGATTCCCATCTCTGTTATGGGATCCTTCTGGTCAACTCACAGTTCACTGCGAACTTGAGGACAATTCTCCTGGGGAATTCTGAATGGAACTGCCTGGCACCTATTTTGACGAAGGGGGCAGCTTCAGAAGTCTGATATATGTCAATCTTTGCTGTTGTTGTTGTTGTTTTTTTCCGATGCTGACGTAACAACCAAATGAAGAATCACTCCGCTGGGGAAGACGAGAAGCTGAACCACACAACTCTGCAGGTGAACAAATTCGAAATCCAATAGGTAACCATCTTGGTCTATGTTTCGACATGCGTATGCTTGAAATGATGCAATGTCCTATACGACATGTAAATGCTATGCGTTTTGTTTGAACATGCGAGGCCCAGACGGCATGGATATGCTATATGCTTGTATAAATGCTATGACTATATATGCAAATGCTAATGCAGGCTCGAGCTGCCAGAGAACACCAGGTCTGAAAACCACTTGGCAAAATAAATGCCGAAGGAAACGTCAACTCTACTGGGGATGACCTGAAGTCACAGAACCATCTCAGCAAAATAAATGCTGGAAACGAGAAATCAAATCCGCTAGGGATAACTGCCCTGCTGGAGAAATGAAAAGGCAACCCTGCTTGACGACTTCACTGGGGAAAGAAAGACAACTCTGCTCGGGGATGCTTTCTTCAAACCATTAGCAACTGATTGCGCTCTGCGGGGATTGACCCAAACTGAGATTGATTACGCGCAGCACACTGCTGGAAATGCTCCTACTATCAAGGATATCAATCTTAATCTGCTGAAGATACTCCTGATCCTACTCTGATACGGGGTAAAAGACAATCTCGACTCTTCCGGGGATAATAAGCAACTTTCATCTGCTGAAGAGTGGCAATTCTGATTTAACAACATCCACAAGGAATTCAAACATTACTCGAAGCGCTGGCATCCGTCGAGCTTCGTATCGGGGAACATGACGACATGCGAGTCATTGGGAAATATTGTGTCAGATCTCTTTTAGGTTTTTTTTTGTTTTTCTGGTTTAGAATAAACATGGATTATGTACACAGTGAAAGATGTAAGAAATACTAGACGAGAACTAGCATTCAAGGGTAGACTATCAGGCGAGAACTGATAGGAAAATAGGTTAGGAAAATTGATTTTTGTGTTTTTGAACCAGAGGGGCTGACTGGACAACAAGCTGAGGTATAGACAACCAGGCGAGAACTGGCTGAAAGCTAACGTACACCAGGCGAGAACTGGCATAACACTTGAAGAAACGGTGACCGAACGAGAATTGGTTACCAATAAACTGCACGGGAACTGATGCTTACAATAAACTGCACCAGGACGGGAACTGATGCTTACGGAAGGGTGGGCCAGACGAGAACTGGTTACCGATTTGCCAGGCGAGAACTGGACTTTGGAAACGACTGGTTACTGACACGTAACAGGTTTAAACTACAGGATAATGATCCAACGACAACAAGACCTTCTTATTTGAAAGGTTTTCGATAAGGGTATTGACATGATTCCCCGATACTCAACTCTGGCTGGGGATAAACAAGCGGGTTTGAATGACTTGCCCCTGGTACACTCAGCTGGGGGATAAAAGACTGGCTTGCACAACTTGCCCCAGTACAATGCACCTTGCCCCAATCTAACTCTTGGGAATACCTGCTCCGAACAACTTGCTACGAGAAGACTTCGAGAATACTTGCCCCGACATCTGCACGACAAAAGAATTCAATCTCCACTTAAACACCTAACAACCCAGTTGATTTCAACATTCTCTGCGATGACTTGCCCCTGAATGAGCGTTCTAGCGACTCAACCCGATCTGATTATCCATTGGAAGCATCTGCTTTCAAATCTCAGCGCTCTGCATAATTGCCCCTGATTGGGTCTTGAGAAGACTCCTTCTGATCAACTGCTTCTCAAACAAACTGCCCCTGCTCAACTGGGACTTCGGGACTTGTCCTCAGACTGACTGATTCCGAACTTACTGGAAGATAATGCCCCTGATTCACAAGGCTTCACAACATACACCATTCTGGTTCAGACTGCTGGATTACTCAGTCCTATTTGATTACTCCCTGGTAGAATTTCTTTCATGCCAACTACTAACCTGCAATTAGAATCGTCTGTTCACGAATGGTAATCTTAATGCAGTGCTCATGCAGATTTTGAAAAAATTTGAGCTGTCACTCATTTACATGCATATGATTGAGAGTGACGAATGAACCGAAGTTCAAACGCAGTGCTTACATGGTCGGTGAAAAATGCAATAAGTATGTGACTAGCAAGTCAAGAAGGAGTCAGGTTACTCGACCTTATCGTAATGTGCTTCAGACTAACCCTTACCTCAATTAGGTCTTTTAAGGGTTGTATCGTGGTCGGGTTCACGGTTCGTAAAACAAAGGATATTCGGCTCAAATTTTGATTTGTACCCACCCCTTCTACGTGATGATCTCCGATCCTAAGGTTCAGTTAACCTGGCACAAGCACTCGCCTCTTCGAGAGATATGTTGAATGGTAAGAACCTACAGTTAAGGAATTCACAAGCTTTCCTTCTAGAGTGATAGTTACTCCTTCTTCGCTTTCGGTGTCTGTGTACACGACTTTGTGATTTGCTGGGGAAAATTTTCTTTTTAACCCTCTTTTCCATTCCTAATTTTTGCCTGGACTGACTCATTTTGAGTTATTTTCGATTTTTTCGATTTCTTTTGAAGTCCAGCGGGATGCCCTAATTTTTGCCTAAGTATTAGCTTTCTCAGCTTTTCTTTCTTTTTACTTAGCGGGCTTTCTTTCTTTCTTTCTTTTGGAACAAAGTCGTGCGACACTGGTTGTCTTGATTGCTCCGAAAGGATTGTAACTGTCTCACTCCTGATTGGTGAGATTTGACCTTTTGAAGGTATAAACTGATTGGTCCTTGAAAGACAACACTCCTCTGCAAGACTTGAATGCTCGGTCAAGCTAACTGTCAACTACCCTGCCCCGGGTTAAGATGTGAGGGTTTATAAGTCCGAAAAAACTTCTACTTCCTGGCTCGAAGTGGTTGGCAAGGGACTAACTCCTTATATCTCCAGTGTTTGGGGAATTTGAAACAATGCCTTGTACGTCATCGGTACGGTCTTATCTGAAAGCATACAATCATTGGTTATGAGTTTCAGTTTCATCATCCTCCCTCCTAACTTTGCTAGTCACAGCGAAAAAATGGAGTGAATAAAATGCAAGTGTCAGTGCAATGCCATAAATGAGCGACAGCGACATGATTAATTCAGAAAAATGCATAGTCACTTTATTATCATCACCATTCAAAACATACAATGTTAAAAAGCAGGTAGTAACTAACAGAAAAGAAACTACAAATGCAAATGATATAAAAGCTTGAGAACTGCCACTGCTGAGGCGCCTGCCTGTCTGAACCACTGGCTTTTGCTGGGGAACGCCCTTCTGAGTCTACGAGCTTAGACAGCTGAGCGGTTAGGGATGAACAAACAGAAACCCTTCTCGAAAGGAAATGCGATCCTGATCAATCAACTGCTGTACCTTCGCCTGAAATGCTTTACAATCTTCGGTTGAATGCCCCAGAGAGCCACCATGATAACCACACTGAACGTGGGGATTGTACCCAGGAGGGTAAGGTTCTGGAACTGGCTTAAGAGCTTTCGGCTCCACCAAAGAACTCTGGATCAAAGACGGTAGCAGCTGGCTATACGGCATAGGCACTGGGTGAAAAGGAGCTTTCCTTCGTTCCAAGTTGTTGCGAGGTCTATTCTGGTTCTGACGCTGATTCTGATAACCTCGGCCACGAGTTCGCTGATTTGCAATGGAAGCGACATAAGATTCCTGATAGAGTGCCCCAGGCACGGCTGTCTGTTCAGTATAACAAGCCACGGGAGGTACTGATCTCTGATAAGATGATGAACCAACAAAATTCACTGATTCGCTTCGAGGATATTCAACCTTTGGCATGACTGAGTTGATCACAACTTCTTCTTCACTCTGATAGTCACAAGGGTATTCAGTTTCACCAGCTTGATCATATGAAGTAATCTGAATTTTCCCCATTCTTATGGAGTACTCAAGGCGTTCTCCTAATGCTACCACGTCAGAGAAACTTGCCGGAATTCCGAGCAATCTTTTGAAGTACGGATATTGTAGGGAATCCACAAACATGCTTGCCAGCTCTTGGTCTAACAGCGGGGGACGCACTCTAGCAGCAAATTCTCTCCATCTCTGAGCATACTTCCTGATCGGTTCATTGATCTCTTGAGACAACTCTTGCAAATGCATGCGATAAGGAGCAATGTCTAGGTTGTAATCGTACTGCTTCAGAAAAGCTCTGGCTAAATCCATCCATGACTGAATCTGATTCCTCTCTAACTGCATATACCACCTCAAAGATGCCCCAGTCAGACTATCTTGAAAGCAATGGATCATCAACTTATCATCTCGCGCAAACGCAGTCATTCTTCGACAGAACATCATCAAATGCAGCTTTGGACAGCTATCTCCCGTGTACTTCTCAAATTTCGGCACTTTGAACTTGTAAGGCAACACCAGGTCAGGAACCAAACACATGCCTACAGCATCCAGGTTGACAGCATCTTTGGCTTTCAAAGCTTTCATTTGCTCTTCCAACACTCGGAGTCTTCTACCATCGTCAAGGGCTCTTGGATCTACCATCCCAGCTGCTGGAATATCTCTTCGGTAATTCATCACAGGGAAAGCAACACCTTGATTGTTGACAGGAGGAGGACGCTCATTCTGGGCAACAAACTGCTCATGTCGATCTCGGTTCTCAACAGAAGGCTGTACAACTTGGTCTGCAGCAACGTTGTTCACTTGCGGGGAATCTTCCATGGAATCATACAGAGGGTTGGACGCCATAGTGAACCCTGTCAAGGTGTTAGGAGACTGGAAATTGCCTTCAGACATGGCTACCAATAATTTTCAGCTGACTTCGACACTTGATTCTGCTCAAATCTACTCAACCCCTCGGTAGGTCTTCTGACAATCAACAGCTGCTCAATCCAAACTCCGGGTAATCACCTTCAGGAAACAAAGGCTGGATCAGAACTCTGGCTAGCTGGAGGATGATATGCAATGCAACACTGATATGCATATGATATGCAAAATGCAGCAAACAATGGGACCACAGCCCCCACACAAAATCTGAATACTGCTGCGCTGCTGACGGAGACGTTCTCTGAAAAGAAGACCCGAATAACGGGTAGGTTGGAAGTCAAGTTTCCTGCACAAAAAACCCCCCACTCACAGGTATGGACCTATATCTGACAAGGTACGGCATCCTATGCGGTCGTCAGCGTCACAGACTTTCATGAGGAATGATACGATTCCCAGAAGGAGTGGCATCGTCATCTCATGAAGAGGCCTCACTTAGCTAACTTCCAATTGATCGGTTCCCAGAGTCGACAATCCTCACGTCTGGACTCCCCTCAGATCCTCAGGACCGGAAAGGAGCACCTCTGCAAGAACCTCGTCCGAGCGCGAATTTTCGTAGGGAACTGCGCCTGCTCAGCAGACAGGTTCGTCTACTACTTCTCCGCAACTATATCTAGGTGTATACTCTTACTCGAGCCCAGGTCCGGCTTATCTCAATCATAGAATACCCGTAACACCCCACAGCAACAGATGATATAAATAAATAAGCCCCAAATAGACAAGCAAACAAGCGCTAGGATTGACTCTCTCTTAGGGGACGTTGGATCCCACATGCATAAGAACTATCGCAGTCCTTAGCAGCCAGGGGACGTTGGATCCCCACCAGATACTCGCATAGGGAACTATCGTATCCCCAGCAGAGTCGCCAGCTGTCGCTACTGCGAAAATCGGCGCCGGCTGACAGAAGAGTCGCCACCGTGCGTTATTTATCCCTCAGAGCGGGAAAGGAAACGCTCGAAGTAAACCTCGCAAAAAACGGGGAAAAGGTATGGTCATCGCAACCATAGCCTGGGTTCGGGAGTCGGTTACGCAAGGGGAAGGTATTAGCACCCCTCACGTCCATCGTACTCGATGGGATCCACGCTTGGCGTTTATAGGTAAAAGGGTGTACTATCTATCTACGCTACTGGCTGGTCTGGAAAGAAAATAAAAGGACAGGACTCGACAGAACATACGGTGTTCTGGGCCTACGTATTCCCTTGTGCAATGGGAAAGTCAGAGTCAACGTAGTTCGACTGCCTACGTCTAAACCAGGAAAAGGTTGCTCGCCAGGACATCGCGTCCTGTGCCTACGTACTTCCATCTGGTATGAAAGATCAGAGCAAACGTAGTTCGACTAACTACGGGTAAACAGGGGGCTCTCACACAGCAGTGAGAAAACAAACTGGTCTCTAAGGCTCGGGAACCTACAAATACGATCTGGTCTCAAATGCACTCGGGCAGGAGAAAAGGATAACAATTAGTCGTTAGCGGGAAAGTCTCGATCGCACAGCCGCGAGAGAACAACGGTTAGTTGTTAGTGTGCTCGCTAGGATATCGCATCCTATGCCTACATATCTTCGTCTGGTACGAAGAATCAGAGCAGCTGTAGTTCAGCTACTACGGGACCACAGCTCAAATCTCGTTTTATTAATCTTCTGAAAAATGGTTACAATGGTTGCATACCGCAAATAAATCTCCTAGGAAATGCTATCCTATTCTATCCTAAAAAAACGAATGAAAAATAGCCCCCTAACAAACGGGCTTCTAAGCTATCCTAAAAGTCGTAAAATAAAGTCTATGAAAATATCCCTAAAAGAAAATGCTTTAAAAATATTAAACCTACTTTTAATATTTTTTTCTCTTTTTTCTCCTTTTCTCTTTAACATATTTTTTCATATTTCTCCAAATATTTTTCTCTATTTTTTTCACAATATTTTTCTCCATATTTTCTTTTCACTATTTTCAAATATATTTCTTTATTCTTTTCCTTTTTTCATGATCTTTTTCTATATTCTTTTTCATAATATTTTTTCACTTTTTCTTTATTTCTTTTTCTTTTGATATTTTTCTTTTTCACAATTTCTAAAAAAAGAAATAATAAAAATAGAAAATTCAAAGAAAGGGGGCTGGGGGTGTACTGCTATTACAGGGGGAGTTAACAAGAAAATAAAAATAAAAAAACTGCATTGATTGGGCCCAGCCCAATTCTCTTCAGAAAAAACGCAGGGGGGGCGTATTGTGTAAACTGGGGATGTTGGCCAGCAATTAGCTTTATTGGGCCCAAGGCCCAGAACTTGTTGCCAAAAACGTAGGGAGTGTGGTGCCAAAAAAAATGACTGGGCCTGAGGCCCACGACCCATCCTCTCCTTCTCCTTCTCTGAACGACCAAACCCTAATCCTCTTCTCTTCTTCCTCATCAGCGCCGCCGGACTCCTCCCTGAGCTATATCTCTTCCGTTCCACTTTTCTCTATCAGAACCAACCTCCCTCTCCTCTTTTCGTCTCCACCTCTATCTCTTTCACAATCCAAACTCCTGTGATGTTCTTGCAAGAACGACAAACTTGGAAGAAGGCCGTGGAAGATTCTGGAATGGCTGAAGGACATGATTAAGTTTTCTGAGAATTTTGATGAAGATCTATGGACGCGCGTTGACGATCGCGTGAGGAATCTCGCTGAGTGAAGATCTTGATGAACTCCAATGGATCTCTGATGAAGATTGATGATCTGGGAGTTCATGGAGCGTTCTCCGTTTGATGAGTGTTCTTGAAGGTTGTTTGTTGAACTTCGTCCTGGAGATTGGAAGAAGATGAGGACCTTGCATGTTCTTGTTGGGGGAATTTCTGGAAAAGATGGATGATCGCTTATGAGGATTCTGACGAACACGACGAAGAACATGAAGAACGATTCAAACGAATCTTGATGAATCTGAAGGTTGATGAATTCCTGGAGGATCTGGATCGTGATGAAGATCGTCTAAAAAACATGATGAATGGCAATGCAATTTTGTTGAAGAAGGTTAATCGGTGAAGATGAACAGATTGAAGGTTGGTGATGGAGGTTTCTGGAGTTTGTTGGAGCTTTTCTGGGAAAAGGTGGTGGTTTCTGGGCGTTTGGAGGTTGAGAACGATGAAGATCAAGGGATGAAGGTGGAGATGGAGGTTGGAGGAGATGGAGATGGATGATTTTCTGGGTTTGGTGTTCGCCGGTGAGGGTTAGTGGTGGCCGCCGGCCATGCAGGCCGGCCGGTGACGGTCTCAGGCGAGGCGAGCTGGGGGAGACGCGTGGTGGAGGGGAACGCTGCATGGGTGACGCGTGTCCCACGCGTGGCTTGGTGAGAGAACGCGTTGAGGGTGAGGTGGCGTAATCTGGTGAAGCAAGGTGGGGCCTCCCCTTTGGCCAACACGTGTCGCTGGGGTATTTATGCTGAGAAGCTCTTTGGAATCTTCTGGAAGGTTCTGGCAAACGCTGGAAATAGCTGGACTTTCTGGATATTTTCTGGACCTTTTTTGGACATTTCCTGAACATTCTGGACAAAAAGGAGATAACTGGGCCTGCGAATTGATGGGCCCAATACGAAAATGGTGACCAAAAACTGCAAAAACAAACTAATTAATACAAAAATGATTAAACTAATTGATTACAACTAAGATGATTAATCCTAATTAACTAAGACCTAAAAAATCAATTAATCTAATTAACTCCTAATAATTCCATATTATTTATTTAAAATCTATAAAAGGAAAATAAAAGAAAAACCTATTTATTTAATAAGGAAAAATCTATATTAAAAGATTAAAAAGCTATTAACTATTTTAAAAAACATTATAAAATGAAAAACAAAACTATATTCTTTATATCTAAAACTCAATTAATATTCTAGAAATATCTATATTATCCTAAAAAATCTATTAATTCCTATAAAATGCAAAAAAATGATTTAGACCTATTTAAAAAGAATTAAAAAAACCTATTAAATTCTACAAATGATTAAAATCTAATTATTTCTATAAAATTCTATATATGATTTAAAATCTAATTAAAGCCCTAAAAAAATGCCATAAAATCCAGAAAAATCACCATAATTCCCAGAGGGACAAAATAAGCACCGAACGACACAAAAATAATCGGTAAAAATAAACGGGCACCGAAAAACCCCAAAAATCAATTCTACTGATCAAAAACACCTGAAACACGAGACGAGGGCTGTGATCCCTGATAAAATCAATACAAATGAAAAATGTAATGTATGCAATATGCAGATGCGAATGCGGTTATGCGTCGAAACATCGAGCCAGATACGAGCCCCGGTTGGTCAAATTTTGGGGTGCAACACTATCAAGCAAACACAAACCACATAGGCAAGGGAGCTGGGCTCTACCGAATACCCTCAAGCAAAGCCATACAGTAAAAATACAAGCAGAGGGAGCAACTCAACCTCTAGTGCAATCATGCTCCTAGCTTAACACAATCTAAACATGAACTTATTCTAATGCATCCTCAACTTGTCTTCATCATCATCCAAGAACAAGAGAAACAAAACCCTAACCTAAGGGAACTAAAGATGTTAATCTTGTTGAGTTAGTGCCTTAGAATCATCTAAAACTAGCACCTAAACTAAAATCAATCAAAAATAGTAAACTATATTATAAATTTCTACAAAAATTCCTAAGGGACCCTAATTCAATTAAGAATGCCTCATACAAAAACCAAGGACTAAATCATCTATTAAGTCCTACAATTAAGTCCTAAATCCAAAGGTATCAACCATAAACCCTAAAAATGGAGCTTCTAAAGGTTTCAACCTAAACTACCACCTATGTTCATCATAAAAATGTGAGAAAAATCTATGGGGAGCATGCATATCTATGTTAACTACTCATAAAAAATCAGGATCAAAATCATCATCACATGATCACACAAAATTCCACAAAATCAAGTATCAAACATGACTATTTTAATGTCAATTAAAATGTGAAAATTCCCATAAAATCAAAAAATGCATGAATGGGGTCAATTGGATTGTTTTTCAATTTTTTATGATTTAATCATGAACCATGTATAAAATGAAAAATTAAAGAAAATCCAAGTAAAATAAATAAATGCACGGTGCAGATAGTAGTTGGAAACAGTTCATTCCATGGATTGGGCCATCAGGGGGGTGCAGGTATCAACCAGTTCACTAAGCCCATAATCAGCAACTAAATGAAACGATGCGTTTCATTAAAACTCAGACTCTTCACAAATTGAAATCCGTTCGTGGCCATTGGATCTTCATCTGGTCAAAGGTCCTACCCTGATCCAATGGCTCTGGGATCATCTTCAACCTTTTGAATCTCTGAACCTCGCGCGCAGCTCCGGCCACCACCGGTGGTGCTCCGGTCATCGTCCCCAACCCTAACTCTCTCTAGGATCCTCCATTTCAAGTGGTTTATACATGAAACTTGTCCCGAATTTCCTCACGAATTCATTCATGCCCTTTATTCTCTCTGAAGCCTCAAGATTCGCAATAACCAATTCTCAACCGAAAATGGCAACATCCCTAATTGGTCACTAATTCTCAAATTAACTATCTGAAAACCTTCCTACACCGTTCTACAATGCATCTAACTTCCTAATTCGTATTGATTCTACCTAAAACAAGCCAGAGATCAAAGGTTACCAACTTGAAAATTTCGCGTGCACAGAAGTAGCAAGACCTCAAATCAAGCCCTCAAATGCTCCAGACTCCTTCAGTGAATCACTTCCAAGCTTCTGTATGCAATAGAATTGATTGAAATGACTTCAACTCTTGGATTCGAATCTGAGTTGCAGGTGGAGAAATCTGAGCTCAAGAACACTAATCAACCACGAATTCGCTTTGATTATGATCTGGAATCATTCCCTAGCATCCATGGAAGAGATTGCAATCAAGAAAATGGATGGAAAGTGAGTGAAATGATGTAACCGAATTCAGTTGCAAGCAATGAAATCTCAATCTCAATCTCTGCTCTCTCCTTCAATCATCACCAACCTTTCATCTGAACCTCTTCTACTCAATATATAGAACATGTTTGGATGATCTAGAACCCTCTAGATCCTTCCAATGAGAAATCCAATCTCTCATGACATGAGAAGTTCACTTATATGACATGGTGTGCACAACTCTGCAAACAGCTTGAAACCAATCTCAATTCCTTTCAATTTCTCCCCTCATGACATTTTGGAAGTGTTTGGCTTGCAAGGGATCTTGATCATGCCTTGAATTTGAGTTTTGCAAATGTTACTTAAGATGTAAGTAACTACTTTTCAAAGCAAGTCCACAAATTACACCTCAAATCAAAAATGTGGCTAAACCAATGTTCTTAAAATGCTTTTTAGAGTCAAAATGACCTATTACATGCCTTGGTTTGGATGTGTAGATCAAAAGTATCAATTTCCAACTTTGGTTCATTTAACTTATACCCTTATTTTAGGTCATTTTTGCAACTTTGAGCTACAAGCATTTCCAACATCTAATGACCTCTTGAATAGACTTAAAACATCATTTTCAACAAGTTTTATGTTGAACATTTTCCCATTTGAAGCTTGGAAATGGGAGTTATGGCCTTATGGGTGAAATGACCTGTAATCTCCAAATGCCTAAAATACCCTTGACTTGTCAAAGCCATAACTTGAGTTCTACAAATCCTATGAAGGACTTCTAGTACTCTATGGAAAGCTAAGAGGATAAGGAAAAAAATTCATGTTGACCAAAATTTTATAGGAATCATCCTTCTATGGCAAACGTTTGATGCAAGTTGGGTAACTTTCAAGCCCCCAAATTCACATACCTCAGATGACCTGTAACTTGTCAAAGTCATAACTTGAGTTCTACAAATCCTATCAAGGACTTCTAGTAATAAAATTAAAGCTAAGAGCATGCTCTAAAACATTCATGTTGGGGGCAAGATGAGATGACAATCACATCTTGAGCTAAACTGCCTTGAAGATAGGGGTCAAACTAGGGGATTTTACACTGTCAAGCCTTAGAAACCCTAGCTTGAAACTTCTCAAACTCTTCAATCATGATGAGTTAACCTTGTAATCATCCTTATAACATCTCAATGTGTCAACCCATGATCACATGGCCCTTGTATTAGGTCTCAACCTTGTCCAAATCATCAGTTGACTTAGGGTTGACCTAGTCAAACCCTAACTGCATCAATCATGGCTGAGGCTTCTTAATCTTGCACAATGACCTGTCTAGGCCTCAAAGTGATCTTCAACACTTCTCATGAGCTCTCTCAAGACCTCAAGTCCAACTTCATGGCTTCAGAATCATCTGATGGTTTTCCACAACTCTCAAGTTAGGAGACCCACACTTTTGGTTTCAACCATTCTCTCTGAGGATCTTTTAACTTCTCTTACAAGGATATCAACCTTTAATCCTTTGAATAACCTTCTTAGCTAGCTTCAAATTCTTGTATAGCCCTTGATTGGTAATCATACCTCTTGATCTCTATCATACCCCAAATTTGTCCTACTTGTATGTTTATTCGTCATCTTCACATCTATCCACCAATTATCATTCAAAGAAATCAAGAGGTAGTTTGCTCCAACTCAATATGTTGCCAGGGTGAATCAGGTTTCAAGTAAAGTTGTCAAGTTGGGTGTGTATGTGGCATGTGTTGAGGTTGTATTTCAAGGTTGTTGGATTTTGGTCCTTGGTGCAGTTATGAATCCATCTAAGGTGTAGTGTTGAGGCAAAAATCAGTCAGAGTGTGCAAGTATGGTTCTAGCAGTCCAGACGCCCATCCCTTTTCCATGTCAAATATCCATATTCATAATCAATTTTCGCCCATGTCCATATATCCACTTTTGTTTATTATTATCCAATTTTATAAAACCAAGTCCATTCACAAATATATCAATCCATTCCAATCCAATCATTCATCCATCTTAGTATCCATGATTCTACAAAATCCCACTTCTTTTCTTTTATACCATTTTTTTTTCTTTGGAATCCATGAATTATTCCATACTGTTTCTAAGTTTCTATTTAAACCCATCTACAACAAGACTTCCCAAAATAATAAGATGGGCCTTTTGTTTTTTTCACAAAATTCATCATTTGATCCACCATTACAAATTAATACAAATCATATAGTCTATGTTTCTGAAAATTAAAAATTACAAGTCCATAACTATTCTCAAGCTGCCATGTGAATTCACCATCCGCCAGCTCACCTCATGTAGGATTTAATTTTGCTTCTAACCATTACAATTTTGCACTAGGGGGGGGGGGGACAACAAACTGCCATACGGAATTTTGAGCAAAAAGCTAACTTATTACAATGTCTCCATCAAATGGAATTCCAAGAATCAAGCCGGAAGCAAACCGTTACGTACACGTACATGTTGAGCACAAATTACATGCCTGCTTATAGTTGCCATCACCAAATCATGATTCATATACCTGCATTATTCTCCAAAAAAACAAATCAGGAGAAACAAATATCATGAATTATACAGAGCCCATTAGGAAAATGTCCAAAATAATTGAACAGAAGCTTCTTGGCTCCATTACAAGAGAAAACCCGGTTCATGACTTCCATTCACACCACATAATGACAGGCTATTACTTTTCTTCTTTCACAAACCGGCAAGTACCTGCACCACAACCTCAACATTTTACAAAACAGGTGCATTAAAAACATGACCCCACACAATTGGTAAAAAGTAAATTAACTTACCACAAGCTAAAATACAGCTACCGGGTGGACCCCATGATTCTGAAACAATGTTAAAAGTAATACAATTTGGAAATTCAGAAAAGTTGCAAACCAAGCATTCCAGTTTTACGTACCTACGGATGTTCGTATTGCCATTACCCTGCTGGTGATACAAAGTCCATCAACCACCACCTCCAAATCGTACAACTCTGGCACACCACAGAGGCCTACAAAACAAAACAGCCACGCCAAGTTTGAGAGATATTCATAGCATCCCACGACACACAGGAATTTGGCCAAAATACCTCAAGCATACCTTTGTCAACTTGTGCAGCACAAAATTGCAAAAACATCAAATCACAAGAGGACAAAAGCGATACAACCATAAAGTCTTCGGATAGCCCCAATGAACTGGACACGGGTCACACATAACATCGAAAAGGACAACAGGTCCTTACCCCGTTCCCTTTGGGCTATACCACACCAGACAAGTTCTGTCAAGAAGCAACAGAACCGTATGAAATAATCAGACACCAACCATAAATGGAAGACAAGAAACCTGGTGTGGAGGGGGGGATGCTAAAAAGACAGCTTGCACAAAAACCCATGGATTCTTTATAAACCTTAACCATTACAACTTCAAAGAAAAACCTTAAAAAAAACTGAAACAAAAACAGAACAACAATCACCTCACGCCAACCTCCTTGAACATTAAACCATCTTCTTCCTCCATCTCGCAGCTTGAAATCCATGTTTCCCTAACTTTCTTCAACAAACTCCCGCAAACCTTCATTAAAATCCTCACTGAATCACCAACCGAAACTCTTTCTTCTCCCAATCTTCAACAACCACCCTCATCAATCTCCCATCTCAACTTCAAAGCCCTCTTATTCATCATCAACAATAACCTAAACAGAAGTCACTCCCAATCATAACTCAATCTTCCTCAAATTACCGTTAACGCACCAGAATAACCTCAAACCATTCAAAAACCTTCGCATGACTCCATCCTCAAAATTACACGTAACCCCTTTCTGCTACAACCTTCTTCTTCTCAAAAACTCGTCTGCTTCAACATCAAGAACAAATCGTAACAGCAGCTCATTTCCAAATCAATCTTTATATCCCTAAACCTTCAACCAAAATTCCCAACCCTTCTTCAACCTTCGATGAACAAACCCTAAACCCCAAATTACCATTAACACATAAATCACTAGACGAAACCCAAACTCGAGCCAAACCTGAATCCAAAGCGGAATTGAATCGAACTTGAAACGGATATGTTTGAACTTAAGCGAGCCGGGGAGAAAGACGAAATCTGGGGGGTAGAAAAACGCACAATGGAAGCCGCGATTGAGAGTTGAGTTCAGGAGATATGGTGATGGCTTTAAGATAAGATGATCACGATTTTGAGAAGAGGAGATTTGTTCTAAAAAGTTTCGATTTGATCTGAAGGGAGCGGCTGATTTATCGTTTTACATTTTCTTTGTTTTTGACCATGACTTTTCAAAGGTTATTCATATATGCACTTTCTTTTTTACCATATTTTTATTACAAGAAATCTCATGTTTTTTTTTTTTTTGGGCTTTGGGGCTTCAAGCCCGTTTCACTCTTTACACACTCACCTCCCAATTCATGCACACCCTTATCTGAGTTTAAGGAGGGGTGATGGGCTTAGCCCAAGTGATTTTCTTCTTTGATTTAAGTACCCTCAATATATTATCCAAACCCCCACCATTTTATTTATTTTTGTCTTAGCAAAGTTTGTTCTTTAGTTGACATTTAATGTGGTTTTAAGTTTCATAATTTGTTTGAATTTTAATTTGACTTAGGCATAATTTATCTCTTTTTAGCTTGATTTCTCTTTTTATTCATTTTTTGTCTTTTTCGGTCGATGACGATACCCCAAAGTTATTTTTCTGTCAAATTATTGATGAAGAATAACAAACCTGAGACCAACCTTTTTCAAACTTTTCATTTTATATTTTTATCGATTTTTATCCATTTTATCCATATTATTATCATATTTATTCATTCTCACTCATATATAATCAAAAACACATAACAAACTATCGAAATCCTAAAAGCCAAATTGGTAGACTGTTGGATCTTTGGTTATTTGCAGGTATCTTAATTTTAAGTCGTGCCCGACCTTGCTCAAGGCGTAGTTTAGGACACAAATGCACACACACGGCTTTCTCTTGGGCTACCTGACAATGAGACCCCTTTATTTCGTGCAATCCCGTGTAACTTACATGTATCCCTCTCCCATTCCGATGTGTGTTTCGCATTTCTTTGATTATTAGTTTATCTCCTAGGAGCACCCATAGGGACTAGAGCGGATCAAACTATTTTCAAACTAATTCTCGATTCATCATCGAGCCATTTTCAAACCCTTGTAAGTCGAGTGCTCGTACGCATTCGCCATCAACCTATTGCACACAATTCGACCCTTGATGCGTAAGTCAAGCCGGTCACATTTCTCAAACCATGTCAATTACACGCTTTGCACGCGATAATAAGTCAAACCCTTGATCCAACGTCAAGTGGATTTTCGTAACAAACTATCAATCAATTAACAATTATTCAATTCTTTTCAAGGTGTAAAGAGTAGGTTCAAGTCTTTGATCTTGCTTTCCATTGTTTATATGTGAGTTATCTTATTTGTGTGTGAATAATTGACGCCTTTAAATAATATAAACAAACCCGATAATACTCAACCATCTCCAATTACTCATCCTTTCACTCACTTTTCAAACAACTTCTTTTACGATGAAAAAGAGAGTGTCCCAAGTCTTTGGTTCGCTCTCCCGACTACTTGGATCCTAGAACCCTTTCTCAAGCTTCAAGTAGTCGTCATCCGAACAATCTCATCCTTTTATACACCATTTCAAATTCAAACAACTTTCTTTTACGATGAAAAAGAGAGTGTTCCAAGTCTTTGGTTCGCTTTCCCGATTACTTGGGGTCTGTGAAGTCTTTCTTAGGCTTCAAGTGATCGTCATCATTTCAACCTTATCCTTTCAAACACATCATTCCTTCATGATGAAAAAGAGAGTGTTCCAAGTCTTTGGTTCGCTCTCCCGATTACTTGGGTCCGAGAAGTCTTTCTTAAACTTCGAGTAATCGTCATCCGTACCCCTCCAAACTCAATTCAAATCCATTTTCTTTCGTGGTTATTACCACGAACTACGACTGCTCTGATTCTTTATTTATTCTTGAATATAAGATACGTAGGCACAAGATCGCGATGATCTTGGCGAGCACAATCCCCTCCATCTTCCATTTCCCCCATCCTTATCCGTAGTCGAAATACGACGCTCTGATTTCTCATTCTCGTCCGAATGAGCATACGTAGGCACAAGGGCCACAATCCTTGGCGAGCACCCTATCCTTTATCCATCCCTTTTCCCCTAGCGTCTTAGCCCTTATAGTACCGTTTTAGTAGCGAGAAGAGAAGAATTAAGTTTAGCTAACATCCATTAACTCGAATTAAGAGGTTCCCGTCGAGTACGACGGACGTGAGGGGTGCTAATACCTTCCCCTCGCATAGCCGACTCCCGAACCCAGGAATATGGTTGCGACGACCGTGTTTCTTCCGTGTTTATGAGGTTTTCTCGATATTTTCCTCTCCCGTTCATTCGGGAAAAATAAAGTTCGGTGGCGACTCTGCCGAACCGCATTTCCGCGCCTTTCGCGCGAGGGTCGTATGTTCGAAAGGAATTTTTCGAGGTGCGACAGGTGGCGACTCTGCTGGGGACTTTGCTCCATGCAAGAGAGAGTCGAGCCTATCTTAGTTTGAGTTGTTAGCTTTTTTGTTTTTATTTTCTTCTCGCTTGATTATTAGTATCCTTGTCTTGGTTACTTGTGCTTGTGGCATTATGGGGTTGTTCTGCTTATGGTTATTTTGTGAGATGGGTCTACACCCGAGTCCGAGTATAACCCTAGGATTAGGATGGTGGTTGTGTAGTGGAGACTTGCATGGAGTCTTTCACGTTAAGTCGAAGCGAAAACCCCGCTTGGAGTAGATTCCTTGGAGATATTGTTGTTGTGGTGAGTCTTTGCCATGACAATAATGTTTTCGAGTTTGAATCGTTTATCCCAAGGACCATAAACCATTTTATCCATGGTGGTTGGTAGTGTTAATTCTTTGTGAATTAATACGAATGCCCCAATCAGATGAGATCCCTTGAACGTATTACTTTCTTACAGTAATATTTTCAACCTCGATCTATGACTCTGAGAACCTTTTCTAGAATCAGTGTGTCGATGGTTGTGTAGTTGATGCCTCCGAGGAGTCTTTCTCGCGTGGAAGATACGAGAACCTCACCTAGAGGAGATTCTATTAAGGATATTATCGTCGTGATGAGGCTTTGTCATGGCTGTAATATCTTTGAAAGATGTCCATGACTCTAGGCACCTACCCGTTTTAGAATCCTACCTGTGGGGGTTTCTTTGAGCAGTGACTGTGATCCTTGAACCGTTCACTCGGCTAAATCTCAGAATTGTTTGAATTTGTGATCCTGTGATCCTGGATCTTGCATATTGCATTGCATATCATTTGTATTGCATCTCATTTGTTGTGCATCTTGCATTCTCCTTCCTTCAGCAGTTTCTCATGTTTCTCTTTCCTTCATATCTAGTAAATCAAGCTGATTCCTCGACACCAGTACGCAACTAGGGCCAATACAAGACGAATGATGGAGCAGATTCAGCAGGAGCAAGCTGCCTTCAGGGAAGAGTTGGATTCTATGAAAGGAAAGATCGACCAGATCCTCGAAGCCATCCTCGCGGCCAGAAGAGAGGAAGAACAGCGTGAAGCCGCTGCTGTCGTCAACAACAACGGTCAAGGACAAGGGTCTACTGCCATCCCTTTGGTTCTAATTCCAAATCCTCATGGGATATCGTTGAACTTCAATAATGCAGCCGAAGGGAACACTTCTCATCCAACCCCAGCGCCCGGAGTTACCATTGGAGCTATCCCGCAGGCCCAGCCTACTGCTGTGCAAATCCCAGTTCCTCATGTCGAAGATACTCTGATGGATCAGTATGACGACGTTCAGAACTATCATGCTGCTATCCCCATTGCCAGTCCTGTTGCTGTTCAGGATTCAGAAGCTATTAAGATGTGCCGAGATTTAGCCAAGAAACTCCGAGCCATGGAGGGGCATAACTCAAATTCTTTCAGTGCTCTGGAATTGTGCTTGGTGCCTGATGTTGTCATTCCTCCCAAGTTCAAGGTGCATGAGTTTTCAAAGTACAAAGGTCTCAGTTGCCCAAACATTCATCTGAAGATGTACTGTCGCAAGATGGCTGCCTATGCCAGAGATGAAAAGCTCATGATCCATTGCTTCCAAGACAGCTTGTCTGGGGCATCACTCGAATGGTATATGCAGCTGGAACGTAGTAGTGTGCGCACTTGGGCCGAGCTAGCCGATGCATTTGTCAAGAAGTACAAGTACAACACAGATCTTGCTCCGAATCGTACTCAGCTTCAGAGTATGACTCAGAAGGACAACGAATCCTTCAAGGAGTACGCGCAACGATGGAGAGAGCTAGCCGCAAGGGTGCATCCACCTCTTGTTGACCGTGAATTGATTGACATCTTCATGGGCACTTTGCAAGGCCAATACTATGAGAAGCTGATCGGTAGTGTCTCCGTTGGATTCTATGACTTGGTGATCGTTGGTGAGAGAATTGAAGAAGGGCTGAAGAATGGAAAGATCCCAGGAGGTTCTAATAACCAGGCCAATACCAAGAAGCCTTTCAATGGATACAAGAAGAAGGAGGGCGAAACAAATGCCATCTTTTCGCAGAAAGGGCAAGCTTCTCAACAAGCTCCTACTCCTATGCCTTATCAAGTTCCCTATTATCAGTATCCGTATGTTGCTGCTGCGCAATATGCTCCAATGCCTTATCATCCAGCTGTTCAAGCAGTGCAAGCTCAGATGCCACGGCAACAGGCTCCTCAGCAACAAGCCTACAAGCAACAAGGATATCAGTACCCTCCTCAGCAACAACAGATGCAAGCTACTCAGCAACGACAAGGTACTCGCCCACAGCATCCGCAGAGAACATGGAGACCAGATAGAGTCTTTGATCGTCTACCAATGACATATGCCAAAATCTTTGCTCAGTTGATGGAAAAGAAAGCCGTTGTTCCGAGAGATTTGGCTCCTCCAACTGTCATCCTTGCCGATTACGATGCAAATGCTCATTGTGAGTTTCATAAGGGCGCTCCAGGTCATACCATTGAGGACTGCAGGGCTTTCAAGCACATAATTCAAGACATGATCGACAGGGATGCTATCAACTTCAATGGGAAGTCTCCAAATATCATCAACAATCCGATGCCACCAGTCAACTAGTGCTAACATCAGATCGATTCCAGTCAAGTTCATTCCCCGAAGAAGGCAGTCATGTTGCCATTTCCTATTTCGCATTTCTTAATGTTTTGTCTTTGTTTATTTAAGTATTGTATGCTTTGAACAATTGCCATTCGTATTTGGTTTTCATTAATGTATCGTTTATGCATGTTTTGAATTAGTTATGTCGTATTCACTCATTTTCACTTATCACCGACACATTTATTCACTCCACTCTATTCACTGTTGTTTAGCGTGATTTGAGGGAGGATGATGAAAACGAGATACCCATAATTGCAAATCGTATGCTTTCAGACTGAATCTCGTCAATGATGTACAGGCATTGCTTCAATTCCCCAAACACCAGAGGTACAAGGAGTTAATCCCTAGTAAACCACTTCGAGCCTAGAAGTAGTAGTTTCCTTCGGATATTCAAACCTTTACACTCAACCTGGGGCAGGGTAGTGTTCAGTCAATTCAATTCCGCACTTGAATCAACAAGCAAAGACCCATGTTATGGCAGTCACAACCTTCCCAAAAATAAAAAATCAAAAGCCTGCTAAGTCAGACACCTTAGAGGGGACTTAGGTAAAATCAAGGCAATCCCGATGGATCTGACAAGCAAAGTCAATCCATGAAAAAATTAGGGATCAAAACAAAAGCAAAAAAGGACCCCAGAACCCCCAACAAAAACAAAATAAGATTCAGTGGCCACCCAAATCAAAGGGGCACTGACGTCCATCAGAATAAGGTGACTGCCACGACAAGCAAACCTTGAACCTTCAAGCTTACACCATCAAGACAAGTGTAGAATTAACTGAGCGTAGGACTGGAGATCATTAACAAGAATGGGTGGGTACAAATCATACTTTGAGCCTAATATCCTTTGTTTCATAACCGTGAACCAGACCACGTTACAACCCTCGAAAGACCTAATTGAGGCGAGGTTTATTCTGAAAGCATACTATTGCGAGGTTGCGTAACCTGACTCCTCACATGATTTCTAATCATCAGCATTAGTGTCATTTCTCTTAATATATCTTTCACACCAATCAAAATCAGCACAACGTTTGAGATAATTCGTCTCACTACCACGACACTCTCAATAAATGACACACTTTTTCAAAACTTACATTGAACTTTGCATTAATTATTACCATTTATGAATGTACAATTTTAATTGCAAAACAGTGCTAGGTATTCAAAGACATTTCAACAGGGGGCACTCAAGAAAGAACTTGACTTTCAGTGGCTGTCACGAAGCAAGACTACCTCAGAACCCACAGGCTGGGGCAAATCACTCAACAGCTCGAGCAGGGGCAAGTCATCCGAGCTCAACTTCCATATGTCAGAACTGGCTAAGCAGGGGTAAACCATTACCATGTTCAGACTGGGGGCAAGACCAGGTCGTCCTGACCATTAAGCAAAGTTGCAACCTTCTCTGAGGGAAATTCACAACAAACCACCAAGTACTCATACTTGGGGCATCTAGAGCATCATCGTCTACTTTAATCAAGACGTCTTCAACCAACTGCGTGTCGAGGAAGTCAATCCCTCCTATTCCCCAAAGTCCAATTCACATTGGCAGCTACCAGAGTCCACCGCGCTGACGTCTCCCTGCATTTCCAATTACCTGTCTGCAATCATATGCATCATACGCATCTCGTTCGCTATCATAAGCATCCTGCATCATATACATGCTCCAATCATACCTTACTTCCCCAGCTCTTGCATCTCCGCGCGTCAGCATTTGCATTTGCACTTCTACTCATATGGAATATCATTTATCATCTAGCATTCATATATGCAAGTCAAGGTCCAGGATCAATCTTGAAGATTTCCAGTGCCATCATCAGCCCGGTCAGGGGCATCTTCCACAACGGTCGTGGATTTCTCCCACGAATATCAAGAGCTTCAAAGCAATCATCAGCCCAGTCAGGGGCAATCTTCTGCAATTGTGGGTCTCTCCCATCAAAATTCGAAGTCATTCAAAGCAAAATTCTGCCCAGTCAGGGGCATTTTTCAAAGACCATGGGTGTCTCCCATGATGTATTTCAACCTTGTGGTTGATCAGATCTTCAAATCAACATCCAACTCAGTCAGGGGCATACCATTCAAAACCGTGAGCGTTCCTCATTAAGTTGTTCAACCTTTTGTTGGGCAAATCCAAGAAGTTCAGTACAAGGTCCAACCCGAGCAGGGGCATCTTCAGCAAAACCGTGAGCGTTCCTCATGAAGTTGTTCAACCTATTGTTGAGCAAACCAAGACATCAAGACAAACTCAGCCCAGTCAGGGGCATCCTTTTCAGAATTCATGGGCGTAACCATGAAATCATTTCAACTATTACGAACTCCAAGCAAGTCAGTGGTCGTCCCCATTGATTCATTTCAACCCAATCTTCCTCTTGGGTATTCCCCAATGAGTTGTATTCAGCAAGCGTGACCGTTGTCAATTGCCTTACTAGCATCCTTTTGGTGATAGTCGAACCTCGTCAGTTCAACCCAGCCTGCATCCTTTTGGTGTTGGTAAACTTCAGATCTGTGTTGTCCTATCATCCTTTTGGTGATAGCGACCTGTGTGTTGTGTTTCGCTCTGCCATCCTTTTGGTGGTGGGTCTGACATTGCGTCAATGTCAGATTGTGCGGTCTTTTGTTTGTGTTTCGCTCCATCATCCTTTTGGTGGTGGGTCTGGCATTTCGTCGATGTTAGATTGTGCGATAGTGTGTTTAGTGTGAGTTTGCTCCGTCATCCTTTTGGTGGGGGGTCTATCATGGTTATTAATGATAGATTGTGCGATGTGTTTTGTGTTTCGCTCTGTCATCCTTTTGGTGGGGGGTCTATCATGATCATTAATGATAGATTGTGCGATGTGTTTTTTGTTTTTTCGCTCTGTCATCCTTTTGGTGGGGGGTCTATCATGGTCATTAATGATAGATTGTGCGATATTGTTTGGCGCGTGTTTCGCTCCGTCATCCTTTTGGTGGGGGTCTATCATGGTCATTAATGATAGATTGTGCGATGTGTTTGGTTTGTGTTTCGCTCCGTCATCCTTTTGGTGGGGGGTCTATCATGGTCATTAATGATAGATTGTGCGATATTGTTTGGCGCGTGTTTCACTCCGTCATCCTTTTGGTGGGGGGTCTATCATGGTCATTAATGATAGATTGTGTGATGTGTTTGGTTTGTGTTTCGCTCCGTCATCCTTTTGGTGGGAGGTCTATCATGGTCATTAATGATAGATTGTGCGATTTTGTTTGTGTTTCGCTCTGTCATCCTTTTGGTGGTGGGTCTGGCATTTCGTCGATGTCAGATTGTGCGATAGTTTATTTGTGTTTCGCTCCGTCATCCTTTTGGTGGGGGGTCTATCATGGTCAATAATGATAGATTGTGCGATTTTGTTTGTGTTTCGCTCCATCATCCTTTTGGTGGTGGGTTTGGCATTTTGATTGGTGTCAGATTGCGCGGTAGGGTTTCTCCTATCATCCTTTTGGTGGTAGTGGCCGGTGTGAGTTTCGCTCCGTCATCCTTTCGGTGTGGAGTTTATCATGGTCATTAATGATAGATTGTGCGATCTGTGTTGTGTTTCATCCCATCATCCTTTTGGTGATGGTGACCTTTTGCTATTTATCCACAGTTTACTCAGAGGTTTACCTTTGACCAGTTTTTTCAATCCCCGAGCTTTCTTTTCGGACAAATTCAGGGTTTTCTTTATATCTAATTGGCTTCTACCTTGAAAGATTGAGCGCCATAGCCGTTCATCTCTCTAGGTTTAAGCTAATTAGATAGGGGCATCTGTCATACCCCAAATTTGTCCTACTTGTATGTTTATTCGTCATCTTCACATCTATCCACCAATTATCATTCAAAGAAATCAAGAGGTAGTTTGCTCCAACTCAATATGTTGCCAGGGTGAATCAGGTTTCAAGTAAAGTTGTCAGGTTGGGTGTGTATGTGGCATGTGTTGAGGTTGTATTTCAAGGTTGTTGGATTTTGGTCCTTGGTGCAGTTATGAATCCGTCTAAGGTGTAGTGTTGAGGCAAAAATCAGTCAGAGTGTGCAAGTATGGTTCTAGCAGTCCAAACGCCCATCCCTTTTCCATGTCAAATATCCATATTCATAATCAATTTTCGCCCATGTCCATATATCCGCTTTTGTTTATTATTATCCAATTTTATAAAACCAAGTCCATTCACAAATATATCAATCCATTCCAATACAATCATTCATCCATCTTAGTATCCATGATTCTACAAAATCCCACTTCTTTTCTTTTATACCATTTTTTTTTTCTTTGTAATACATGAATTATTCCATACTGTTTCTAAGTTGTTATTTAGTTTTTTTTTTCCTTCATAAACCCATCTACAACAAGACTTCCCAAAATAATAAGATGGGCCTTTTGTTTTTTTCACAAAATTCATCATTTGATCCACTATTACAAATTAATACAAATCATATAGTCTATGTTTCTGAAAATTAAAAATTACAAGTCCATAACTATTCTGAAGCTGCCATGTGAATTCACCGTTCGCCTGCTCACCTCATGTAGGATTTAATTTTGCTTCTAACCATTACAATTTTGCACTAGGGGGGGGGGGGACAATAAACTGCCATACGGAATTTTAAGCAAATTACAATGTCTCCATGAAATGCAATTCCAAGAATCAAGCCGGAAGCAAACCGTTACGTACACGTACACGTTGAGCACAAATTACATGCATCACCAAATTCCAAGAATCAAGCCGGAAGCAAACCGTTACCTTTGATTCATATACCTGCATTATTCTCCAAAAAAACAAATCAGGAGAAACAAATATCATGAATTATACAGAGCCCATTAGGAAAATGTCCAAAATAATTGTACAGAAGCTTCTTGGATCCATTACAAGAGAAAACCCGGTTCATGACTTCCATTCACACCACATAATGACAGGCTATTACTTTTCTTCTTTCACAAACCGGCAAGTACCTGCACCACAACCTCAACATTTTACAAAACAGGTGCATCAAAAACATGACCCCACACAATTGGTAAAAAGTAAATTAACTTACCACAAGCCAAAATACAGCTACCGGGTGGACCCCATGATTCTGAAACTTGCAATAGCTACATGGTATCGTACACTATCCAAACAATGTTAAAAGTAATACAATTTGGAAATTCAGAAAAGTTGCAAAACAAGCATTCCAGTTTTACGTACCTACGGATGTTCGTATTGCCATTACCCTGCTGGTGATACAAAGTCCATCAACCACCACCTCCAAATCGTACAACTCTGGCACACCACAGATGCCTACAAAACAAAGCATCCACGCCAAGTTTGAGAGATATTCATAGCATCCCACGACACACAGGAATTTGGCCAAAATACCTCAAGCATACCTTTGTCAACTTGTGCAGCACAAAATTGCAAAAACAGCAAATCACAAGAGGACAAAAGGGATACAACCATAAAGTCTTCGGATAGCCCCAATGAATTGGACACGGGTCACACATAACATCAAAAAGGACAACAGGTCCTTACCCCGTTCCCTTTGGGCTATACCACACCAGACAAGTTCTGTCAAGAAGCAACAGAACCGTATGAAATAATCAGACACCAACCATAAATGGAAGACAAGAAACCTGGTGTGGAGGGGGGGGACGCTAAAAAGACAGCCTGCACAAAAACCGATGGATTCTTTATAAACCTTAACCATTACAACTTCAAAGAAAAACCTAAAAAAAAAACTGAAACAAAAACAGAACAACAATCACCTCACTCCAACCTCCTTCAACATTAAACCATCTTCTTCCTCCATCTCGCAGCTTGAAATCCATGTTTCCCTAACTTTCTTCAACAAACTCCCGTAAACCTTCATTAAAATCCTCACTGAATCACCAACCGAAACTCTTTCTTCTTCCAATCTTCAACAACCACCCTCAACAATCTCCCATCTCAACTTCAAAGCCCTCTTATTCATCGTCAACAATAACCTAAACAGAAGTCACTCCCAATCATAACTCAATCTTCCTCAAATTACTCTTAACGCACCAGAATAACCTCAAACCATTCAAAAACCTTCGCATGACTCCATCCTCAAAATTACACGTAACCCCTTTCTGCTACAACCTTCTTCTTCTCAAAAACTCGTCTGCTTCAACATCAAGAACAAATTGTAACAGCAGCTCATTTCCAAATCAATCTTTATATCCCTAAACCTTCAACCAAAATTCCCAACCCTTCTTCAACCTTCGATGAACAAACCCTAAACCCCAAATTACTATTAACACATAAATCACTAGACGAATCCCAAACTCGAGCCAAACCTGAATCTAAAGCGGAATTGAATCGAACTTGAAACGGATATGTTTGAACTTAAGCGAGCCGGGGAGAAAGACGAAATCTGGGGGGTAGAAAAACCCACAATGGAAGCCGCGATTGAGAGTTGAGTTCAGGAGATATGGTGATGGCTTTAAGATAAGATGATCACGATTTTGAGAAGAGGAGATTTGTTCTAAAAAGTTTCGATTTGATCTGAAGGGAGCGGCTGATTTATCGTTTTACATTTTCTTTGTTTTTGACCATGACTTTTCAAAGGTTATTCATATATGCACTTTCTTTTTTACCGTATTTTTATTACAAGAAATCTCATGTTTTTTTTTGGGCTTTGGGGCTTCAAGCCCGTTTCACTCTTTACACACTCACCTCCCAATTCATGCACACCCGTATCTGAGTTTAAGGAGGGGTGATGGGCTTAGCCCAAGTGATTTTCTTCTTTGATTTAAGTACCCTCAATATATTATCCAAACCCCTACCATTTTATTTATTTTTGTCTTAGCAAAGTTTGTTCTTTAGTTGACATTTAATGTGGTTTTAAGTTTCATAATTTGTTTGAATTTTAATTTGACTTAGGCATAATTTATCTCTTTTTATCTTGATTTCTCTTTTTATTCATTTTTTGTCTTTTTCGGTCGATGACGATACCCCAAAGTTATTTTTCTGTCAAATTATTGATGAAGAATAACAAACCTGAGACCAACCTTTTTCAAACTTTTCATTTTATATTTTTATCGATTTTTATCCATTTTATCCATATTATTATCATATTTATTCATTCTCACTCACATATAATCAAAAACACACAACAAACTATCGAAATCCTAAAAGCCAAATTGGTAGACTGTTGGATCTTTGGTTATTTGCAGGTATCTTAATTTTAAGTCGTGCCCGACTTTGCTCAAGGCGTAGTTTAGGACACAAATGCACACACACGGCTTTCTCTTGGGCTACCTGACAATGAGACCCCTTTATTTCGTGCAATCCCGTGTAACTTACATGTATCCCTCTCCCATTCCGATGTGTGTTTCGCATTTCTTTGATTATTAGTTTATCTCCTAGGAGCACCCATAGGGACTAGAGCAGATCAAACTATTTTCAAACTAATTCTCGATTCATCATCGAGCCATTTTCAAACCCTTGTAAGTCGAGTGCTCGTACGCATTCACCATCAACCTATTGCACACAATTCGACCCTTGATGCGTAAGTCAAGTCGGTCACATTTCTCAAACCATGTCCATTACATGCTTTGCACGCGATAATAAGTCAAACCCTTGATCCAACGTCAAGTGGATTTTCGTAACAAACTATCAATCAATTAACAATTATTCAATTCTTTTCAAGGTGTAAAGAGTAGGTTCAAGTCTTTGATCTTGCTTTCCGTTGTTTATATGCGAGTTATCTTATTCATGTGTGAATAATTGACGCCTTTAAATAATATAAAAAAACTCGATAATACTCAACCATCTCCAATTACTCATCCTTTCACTCACTTTTCAAACAACTTCTTTTACGATGAAAAAGAGAGTGTCCCAAGTCTTTGGTTCGCTCTCCCGACTACTTGGATCCTAGAACCCTTTCTCAAGCTTCAAGTAGTCGTCATCCGACCAATCTCATCCTTTTATACACCATTTCAAATTCAAACAACTTTCTTTTACGATGAAAAAGAGAGTGTTCCAAGTCTTTGGTTCGCTTTCCCGTTTACTTGGGGTCTGTGAAGTCTTTCTTAGGCTTTAAGTGATCGTCATCATTTCAACCTTATCCTTTCAAACACATCATTCCTTCATGATGAAAAAGAGAGTGTTCCAAGTCTTTGGTTCGCTCTCCCGATTACTTGGGTCCGAGAAGTCTTTCTTAAACTTCGAGTAATCGTCATCCGTACCCCTCCAAACTCAATTCAAATCCATTTTCTTTCGTGGTTGTTACCACGAACTACGACTGCTCGGATTCTTTATTCATTCTTGAATATAAGATACGTAGGCACAAGATCGTGATGATCTTGGCGAGCACAATCCCCTCCATCTTCCATTTCCCCCATCCTTATCCGTAGTCGAACTACGACGCTCTGATTTCTCATTCTCGTCCGAATGAGCATACGTAGGCACAAGGGCCCCAATCCTTGGCGAGCACCCTATCCTCTATCCATCCCCTTTCCCCTAGCGTCTTAGCCCTTATAGTACCGTTTTAGTAGCGAGAAGAGAAGAATTAAGTTTAGCGAACATCCATTAACTCGAATTAAGAGGTTCCCGTCGAGTACGACGGACGTGAGGGGTGCTAATACCTTCCCCTCGCGTAACCGACTCCCGAACCCAGGAATATGGTTGCGACGACCGTGTTTCTTCCGCGTTTATGAGGTTTTCTCGATATTTTCCTCTCCCGTTCATTCGGGAAAAACAAAGTTCGGTGGCGAATCTATCGAACCGCATTTCCGCGCCTTTCGCGTGAGGGTCGTATGCTCGAAAGGAATTTTTCGAGGTGCGACAATCTCCTGCATACATGTCAATGAAATGCAAATGATAATGCTAATGTGAATGAAATGAAACACAAGCTAGGTAAAGAAATGTTGGGCAAATTTTGGGGTGCAACAGCTGCCCCTATTCAAACGGCTTTGACCTGACTGGGTGAGAAGCGAACGGCTCTCAAACAATCAAGGTACGAGACGGTTGAATACCAACAAACCCGGAAATTTGCCAACTACACAAGTACACGGTACTCTGATGGGAACAAATCTTCGAAAATTGAAATATTAGCTGCACGACAACTAGCTGGGGGATTGGTCACACGGTAACCAGTAATACATGGTCGATCATGCCGTCAGGCATCAGGATTCTGCGGGACACATCAGGTCAACGATCAAGTTAATCATGCCATCGGGCATTCAAAGCAGTTTTTGGGGTTCAGCCGCACTTCGTCACTAAGTCGGGAATAGAATTCTCAGTCAATCATGAACCAATTAGGGATACCCAAACTTCTACCATCAGGCACTCTGCATCGGCTGAGAGAACTGCTTCGTCAATACGGTTGGACTTCAATCATCAAGTCTTCAAGGGAAGTTTCAACTTCGCTGTTCAGAAACCTGCTGGGGATAACACATCTCCGCCGGGGATTCTGGAGAACTATCAAGTTACTCTGCTTCGGGGTCCAGAAATCATGCTGGGTGAATCATCTCTGATGAGGAAATCAAGAATCATCTTGAACAAATAACTCCGTGGGGACATCAAGAATCATCCTGAGGCAATACTCTGCTGGAGATTTCAGGAATCATCCTGAGCAACTACTCTGCCGGGGACTCTAAGCATCAACTTGAGCAACTCTCTCTGGCGACTTCAATGGGGATTTGAAGAATCATCTTAAACAAACACCTTCGCTGGAGAATTCAAGAATCATCTTGAGCAAGCGACTCTGCAGAGGAACACCTGCAAAACAAGCACAGTAACGACCTAGCTCATGCTTCATGTGCGTATGCTTTGGCAATGGCGCAATGCTCCACACGGTGGAAATGCTACGCGTTTTTTGGGATAAATGCTATGCAATCATGCAAAATGCTATGACCCCATCAGCAAAATAAATGCTGAAGAGAAAAGCCTCCTGTCAAGGAGAAAGAACCACTCTGGTGGAGGAAGGACTCATCCTACAAAGGAGAAGAAGTTACACCAATCTCAATCGGACTCCGCCTGGGGAAACAAACTTCAGTCGACTGCTGCAGGGGAACGAAGCTCTACGAGAACCTGGACCTGCTGAGGAAAGCGATGTCAATCGCAGAAATAAACTGCACGGCATTCCCAGCCAAACCTTCCTGGAGGTAACGACTCTGGCGGGGAAATACAACATCAGCTATTCAACACTCTACTGGGGAAAACCAATCATGGTCCTAACTGCTTTCCAAGGACTCGACTATCTTGGGGATCTGCCTACTCGGCTGGGGAAGAAGGAATCATCCTGCTTACTGGGGAGAGTACGACTTTGTGGGGAATTTCAATTCTGCCGGAGACTTCAGTCTGGAACTATCAATTCCTACACACTTCAGTGTATGACTCAGCTGGGGAGATGATGTTCCTTCAGGATACATCTGATTGGGGAGAGAATCTTCTCTTCCAGGGGAGACATATCAATTCCTTATGATCTCACGTTCAGACTCTGTGGGGAGAGGCTGCTGAACTTTGCTGGAGAAGAAGGGATCATCCGGCTCGGGGACGCATACGGCATACTGCCTGGTATGTGCTACACCTGCAACAACACGAACAAACAGGCAAGATACCCTTCTCAAAGGGACCTATCAGGGTTATCATCTTGTGACAATGTTCAAGTAATTCATTGTTTCAACAATCAGTGGCCTAGGCATGTAAGTTTATGTATGCGCATTTTATCAAAAACATCGGCGTTCTTTTTCGCAAACAAAACAGATAAATGCTAAACAGACAAACAGAATTGCTGAATAGTATACATTTTATTGATAACGAACCCTTGAATGGGTAAAAATGTTTTACAACAGAGGCAAGCTCCTGGAATGAGGAAGCCGCGCAAATATAAAACATAAAGATACATCAGTATATACAAATGTCTGCAATGAGGCGTAGACGAACACCATGAGTTGATCCCTCTATGATCCACTCGACTTCAATACCTCTCCGACGCTTCAGCTTCAGAAGAGATTGATTCAGATAAACGGCCCTCAGGTCTTCCAAACCCCTAAACAAATACAGTCCACACGCGGAACGCAGTCATTTGCTTTGTCAAATCCCTAACTTTTGCCTGAATCGCCCTTTCAGGTTTTCGATTCACCGGGATACCCTTTTTTGCCAAAGTCGCCCTTCCAAGTTTTCGACTTTGCGGGTTTACATTCTTTTCTTTTATATCCCTAATTTTTTCCCGAACCTTTTTCCTTTTTTATGGTTCGCCGGGATGCCCCATTTTTGCCTGGATATTCTTTTTCTTTCCAGCGGGTCATTCTTTAAGCAAAGTATTTTTTGACTGCGTCCGCGTTCACCGAGGATGCAAAATCTTCACCATCCATCGTGGATAACAACAAAGCTCCTCCCGAGAAGACCTTGCTGACGACGTACAGACCTTCGTAATTAGGAGTCCACTTGCCCCGTTGATCGGAGTGTGGAGGAAGAATCTTCTTCAGGACGAGATCACCCATCTGAAAGCTTCTAGGACGCACCTTCTTATCATAAGATTTCTTCATTCGGCTTTGGTACAGACGACCATATGCAATCGATGCTAATCTTTTCTCGTCCATCAGGCTGAATTGGTTTATTCGGTTCTTAATCCCTTCTGCCTCATCGAGTTTCACGTCAACCAAAACTCGTAAAGAAGGAATCTCAACTTCTAACGGTAGGACAACTTCCATACCGTACACTAAGGAGAAAGGAGTTGCCCTGGTTGATGTACGTACCGTGGTATGATAACCGTGCAGTGCAAATGGCAACATCTCGTGCCAATCTTTGTAGGTCACAACCATCTTCTGTACAATCTTCTTGATGTTCTTATTGGCCGCTTCAACGGCGCCATTCATCTTCGGCCGGTACGGAGATGAGTTGTGGTGTTCAATCTTGAAATTCTGGCACAGCTCCTTCATCATCTTGTTATTCAGATTCGAACCATTATCAGTAATGATCCGCTCGGGAATTCCGTAATGACAGATGATGTCCCTCTTTATGAATTTAGCCACCACCTGCTTGGTCACATTAGCATATGAGGCTGCCTCCACCCACTTGGTGAAGTAGTCGATAGCTACTAGAATGAAGCGATGACCATTAGACGCAGTGGGCTCAATCTTGCCTATCATGTCGATGCCCCACATGGAGAACGGCCACGGGGAGGACATGACATTCAACGGGCACGGCGGCACATGCATCTTATCCGCATAAATCTGGCATTTATGACATCTCCTCGCGAATTTAAAGCAATCTGATTCCATCATTAGTCAGTAGTATCCTGCTCTCATGATCTTTCTCGTCATAGCGTGCCCGCCGGCGTGCGTACCAAATGTGCCTTCATGGACTTCTTCCATGAGCATACTCGCTTCTTTCTCATCTACACATCTGAGTAGCACGAGATCATGGTTTCTTTTATACAAAAATCCTTCAGGATTGAGATAAAAATTTCCAGACAGCCTCCTCAGAGTCTTCTTATCCTGGGTTGACGCTCCCGCAGGATACTCCTTAGTCATAAGGAAGGTCTGGATATCATGGAACCATGGCTTGCCGTCGGAGGCTTCCTCGATCGCAAAGACGAATGTAGGTCTATCAAGACGAGAAAGGACAATTCTTGGAGCTTCATTCCAAAAATTGACTTTATACATCGAAGCCAACGTGGCTAAGGCATCAACCATCTGATTTTCAACCCTGAGCACATGATGGAGTTCCACTCGATCAAAGAACAGAAGCAGCCTTCTAGCATAATTCATGTACGGCACCAAATTCGATTGACGAGTCTCCCACTCCCCCTTTAATCTGGTTAATCACAAGCGCCGAGTCACCATATACATCTAGGTTCTTAATCCTCAAATCGATCGCCTCTTCTAGACCCATGATGCATGCCTCGTACTCCACTTCATTATTGGTGACCGGAAACGTCAGTCTCGCAGTGAACGGGATGTGGGATCCGTGGGGGGTCGTGATGATCGCCCCAATGCCACTTCCATAAGAATTAACCGCCCCGTCAAATATCAATTTCCATTGGGATTTCCTATCTGGACCCTCGTCGGGCAACGATTCATCACAATCTTTCGCTTTGAGAAACATGATATCCTCGTCAGGGAATTCAAATTTCATCGGCTGGTAATCTTCGATCGGCTGTTCGGCAAGGTAATCAGACAGTATGCTTCCCTTTATGGCCTTCTGGGAAACGTACTGAATGTCATATTCCGTCAACACCATTTGCCATCTGGCAATCCTGCCTGAAAGCGCTTGTTTCTCGAAGACGTACTTGATCGGAACCATCTTCGAAATTATCATAGTGGTGTGATTGAGCATGTACTGTCGCAAACGTTTGGCAGCCCAGGCTAGTGCACAACATGTCTTCTCTAGCATCGAGTAACGAGATTCACAATCTGTGAATTTTTTACTCAAGTAGTAAATGGCATGCTCCTTTCTGCCCGTCTCGTCGTGCTGACCGAGAACGCACCCCATACTATTCTCAAGAACTGTCAAGTACATGATTAAGGGCCTTCCGGCCACTGGGGGTATCAAGATCGGAGGTTCTTGCAGATACTGTTTTATCTTATCAAATGCTTTCTGGCAATCTTCGTTCCAGATAATCGCCTGATCTTTCTTCAGCTGTTTGAACATCAGTTCATACGTGGCCGTGAGTTGAGAGATAAACCTTGCAATGTAGTTTATTCTGCCCAGGAAACCACGAACTTCTTTTTCGGTTTTTGGCGCGGGCATTTCTTGTATTGCTTTTATCTTCACAGGATCAACCTCAATGCCTCTTTCACTCACGATAAACCCCAGTAACTTTCCGGACCGTACTCCAAAAGTACACTTGTTAGGATTCAGCCTCAACCTGAACTTCCTAAGCCTCTCAAAAAGCTTCAGCAAATTGACCAGATGCCCTTCCTCCGTTTAGGACTTCGCAATCATGTCATCAACATAGACTTCAATCTCATGATGAATCATATCATGAAACAAAGTAACCATTGCTCATTGGTAAGTGGCCCCTGCGTTCTTCAGACCGAAAGGCATTACCTTGTAGCAAAACATTCCCCAAGGTGTGATAAACGTAGTTTTCTCCATGTCTTCCGGCGCCATTTTGATCTGATTGTAACCGGAGAATCCATCCATGAACGAAAACACGGAGAACTGAGCTGTATTGTCGACCAACACATCAATATGAGGGAGCGGGAAATCATCTTTAGGGCTCGCCCTATTCAAATCCCGATAATCGACGCACATTCGCACCTTACTGTCTTTATTCGTACAGGTACTATGTTGGCGACCCACGGAGGGTAAGTAGTGACCGCTAAGAAGCCAGCATCAAGCTGCTTCTGCACTTCTTCTTTGATCTTAACGGCCATATCTGGTCGCGTCCTTCTAAGTTTCTGCTTAACCGGAGGAAAATCTTCTCGTAGCGGCAAGTGGTGGACCACGGTGTCAGTGTCAAGTCCGGGCATATCTTCGTACGACCAAGCAAAGACGTCACTATACTCTCTCAGCATCTCGACCAATCTCTGCTTGACATCACTCTGCAATGCAACCCCTATCCTGACATTCCTGACAAGTTCTTCAGAACCCAGATTCACAATCTCGATCTCCTCCTCGTGAGGCAGAATAACTTTCTCTTCTTGTTTCAACAAGCGGGCCAACTCTTCGGGAAGGTCTTCGTCTTCATCAATCTCTTCGTCGGCTTGATGGATCAGGAAATCAAAGTCGAAGTGAGTCGTAGAAGGTCCAGAGTCGATGTCATCTGCTATGTGGATCCTGCAATAACAAGGGTTAAGCTTAAGACAAGAATATGCAGGTTAGCGCAAACCCCATTGCCATTTTGTTGTTTTTCAAAACAAATATAAAACAGGAATAACAGAGATCACAATTTTTGAATACGAAGAAAAACGCCTTTTGATTTATTGGTAAAATGCCTGTACATAATCAAACGAGGCCCTGACAATAAAACCACTATGCCCCGGGTAGGACATAGGGTTGTACAATGATTGGAAAAAGTAAATCATTACTCTTTGCTTGTCATCTGGATGATATCCCTGACGGACCAGTTGTTGAGGCTCTCGCCTGGCTTGCTTGGCTGAATCCAAGAGTCTAGGTCACAGTCGCTATCTCCGCTGTCTTCAGACACTGCGTTGACGCTTTCAAATATCACCCCGCCACTGGTAAACTGGATCGGCCCTTTACCTCGCGACGCACTGCTAGAAGAGGAGGCTTCAGCTCCAGGAGAATATCCCAACCCAAACTTGTCTTGCTTGTTAGGTATATCCAAAATTCGCCCCCAGCCTGGGGTAGATCCGGCTTGGACAACGGCCCGGGCTTCCTTGAAGGAGGAGAGAGTCATCTCTGGCTTCTCAGTGACTACAGTAGCTACGTCCTTGACTTTAATAGCTTCGAACGCTTGGCATAGGGTTTCGTGGATTTCCCCATCCATCTCAACATACTTGACGGACGACAAATGGCTCACCATTATGTCTTCCTCGCCACACACAGTCACGATGCTACCTCCGACAGCATACTTGAGTTTCTGGTGCAACGTGGAGGTCACGACTCCAGCAGAATAGATCCACGGCCGGCCTAAGAGACAACTGTAGGCAGGCATGATGTCCATAATGTAAAAGACCGCGTCGAATGTTTCCGGCCCGACTTGGATTGGCAACGTCACCTCCCCGAAAACATGGCGTTTGGTTCCATCGAACGCTTTCACAACCAGATCACTGGGTGTGCAAATCACTCCGTGAGTATCTAACTTCATTAATGCCTTCTTCGGAAGAACATTGAGTGATGACCCCGTGTCCACCAACACGTGAGACATAATCGTTCCCCTACACTCTATCGAGATGTGCAGGGCACTATTATGCTTCCTCCCCTTTGGCGTCAGCTCTAGGTCAGTGAACCCTAACCCATTTCCAGCATTCACGTGGGCTACGACCCCTTCCAACTGGTTTACCGATATTTTCTGCGGCACGTACGCGGCATTCAACACCTTTAGCAGCGCGTTGCGATGTGCCTCAGAACATAGCAACAGGTTCAGGATGGAAATCTTCGAGGGTGTTTGATGGAGATGATCCACGATCTTGTAGTCAACCTCATAAATTCCTCGACGTCTTTAACTAGTAAGTCTTTTTCTACCCTGCAGGGGATCTCTTCAACGACTTTACCTTTACCTTTATCAGTTGCATCAGCTCTGTCCGCTTTATCCGTTACGACCTCCGGTGGTGCAAATAGTCTTCCGCTGCGAGTAATTCCGCTAACTCCCACTAGGTTCTCCACAGACGACCCAAACGGTTCTAGTTCCAACTTCTGTCCGTTGCAGTAGACCTCTGCCCCAAAGTGCCACGGGACAGCATTAGTGCTTTCGAACGGTATTGGCCCAGCTTTGGTGATGGTAATCATGGGCGTCCTGGGTGCAGAAATAGTTATCGTCTGGCGAGGGATGGTGATAGTGGCAACCTCATCATCTCGCTTCAGCATCACCTCTCCTGATCCGCTTTCGGCCCTTCGGCTAAATTGCAGGATTCCTTCGGTCATCAGACTTTGAATCCCCTCTCTCAACAGTTCACACCCATCTGGACTTGTCGCACAGCCCATACACAGCTCTCCGCAACCTGGAAAGAAACCTCTTTTCATCAGCTTAGCTTTAACGAAGCTAAGCGGTGTCTTCAGATCTCTGACGTCAGTCAACAAATCCAAACTCTCATCTTCAATAATGGCGTTTACTCCACCTCACCTATGATTCGGCATAGGGTTCTTCGTGACGTTTGGCACATTATCTGAGAAGTTGATGATCTTAGCGTCCACCATGTCCTGCACCTTATGCTTGAAGGCTTTGCAATTCTCTATTGTGTGGCCTGGTGCCCCTGAGTGAAACTCACAAGTTGCATTCGCGTCATAACCTGGCGGAGGTGCCCCTATCAAGGGAGCCAGGGTTCTCTTCTGGATCAACTGTAGCTGAAGCAAAGTCTGTAACAGCTGTGCATACGACATGGGTGGAGTCTCGAGGTGACGGCTCGATAGAGGTGCCCGGTTCTGATACTTTCTGTACCCGTGTTGATTCGGTTGCTGCTGCTGCTGCTGCTGTGGCTGTTGAACCGTCGGGATAGTTATGCTGGCCACCTGTTGGTGAGGGCCTTTACCGTTCCTTCGAGCGTTGGTCACGGCGCTCGTTTCTCCTTCCCGTCTTTTGCCACCATAAGGTTTCTTTCCGCCTCCTCCAGCTGATGATGAATCATCGTGAATTTTCCCCAGTTTGATCCCATTTTCAATGTGCTCACCCGTGATAATGAGATCTGAGAAGGTTCCAGACATACCGCTGACCAATTTCTCATAATAAACCCCTGGGAGGGTGGCTACGAACATTTGCACAAGCTCACGTTCAACCATCGGTGGCTGAACCCTGGCTGCCAATTCACGCCACCGCTGGGCGTATTACTTGAACCCTTCATTGTTCCTTTGCGACAGATTCTGCAGTTGGACTCGGTTCGGAGCCAAGTCGCTATTATATTGGTAGTGGTGCACAAATGCTTCAACAAGGTCCTTCCATGTGCGCACACTAGTAGGTTCCAGACTCATGTACCATTCGAGGGAGGGTCCGGACAGACTGTCCTGAAAGAAGTGCATCAGCAACTTCTCGTCCTTAGAATGAGCTGACATTTTCCGGTAATATGATCTCAGGTGGACGCGAGGGCAAGTGGTGCCCTTGTACTTTTCAAAGTCAGGTACCTTGAACTTGGGAGGCACCTTGAAATCAGCAATCAGTCCCAACTTGGACATATCAACACCCAGGGTGTTCTGGTTCTCGATATTCCTTATCTTGTCCTCGAGTGCCTTGAACCTTAGTCGTGCTTCAGCAGTCATCTCCCCTTCAGCACCTCTCTGCGAGAACACATCGTCTTGACGGTCTTCTAGCCAGGGCTGAGGCCCAAACAGATTTCCAACACCCGCATTGCCATTGCCCAGCCTAACATTGACGTTAGCTTCAAGACTCCCATTACCGATGCCCATCGTATTACCGTTGAGTCCCATGTTAGCTATCACATTGCTGTTGGCACTGCCATTCCCCCCGGTCACGGGGACGCCATTCTGAGGAGTTTCGACAGGTGGAGGGGTAGGCACGGTCCCACCATGGAGTACGCCATTGCTATCGACCCTTGAAATTAGAGGCTGAACCAAGGTTCTGAGCTGATCCTGGCCATTGGCGACCGCTTGCATGAGCTCCATGAAGCGGTCCATTCTTTCGCGGAGTTCTTGAACATCAGTTTGCACTTGCTCCATGATTCTGGTTTGATTTGCTCTGGTCGGATAGCGGTGGATTGGTCTCTGATCAATCCTGAAACAACCTGAAACAACCTGAAACAACCTAAAAACACAAAAGGGTTAGGAAAAACGACAAAGTGCTCGTTATGCAAATGCAAACGTGTGTCTGTGTGTTAGGGAGATTTCCCCCGATCCTAGTGCCTGAGTGCCAGTGCTGATAATAAGAAGTCCGAGTCCAGTCATGGAAATAACATCTCATATATAGAAAGCCCATCAAGGCATTACACAATGTCAGTGAGTACAAGCTAAATCAATAGCATGACCTCAACCAACAAGCCTGGTGATGGTCAGCATACAACAATGATCAAACAAAAGGAATACAAATAGTCAAGCACGGCCACGGGCGCGAAACTCTTCTAACAACCCCTTCGTTTCTGGATGACCAGGCCGAGTGAGCAACCCTTTGACGAGTAACTCTCTCTGCATAATAGTGTACTGAAGACCTTCGACCGAATCTTCCCATGCTCCTTCGCCGAAACAATCTTCTAACTTCCGCTTCTTGAATTCAAACATCAGTTTGCGCTCCTTCAGGTTAGCGAGAGCTTTGTTGAGCTGGCCTTCAACGGCATATCTGCGAGCGATTTCTTCATCAAACCTCTTCTCACTAGCCTTCACCGGGCTTTCAGCTTGGAGATCTGTTGCATCAGCTTATCCTCCCGTTCTTTCCTGTTGGCTAGGGTGGCCTTCCAGTGCTGGTTGAACTTGGATATCCTCCGATACGCTTCGTCCAAGTGCTGCTTCTTCGTGGCCAGCACATCGTTGACAGCTTTGAAGTCTCGACCCATGCGCTCACGCTCAGCTATCTGCTTAGTCAAGTCTGTCCCCAGCTGGTTCACCAGCTCGGTCTGCCTCTTGAAGGAATGAACGGCCTCGCTTCTCTCGCTTCGGAGTTGAGCCAATTCTTTCTCCAGTTCTTCATTTACCCTCTTCAATTCATCTCGTTCAGCTAGCACCTGATTATGCTACTGAATAGGCACGGTGGTAGGCTCTTCAATCACTGGAGGGCTTTCTGGCTTGGCAGGAGGAAACGGCATCCCTATAGCATCTGCTCTGGCTCTGATCCAAGTCACATATGGGGCGTAGGCCTGGCTATTACTTTTCCCTAGCAATGGTTTTCCCCTCTTACTGATACCATTCCAAGCGCGCTGAAGCTTGGATAACATATCCCCCTCTAGAAGACCAGTAAGGTACAGAGATTCCTGCACCTCTTCATCCTTCGGCGGAGCTCTCAAAGCATAAGCAAATTGTCGGACCAGCAGAGACGGATTATAGTTTATACAACCCTTCCTGCCTATCAAAGGCACGTTCGGAAACCCGCTGCAACTGAAGATGATCTCGGTACCCAACCTATCTCTATCAAACCAGGCAATATCCTCTGCAGATAGACTCATCAAACGCTCGGACCACTCAGCTGTGGCCGCAGACGAAGCAAAGGGACCCTTCTTGGGTAGGTGACTATCAAGCCATCTATAGAGCAAGGGCACACAGCACGAGATATTCTTGCCCCTTCTGTTCTCGTTTTTGTAGTGGACGGAATGGTAGACATCTCCTATCATGGTAGGGTCTGGATTCCCTGAAGCAAAGATGTGAAACGCGTCGAAGTCTACAAAGTCAGGCATATTGGGGAACAGAATGATGCCATATATGCACAGAGCGAGGATGGCGTTGAACACGACCCAACATCCGTCTTTGGCGCACTACTGAGCCTTTCCCACTAAGAACTACAAGGAGAAACCGGGAACCTTGTTCCAACTAGACAAGACCAACTCGGAGGCATCCAGATGAAGTGATGGAGCTAGACTAGCCAGATCAGGCTCAACATCCATATGGACAAAGGGCATCCGACTCTTGATAGGAACACCTAACAAATCAACATACTCCTCTAGCGTGGGTGTGAGAACAAAGTCCTGGAAAGTAAAGCATCTCAACGAAGGATCGTAGAACTGCAGCAAGGCGTGCAACCCATTCAACTCAAACGCAGAAGGTTTACGAACCAAACTGAGCAGTTTGCCGTAAGACTTTCTGAACTCATCTCTCACAGAATCATCTGCTAAAGCAATCAGACCAGTCAGCTGAACAACATCAGGGGTAGGGAGCTTGTAAGCCACGGTCTTCCTCAGAGAACCCATAACAATACAATAGAAGGCCAAAAATCCTGAATCGGGGGAAATGATACCTGCAACACAGACACACGTTAATGAAATGCAAATGGGTATGCAAAACAATGCAAAATGAAATCATGCAGCAGGAGATCAAGACGACTGTGCTGTTGAGGAGATGAAGGTGAAGATTCTGTATCAACAAAACCATAATACTGCTCTGGCAAGAACAACCCTATCTCTGATAATAAGAAAACCCTGATATCGGACCATAAATCTGCTCTGTCAAGAACAAACACACATCTGATAATAAGGACCTCTGATATAGGACCCCAATTCTGCTCTATCAAGAACAAACTTCTGATAATAAGGACCTCTGATACAGGACCAAAACTCTGCTCTGTCTAGAACAAACATACATCTGCTGATGAGGTCCTCTGATCCCAACAAAACCTGCTCTGTCAAGAACGAAAACACACCTGCTGATGAGATCCTCTGATCCCAATCAAAAACCTGCTCTGTCAAGAGCAAACATCTGATAATAAGGGCCTCTGATACAGGACCAACTCTGCTCTGTCAAGAACAAACATAGACCTGCCGATGAGATCCTCTGATCCCAACAAAACTGATTCACTATCAAGAAAACCAGGTAGTCTGAAGGTTAAAGTTTCCTGCAACAAACCCGACCCTGCTCACAGGTATGGACCTAAACTGACACTAGTTCGGCATCATATGCGGTTATCAGCGTCACAGACATTCAAGAGGGGTGATATGATACCCAGAAGGTGTGGCATCACCAGCTCGTGAAGCGGCCTCACTCAGCTGAATTCCAAATGATCGGTCCCCAGAGTCGACAATCCTCCAAACCAACAACCCCCTCAACCCAAAGGGTTGAAAAATAAGTCAACCGGGAGAACCTCGTCTGAGCACGGATTTCATGAGACACTAGTGCCTGCCTAGCAAGCACGCGCCCACTAATTTCCACAACTAATGCTATGTTCACTCAAGCCTGGGTCTGGCTTCTCACTCATCAGAATGCCCCTCCCAAAACAGCACAGATAATCATATCATACTGAAAATAAAATGCAGGAAATAAAGTGCGATAAATAAACTCAACCCAACAAGTAATCATACAAGCGCTAGGATTGACTCTCGCAGGGGACGTTGGATCCCCAAACTGACTCGCATACGGGACGTTGGATCCCAGGAAACTATAAGGTCCCCAGCAGAGTCGCCAGCTGTCGCTTCCGCGAAAATAAGGTGTCGGCTAAACAGAAGAGTCGCCACCTTTCGTTATTTATCCCTCAGAGCGGGAAAGGAAACGATCGGAAAAACCTGACGAAAAGGTATAAGACAAGGTCATCGCAACCATTGTCTGGGTTCGGGAGTCGGTTACGCAAGGGGAAGGTGTTAGCACCCCTCACGTCCATCGTACTCGACGGGATCCACGCTTGTTTGTGTTTACTGGACGAGTTGGTTTTATCTATCTACCTATCAAGGCTGGTCTGAAAAGAAAAGAAAAAAGACTCGGCAAAGTGTCGTGCTTTATGCCTACATATTCTCATTAGAGAATGAGAAATCAGAGTCAACGTAGTTCGGCCTAACTACAGGTTACGAGGAAGATGGCTCGCCAATACATCAGTATTGTGCCTACGTACTCTCAATAGGTATGAGAGATCAGAGCTTACGTAGTTCAGGATAATACGGATTACGGGAATTCAGATTCATCTGTTTTATCGAGTAGGGTTAAACAACAGTTCCAGCAGTTAGGGGCAAAGCCTGTTTGCGGTGGCGCTGAAGTTTAACGACACTTTTTTCTTCAGAAAAGCTTCCTTTGAATTATGGGCCCACGGGGCAAAAAGTTTGAAGTTTGTTTTCTGTCTTTTACGGAAGAACTGTTTTTTATGTTTGTTTGCAACTAGTATCGCACTAGAGACTATGACCTGAGAGTGAATGCGTCGCATGTCACCCAAAGGGTACCATACTAAACATCCAGATTGTTGAAAAGCAACTCTCCAACAACCCTTTCTCAGATAGCTTAAGGCTCGTAACGTACGACGTCAGTTAACCTTTATTACTGTATTTTCATTTGTTTGAAGATAAGAAGAGAGAGGCTCAACTAAAGGGAGACTATCAAGTCCTAATGTTGTCATGCCAAGGATTCATCCTATGGTTGAAGTTTGAAATAGGGAACTCCTAGAAGTTATCATGCACAGGTTTCAACCTAAAGTTCTATCATCACTTCCTTATCAAAGGAAGTGAGACTCCTAGGGGATCATGTCAATGATAAACAGAAACAGATAAAGCATCATCTTAAACAGTAAACAACTGTAAATAAAATGCATGCAATGCAAGTGAGGGAGGAAATGTGTGTGGGGCATCAGCCTCCACAAGCTCATCTCAACCTCAAGCCAGATATGAATAACTGTAATCATACAGGAGAGATAACATGCTATCAAGCAAAATAAAATAACTGCAATCCTACAGAAGAAATGAAATGCTATCAAGCAAACACAAACCACATAGGCAAGGGAGCTGGGCTCTGCCGAATACCCGCAAGCAAAGCCATACAGTAAAAATACAAGCAGAGGGAGCAACTCAACCTCTAGTGCAATCATGCTCCTAGCTTAACACAATCTAAACATGAACTTATTCTAATGCATCCTCAACTTGTCTTCATCATCATCCAAGAACAAGAGAAACAAAACCCTAACCTAAGGGAACTAAAGATGTTAATCTTGTTGAGTTAGTGCCTTAGAATCATCTAAAACTAGCACCTAAACTAAAATCAATCAAAAATAGTAAACTATATTATAAATTTCTACAAAAATTCCTAAGGGACCCTAATTCAACTAAGAATGCCTCATACAAAAACCAGGGACTAAATCATCTATTAAGTCCTACAATTAAGTCCTAAATCCAAAGGTATCAACCATAAACCCTAAAAATGGAGCTTTTAAAGGTTTCAACCTGAACTACCACCTATGTTCATCATAAAAATGTGAGAAAAATCTATGGGGAGCATGCATATCTATGCTAACTACTCACAAAAAATCAGGATCAAAATCATCATCACATGATCACACAAAATTCCACAAAATCAAGTATCAAACATGACTATTTTAATGTCAATTAAAATGTGAAAATTCCCATAAAATCAGAAAATGGATGAAATAAAAATATTTTTTATCTAGAATATACTAGATTCAATCATGAATCTAATGCAAAATGAATGGGGTCAATTGGATTGTTTTCCAATTTTTTATGATTTAATCATGAACCATGTATAAAATGAAAAATTAAAGAAAATCCAAGTAAAATAAATAAATGCACGGTGCAGATAGTAGTAGGAAACAGTTCATTCCATGGATTGGGCCATCAGGGGGTGCAGGTATCAACCAATTCACTAAGCCCATAATCAACAACTAAATGAAACGATGCGTTTCATTAAAACTCTGACTCTTCACAAATTGAAATCCGTTCGTGGCCATTGGATCTTCATCTGGTCAAAGGTCCTACCCTGATCCAAGGGCTCTGGGATCATCTTCAACCTTTTGAATCTCTGAACCTCGCGCGCAGCTCCGGCCACCACCGGTGGTACTCCGGTCATCGTCCCCAACCCTAACTCTCTCTAGGATCCTCCATTGCAAGTGGTTTATTCATGAAACTTGTCCCAAATTTCCTCGAGAATTCATTAATGCCCTTTATCCTCTCTCTGAAGCCTTAAGATTCGCAATAACCAATTCTTAACCGAAAATGGCATCATCCCTAATTGGTCACTAATTCTCAAATTAACTATCTGAAAACCTTCCTACACCATTCTACAATGCATCTAACATCCTAATTCGTATTGATTCTACCTAAAACAAGCCAGAGATCAAAGGTTACCAACCTGAAAATTTCGCGTGCACAGAAGTAGCAAGACCTCAAATCAAGCCCTCAAATGCTCCAGGCTCCTTCAGTGAATCAATTCCAAGCTTCTGTATGCAATAGAATTGATTGAAATGGCTTCAACTCTTGGATTCAAATCTGAGTTGCAGGTGGAGAAATCTGAGCTCAAGAACACCAATCAGCCACGAATTCCCTTTGATTATGATCTGGAATCATTCCCTAGCATCCATGGAAGAGATTGCAATCAAGAAAATGGATGGAAAGTGAGTGAAATGATGTAACCGAATTCAGTTGCAAGCAATGAAATCTCAATCTCAATCTCTGCTCTCTCCTTCAATCATCACCAACCTTTCATCTGAACCTCTTCTACTCAATATATAGAACATGTGTGGATGATCTAGAACCCTCTAGATCCTTCCAATGAGAAATCCAATCTCTCATGACATGAGAAGTTCACTTATATGCCATGGTGTGCACAACTATGCAAACAGCTTGAAACCGAACTCAATTCCTTCCAATTTCTCCCCTCATGACATTTTGGAAGTGTTTGGCTTGCAAGGGATCTTGATCATGCCTTGAATTTGAGTTTTGCAAATGTTACTTAAGATGTAAGTAACTACTTTTCAAAGCAAGTCCACAAATTGCACCTCAACTCAAAAATGTCGCTAAACCAATGTTCTTAAAATACTTTTTAGAGTCAAAATGACCTATTACATGCCTTGGTTTGGATGTGTAGATCAAAAGTATCAATTTCCAACTTTGGTTCATTTAACTTATACCCTTATTTTAGGTCATTTTTGCAACTTTGAGCTACAAGCATTTCCAACATCTCATCACCTCTTTACTAGCCTTAAAACATCATTTTGAACAAGTTTTATGTTGAACATTTTCCCATTTGAAGCTTGGAAATGGGAGTTATGGCCTTATGGTTGAAATGACCTGTAATCTCCAAATGCCCAAAATACCCTTGACTTGTCAAAGCCATAACTTGAGTTCTACAAATCCTATCAAGGACTTCTAGTACTTTCTAGAAAGCTAAGAGGATAAGGAACAACATTCATGTTTACCAAAAGTTTATAGGAATCATTCTTCTATTGCAAAAGTTTGATGCAAGTTGGGTAACTTTCAAGCCCCCAAATTCACATACCTTAGATGACCTGTAACTTGTCAAAGTCATAACTTGAGTTCTACAAATCCTATCAAGGACTTATAGTAATCAAATTAAAGCTAAGATCATGATCTACAACATTCATATTGGGGGAAATATGATATGACAATCACACCTTGAGCTAAACTGCCTTGAAGATAGGGGTCAAACTAGGGGATTTTACACTGTCAAGCCTTAGAAACCCTAGCTTGAAACTTCTCAAACTCTTCAATCATGATGAGTTAACCTTGGAATCATCCTTATAACATCTCAATGTGTCAACCCATGATCACATGGCCCTTGGATTAGGTCTCAACCTTGTCCAAATCATCAATTGACTTAGGGTTGACCCAGTCAAACCCTAAGTGCACCAATCATGGCTGAGGCTTCTTAATCTTGCACAATGACCTGTCTAGGCCTCAAAGTGATCTTCAAAACTTCTCATGAGCTCTCTCAAGACCTCAAGTCCAACTTCATGGCTTCAGAATCATCTGATGGCTTTCCACAACTCTCAAGTTAGGAGACCCACACTCTTGGTTTCAACCATTCTCTTTGAGGATCTTTTAACTTCTCTGACAAGGATATCAACCCTTAATCCTCTAAATAACCTTCTTAGCTAGCTTCAAAGTCTTGTATAGCCCTTGATTGGTAATCATACCTCTTGATCTCCTGCATACATGTCAATGAAATGCAAATGATAATGCTAATGTGAATGAAATGAAACACAAGCTAGGTAAAGAAATGTTGGGCAAATTTTGGGGTGCAACAGCTGGTATGCGACATGTGTGTGAAAACACTATCGATACATGTTTGTTGCCTAATCGTTGTTTCCAGAAGTGGGAATGAAATAAGTGGGGGAGAAGTTGTGCTTCTCCAGGATCCTGCAAGTGTGGAGTTGTAGCTCAGTGTATGGTTGAACGCTCTTATAGTTTGGTAAAGATGGTTTATATCCCATCATGATTTTCAGCTGTCTATTGATAAATTGAGGAACTGATCAGCCTTAATCTGTTGTTGATAGTAAACGGGGTCATGTTGGATGGGATAGGCGTGTCTTGCAAGCTTAGATGGCGTGAGCAATGAATTGTTTTGAGTTAAGCTCAATGCTCAGAACTGTTTTGGTGATTCGGTGTAGGATGATGTCGAGATGTTTATTTAGATGGAAACTGTGAGTGTTGATGAAAGTGGAGAGGTTGGTGGTTTGCCAAGTAATTGTGATTGTTTGAAAGCTTTCCTGGCGAGATGGTGATATACAGCCAGAATGTGAAGTGGAGTTGTTATCGACTTAGTTACGGAAACTAGTCCGATATTGAGAGCTCCATATTATATGTCTGTTTGGATGGTCAATGAACTAAATTGATTGAGTAGTGTTGAGACTTGTGTCTGGTGTGTGTGTTAAGGCAGCAGATTGTGAGGTCGGGTATATTAAAGGTGGACAATGACTCCAGATGATTATTAAAGAAAGTAAGATGTGGAATGCAATATTGGTATAATTAGGCCTTTAAATATTTCAAAAGTTGAAGATGTGTTGAATGGCCTTCTAAGTGTGAAATTGTTGTTGTGCGTCGAATTCCAAGACCGCAGCTTTTTACGGAATCGAAATCGGACACCCGGAAGTCAGGTAACGGTCGAAAATAGAATTTTGGATTGTCAGGTTCGCTAGGTCCTTCGCCTAGCGAACAGCCGCTCGCTGCTGTGTTCGCCTAGCGAAGATGTTTGGGGCAGAAGAATGTTATTTTGATATTTTTGTCGTAACGGGAGAACCGTAACTCGGAATGACGCACGGTTCAAAGCGTTGGAAAGCTAGTCCAGTGCTCTATGTGATGGTGAGGTAGTGGCATGGAATTAATTTATTTATTGATGGAATATATTTGGGTGTTGTGGTAAGTGCGGAAGGTGCGGTTCGTGTTTCCGCTATAACTCGCAAATTGAGCGTCCGTTTAGCATGGAATTTTCCATACTTATTTGAGTGAGTCAGTGGTTTTGTTAACCGATGATATTTTGATATATTCCGAGAGTATAGAGGATTATGTTGAGCAACAGGAACTTGAGTTATCGAAGTTGGAGAAGAAGCAGGGATGTGCCGCTGTGAAGAAAGTTCAAAGAGTTTTTGGGAGAGCTGTCAACAGCTCGTGTGTTGATTTTTGTCGAATCCGGCAGAACTATTTGTTGTGTTTTGTGATGCTTTATTGATGTGATTGGGAGATATGTTAAGTGCAACATCAGCGAGTTTTAGTTATGCTTTAAGGCAATTTAAAGTACATAAGAGGGATTATCTGACGAGTGATTTAGAGTTGGTTGTTGTTGTGTTTGTGCCGGAGTTGGAGGCTTCAATTGGTTAATTTGAGATTTGAAATGTTTGGTGATCTCAAGAGATTAAGGTAATTGCTTGATTTGGAAGAGTTGAATATGAGGGAGAGAAATAATTGGGACTCCTGAAGGAGTATGGTTTTAGATTGAATTACCATTCGGGTGAAGCAAACGTGGCAGGTTATGCATTGATTTGGAATTCTTTGCAGATACCGATGACGATGGTAAAAGAGTTTGAACTGATTGAGCGATTTCGTGATATGAGTTTGGGTCGTGAGGAGACTTCTTATGGAGTTAAGCTTAGCATGTTGGAGCTTACTAGTGGTGTTCTTGACGAGATTCAAGAAGGTCATAAATCTGAATTGAGATGGCGGATTGGTGGAATTCGATGAAGTAAAGTCGAAGAGTTGATTTGCGGATTTGTGGCAATGTTACCATGAGATGTCGTGATAGAGTTTGTGTCCCAGATATTGTGAGTTTGAATAAGAGTGTTATTGAAAAAGGACATTGAGGTAGATTGAGTGTTCATCCCGGTGCTATGAAGATATAACCGGATTTGTGGAAATTATTTTGATGGCTATAGATGAAGAGAGAAGTGGCTGAGTTTATATATGCAGGTTAGACTTGTCGGGAGTCAAAGAATAAACGTCAAAGACCGTTGGGTCTGATGCAGTCGTTGGTTATTCCGGAGTGGAAATCGGGTAGTATTTCCATGGATTTTGTGTTGGGTTTTCCAAAGAATTGGATGGATATGATTTTAATCGGGTGATTTTGGATAGGTTGACTAGATTGGCTCTCTTCTTACCAAGGAGGATTAATCATTCTACGTTGAAGCTAGCTGAGATGTATATCGATGAAGTTGTGAAGTTGTGTGAGATGTCTTCGAATATTGTGTCAGATGGGAATCTGAGTTTTCATCGAGATTTTGGGAGAGTTTGCAGATGCTTCGAGTACCATGTTGAAGATGAACTCTGCCTATCATCCGTGGAAGGATGGACGGACAGAGAGAACTATCCAGTCTTTAGAGGATCTGTGAAGAGCTTGTATGTTGGATCAAGGTGGATCGTGGGATAGTTTATTATCGTTGATTGAGTTACCTACAATAAGAGTTAGCATTCTAGTATCGGAATGACATCGTATGAGTATTTGTATGGTAGAAGGTGTAGGACTCCTTTGTGTTGATATGATTCAGGCGAGAGTGTTGTGTGATAACCCAAAAACGTATATATTAAATGCCATGATTTTATGCTACTAATGTTAGGTTTCGCCACGATTTTAGATCGTTTCGAGCTTTTTCATTAAGTGTTTTGCAGGTATATGAAGTTGACACTCAAATAGAGCAAGACAAAGAAAAAAATGTTAGAAGACACAAAACAGAAGAAAAAGGACGAAAAAAATAGCAGAAATGAGTTTTTGCAGATATGACGGTCGTCACAGGTCCCTCACGACCGTCACGTGTGTCACGACCGTCACACCCGTCACAATCGTCATGCTCATCACGAACGTCTCATCTCCCTCACGATCGTCACACTTGCAAAAACAAAATAACGTTCACTTTTGAGAACTTGTCAACAGAAGCCCAAAAAATATAACCACGTCTCCCTGGATTCTCTCACCCTCAACTCCACTTCCTGAGGTATTTCACGTAAGAAACCTCCACTATAAAAGGGGAGGTTCAGGACTGGAATGGGGGAGCCGCATTGAAGATCACGAAGTGCTGCCCAATTTTACTACAAAAGCCAAACATTGTGCCTGCTTTCTTTTTCTTTATTTTCCTTTAAAATTCCAGTTGTATTGTTTGCTTTAATTTTCCGTACGTTAATCGTCACCGAAGTAATAATCCTGCCAACATTGTGGGGGATTACTCAAGTGCCGAAGCTGAACTATTTACAGGTTCATTACTATTAATTAAGTTTCCATTTGCCATTATAATGTATGTTTACATATTCTGCTGTTTTCATTCAATTATGTCTGCTTTAAAATCCATGTCTAGCTAAACCGTATCGATCAATATGTAATAAATTAGTAGGACGGGATTCGATAACATCCGGTGTTTTTCCACTTTTTCAAACTTGTTTCTGGCCGTTAGGAACCACACCATTTAAGTTAGTCTATGGAAAATCCTGCCACCTTCTAGTGGAGCTAGAGCATAAAGCCTTTTGGGCTATTAAAACGCTAAACCTCAACTACACTGAAGCAGGAGAGAAACGGATCTTGAATCTGCACGAATTGGAAGAACTTAGATTGGACGCATACGAGAATGCCCGCATATACAAGGAAAGAACCAAAAAGTGGCACGATAAGCGTTTAGTCAGGAAACAGTTCAGTGTGGGAGACGTCGTGCTCCTATTCAATTGAAGATTGAAACTCTTCCTAGGAAAACTAAAGTCAAGATGGTTAGGTCCTTTCGAGATAACTAAAATCCTTCATAGTGGAGCTGGCGAAATTAGCGATAAAAATAATGCGCCGTTCATAGTCAACGGACAATGTTTAAAGCACTACAATCAAAATGACCACAGTAACCACGTGAGCAGTTTGAAACTGCTAGAGCTTCCTGCTCAACACCTCGACTAGCTTGTCACCAAGCTATCGTCAGGCTTTTGACGTTAAAAACAGCGCTGCATGGGAGGCAACCCATTTTCCCTCGTTTTTCCCTCTTAGTTTATTTACTTTATGTTTTCCATTTGATTTATACTTTTATACTATTTCTCTATTACTTATCAAATTTTCCTTATTTTTTCTCTTTCTTTATTTTATTTTCTTTATTTTTATCACCTTCTGTTTCTAAAAATTTAATTTGAGTAAATCTGCTTTCAACTGTTTCCAGGATTTTAAAGCCTTCCTACTTCTCTCCTTTTTTATCTGACTAACTCTCGAGCATGGCTAACATCGACTATATGGTTACCGTATTTAGAGGACCGCTTAGCAAGCCAGATTTGAGGCCCTGACTCAGAGAGGCATCGCTTTGACCTTGTACTATGATGGATCCATTATGGATCAGTTAGGAATCCACGATAACATCATCTTCCTGTTTAACCAATTAGGCTGGGAGCGAACTGCTCTAAAGACCCGGTTTGTCATCTATCGCGAACTCACGTTCGAATTCCTTAGCTCCCTAGGCTACAGACCCAAATACGGATATGGATCCACCAAGGAGCTGATATGCTTTAGACTGTTTGGGATAGAATTCACATACAACCCTAAATCACTGGCTGACCTCTTAGGCTTCCCTAGCGGACCCTTCGTGTATACTGATGCCCATGAAGCTGATATGGATATCGAGTTAGATTATTTATGGGGTACCATTATAGGTAATTATCACCCTGAGCCGAACGACATGAATACTAATGAGATACATAATCCTGCACTTTGCTACTTCCATAGGATATTAGCCCATACCCTCTTTGGGAAGGAGGAAAACGTTACCGTAGTTTCTAAGGAAGAGTTTTTTATCCTGTACTGTGCATCACAAGGTCGTCCCTTCAATGTCGTACCGTTTATGATGAGAACCTTTGAAAAGCTTAATCAGGAACCGAATTCACCTATCCTAATAGGAGGCCTCGTCACCATGATTGCACACGTAATTGGACTTAGGTACCAACTGAATAGAATTACTCCTTTTGGCCACATCAGACCTATGAACATACCGTTTTGCTTTAACCAACATATCATAGGTAACTTAGGACCAGAAACTTAGGAGTACCTTATTGCTGATCGACCGGTCCGACTCTTCACATTGCGTAACCATGAGCTGACAAGTATCCATAACCAAAACAATTGGCTGTATGAGTTGGATGAGCCTATGGGTCCTCCCTCACCTCATTCTACACCTCAGGCTTACATGTACGACAACGATCATATATCAGAAGCACAAGACTTTATGTATCATGAAGACTATGTGTCAGAAGCTGAGGCAGACCCTGAGACCCCTCCGAATTACCATAATTTCCCTGACCCCATTCCTGACCAACGAACAGAAAAGCTGGACACCATTCTGAAAACAATGGACGACTTCAAGTTGGAAATCACAATAGTCAAGGATGAGCTAACAAGATTGCAGATGGATGTCACAACCTTCATGGACGTAGTTTGTGAGCAGTTCGACTACATTACTCAATAGTTTGACAAACTGAAGCAGGAGAAGGATTGATAACTTTAGTTCTATTTTAGTTTTACTGCATTCTGAATTATTTCATGTTTTCTGTTTTTACAATTTGAACTCCATTTTAATTATTGTACTCCATTCAACATTTACTTTAATTAATGAAATTTCTTTCGCATTTTTAGTTTTAATCCAAAATTCTTCCTTTACAATTCCTTATTTTGTTTGACATACTGACCTGCAATGTGAATCAATTATAATATAGAACTCCAGTACGAACCACAAAGCACATTTTCTGCAGCTGCAGAATTTGCTGTTGTGACGACCGTCACACCCCCCGTTACGCTCGTCACGAGCTTCACGATCGTGACGCCCCTCACGATCGTCACGCGATTAAAATTCTGCTATATCAGCAGAATACGAACCACCCCTCCTTTTACTTCATAACTTCCCACTATCTCCATTTCAAATTCCTCATTCACTCCATCATCAATTACCCACTCACTCCTTCAACTTCCTATTTTCCCCTATAAACCCCTCTGTTCCATGGTCTGCACCAACGGACCCCATCTCTTTTCCACCCTCCTTCACACTAAACAACTGCAACAAATGGCACGCCACGGTGAAATCCCTGTCATGTCTACCATCGTTTTCAGAGAAGGAGAACACGGAGAACAACAACGAGCAAACTATATTACATTCTATCAACGATCTATTCAGCCGACTCGGTACGCCGATGTTGCCTGCTTAACTGAGTTGGGCATTTTGGAAGGCGTCCAATGTATGCTGAAGAATGTCGGTCTATGGTTTCTATGCACGACTCCGCAACCGACGTACGAAAAGATAACCTTGGAGTTCTTGAGTTCTTTCTCCTACATCACCCCTACCGGCAAAACTAACCAACTCACCAGTGTCGCATGTTTCTGAATGTTCGGCACCGAATACAAGCTTACCCAAACTCAACTTGCTCAAATGTTACAGTTCCGCCATGGTGCCGATGCTCACTATAGAGTTCCCTCGGATCACTTCTTTCAAGAAGCCTTCGCACTCTGGAATCAACTTACTGGCACCACCGCCGATGGGTGGGACAGCCTCAACGCCACTTACATCCACCACCCCGCCATCCGCTACTTTCACGGGGTGCTCAGAAACACCATTTTTGCACGAGACAGTAACCATAAGGTCAACTCCAAGGAGCTCTTCTTTCTACAGTGCGTCTTCACTCCTGAAGCCGTCAATGCCGCACCGTTTCTCTTGGCCCACATCCAAGCCAACTGTGGTTGAGGTTCAAAGCCTTTCTACTTCGGAGGTATCATTACTTCCATTGTCGTGGCCCTCGACCTCGGTAACCACCTCTAGGACCTCCCGTCCCTGCCTCCGGTCTTTCTCGACATTGACTACTGTCGTTCCTCCCACCTCATCAAGGTTCGAGCCGACGAAAAATATCATCTGGTGGTTCGCAACCGCACTATCCGTAGCATCATCTTACCTTGCCGTGACCGCACCCATCCTCAAAACAGAGCAAACTGGCTCTTTGACACAGAGGCACCAGAAGCTAATGCAGCAGCAACTCAAGAAAATGCCCAAGTGCCCGTTGATGAAGTGCAGGAAGAATTGGACAGAGCTTCTCAGGATGATGCCCCACACCCGCCACCTCCTGAAGGTCCTTCCTCTCGCTGCCGCCGCCGACCTGAGACGTGGCAACAAACGAAGAAATCCTTTGCGGCATTTAGCAACAAAACAAGACAGCAGCCTGACTCGAACGTCGTCACCAAGAACAACACCAGCAGTTGATGGATTTGTTGGTAGCCCAAGGGAAATGCCTCAACACCGTCATTGATGAGATGGCCGCTCTAACCGTCCGTGTGAAGGGCCTAAGAGAAACCATCTATCACACCGGCGCTCTGCACCCCACGACCTGAGGAGGACGACATCGCGGCAGAGGAAGAGACAGAGAGTAGTGTACTCCATAGCTATCTTGCTGTTGTTTTATTTATTGCAATTTCATTTTTGTTGTTGTACACCTTCCACATTCGTTTCAAATCAGTGAGGACACTGCTTGAGATGGTGTGGGAGTGGCACTTTATTTCCATTCACTTCTGTTATGTACTCTATTTCCATTTCAACTATTTTAATCCAGTCATTTCAATTCAGTACAATAAAGCGCATTTTTATGTTCTTTTCTGTTACACGAATTTCCCCGCTTTATCCGTTTTCCTCAAGCTATACAAATTTTTTTCCAAAATCGATGTAACACCCGATGCGCCAAGATAAAGGTCGAGTCAGGGAACCTCGAGAACGATTGCCAACGATACCCATACCGCTTTTACACCTTAGAACTCCGGTTTATGCGAGTCAGTTCCACTACCTACAGTACCAAAGCCTCAGGTTCGAGCACCAAGCGAAGCCCTTAGTAGTTTATACAAGCAGTCAGCACCGCCTTAAGCACATACCACGTGGAAAGCCGATGCAAATAAGTGATCGGTAAGATCATAAAGAAAAGAATTGCTCCGCACCCATGTAGTGATTAACTACCTCTGATATCTCGGAATAACAAAAATAAGCTCATAAAGAAATGAAGTCCTCTGTCAGTTGGTCCATAGGTCTCTGGTTATGGACTCGGTAGGGCAGATTATGGTTCGATCCCCCACAATATACAAAGAGGACATATCAAAGGGTACCGCACAAGTGCACCAGACCCCGTGCAAAGAAAAACCGAAATCACTAACAGGTTTTTCCATTTCATGCATGCAAAGAGGTAAAGGGCTTAATGTGATTGCGCTGGAACGAAACTAGGCAAAAACCTGGTACGATGAACTTTACGCCAAGCTACAGCAGCATGATTGGAAACGACTCGTATAAGAAGGAGGTCTTTGAGAGCATACCGCTTCGTCTCACTGTCATATGCGTGTTATTTTAAATCCTCTTCGACTTCTCGACTCAGCGCCTCTGAAGCTACTTTGAAAACGCAAAGGAACGCGTCGTGTGACTGCATCGTCTCAGCTCTTACGCTTTTTGCTTGAGGACAAGCAAAGATTCAAGTTTAGGGGAGTTTGATAACGGGAAAATGTATATATTAAATGCCATGATTTTATGCTACTAATGTTTGGTTTCGCCACGATTTTAGATCGTTTCAAGCTTTTTCGTTAAGTGTTTTGCAGGTATATGAAGTTCACACTCAAATAGAGCAAGACAAAGAAAACAAATGTTAGAAGACACAAAACAGAAGAAAAAGGACGAAAAAATAGCAAAAATGAGTTTTTGCTGATATGACGATCGTCACAGGTCCCTCACGACCGTCACGTGTGTCACGACCGTCACACCCATCACGATCGTCACGCTCATCATGAACGTCTCATCTCCCTCACGATCGTCACACTTGCAAAAACAGAATAACGTTCACTTTTGAGAACATGTCAACAGAAGCCCAGAAAATATAACCACATCTGCCTGGATTCTCTCACCCTCAACTCCACTTCCTGAGGTATTTCACATAAGAAACCTCCACTATAAAAGGGGAAGTTCAGGACTGGAATGGGGGAGCCGCATTGAAGATCACGAAGTGCTGCCCAATTTTACTACAAAAGCCAAACATTGTTCCTACTTTCTTTTTCTTTATTTTCCTTTAAAATTCCAATTGTATTGTTTAGTTTAATTTTCCGTACGTTAATCGTCACCGAAGTAATAATCCTGCCGACATTGTGGGGGATTACTCAAGTGCCGAAGCTGAACTATTTACAGGTTTATTACTATTAATTAAGTTTCCATTTTCCATTATAATGTATGTTTACGTATTCTGCTGTTTTCATTCAATTATGTCTGCTTTAAAATCCATGTCTAGCTAAACCGTATGGATCGGTATGTAATAAATTTGTAGGACGGGATTCGATAACATCTGGTGTTTTTCCACTTTTTCAAACTTGTTTTTGGCCGTAGTTTTTAATCTAAACTTCGTCGCGACAACGAGAATTTGTTTATAGTAATCTCACCACGATAGTGGGAGATTGATTAAGGTACGAACTGAAATGCGAAAGTTGAGGTTCGAACCAGATAGTAAAAACTAGGCGTTCATTTTAAATATAGCAAAAGGGCTTTAAAAGGAATCAGAACCTAATAGTTTTCAAAAAGCAATTTTAACCCCGAATGGGATAGCGAAAGCATACATTCCGCCTTAGAGTTGTGATTAGCGTCAACAACCAATGTGAGACGAGAGTCTTTAAACAATTATTTTCTCCTGAAAGCCACTTTGAAAATGTTTAACCGCGCCGGTAACATATCGAATTCCCGAACACTAAGCTATTGCATACCGATTTCCCTTGTCATTATTTTAAAAGGCCTTATTATTTTCCTTTAAATTAGTATTTAGTTCCGCACTTGCTTATTAGAAACCCTTTCCGACTTAGCTAAACATAGTAACACTCGATAGTATTAGATTGATTACGAGTCCCTGTGGGATTGATATCTTTATTACTACGCGATAGACTGTGCACTTGCAGTCGGTTCCGATAGACTCAGAAAGTCGCGATCACTGTGCTCGGACCTGAGAATTTTGTAAGAGACGACAGAAAAGATCAAGAAGATCCAAGAAAATACGTGTTTTGAGAGTTACGATGGTGACTGGTGTTGGTCGGGCTTTGAAGTCTCGGAAGGACACACTATGTTTTGTTCATTTGTATCGGAAGTGACGCAACGGAAGCATGGGAGAAGTAGCATGGTAGACTGTTTTACCGTTGTCGCTTGTGAATTTACATGATGTGGCATGTGCCTAAGTTGAGGAAGTGCATTTATTCTGATGGATGGTGTACAAGTGAAAGATAATTTGACTGTTGAGGCATTTCTAGATCAAGTTAATGAACGAGAAGCAACTTTGAGGTAAAGGAATTGCCTTAGTAAAAGTAGTTTGAGAGGACCAACTAGAGAAAGTTGGATTTGGGAGGGTGAAGATCAGATGAGGGAGTCGTATCCGACTTTGTTTACTTGAGGCAATTTTCGAGGGCGAAAATTCTTTTAATTGGGGGAGAGTTGTAACACCCCAAGTTTAATCGGAATATTTTAATTAATTTGTTTAATTGAGAATATTCGTATTTTTGGTGTTTTTGGGAATTATTGAGAAAATGTGCATTTTGGACTATTTATTTAATTAATAGTATACAATATGTGAATATCAATATTATTATTGATTAAAATGAATATAAGAGAAATAAGGGTAAATTGGGCATTATGAAGAGTTAGTAAGGGTATTATGGGAAAAGCCCAATTGTGTGGCCCAAGTCTAAGTTTGACAAAATAGAATTATGAAGGTGGAGGATTGATTTTGGTTAACCGTGAAAAGAACGAGGCCAGAGCTCTGAGGAGGGAGAAGTGGAGGAAAAAGCTTCGGAAGGTTGCCGAAGTTAATCGTGAAAGCTTTGAATCGGCTAAGGTATGGGGAGTATCGCATTTAATGATTTTCTATGTATGCCTTTAGATGTGTTTATGGCTGGTTTACGAGGTTTATGATTTAAGGTATTTTGGGTTGATTGTGGGAAAGTAAAGGAAATTGACGATGAACTATGAGATTATGGTTTGTGATATGTATCACTGAATATTGAATATCTGATATGAGGATTAGGAAACCTTAGGCCTTTGTGGCCAAAACTATGGGGTGACATGCGTCCGACCTTGAAGGGATAGAGGTAGGTGATATGAGAAATTATGATGTCTTTAGGTTAATTGCAGGGAAATAATGTTTTAGGCAGTGCAAATGTTGCCGGATTAGCCTAATGAACCATAGATTTTGTACCGTTATCGTCGTATGGCATTGGGAATGTTTTAATGATGTTTTGGGGGCATTGGGTAAGTAAATCGCATGAGTATTTGGACAGGAATCAGTTCTGGTGCGTAGCAGAAGTTGCTGTCATCGCACTGTTCGCCTAGAGAGCAAGCCAGCGAGGGGTTCGCTACAAGGTTCGCCTAGCGAGCAAGCCAGCGAAGGTTCGCTACAGGCTCGCCTAGCGAGCAAGCCAGCGAAGGCTCGCTACCAACTCGCCTAGCGAGCAGGCCAACGAACGTAGTAGAGTTCACGAATATCGATTGTTGTGCAGCGATACCGTGATGTGTGATTCTGGGATTTCTTGGATGAGTTGCCATGAGTATGGAAGTGGGGTTGCATGAGTAATAAGTGATAGTATGAGGATTACCGCGAGTGGAATTATGATGAATTAATATGAGGCAATGTGAGATGATATTAGGGATTAATATGTGGATACAATGTGATGATATGACGAATTAACATGAGCAGAACTGGGAAGTTTATGTGATTGATAGGCGATAGTTTGAGGATTACCGTGAATATAACTTGATAAATTAATATGAGATGATATGGGGATAGTATTATGAATTAATACGGGATAATGTGACAATGAGCTAATATGTGATTTATACGTGATTATATGACGACATGATGTGTGAGAATGATTAATATGATGAATTATGATGATATGTCATATGATGTATTATGATGATATGTTGTGTGATGATTAATATGATGAATTATGATGACATGTTGTATGATGAATAATATGATGAATTATGATGATATGTTGCATGATGAGTAATATGATGAATTATGATGATATGTTGTATTGATGATTAATATGATGAGTTATAACGTATGACGAATATGATGAATATGATGAATGATGATGCACCATATGCTGTTATTATGAGGATTAATGTGAAGTGTGCATCATGCATTCATGTTGTCGCTTCCGCGAAAATAAGGTGTCGGCAAAACAGAAGAGTCGCCACCTTTCGTTGTTTATCCCTCAGAACGGGAAAGGAAACGATCGGAAAAACCTGACGAAAAGGTATAAGACAAGGTCGTCGCAACCATTGTCTGGGTTCGGGAGTCGGTTACGCAAGGGGAAGGTATTAGCACCCCTCACGTCCATCGTACTCGATGGGATCGACGCTTGTTGTGTTTATCTGATGGGTTGGTTTTATCTATCTACCTATTAAGGCTGGCTTAAAAGAAAAGAAAATGACTCGGCAAAGCGTCGCGCTTTATGCCTACATATTCTCATCAGAGAATGAGAAATCAGAGTCAACGTAGTTCGCCTAACTACGGGTTACGGGGAAGGTGGCTCGTCAATACGTCAGTATTGTGCCTACGTACTCTCAACAGGCTTGAGAGATCATAGCTTACGTAGTTCAGGATAATACGGATTACGGGAATTCAGATTCATCTGTTTTATCGAGTAGGGTTAACAAACAGTTCCAGCAGTTAGGGACAAAGCCTGTTTGCGGTGGCGCTGAAGTTTAACGACACTCTTTTCTTTAGAAAAGCTTTCCTTTGAATTATGGGCCCACGGGGCAAAAAAGGTTTGAAGTTCGTTTTCTGTCTTTTACGGAAGAACTGTTTTTTATGGTTGTTTGCAACCTCTATCGCACTAGAGACTATGACCTGATAGCGAATGCGTCGCATGTCACCCAAAGGGTGCCATACTAAACATCCAGACTGTGGAAAAGAAACTCTCCAACAATCCTTTCTCAGATAGCTTAAGGCTCGTAACGTACAACGTCAGTTAACCTTTATTACTGTATTTTCATTTGTTTTGAAGATGAGAAGAGAGAACCGGCTCAACTAAAGGGAGACTATCAAGTCCTAATGTTGTCATGCCAAGGATTCATCCTATTGTTGAGGTTTGAAACAGGGAACTCCTAGAAGTTATCATGCCTAGGTTTCAACCCAAAGTTCTAATCATCACTTCCTTATCAAAGGAAGTGAGATTCCTAGGGGATCATGTCAATGATAAACAGAAACAGATAAAGCATCAGCTTAAACAGTAAACAAATATATAGTAAAATGCATGCAATGCAAGTGAGGGAGGAAATGTGTGTGGGGTGTCAGCCACCACAAGCTCATCTCAACCTCAAGCCAGATATGAATAACTTCAATCATACAGAAAGTAACATGCCATCAAGCAAAATAGAATAAACTGCAATCATACAGAGGAAGTAAACTGCTATCAAGCAAACACAAACCACATAGGCAAGGTGTTGCACCCTAAATTTTGCTCAACCTACTTCACTTGGTTTATGTTTCAATTGCATTGTCATTTGCATAAAAAGTCATGTACATAGTCTAATCATTTGCATAGCATAGCATACCAAGTCATCTGACAAGGTATCAAGTGTTATTTTTCATCTCAAGGAATGTATTCAAGAGGCTCTTATCAAGATTCAAGCCTATTCAAATCACCAAGAAAGAAATTGAAGCTTTGGGAAGTTTAAAGGCCAAGCAGTGGGTTTCTCTCCTATCTTGAGGGTATGTGAAGATCATCAGAGAAGCTATGGGTTATGAATTGAGGGCATGGAATACCTAGAGGGTCCTTTTGAAAGTAAGACAAGTCATTGGCATGGTTACAAGAGCTACAGTTGAAGACAGTCAACTAGGGTGTCATCTGGGTCAACCCTGGGTCAACCCTAGGTCAAATGCTTGATTGAAGGGCATCAAGGCCTATTTGGAGGATGTGAGATTTATCATTTGATATGTGGATATGGATTTGGTGTTGTTCCAAGAAGAAATCAAAAGAAATCAAGAAGAAGAGAAGTTTCTGAATTGGGGTTTCTGAGTAAAATCCCCTGATTTAGGTCAAACTTCCAAGCAAAGTAATTCAAAATTAAAGTCTCATATGGATCCTTGGCCAATATGAAACTTGTAGAGTATCTCAAGACCTTTAATTTGAGTGGTGGAAGGCATCAAGGAGATTTATAGAACTCAAGTTATGGTTCTTGCAAGTTACAGGTCCTCAGAAGCATCTGAAATTTGTCTGTGAAAGTTACTTGACTTCCAAGCAACGTTTTCCCCTTAAGGAGTTTTCAATTGGATTTTTGGCCAACATGAAAGTTGTTCCCCATGATCTTAGCTTTCTAGAAAGGTATGGTATGCCTCAATCTGATTTGTGGAGCTCTACTTATGATCTTGACAAGCCAACGACATTTTGGTCATTTGTGGAGCTCCTACTTCCAGGCTTCAAATGGAAAAATCTTCAACATCAAAGTTTCTTAGAATGATGTTTTAAGGCTAGTAGGGAGGTCATGAGATGTTGAAAAGGCTTATATCAAAAAGTGATAAAAATGGCCTAAAAATGAGGCATAAGTTAATTCAAGTGAAGTTGAAAATCATAAATCCCAAGTTATAAGTCCAAACCATGTCATATAATAGGTCATTTTGACTCCAAATGACATTCTAAGAACAATGGTTCAGCCACAATTTTGATCTGAGGCTTGCATCATAGGGTTGCTTTGGAAAAGTCTTGCTTGCATAATAAGGTACCATGGCAAAACTCAAAATAACTCAATAAACAAGGAAGATGTGCATTGTATCTCATCCAAAATATCATGTAAGGAGAAATTAAATTCAGTTACCAAGATTACAAGGCATATTGCATGAGATACCATATAAGGAGAAGTGAAAATTCAAAATACCATTGCATGAAAAGATCAAATTCTCATGGGAAGGTCCTAGATGATTCTAGGGGGTTCTAGACTGTTCTAATCCATTCTATATAATCATTGTGACTTGCATTGAGGCAAGGTTGGTGTTGATTGTGGTAGAGAAGAGAGTGTGAAATCATAAAGCTTCATTTGCAAATTACATTGAATCTCTTGATTCTTCTTCATTGCAATCCAATTTTTCTTCACAAACCTTCTCCATAAACATTTCTGAGTGTGTTCATATTGGTTTGAGGCTCCATTGATGAAGATTTAAAGGTGCTCACATTGAAATTGCAAGGAAGCAAATCCCATTGGATCTTGAAGTACAAGCTTGCTACATCAAATCTTTTGCATACAGAAGAATATTCATCATCTAGGGAGCATTCTTGAAGAGTTGCAAGGTCTGAAAGCAAGAGTTTCATCACCTACCATTCCAAAAAGCCAGGTATGCAAAACCATTTCTACACCCTATTCTAGGCATGACTAGGGTTAATTATTAGTGTAGATCTGTTAGAGACAATTAGGTGACCAATTTTGATAAGTTTGGGAGCATTTGGTGAAGTTTCATTAATGGAGATCAATTCTTGGATGAGCAAGATCGTGTTATATATTGAGTGTTAAGGCAAGATTAATGGCTGATTTTAATTAGGGTAGCATAAGGATCATTTTGATACCATGAATTCTGAGTTTGGTTGAGGTCGAAAACTGATGACATTTTGAGGTTAGGATGGTTTCACATTCGGTTTGCACGATAGAGAGTGTTTCAATGTATTTCAATGCCATGGTTGTGTTCAGCGTGGAAAATAGGTCAAGATTGGTTTTTACATCGTGGAAATTGATCAAGAGATGAGAGAGAACGAGTGGTAGAAAGATGAGTGCATGGATCTGTTTTCATGGGGGTTTTTCTGAAAACCCTAGCGCGAGGAAGAAGAAGATGTCTCTACCGTTGGATTGCGCATGACCTGTTGACTGAGGAGACGATCTAACGGCCCAGATTTGAAACGAAAATGGAGGGAAGCCAGCGCCATGAAACGCTACGTTTCATTAAAGCACCTCTTCTGGGCTTAGTGAATATTTGCTATCCAGACCCCCTTTTCAAGCCCAATCCAATTTTACACTATAACCTGTTTCTATTCGCACCGCGTTTTTATGTTTTCTTTTCTTTTTTTTCAATTGATTTCTGATTTGAAAATGGGCCCAGGCGCGTTTCTTTTCGCACCATTCATGTTGAGCCCAAATGAAATTTAAACTGGATTTTATTTCTATTCACACCCCATGCTCATATTTTCATATTAATTTTCTCCAAATTTCCTCATACTTTAAAAATGCATAATAAATTGAAAAAAGAATATTTTTTAATGGGAGTTTTTTCTCCCTTTTCATATTTTTGTCAAGAAAAATATAAAATCATAAAATTGCCATTTTATTTCATTTTAATATTTTTTGCATATTTTTACTTTTAATAGTTTTTTAATGCTTTTATGTTGATACCTTAATTTGTAGATTTTAGTTTAGGTAGTTCCCTTTAGATTTTTAGGTCAATCTTTTTAGGGTAATTAGATATATGTTTTAGGTTCCCCCTGGATTAATTCCATATTTTTGTGATGATTTTAGGATAGTTTTGATTAGATAATTCTAGGTTTGTGTAGAATTTGGTTAAACTTCAACTTAGGTGCATTAAAACAATTTCTTTTGGGTTTTTTAGGACAAGTTAGGCTATGGGGCATATATGGGTATTAAGGTTAGGTTTAGTAGATCCCCTAGAAATAATATTAGAATTTTCCCTCCTATATTAATATTTTAGTATATTTTGCAATTGTATGCTTGTTTGGTGTGCCCTTTTGGGGTTTATTTTGTTTGTATGGGCTTATTGGGCTTGCTTGGGGTGTGGGTTAGCCTTGAAGAGTATGATGATGAAGCATATTGAAGACAAAGAGTTGAAGATCAAGTTCAAAGTTGATGAAGATGCTAGGTTTGCTTGAAGATTGTTTGAAGACCTAGGACATAGGAGCTAGAGAGAGCCTTAGAATAGAAAATTTCTTCACAAATATGGATGACTTTTGTTGCCTCCATTCTTCTCTATGATTCAAAGTCTCTCTTTGATACTCACCTCCTTCCTTTGGAAGGATTAGTTACAATATCTAGGAGATAGAACTTTTGAGAGAAACAGTCTGTATTTTGTTAACAGTCTGTATGCCACCTTTGGTGGTTAACTGACTGTTTAACATCCCAAATCATCTTGTGAACTATTACTCATCTAGGAGAGCTTGCTTTGAAGAATCTTTTGAAGATTGAAGATGAAGTCCCTTTCCTTGAAGACTGATAGAGGAAGAAGCTTGTGCTGTCAGGTTTTGCTGTTTAGAGCTGCTGATGTTGTGTAGAGCTGGTGATGTATTGTTTGAGTTTCTTGATTGTATTGTTTGTTAATTTTCCCATAGGGTTGAAGTGAATTTTGTTCACTTTTGCTTATTGTTTTCTAGGTTCGAGGTTGAGTGGGACTCCCTTGCCTCGCTTGTACTGCTGCATTCATGCATTTTACTGCTTTACTGTATATATGCTGTTGTTTTTCCGTTTATCCCCTTAGGATCTCTGTTTGTCTCTGCGCAAGAGAGAAATATGACAAACATTAGGCTTTCATCCATGCATGACAACATTAGGTTAGACTTTGATTCCCTTTTCAACCATAGGTTTTAGAGCTTCTTTCTCTTCTCATCTCAAAACAATCAAAAATACACTAACAATTTCAAACACAATAAAATACAGTTCTTGCGTAAAAGACTGTAAGCCAATCAAAGAGTCATTTTTGTCCGCTTGGACCCATAATCAGGAGAAAACCTTTTTCAGAAGGATAAAAACAATCAAGACAGACTTGTGTCGTACGTGGCCCGAACTACGTTTGCTCTGATCTTTCATGCTGTATGAAAGTACGTAGGCATTGGATGCGGTATCCTAGCGAGCAACCTTCCCCTCCTTTCCCGTAGGTAGGCGAACTACATTGACTCTGATTTCTCGTTCCAGATGGGAATACGTAGGCATAAAGTGTGATACTTTGCTGAGTCGGTTTATTTTCTTTTAACCCCAGACCTGTAGAGTAGATAGAATAACAATCCGTACTAGAAAACAAGCGTGGATCCCGTCGAGTACGACGGACGTGAGGGGTGTTAATACCTTCCCTTTGCGTAACCGACTCCCGAATCCAGGATTTGGTTGCGATGACCATTCCTTTCCCCGTTTTGCGGTAGGTTTACTTCGAGCGTTTCCTTTCCCTCCTTGGGGGATAAATAACGCACGGTGGCGACTCTTCTGTTCAGCCGGCGCCGATTTTCGCAGTAGCGATAGCTGGCGACTCTGTTGGGGACTCCAACAGTTCCCTACGCGAGTCAATCCTAGCGTTTGTTTTCCCGTCATGGATTTTGTATGGATTTATGTTTTCTGTATTTTACATTCAGCATTACATTATTGTTATTATTGCTGTGGGTATGAGGGGGTTCTATGATTGAGAGATAAGTCGGACCTGGGCTTGAGTGCACCTAGAATTAGAGTGGAAATTAGTGGGCGCGTGCTTGCTTTGCAGGCACTAGTGTCTCATGAAATCCACGCTCGGACGAGGTTCTTCTGGTTGACTTCTTTTTCAACCCTTTGGGTTGAGGGGGTTGTTGGTTAGTTGGATTGTCGACTCCGGGGACCGATCATTTGGAAGTTGGCTAAGTGAGGCCTCTTCAGGACATGATGATGCCACACCTTCTGGGTATCGTATCATCAGTCTTGAAAGTCTGTGACGCCAACGACCGCATAGGATGCCATACCTTGTGTCAGTTATTAGGACACCTACCTGTGAGAGGGGTTGGGCATGCAGGTAACTTGACCTTCAGAATACCGGTTATCTTGATTGAGATTCAGGGGTGTGATATCTGAGGATGGTATTATTGGGTCTGTCAAAGACCAGGTTGGAGCATCGTGGATGATATTGAGCAATTTGAGGGTCTGTTTGAGGCCAGTGTTGTGGATTGAATTTCTCAGCCAGGGGCTTGTGATCCCTTGTTGCATTGCTTGCATATTGCATTGTCTGCGTCATCATGTGCATATCATTAACGTGTGTCTGTGCTGCAGGTGCATTTTCATACTTCCCGATTCTAGTGCTCCGACCTTCCATCTGTTATCATGAGTACTTTAAGGAAGACTGTCGCGTACAAGTTGCCTACTCCCGATGTTTCTTCGCTACTCGATTTGATATCTCTAGCTGATGATGAGGGGAAGAGAAGCTTCAGGAAGAGTTATGGGAGACTGGTCAAGCTGGTTTATAAAGCCTCCATGCATGAGCATAACGGATTGTATGCACTGATGCAGTTCTATGATCCCCCGCTGAGGTGTTTTACTTTCCCTGATTTCATTCTGGCTCCGACCATGGAAGAATATGCCGAGATCTTGGAGTTGACTATTCAGAACCAGGTGCCCTTCATTCATATGCTGAGCCCAAACTGGAGGACGTGGCTGCCGCTTTGCACGTAGACCCCTCAGAACTGCTGTTAACCTCGCGGAATGGAGTTTCTGGTTTTTCTCTCAAGTTCTTAGTTGGGAAAGCACAAGAGTACGCCAAGAGTGGTGGTTGGGTTGTGTTTAATGCTATCCTTGCTTTGTGTATCTATGGCATTGTGATGTTCCCTAATATGCCTGACTTTGTTGATTCGGACGCATTATATATCTTTGCTTCAGGAAATCCTGTGCCCACCCTGATTGGAGACTTCTATCACTCACTGCATTATAAGAATGAGAATAGGAGGGGCAAGAACGTCTCTTGTTGTGTGCCTTTGCTGTATATGTGGTTTGAGAGTCATCTGCCCAAGAAGGGTATCTTTGTTGAGTCTGCATATACGGTGGATTGGTCTGAGCATTTGATGGGACTTTCTTCAGAAGATGTTGGCTGGTTTGACAGAGCTTTATTGGGATCTGAGATCATCTATAGCTGCGCCGGATATCCTAATGTTCCTCTGATTGGGAGGAAAGGGTGCATTAATTACAATCCATCATTATCGATCAGGCAATTCGGTTATGCTTTGAAAAGCCTGCCAAAGGAGGAAGAAATACAGGAATCTTTGTATTTCACCGGTGACTTGAGTGGGGAATTATTGGCCAAGCTTCAGCACGCTTGGAATCATATCTGCAGAAAAGGGAAACCATTGCTAGGCAAGAATGATTGTCAAGCCTATATGCCATACAAGGTGTGGATCCAGGAGAGGGTAAGACAAGTACAGATGCCTTTTCCAGCAGTCTCACGTCCTGTTCCCATTCCAGTGGAGGAACCTACTACTGTAGCCGTTGAGGTCTATGAGCGGGTCGTGAAAGAAAGAGAGGACTTGATAAAGATTAATGAAGAGTTAGAAAAGGAACTGGCTCAGATGCGTAGTGAGAAGAATAAGGCTGTGCATTCTTTCCAACAGCAGACTGAGTTAGTAAACAGGCTAGGTGCTGAACTGACCGAAGAGAAAAAGAAGCGTGAACGCCTGGGGAAAGAATTCAGAAGCTCTCATGATATGTTAGAGTCCAAGAAGAAGGCACTCGATGCCGCCCACCGGGAAATCTCTTCTTGCAACAAAACATGGAATGCTACGCTAACCAACAACAAAAAGAGGGAAGACAAATTGAAGCAGCAAATTTCTGAACTCGAAGATCAGTTGAAGGCTAGCGTTAAAAAGTATGAAGAGGAGGTGATGGCAAGATATAGTCTTCAGAACTCATTGAACAAGGCCATCGAGTGCAAGAAAGAGGCTGTGTCCCAGAAGCGGATGCTAGAGGATCGCTTCGGGTAAGGGGCACGGGAGGAATCTGCTGGTGATTTACGACGTGTTCTCAAGCGAAGAGATCTACTGGTTGAGGGTTTGCTTACCCGACCAAGTCATCCAGAGACTAAGAGGTTATTAGAGGAGTACCAGGCGCATGGGAACACTTGACTATTTCATGTATTAATGTGTATGCTTTATTTGCATTGTGCTGGCCATCACCAGGATTGTTGGTTGAGGTCATGCCTTCTTATTGTACGCTCATTGATATTGTATTTCTGATTTGATGGGTTTCTCTGCAATGTATGAGGTGTTTTCTATGATTCGGCTCCGAACTTCGTATTGCTGTCACTGTCACCACACTGACACATTCGCACTAGAATTGAGGAGTGATATTCCCTAATGCACAGACACATATTGCATTGCATATGCATACATATTGCGTTACAGGTGATTATTGAACTATATCTCAACGACCGCACCGATACTCTACTCGTACCAACTGCAGAAGAGTTATGGAACAGATGCAGAATGAAATGCAGGACATGCGTGAGAAGCTGGCGCTATTCATGCAGACAATGGAGACCATTGTGAAAGGCCAGGAAAACTTGCAGGCTTTGGTTCAGCCTTTGCTGATGAGAAATGCTGGGCACGGAAACGAAGACCATAACTCTGTGCGTGTTGACACCATCGACGGGGATGGTACTCCTACACCGGTAGCTCCACCTGTGGTGAACATACCTGCTGTGAATGTGAACAACGGCGCTGGCGCCGGGAACGGTAATGCAGGAATCGGTAACGAGACTGTCGTCAACAACGTTGGGTTCGGAGATGCCAATCTGGGTGGTGATAATATTGGAGGTAATGGCTTCGGTAACAACGGATTTGGCTATAACGACCAGGGGTTTGATCATGCTGGGAAGTACGGCTTCAACGCTCTGGGCTTTGGACAGGATGGATTTGGTAATACCAATCAGGGTTATGGCGGATTCGGTAATGGAAACGGTGCTGGAATAATGTCTTTTGGACCTGCCGGAGTCGCTCCAGGTTACGGTAACAGGGGGCGGGGCCCTGTAATGAATCAGACTAGATTTGGCCGTAACAACGGGTATGATGGATACGGAAACGGGAACGGTAATTGGATAGAAGATCAGCAAGAAGATGCTTTCTCTGGTGGAGGTTTTGAAGGTCCTGTAGATGACTCTCAAAGAATCAAGATGCTCGAGGAGCAGATTAAAGGTGTTGTGAATCAAAGTGTTGTTGGTTTAGATATGACCATAATGGGTCTGGTGCCTGGCCTGAGGGTGCCGCTAAAATTCAAAGCTCCCACATTCGACAAATATAAGGGGGATACCTGTCCAAAAGTGCATGTGCGATCATACTATAGAAGGATGTCGGCTTATTCAAACGATGAGAGGATGCTGATGCATTTCTTTCAAGACAGCTTGTCTGGTCCTTCCCTTGAATGGTACATGGGATTGGAGCCTACTCAGATAAAAACTTGGAAGCAGCTGGCTGAAGCGTTTGTGGCTCATTATAAGTACAATAGTGACTTGGCACCCAACCGGGTCCAATTACAGGGGTTGTCCTAGAAGAAAGACGAGAGCTTCAAAGAATATGCGCAAAGGTGGCGCGACATGGCTGCACGAGTTCATCCTCCTTTGGATGACAAAGAAATTAATGATATGTTCATAGGAACATTTACTGGTGTGTTTTATGATAAGCTGTTTCATACTTCCTTGGGCAGTTTCTCGGACCTAATCTTGATGGGTGAGAAAATTGAAAGCAATATTAAAATGGGGAGATTCCAAGCTGAGGAATCTACTTCAGCTGGCAGTAACAGAAGAGCTTTTGGTGGTCGCCGTCAAGGTGATGCAAATGCAGTATTCGGGGGCTGAGGCCGAGGCCGGGGCAGAGGTCGGAATCAGTACAATCATCCGCAACAGGTGGCAAGTGTCACAATTCCATTTCATCAACAACCAATACCACTACAGCAGATACCACCATAGCAATAACAGCCACAACAAAGGTTACATCCTGCCCAGCGCAGAATTCAGGGGGGCAAACCAAGGAGGGTGTTTGAAACGCCTCCTTCGACGTATGCAGAATTGCTACAGACGTTACTGGGTTTGAACTTGGTGGAAAAGAGGACTATGGCGCCAATAACGGGCACTCCTCCGTTTGGTTTTGATGCGAACAAGCACTGTGAATTCCACACCGGGGCTCCTGGCCATGACATAGAGAATTGCCATGCGTTCAAGCATGTAGTACAAGATCTGTTGGATAGCAAGGCCATCAATTTCGGACAAGCAGGTCCAAACATAGTACAACAGCCCATGCCCAACCATGGGGCAAATGCTATTTTAACTGAGGAGGGTTTGAACTTGATCATGAATGTTGATGAACTAAAGACACCGTTGTGTGAGATAAAGAGCAGATTATTGAAAGGAGGTGTGTATCCGGGCTGCGATGAGTTTTTCCTAGAGTGTTGGACCCAAGCCGGGGGTTGTGCTGAATTGAAGAAGGGTATTTAGACCTTGATAGATGAAGGCACGTTGCAATTCGACAGAACGGCAAGTGAGGAACCTGCAGAGGTATTAGCGGATGAGCAAAGTGATGTAGCTACTGTGACAATCCCCCGAAAAACAATAACTATAACGGCGCCAGCCAGGCGACCGCCGATCACTATCACCAAGGCAGAACCAATCCCTTATGAGAGCACTAAGGCAGTACCCTGGACTTATGGGTTGGAAGCATACTGGGATGGGGTGAAAATTGATATTAGTAAACAGCCAATTGAGGTTGTAGACAACGTCGTCGGGACCGGAGGGATGACGAGAAGTGGGAGAATTTTTATATCTCCTGAGGTAGAGGCTGAACGATTGGCGAAAGGAAAAGGAAAAATGAATGAGGATGTCCCTGTGCAGAGGACCGAAAAAGAAACGTCACTGAAAGATGTAGAAGAGTTTATGCGCCTTATTCGTAAGAGTGACTATAATATTGTTGAGCACCTTCAACAGACGCCATCGAAGATATCCATATTGTCACTGTTATTGTGTTCCGAAGCTCATAGGAATGCGTTATTGAAAATCCTTGACACGTCATTTGTACCCCAAGATGTTTCTGTGAATTAGTTGGAGGGGGTGATGGCGCATGTGAACGCAGGCCATAGCTTGGGATTTACGGACTTTGATTTGACCCCGAGGGGGAGGGAGCATAACATGGCATTGCACGTCTCAGTTGAGTGTAGGGGCTCAGTCATGTCCCACGTACTGGTAGATACTGGATATTCCTTGAACGTGCTGCCAAAGAAAGCAATGATGAAATTGGACATCAGGGGAATCATTTGTATGCCTAGTGACTTGGTGGTCAGGGCATTTGATGGTACACGAAGGTCAGTCTTTGGATCCATAACGTTACCTCTACAGGTGGGGGCGGAGATTTTCGAAACTGAATTTTACATTATGGACATCCAGCCGGCATACAGCTGTCTTCTCGGACGACCATGGATCCATGGCGCTGGGGCAGTCACATCTACCTTGCATCAAAAGTTGAAATACATGATAGGGGACAGTGTGGTCACGGTCTGTGGAGAAGAAGATATATTGGTCAGCCATCTGTCATCATTCAAGTACATAGAAGTCGACGGCGAGATTCATGAAACACCCTGTCAAGCCTTTGAAGGGTTGCGCATCAAAGACAAAGTTCCAGGGTTGAGTAAAGCGTCAGAGGTGGCCGTCTCGTCATACAAGGAGGCTCAGGCTCTAGTGAAGACTGGTGAGACAAAAGGCTAGGGCAAGGTCCTGGATATTCCCGTGAAGATGGACAGATTTAGGTTGGGATATCAACCATCGTCATCAACGCCTGCTGCAGGGGCACCCCGTTTCAAAGGACCGATAACAATCACAGCTAGTGGAGTGTATCACAAGGCCATCAACGCTGTTTCAGATTCCGAAGAAGGAGACAGTGACTGCGACATGGACGCCTGGATTCAGCCGAGCGTGCCAGGACAAGGATTATGCAATTGGTCTATTCAGGAGACCGTTCCTGTGACTACCAAACAGTAATACTTTGTTTTCTTAATTGTTGAAAATCCGGTGTCTTACCCGGGGCATCGTGATTTTGCTTAGGGCCGTGCTGTTATGTACATTGCATTGTTTAATCATTAAATAAAAGGCGTTTTTCATGTACAAATATTGCGATCTCTGTTTTTCCTGTTTTTGTGTTTTACAATAAAATGGCAACGTGGTTATTCGCTTTATACACATTTTGAAGCATTTAACCATTCCTTTTGCAGGATAATATTTTCAGATGACATCATTGAACCGCCTATGACTCATTTCGACTTTGAGCACCCGGTATTTCAGGCCGAAGAAGAGATTGTTGAAGATGGTGACGTTCTAGAAGAGTTGTCTTGGTTGGTAAAGCAAGAAGAACGAATCATTCTGCCTCATGAGGAGGTCATTGAAATTGTTAACCTGGGGTCGGAAGGGGTTGAAAGGAACGTCCGTATAGGAGCCGCGCTACAGAGCGACGTCAAACGAAGACTGGTTGAAATGCTCAGAGAGTATAGTGATGTGTTCGCTTGGTCGTACGAAGACATGCCTGGGCTGGATACGGATATGGTTGTGCACCGTCTGCCGCTAAAGGAAGAATGCCCGCCGGTTAAGCAGAAGCTTCGCAAAACTAGGCCTGATATGGCGGTGAAAATTAAGGAGGAGGTCCGAAAGCAGTGGGATGCTGGTTTCCTAGCTGTTACAAAATATCCCTGATGGGTCGCTAATATTGTACCAGTGCCAAAGAAAGACGGTAAAGTGAGAATGTGCGTAGATTACCGTGATCTGAACAAAGCGAGCCCGAAAGATGATTTCCCACTTCCTCACATCGATGTGCTGGTTGACAACACCGCTCAATTCTCCGTATTATCCTTCATGGATGGCTTCTCGGGCTACAATCAGATTAAAATGGCGCCAGAAGACATGGAGAAGACTACCTTCATCACGCCGTGGGGAACATTTTGCTACAAAGTGATGCCCTTCGGATTAAAGAATGCTGGGGAAACGTATCAGCGTGCAATGACGACTCTTTTTCATGACATGATGCATAAAGAGATCGAGGTTTATGTCGATGATATGATTTCCAAATCCCAGACGGAGGAAGAACATTTGGTGAATCTGTTGAAGCTATTCAAGAGGCTTAGGAAGTTCAGGCTGAGACTGAACCATAACAAGTGCACCTTCAGGGTGAGGTCGGGTAAACTGCTGGGATTCATTGTGAGTGAAAAAGGAATAGAGGTTGATCCTGCAAAAATAAAAGCAATACAAGAGATGCCGACGCCTAAAACAGAGAAAGAGGTGTGCGGGTTTTTAGGGAGGCTGAACTACATCGCTCGGTTCATATCTCACCTAACAGCTACGTGTGAGCCGTTATTCAAGATGTTGAAAAAAGACCAGGCTGTAACATGGAATGAAAATTGTCAAAAGGTGTTCGATAAAATAAAACAGTATTTGCAGGAGCCTCCTATTTTGATACCTCCAGTGGCAGGGAGACCCTTGATTATGTATTTGACGGTTCTTGAGGGAAGTATGGGTTGTGTTCTCGGTCAACACGACGAGACAGGAAGAAAGGAGCATGCGATATACTACTTGAGTAAGAAGTTTACTGAATGTGAATCTCGATACTCAATGCTCGAAAAAACTTATTGCGCGCTAGCCTGGGCCGCCAAGCGTTTGAGGCAATACATGCTGAACCATACAACCATGCTCATCTCGAAGATGGATCCTATCAAATACGTATTTGAAAAGCAGGCTTTATCGGGGAGAATTGCCCGTTGGCAGATGGTTTTGACCGAATACGACATCCAGTATGTCTCACAAAAGGCTATAAAGGGGAGTGTGTTATCTGAGTACTTGGCAGAGCAGCCTATTGAGGACTACCAATCGATGAGGTTTGATTTTCCTGACGAGGATATCATGTACCTAAAGATGAAAGATTGTGAAGAACCGTTGCCAGACGAAGGACCAGAATTGGGTTCCAAATGGAAGTTGATCTTTGACGGAGCTGTAAACTCCTATGGTAGCGGAATAGGGGCAATCATCACTACTCCACATGGGTCAACCATCCCATTTACTGCTCGATTGACCTTTCCAGTTACCAATAATGAAGCCGAATACGAAGCTTGCATTATGGGGCTTGAAGAAGCCATTGATTTGCGAATCAAAAATCTGGACGTATATGGAGACTCAGCTCTTGTGGTGAATCAAATAAAAGGAGAATGGGAGACACGTCAGCCTAATTTGATACCGTACATGAATTACGTGAGGAGATTGTTGCCCTTCTTTGACAAGGTTGAGTTGCATCATGTACCGCGAGCAGAGAATCAGATGGCTGACGCCCTGGCCACATTGTCTTCCATGTATAAAGTCAACTTCTGGAATGAGGCTCCCAGAATTGTTATCTCTCGGCTTTACAGACCCGCCTTCGTATTTGCCATTGACGAAGCATCTGATGATAAACCCTGGTATTTTGATATCCATAATTTCCTGAAAAACAAAGAGTATCCGGCTGGGACATCCAGTCACGATCAGAAGACTCTCAGGAGATTGGCGGGTAATTTTTATCTGAATCCGGACGGTGTCCTATACAAGAGAAATCACAACTTGGTGCTACTACGTTGTGTAGACGAGAAAGATGCAAAGTTGCTCATGGAGGAAATACATGAGGGTACATTTGGTACGCATGCTGGTGGGCATGCCATGACGAGGAAGCTGCTGTGGGCAGGTTATTATTGGCTAGCTATGGAAACCGATTGTTTCAAGTTTGCGAAGAGGTGACATAAGTGCTAGATCTATGCAGATAAGATCCATGTGCCTCCGAGTCCTCTAAACATGATGTCGTCACCGTGGCCATTCTCAATGTGGGGAATCGACATGATTGGAAAGATCGAGCCGACGGCATCTAACGGACACTGGTTCATTTTGGTAGCAATCGATTATTTTACCAAATGGGTGGAAGCGGCATCCTATGCAAATGTGACCAAGCAGGGGGTAGCCAGGTTTATCAAGCGAGATATCATTTGCAGATATGGAATCCCCGACCGGATAATTACCCACAACGGTTCGAACTTAAATAACAAAATGATGAAGGAGCTGTGTCAGAGTTTTAAGATCGAGCATCACAACTCCTTTCCTTATCGACCCAAGATGAATGGCGCTGTTGAAGCGGCCAATAAGAACATAAAGAAGATTATTCAGAAGATGGTGGTGACCTATAAGGACTGGCATGAGATGCTACCTTTCGCTTTGCACGGTTATCGTACGACGGTACGCACATCAACCGGGGCAACCCCGTTCTCGTTGGTATATGGAATGGAAGCAGTGTTACCACTGGAGGTTGAGATTCCTTCCCTGAGGGTATTACAAGATGTCCAACTAGACGAGGCAGAATGGTTGAAAGACAGGTTGAACCAGCTGAGTTTAATGGATGAGAAGAGGTTAGCTTCTCTAGCATATGTTCGGTTGTACCAGAGCCGAATGAAGAAAACATATGATAAGAAGATACACCCTCGGAGCTTTCAGACGGGCGACCTTGTGCTAAAGAGGATTCTCCCGCCGCAGGCAGATCACAGGGGCAAGTGGATCCCCAACTACGAAGGGCCATACGTTGTCAGAAAAGTCTTTTCAGGAGGAGCTTTGTTGTTGTCCACCATGGACGGTGAGGACTTTACGTCGCCTGTGAATTCGGACGCAGTTAAAAAATACTTTGCTTGAAATTGACCCGCTGGACAGAAAAAAAGAAAGTCCAAGCAAAAATGGGGCATCCTGGCGAACCAAAAACAGAATGAAAGGTTCGGGAAAAAATTAGGGATAAAACTAAAAAATGTACACCAGCAAAGTTGAAAACCTACACTGGGCGACTTCGGCAAAAAGGGGTATCCCGGTGAACTGAAAACCCGTAAAGGGCGGTTCACGCAAAAGTTAGGGATTTGAAAAGCAAATGACTGCGGTCCGAATTTGATACTGCGGTGCGCATTGGTGCGGGAGAATATACCTGAGGGGTCGGTTATCAGATACAATCTCTTCAGAAGTGTGAATACCGGGAAAGCGCTAGAGTCAGGCGAGTCATAGGAGGATCAGCTCATGATGTTCGTCTGCATCACGTTGTCGACATGTGTACAAATTTGATTTGTCATTGTATTTATGCTTCTTGTGCATACTTGTATATTTGTTGTGCGTAGCTTCCTCTTTTCAGGAGTTACATCCCGTGTACAAAACTCTACCCATTCAGGGGCCCAATCAATAAAACATGTTATTCAGTATTTGATGCTTGTTCTTTACTGCTTTGTACATGTCAAACGCCAATGTTTAATAAAACTAGCAAGTGTATAACATTGCTAGCCCTTGCCAATAATTGCTAAAACTTTGAATTGACTGAAAATGATGTCACTAACGCTAACCTGAATAGATTTGGTTGCATAGACTTGTCTTGTCTCGTTTGTGGTATTGCAGGGGTCTTGACCATACAAAGTGGACGATCAGAAGGTTGCAGTACCAACCAGAAGCTCGTAACGGAAAGGCTTGATCATTACGTGAAGTGAATCCCCATGCAGGTCGCGTTTCTGAGATAACAATGTCCCTTACTGAAGAAGGATCAAATTCCCCAGCTAGTCGTAGCTTATCCGAGGGACATTCTCCAGCAAGGTCGTTTGCCCTCAGCAGAATTGACGATTCCAAGATCGAAGGCTGTATTCAGACAGTGTGGTGTCCCCCAAAAGGATCCCCCATCCCGAGCAGAGTGGTTTAGCCTCAGAAGATTAATATTTCCAAACTTGTGAGCTGTACTCAGACAGTCTACTCTTCCCAGCAGAGATTCCCTTCCCAGTAGGGTCATTTACTCTCCCCCAACGGAGTCAGTTTATTTTCCCCAAGAGATTCGTTTCGTCCCCAGCGGAGTTCTCTCTTTTCAGCAAGTGTTCTCTTTCCTCCCAGTGGAAATCAAAGGTTAAAGCTCTCCCCGACAGAGTTGGTTGTGTGTCCTGCCGGAATACTTTGTGATACCCGTTCACTCCCCAGCAGGGTGATATTTGTCCTCGACAGCCAAGATTAAGGAAGCAAGCTTGTTAGAGCTATCCCAGCAGTCCGAGCCTGGATTTGCATCGGCATATAGTGTCATACTTGCATCCACCAAATAGAAAACGCGTAGCATTTCCATGTCGAATGGAGCATTACGCCATTGTCAAACATATGCATTTTGAAACATAAGCCAGGTTGGTTAACCGTTTGTTTTCAAGTGTTGTTTCCCTTGCAGGTGGAGGGAGCTCTTGCTCAAATTAATTACCAAACATTCAAGATCTCGGCGTGAGACATGTAATGATAATGTCAGTTGTGGCATTATTCCCCACAAAGTTGCTTGTTTAAGTTTCTCTTACCCCTCCAGCGGAGTATTTCTTCAAGGTTGTTGTTAGGTCGTTATCAAAAGATTTCGTGAATCGATTTTTGGAAGTTGCCGCCTATGCTAAAGTAGGTGTCTGGCAGTGTGGATTCAGAAAATCCCCAGTAGAGTCCTTCTCAGATTTGCTGCCATGTCAGCACTGAAAATCGGAAGACTAGACTCATATTGTGTTACCCATGTGATTGATGGAGCTAGCTGCTGCAAAGATAGGCAGAAAAGCCGTATCAGAGTTATTTCCCGCAGTGGTGGCGGAGTTATTTCCCGTAGTGGTGGCGGAGTTATTTTCCCGCAGTGGTGGCGGAGTTATTTCCCGCAGTGGTGGCGGATTTATTTCCCGTAGTGGTGACGGAGTTATTTACCGTAGTGGTGGCGGAGTTATTACCCGTAGTGGCGGCGGAGTTATTTCCCGTAGTGGTGACGGAGTTATTACCCGTAGTGATGGCGGTGTTATTTCCCGTAGTGGTGGCGGAGTTATTTCCCGTAGTGGTGGCGGAGTTATTTCCCGTAGTGGTGGCGGAGTTATTACCCGTAGTGATGGCGGTGTTATTTCCCGTAGTGGTGGCGGAGTTATTTCCCGTAGTAGTGACGGAGTTATTTCCCGCAGTGGTGGCGGAGTTATTTCCCGTAGTGATGGCGGAATTATTTCCCGTAGTGATGGCGGTGTTATTTCCCGTAGTGGTGGCGGAGTTAGTACCCGTAGCGATGGTGGTGTTATTTTCCTGTAATGGTGGCAGAGTATTACCCGTAGCAATGGCAATGTTATTTTCCCAAATTATTTCCCGTAGCGATGGCGGTGTTATTTTCCCGTAGCAATGGCGGTGTTATTTTCCCGTAGTAATGGCGGTGTTATTTACCCGTAGCGATGGCGGTGTTATTTTCCCAAATTATTTCCCGTAGTGGTGGCGGAGTGATTTCCCGTAGTGATGGCGGGGTTATTTTCCTGTATCATTGGCAGGGTCATGTTTTGTTGACAGAAGTACTTCCCCAGTGAAGTCGTCCAGGTTATTCATATATTGACAAGTTTGATGTTGCACAGATGGTTAGTGTTGAAATCAGATCGGTATCAGGTGGTTGATCAGTTGTTACCGTAACAATCAGGATCAAGTGATGGATTTTGTCCCCCAAACAGTTGTGCAGTTTATTTCTGCGGTTGGCAAATTTATGGGTTCTTAGTATTCAACCGTCTCGTACCTCGAATGTTTGAAGGCCGTTCGCTCTTCACCCAGTCGGGTCCAAGTCGTTGGAATAGGGGCAGCTGTTGCACCCTAAAATTTGCTCAACCTACTTCACTTGGTTTATGTTTCAATTGCATTGTCATTTGCATAAAAAGTCATGTACATAGTCTAATCATTTGCATAGCATAGCATACCAAGTCATCTGACAAGGGATCAAGTGCTATTTTTCATCTCAAGGAATGTATTCAAGAGACTCTTATCAAGATTCAAGCCTATTCAAATCACCAAGAAAGAAATTGAAGCTTTGGGAAGTTTAAAGGCCAAGCAGTGGGTTTCTCTCCTATCTTGAGGGTATGTGAAGATCATCAGAGAAGCTATGGGTTATGAATTGAGGGAATGGAAGACCTAGAGGGTCCTTTTGAAAGTAAGACAAGTCATTGGCATGGTTACAAGAGCTACAGTTGAAGACAGTCAACTAGGGTGTCATCTGGGTCAACCCTGGGTCAACCCTAGGTCAAATGCTTGATTGAAGGGCATCAAGGCCTATTTGGAGGATGTGGGATTCATCATTTGATATGTGGATATGGATTTGGTGTTGTGCCAAGAAGAAATCAAAAGAAATCAAGAAGAAGAGAAGTTTCTGAATTGGGGTTTCTGAGTAAAATCCCCTAATTTAGGTCAAACTTCCAAGCAATGTAATTCAAAATGCAAGTCTCATATGGATCCTTGGCCAATATGAAACTTGTAGAGTATCTCAATAACTTTAATTTTATTGGTGGAAGGCATCAAGGAGATTTATAGAACTCAAGTTATGGTTCTTGCAAGTTACAGGTCCTCAGAGGCATCTGAAATTTGTCTGTGAAAGTTACTTGACTTCCAAGCAACTTTTTCCCCTTAAGGAGTTTTCAATTGGATTTTTGGCAAACATGAAAGTTGTTCCCCATGATCTTATCTTTCTATAAAGGTATGGTATGCCTCAATATGATTTGTGGAGCTCTACTTATGATCTTGACAAGCCAAGGGCATTTTGGTCATTTGGAGGTTATAAGTCATTTCAAGCATAAGGCCATATCTCCTACTTCCAAGCTTCAAATGGAAAAATCTTCAACATAAAAGTTTCTTAGAATGATGTTTTAAGGCTAGTAGGGAGGTCATGAGATGTTGAAAAGGCTTATATCAAAAAGTGATAAAAATGGCCTAAAAATGAGGCATAAGTTAATTCAAGTGAAGTTGAAAATCATAAATCCCAAGTTATAAGTCCAAACCATGTCATATAATAGGTCATTTTGACTCCAAAAGACATTCTAAGAACAATGGTTCAGCCACAATTTTGATATGAGGCTTGCATCATAGGGTTGCTTTGGAAAAGTCTTGCTTGCATAATAAGGTACCATGGCAAAACTCAAAATAACTCAATAAACAAGGAAGATGTGCATTGTATCTCATCCAAAATATCATGTAAGGAGAAATTCAATTCAGTTACCAAGATTACAAGGCATATTGCATGAGATACCATATAAGGAGAAGTGAAAATTCAAAATACCATTGCATGAAAAGATCAAATTCTCATGGGAAGGTCCTAGATGATTCTAGGGGGTTCTAGACTGTTCTAATCCATTCTATATAATCATTGTGACTTGCATTGAGGCAAAGTTGGTGTTGACTGTGGTAGAGAAGAGAGTGTGAAATCATAAAGCTTCATTTGCAAATTACATTGAATCTCTTGATTCTTCTTCATTGCAATCCAATTTTTCTTCACAAACCTTCTCCATAAACATTTCTGAGTGTGTTCATATTGGTTTGAGGCTCCATTGATGAAGATTTGAAGGTGCTCACATTGAAATTGCAAGGAAGCAAATCCCATTGGATCTTGAAGTACAAGCTTGCTACATCAAATCTTTTGCATACAGAAGAATATTCATCATCTAGGGAGCATTCTTGAAGAGTTGCAAGGTCTGAAAGCAAGAGTTTCATCACCTACCATTCCAAGAAGCCAGGTATGCAAAACCATTTCTACACCCTATTCTAGGCATGGCTAGGGTTAATTATTAGTGTAGATCTGTTAGAGACAATTAGGTGACCAATTTTGATGAGTTTGGGAGCATTTGGTGAAGTTTCATTAATGGAGATCAATTCTTGGATGAGCAAGATCGTGTTATATATTGAGTGTTAAGGCAAGATTAATGGCTGATTTTAATTAGGGTAGCATGAGGATCATTTTGATACCAAGAATTCTGAGTTTGGTTGAGGTCGAAAACTGATGACATTTTGAGGTTAGGATGGTTTCACATTCGGTTTGCACGATAGAGAGTGTTTCAATGTATTTCAATGCCATGGTTGTGTTCAGCGTGGAAAATAGGTCAAGATTGGTTTTTACATCGTGGAAATTGATCAAGAGATGAGAGAGAACGAGTGGTAGAAAGATGAGTGCATGGATCTGTTTTCATGGGGGTTTTTCTGAAAACCCTAGCGCGAGGAAGAAGAAGATGTCTCTACCGTTGGATTGCGCATGACCTGTTGACTGAGGAGACGATCTAACGGCCCAGATTTGAAACGAAAATGGAGGGAAGCCAGCGCCATGAAACGCTACGTTTCATTAAAGCACCTCTTCTGGGCTTAGTGAATATTTGCTATCCAGACCCCCTTTTCAAGCCCAATCCAATTTTACACTATAACTTGTTTCTATTTGCACCGCGTTTTTATGTTTTCTTTTCTTTTTTTTCAATTGATTTCTGATTTGAAAATGGGCCCAGGCGCGTTGCTTTTCGCACCCTTCATGTTGAGCCCAAATGAAATTTAAACTGGATTTTATTTCTATTCACACCCCATGCTCATATTTTCATATTAATTTTCTCCAAATTTCCTCATACTTTAAAAATGCATAATAAATTGAAAAAAGAATATTTTTTAATGGGAGTTTTTTCTCCCTTTTCATATTTTTGTCAAGAAAAATATAAAATCATAAAATTGCCATTTTATTTCATTGTAATATTTTTTTGCATATTTTTACTTTTAATAGCTTTTTAATGCTTTTATGTTGATACCTTAATTTGTAGATTTTAGTTTAGGTAGTTACCTTTAGATTTCTAGGTCAATCTTTTTAGGGTAATTAGATATATATTTTAGGTTCCCTCTGGATTAATTCCATATTTTTGTGATGATTTTTAGGATAGTTTTGATTAGATAATTCTAGGTTTGTGTAGAATTAGGTTAAACTTCAACTTAGGTGCATTAAAACAATTTCTTTTGGGTTTTTTAGGACAAGTTAGGCTATGGGGCATATATGGGTATTAAGGGTAGGTTTAGTAGATCCCCTAGAAATAATATTAGAATTTTCCCTCCTATATTAATATTTTAGTATATTTTGCAATTGTATGCTTGTTTGGTGTGCCCTTTTGGGGTTTATTTTGTTTGTATGGGCTTATTGGGCTTGCTTGGGGTGTGGGTTAGCCTTGAAGAGTATGACGATGAAGCATATTGAAGACAAAGAGTTGAAGATCAAGTTCAAAGTTGATGAAGATGCTAGGTTTGCTTGAAGATTGTTTGAAGACCTAGGACATAGGAGCTAGAGAGAGCCTTAGAATAGAAAATTTCTTCACAAATATGGATGGCTTTTGTTGCCTCCATTCTTCTCTATGATTCAAAGTCTCTCTTTGATATTCACCTCCTTCCTTTGGAAGGATTAGTGACAGTATCTAGGAGATAGAACTTTTGAGAGAAACAGTCTGTATTTTGTTAACAGTCTGTATGCCACCTTTGGTGGTTAACTGACTGTTTAACATCCCAAATCATCTTGTGAACTATTACTCATCTAGGAGAGCTTGCTTTGAAGAATCCTTTGAAGATTGAAGATGAAGTCCCTTGCCTTGAAGAATGATAGAGGAAGAAGCTTGTGCTGTCAGGTTTTGCTGTTTAGAGCTGCTGATGTTGTGTAGAGCTGGTGATGTATTGTTTGAGTTTCTTGATTGTATTGTTTGTTAATTTTCCCATAGGGTTGAAGTGAATTTTGTTCACTTTTGCCTATTGTTTTCTAGGTTCGAGGTTGAGTGGGACTCCCTTGCCTCGCTTGTACTGCTGCATTCATTCATTTTACTGCTTTACTGTATATATGCTGTTGTTTTTCCGTTTATCCCCTTAGGATCTCTGTTTCTCTCTGCACAAGAGAGAAATATGACAGACATTAGGCTTTCATACATGCATGACAACATTAGGTTAGACTTTGATTCCCTTTTCAACCATAGGTTTTAGAGCTTCTTTCTCTTCTCATCTCAAAACAATAAAAAATACACTAATAATTTCAAACACAATAAAAGACAGTTCTTGCGTAAAAGACTGTAAACCAATCAAAGAGTCATTTTTGTCCGCTTGGACCCATAATCAGGAGAAAAACTTTTTCAGAAGGATAAAAACAATCAAGACAGACTTGTGTCGTACGTGGCCCGAACTATGTTTGCTCTGATCTTTCATGCTGTATGAAAGTACGTAGGCATAGGATGTGATATCCTAGCGAGCAACCTTCCCCTCCTTTCCCGTAGGTAGGCGAACTACGTTGACTCTGATTTCTCGTTTCAGACGGGAATATGTAGGCATAAAGTGCGATACTTTGCCGAGTCAGTTTATTTTCTTTTAACCCCAGACCTGTAGAGTAGATAGAATAACAACCCGTACTAGAAAACAAGCGTGGATCCCGTCGAGTACGACGGACGTGAGGGGTGCTAATACCTTCCCTTTGCGTAACCGACTCCCGAATCCAGGATTTGGTTGCGATGACCATTCCTTTCCCCGTTTTGCGGTAGGTTTACTTCGAGCGTTTCCTTTCCCTCCTTGGGGATAAATAATGCACGGTGGAGACTCTTCTGTTCAGCCGGTGCCTATTTTCGCAGTAGCGACACAAGGGAGTTGGGCTCTACCTAATACCCGCAAGCAAAGCCATACAGTAAAATACAAGCAGAGGGAGCAACTCAACCTCTAGTGCAATCATGCTCCTAGCTTACATCAGTCTAGATATGGACTTATTCTAATGCATCAAGCAAGTCAAACAAGGTACATCAGTACAGAAAAGAAAACAGACAAGAAAAGAAAGCAGATCAACAGCTTCCACAGCTTCACAGCATCTCAGTCATCAGATTTCAACCACCCTTCAAGGCCTTCATCTTCAATAACAAGTATCAACTTGCTCCTCCAAGGTTTCAACCTATCAAACATAAGGATCAACTTGTTCTCTCTTCTCCAAGCTTCAGCTCTTCAGTCAATTCCACCTTCAAGCTTCACTCCTAACTACAAGTATCAACTTGATTCCTTCAGGCTCTCGATGCATCAATGCAAGTGTCAACTTATCCTTTATTCCTCAAGCCTCAGCTCTTCACTCAATCCCAATTGGATCTTCTTCACAAGTATCAACTTGTTCTTCTTGCTTCAGCTCTCTTTGCTTTACCAGTATCAACTAGCTTTCCTCTTCATCTATATGCTTCAGCCTCTCAAGGTAATCTTCAATCACATGGAAGTGTCAACTTCATCCTTCAATCTTCTTCAAGCAAGGAAATCCATCCTCTAACAAGGGAGAAAGATGCATCTATCAAGAGCAAAGTTTGGATGGCTGGTAGCAGAGTGAAGACCAAAGGTCACCACTGAGCATCCTGTCATCAGAGAAAGGGACCCTCAAAGGTTCTACCAATTTGCAAAGAGCCACACATCCTACCAAAGGAGGGATGAGTCCTTTACAAAGGGACCTTGCATCATAGGGAAGAATGGAATTGATCAACATATTCCATGTTTATGAAGAAAGAGAACTATCTAGAAGCTCTGCCTACAAAACCCTAATCTTAACCTAATCAAAACTACACCAAAAGAAGGGAAGATCTTCAAATCCAAGCCTCTTCAAGCCATCCAATGCATCTTCAACTTGCCTTCATCATCATCCAAGAACAAGCAAAGCAAAACCCTAATCTAAGGGAACTAAAGATGTTAATCTAGTTGAGTTAGTGCCTTAGAATCATCTAAAACTAGCACCTAAACTAAAATCCATCAAAAATAGTAAACTATATTATAAATTTCTACAAACATTCCTAAGGGATCCTAATTCAATTAAGAATGCCTCATACAAAAACCAGGGACTAGATCATCTATTAAGTCCTAAAATTAGGTCCTAAATCCAAAGGTATCAACCATAAACCCTAAAAATGGAGCTTCTAAAGGTTTCAACCTAAACTACCACCTATGTTCATCACAAAAATGTGATAAAAATCTATGGGGAGCATGCATATCTATGCTAGCTACTCACAAAAAATCAAGATCAAAATCATCATCACATGATCACACAAAATTCCACAAACTCAAGTATCAAACATGACTATTTTAATATCAATTAAAATGTGAAAATTCCCATAAAATCAGAAAATGCATGAAATAAAAATATTTTTTATCTAAAAAGTACTAGACCCTATCATGAATCTAATGCAAAAAGAATGGGGTCAATTGGATCATTTTTCCATTTTTTATGATTTTATCAAGAACCATGAATAAAATGAAAAATTAAAGAAAATCCAAGAAAAATAATAAATGCACGGTGCATATAGTAGTAAAATCCAGTTCATATCATGGATTGGGCCATCAGGGGGTGCAGGTATCAACCAATTCACTAAGCCCAGAATCAGCAACTAAATGAAACGATGCGTTTCATTAAAACTCAGATCCTTCACAAAATGAAACACATTCGTGGCCGTTGGATCACTTCTCCAGTCAAAGGTCCACCCAAATCCAAGGGCTTTAAAGTCATCTTCAACCTTTTGAATCTCTGAACCTCGCGCGCAGCTCCGGCCACCACCGGTGGTGCTCCGGTCATCGTCCCCAACCCTAACTCTCTCTAGGATCCTCCATTGCAAGTGGTCTATACATGAAACTTGTCCCAAATTTCCTCACGAATTCATTCATGCCCTTTATTCTCTCTGAAACCTCAAGATTTGCAATAACCAATTCTCAACCGAAAATGGCAACATCCCTAATTGGTCACTAATTCTCAAATTAACTATCTGAAAACCTTCCTACACCGTTCTACAATGCATCTAACATCCTAATTCGTATTGATTCTACCTAAAACAAGCCAGAGATCAAAGGTTACCAACCTGAAAATTTCGTGTGCACAGAAGTAGCAAGACCTCAAAGCCCTCAAATGCTCCAGACTACCAACCTGAAAATTTCGCGTGCATAGAATTGATTGAAATGGATTCAACTCTTGGATTCGAACCTGAGTTGCAGGTGGGGAAATCTGAGCTCAAGAACACCAATCAGCCACAAATTCCCTTTGATTATGATCTGGAATCATTCCCTAGCATCCATGGAAGAGATTGCAATCAAGAAAATGGATGGAAAGTGAGTGAAATGATGTAACCGAACTCAGTTGCAAGCAATGAAATCTCAATCTCAATCTTTGCTCTCTCCTTCAATTATCACCAACCCCTCATCTGAACCTCTCCTACTCAATATATAGAACATGTGTGGATGATCTAGAACCCTCTAGATCCTTCTAATGAGAAATCCAATCTCTCATGACATGAGAAGTTCACTTATATGCCATGGTGTGCACAACTCTGCAAACAACTTGAAACCAATCTCAATTCCTTCCAATTTCTCCCCTCATGACATTTTGAAAGTGTTTGGCTTGCAAGGGATCTTGATCATGCCTTGAATTTGAGTTTTGCACATGTTACTTAAGATGTAAGTAACTACTTTTCAAAGCAAGTCCACAAACTAGACCTCAATTCAAAAATGTGGATAAACCAATGTTCTTAAAATGCTTTTTAGAGTCAAAATGACCTATTTCATACCTTGGTTTGGATGTGTAGACCAAAAGTATCAATTTCCAACTTTGGTTCATTTAACTTATACCCTTATTTTAGGTCATTTTTGCCACTTTGAGCTATACGCATTTCCAACATCTCATAACCTCTTGACTAGCCTTAAAACATCATTTTTAACAAGTTTTGTGTTGAACATTTTCCCATTTGAAGCTTGGAAATAAGAGTTATAGCCTTATGGTTGAAATGACCTATAATCTCCAAATGACCAAAATACCCTTGGCCATCAAGGCCATAACTTGAGTTCTACAAATCCTATCAAGTACTTATAGTACTCTCTAGAAAGCTAAGAGGATAAGGAACAACATTCATGTTGACCAAAATTTCATAGGAATCATCCTTCTAGGGCAAAAGTTTGATGCAAGTTGGACAACTTTCAAGCTCCCAAATTCACATACCTCAGATGACCTGTAACTTGTCAAAGTCATAACTTGAGTTCTACAAATCCTATCGAGGACTTCTAGCACTCAAATTAAATCTAAGATCAATCTCTACAACATTCATTTTGGGGGTAAGATGAGATGACAATCACATCTTGAGCTAAATTGCCTTGAAGACAGGGGTCAAACTAGGGGATTTTACACTGTCAAGCCTGAGAAACCCTAGCTTGAAACTTGTCAAACTCTTCAATCATGATGAGTTAACCTTGGAATCTTCCTTATAGCATCTCAATGCATAAATCCATGATCACATGGCTCTTGGATTAGGTCTCAACCTTGCCCAAATCATCAGTTGACTTAGGATTGACTCAGTCAAACCCTAATTGCACCACTCATGGCTAAGTCTTCTTAATCTTGCACAATGACCTGTCTAGGCCTCAAAGTGATCTTCAACACTTCTAATGAGCTCTCTCAAGACCTCAAGTCCATCTCCATGACCTCAGAATCATCTGATGGCTTCCCACAACTCTCAAGTTAGGAGACCTACACACTTGCATTCAATCCTCTCTCTGAGGATCGTTTGACTTCTCTGACAAGGATATCAACCCTTGAACATCTGAATAACCTTCTTAGCTAGCTTCATAGTCTTGTATAAATCTTGATTGGTAATCATACCTCTTGATCTCCTGCACACATGTCAATGAAGTGCAAATGATAATGCTAATGTGAATGAAATGAAACACAAGCTAGGTAAAGAAATGCTGGGCAAATTTTGGGGTGCAACACATGTGCGTCCGGACTTCAGTTCAGGACCTCGATTACTTTGGCTTCAATCCCACTATGTGGATGTGAAGTATTTTGATGTGTACCGATCCTATTGATGGGGATCTATGGAGGGTTGATGGCCTAGTGTCCATCGCGCTGTGATGATTGGTACCACATGCATTGAGTCTATGTTGCATTTGCATTTATGAGCCTTTGTGTATAAATTATGACGCTGTGGCCTTTAAGGCATATTTGAAGGATATCAATGTGTTGAATATAACTATGAGTAATATGCCGTTTATGCATTAATTGTTATACATTGATTATTATGAATTGTCTTACTCACCCTGCCTGTTTGAATGTTACCTCCACGTGGGTAACATGCAGATGAGCAAGTTTAGTCGTGGACGCCGTCGAGGAGTATTGTGAAGTTTTAGAGTCGTTAGCCTTTACGGTTAATGTAGAGGGGCTTTCTCCGATATGTAACATCGGGTTGGGTTCTTTGAGTTGATTGTATATCATTGGGTTATTTTACTGATGTTCCCTTATGAGGAAAACATTGAGTTATGTTTTGAGTTCCGCTGTATATGATGTTTTGATGTATTTTGAGAAAACCCGTGTGTTACGGAGTATTGACCAACTTTGTTGACTTTGAGAAATGTACGCCCTTTTGTGGCTTTTTAATGAAAGTTAATATTTTACTCTGAAATCCGTGTTATTTTGTCATGATATCTGTGGGGTAGAATAAAGGTGTTATAATGGTAACCTAGGTAGCCATTTCACACATGGGGAATCCTATTGTTTCTTATTTGTTGCAGGATGGCAGGATCCTCTCCCCAGTAGAGCTTTTCACCTCAACGATGAAGTTCTAACAATAGTGCATGGTGAACTTCCTCCTCTAGCAGGAGTTCAGAGCTGTATTTCCCAGCCAAAGTGGATTTGTACTCCCTAGCGAGTGTTTAAAGGTTGAATACTTCAGATAGAATGCAACCAGGCATTTGTTGAACAAAGATTCTTGTTTCTCCACAGCTGAAACTTTGTGTTCCCCACAAAATCCTGTTATCAAATCAGAAGTGTTGTCATCGGGAGAGGTGTATATCGTAACTCCAGCAGAGCAGAGTTTTTGTCTCCTTATAGAGGCTAATCCCTAGCATGGTGGATTTATTCTCAGCATATTCCCAGCCGAGTAAGGTTAAAGGATATTCCTTCAGCAGTAGGGCAGATTTTAATTCAATTTTATTCTCCAGCAGAGTTGATGTCCTTAATGTCCTTCCCCGATAGAGTCGATACTCTGGCGTCTCTCCCCAACAAGATCAATATTCATGAACTTCTTCCTCAAGCAGAGTGTAGTGTTGATTCCCTCGACAGGTACATCAATGGCAGATTGATATCTCTAGCAAAGTCCTATGATCATTGGCATCTTTCAGGATCAGTTTTCAGGACGAGCTCCCAACAGATGGTATTCTCATTCTCCTCGTGGCAGATGTTTTAAGCAAAGCTTATTTATTCCCCAGTAGAATGGAGTTCCCTATAGATGTTCATTACAGTCCCCGTGGAGGAAAATCATTAGAAGAGGTTACTTTCATCTCTCCATCAGAATGGAACCTTCAGTAGAAGCCTCTGATATCCATAGCAAGGTGGATTTGTTACTTCTATATCCCCCAGCAGGGCGAATTTTTATTCTTGTATTACAAGCAGAATGGAACCTTCAGCAGGAGCTGGTTATCCCCATCAGGTTGGATTCTACAGTGGTATTCTTGATTCCTCACTGAGCAGAGTTTTGGTGTTTTTTCCCTCTAGGTTGAAGTTTTTCAAGGAGAGCCATCCAGGGTGAATTCCCCAGCAGGGTGAGGTTTTCCAGGAAGGCCATCCAGGGCGTATTCCTCGGCAGAGTTGTTTGTTGGTCTTCTCAGCACTCCTCCTGGTGGCTTTCCTTTGCATTTGCCTTTTGCATAGCATCCTCCCAAATGTGAAGCATTTCCATTTCGTATGGAGCAATACACCATTTTCAAACATGTACATCTGAAGCATAAGCCAGGTTTGATACCTTTGGTGCCAGTTGTCTCTTCGGTAGATGATGGTTTTATTCAGTATATTTTCGTGTTATCATCATTAGGGTGGATCTTTTGGTCGTTCACCTTATTTGGGGTTTTCCCCAGCTGAGTCATTGTTTAACTTCTATTTCCTCAATAGAGTTATTTGTCTAACTTCTCTCTCCTCAGTTGAGTCGATTGTTTAAACGTCATTTTTTGCGGCAGAGTCGTTTGTTTAAACCTCTCTTTCCCCGTCGGAGCATTTCTTTGCAGGTTATGAGTTAGTTGATTCTATGTCCTGCCTATTCTGGGTGTGTCATTCCAACTCTTGGTTGGAAATCCCTACTTTAGTCCAAAGTTTTGTGGTGGTTATTCCAACTCTTGGTTGGTAACTTTTGCTTCATTCTAACTTTTGGTTGGTAGTCCATTGGTGGTTGGATGTTACCCCAACTTTTGGTTGGTAGTCCTCTTTTATTCCTCGGCGGAGTTTTTATCCCAACTTTAGGTTGGTAATTCGTGGCTTGTTGGATGTTATTCCAACTTTTGGTTGGTAATTCATGGCTTGTTGAATGTTATTCCAACTTTTGGTTGGTAAGGTTTTGTTGATGTTATTCCAACTCTTGGTTGGTAATCTTCATTTTGTGGGAGTTATCTCAACTTTTGGTTAGTAATCTTTGCTTCGATACCGACTTTTTGTTGGTAATCGATCAGTGAGATCTTTTTTTCCTAGCAGAGTTGTTATTCCAACTTTTGGTTGGTAGTCTTCATCTCTTAGGTGTGATCCCAACTTTTGGTCGGTAGTCTTCGCTTGATCTCAATGTTTGGTTGGTAACCTTCGTTCTTTGTTGACGTTATTCCAACTTTTGGTTGGTAGTCTATTTCTCCTGGAAATTACCCCAACTTTTGATTGGAAGTCCTTGGTTTCCCCTGCAGAGTCGTTATTCCAACTTTTAGTTGGTATCCTTCGTTGTGGTTAGTTCGCCTTCATTCGATGTTCCAGCGATTCCAACTTTTGGTTGGTAGCCTTTGCTTGATTCCAACTCTTGGTCGGTAATCCCCAGCTTAGTCGTCTTTTTGACATTATTCCAACTTTTTGTTGTTAACCTTCGTTTCCTGTTTGACGATCCCAACTTTTGGTTGGTAGTCTTTGCTTTGGGTTGTTGATTCCAATTTTTGATTGGTAGTCCTCCTTTGTTGGTTCAGCTATTGGGGTTGGTATCTTTCTCTCGTTGAGTTTGCCTTCAGTCAAGGTTCTGATGATCCTAACTTTTGGTTAGTAGCCTTGTTCTTCAGCTTTTGGGCTGGAGGTTATCCCTTGCATATTTGAAGTGATTCCGACTTTTTGTTGGTAGCTTGTATTCGGTGTGTTCAACTTTGTTCGGTGTTCTAGTGATTTCAACTTTTAGTTGGTAGCTTGTGTTTATTACCTTTCATTGTATTCCAACTTTTTCAGGATGTTATTCCCCATCATTTCGCCTTCGGTTGGCTTTGCGGTGATACCAACTTTTTGTTGTTAGCCTTTTTTATTCCAACTCTTAGTTGGTAATGTTTGGTTTTTACCCCTAGGGAGTAACCTTTATCCCAACTTTTGGTTGGTATTCTTTGATTATTATCTTCTGGTGGGCACTTGTTCCCTACAGAGTTATCTGTTTAGGCTTCTCTTCGTTCCCAGTGGAGTTGTCTTTTACCTCAGGTTGTAAATCTGTTGATGGTACGTCCTGCATGTCCTTTATTTGAGTTTTGTCCCTAGATGATTACCCTTGGTTGGTATCCTCTGTTTGTTTATCCCAACTCTTGGTTGGTATCCTCTGGTTGTTTATCCCAACTCTTGGTCGGTATCCTTTGACTGTTTATCCTAACTCTTGGTTGGTATGGTATCCTTTGGTTGTTTATACCAACTCTTGGTTGGTATCCTCTGGTTGTTTATCCCGACTATTGGTTGGTATCCTTTGGTTGTTTATCCCAACACTTGGTTGGTATCTTTTGGTGGCTATCCCAACTTTTAGTTTGTATCTGACGGTTTTGTTCCAACTTTTGGTTGATGTTTTGTTCATCTTGGATTGTTATCCTCAGTGTGTTGCATCCTAACTTTTGGTTGATATTTGGTGCTTTACATCCCCGCAGGTTGCAAATTTCCTGGTTCTTTTGGTATTCAATCACCTTTTACCTTGAATTTTTTAAAGCGGACACTTTTCATCCCTTCAGGTCCAAGTAGACTGAATAGGGGCAGCTGTAGTACCCCAAAATTTGGCTCATCATTTCTTGGTTTACTGGCTTTGCTTCTTTGCATTTTGCATTTCTGCATATCATAGCATTGGTTTTCGAGGCATGGGATCAAGGTGTTTCTGTGGCTTAGGGTTCCTTTTCGTTGCAAGAGTTTAAACAGCAAGCATCAGAGGCTTTGACATTTATTTTACCCGGCGATCGAGCGGTCAATTTTATTTTATTAAGCAGGTTATTTTCAGCTTAGGAGACGGTGTACAGGCTATCTCAGGCATTCTCACAGTTATAATATCCAAAGGCAAGTTTCAGAGACTTAACGGAGCTTAGAATAGGTGGCAACGGGTAATTATACAGGATTCCCTCCATTTGGCGCCAAATTGAACATTTTTTGTATGTGGTAACCGGTTACCACATATGGGTAATTGGTTACCCTAGGCGAAATATTCCAAGAAATTTGAATTTTCAGCATTGCAAGTTTTCCAATCATTTTCAACCATTGATTTCACATGATCATCCTTGGAAGGATCTAGAATTGTTTCAATTTTCACCATTTCCCTCCAAATTTTCAAACACTTAATTCCTAATCCCACTCCTAATTTCCACTCCAACTGCTAATCCACATTCCAAACCACATTTTGATTCCAAACCTAGAGCTTATTGTTATACCCCAAATTTTGATCCTTAGATCTTCATCATCATTCTAGGAGCATCATCATTTGTTTATCTAACCTTAACCTGTTTCAAGTTTGTGTTTGTCAAGATGCAGATGAATTAGGGTTCCATTCAGTCAATAGTAGGGGTTTTGATGGTTCGATTAGTCAATATCTTGGATTGGTTCTCCATGAAACAAGTTCACACACCATCAAAGATACTATTTTGGATCAAGTATGAATCCAATTTGAGATGGTCACCCAAAGATCAAGAGCAATGCAGTCCAGGACTCCCGATTAGGGTTTCTAATTAGAAAAAGTCAATTATGGTTTGAATTTTGATTTAAATTGTACTTCAATGATGTAATCATGGTTCGTGAGGCTCATATGACTTAGTAAATTCCATCCAAGAAGTTTCAAGACCTCAGAGGAACCAGAACACCAACAGTCAATTCAAGGTTTTCCGCTCGATCGGTTCGTCTGATTGAAAAGTCAACTCATTGACCAAAAGGGATTTGACCCCAAAGTTGAAAGAAAACATGTTACTAATGACATATTGTATCTAGTCATGAAGTTTTGTGACCATTGGATCATGGATTGAAGAGTAATCGAAAAAGTCGGCAATTAGGATTTTGAAAGGGGCAAGACCATAACTTTTTAACCACACATCCAAATGGAGTGGTTCAAAGCTTGTTGAAAAGGTCTTGGAAAGTTCTAAAAAAGTGTAAAAGTGACCCATATGCAAAAAAATGGATAGATTTGGAGTTATGATCAAAATCAATGAAAGAGGCGAAAAGACTTAGTGAAATTTCACATTTTTAGCACTTGTCAAGTCATGTTTTCAGCCAACTTCAAGGATGTTTTTGACCTAGTTCCACTTGGAATTTGAAAATTCCAAAAACATGAAATTTTTAGAGCATGATGAGGGCTTTCCAAAATATAATAGAACTCCTCCATATCATTTGTGAGCTAGGAGTTTTGAAGGAGGCAAGTTGGGGTCCAAACACTTGAATGCACCATTTCAAATTTGTCACATATCAACTTGCCAACCACCAAAGCTATTCTCAACCATTTGATCAAGTCTTGATCTGATATTTATAGATTGTAATGAGTATAAATGTAGAAATGGTAAAGGTATGAAAGGCTTGACAAGATGACAAGTCAAGTTGCAAGCAAGTTGCAATATTATATTCAAAAATCAAGAGGAAAGAGAAACTTTTTCATGAAGAAATCTGCAGCTATAGTTCCCCTACTCCTTAGCCAAAATTTAGTCACTTCCATTTCCCTCATACCACTGGGTTTGTGCATCACATTGAGTCAAGAACATTGAATTCCAACTGCACCAAATCTTGGACAGATTTTCTTAATTTTTTGCCTCCAAAGCTTAAAACTCCAAATCTGTCCTCACCCTTGATCATGTGGATTTGCCTACAAATAGTAAAGCTTCTATGCATCAAAAACACATAATTTAAACTAAGAAATTAGCCACAAACTCTCTCCCTCACCAGTTGCAAACTCTCTTGCAAATCCAACCAAAACTCCAAAGTGCCAAAAATATGTCTTGGACAGAACTTGCACCAAACCATCTTCCAACCATTCCACACTCTTTCTAACAATCCACACAAGTTTCAAATGATCCTCTAGAGCTGTCCAAGCCACCACTTGCACCATAAACCATTTCTTTCTCAAAGTCAACCTCCAAAACAAAAAAAGTCAACTTTCTGCATCTTTCAAGCCATAATTCAGAACAGATCATTTCCTACTCTTTTTACACTTCTAACACTTCATAAGTAACATATAGAAGATGTCCAAATCAAGTTTTCACTTCTGTAACAAAGATTGGAACATGTTGCTTTGTAAAATCATGGACTTTTGAGGTTTTTCTTCACTTTTCAAGCCATTCTGTTCAACAGTGGGGTTGTGGATCATTGGAGCTGCTTTTCATCATCCAAAGACCATTTTCAGACTATATCAAGATATCAAGGACCTCTGGTTTTCTTATTTGGCAAGGTTGCTCCAAGAGGTAAGCCTAAACCCTTGAAACTTGAAATTTTGCTTTGCATTTCACATGTTGTGTTGAGTTGTAACCATGTTTTTGTGCTAGACATTGTTTGAACATGTTATATGTGTGTTATATGTCATGTATGAACCACCATTTGCATTAGAAATTGTAATTTCTTGACTGTCCAAAATGCTGGTCAGAAACTAAGGCAAACTAGGCCATGATGTGCATGTTGATGCCAATCTGTCAATCCATGTGTGCATTTTCTGATTTATTTTGAGCCAATCACTATAAATGATGTATGTGTGGTGTTTGCATAATTTTTTCATCAAACCTTGCTCTGTTTTGGACTGTCCATATGCTCATGCTTTTGGTTGTTACCAAAGTTGCTTAAACAATGATGCTATCAAATTTTTCAGTGAGTGTGTTGTATGGAAAAAACTGTACCATTGAATTTCTTATTTAAAAACATAAAATTTTCACTTTTGTTTCACTCTATTTGGTTAAGTTTTGACTGAGTTTCATTTCTTCATGCAAATGACCTAAGTTGCCTTACTTTGCCTTGCCCTAGTTTTGCCCCCATTAGTACACCAACTTTGAATGATCATAACTTGCTCATTTCTTTTGCTATTGATGCCATTATTTTTGAAAACTACTCTTTATCATGTCTAATTTCATTTAGTGAATAAATAATTCAAGGATCATTATCCTAGAAAGACTTTGATTCACTTGAAAGCATGTGTTTTATAGGGTTTTCACCATGGTGTTTGTAAACGTTTTCAACTTGTAACCTGATTTTTCTTGTGAGATTGATCTTGTGTGATTCAGATATGTTTGATAACATGTTTAAATGCTCAAAGATGTTTTATTCCTTGCCTTACCATGTTCATACTTGCTTTTATGAATGCATATATATATATATATATATATATATATATATATATATATATATGTGTGTGTGTGTGTGTGTGAAAATAACATGTTGAACTTCATCTGTGAACCTTGCCATGATTCATGATGTTGTAACCTCTTGAATGTGCTTACCATGCCTTATTCTACTTTTTTATGTGTCTTGTTAGAACCATAACATGTTTAGGGTTTGTTTCATGCCTTTGTGAATGCTTGGATGTGCATGGTATACCTATGAATCTCATCTATGGACTTTGACATGATTCTTGATGTTTAACTTCTTGAATATGCTTTTCATACCTCTTTCTACATGTTCATGTGTCTTGTTAGAACCATAACATGCTAGGGTTTATGTTTTTTCTTGGTTGTTACCATGAACATTTTTTGGTTTTCACTTATGTAACCAAGAACTTATGCTTTGATGTTTGTCAACTCTTTGCCTTTTCATGTTGTCACATGATCACTCTAATCTCTTTTAGTTATTACCACACTTCATTGCTTCATCATGATAAATTTTGTCACATTTGGTCTTACTTGATTCATGTTCCATGTTTGGTTTAAGTTGTAGCTTACATGCTTGATTTCTTCTTGTTCATGTTTATCTTTGTGGGCTCCTTGATGATGTAACCCCTTGAACATGATCCTATGCCCCTACCTTACTTGCTACGATGTCTTGTTAGAACCATAACATCCTTAGGATTTAATATTGTTTTTGAAAGTTATCTTTTGAACATGTATGATTCCTCTTGAACCTTGAATCTCTTGCTTGGTTTGTTGCAACACTTCTTGTTTGCTTACTTGTACTTGTTGTCATCAATGCATGATTGTTAGTCTTATGTTGTTACATTTGACATTCTTTGCACTATATTACATGTTTTCATCAAGTTGTAACTTGCTTTCATTTAAACTTGATTGAGTTATATGTTCCCTCCCTTGATGGTTGTTACCATGTTGTCCTTCATCTTTGTTAAGATGCTTTAAGTTGATGTTATCTTATTTGTGGTCTTGTAAGAACCTCTACCATGTTTCCCCTCTAGATATTGTAATGTCTTTGTACCTTATTGGTGGTAACCATTTGATTTTATTGTAATCTTTGCTTAATGTTGTTACATGTTTGCATATTTCTCCCTGGTTGTTACCATACTTTTTTATATGTTCATCATGTTTGAATGAATGCTTGTGTTTACTTTTTTAAGTTATTCCCCAAGTGATGGAACTGGTTAGTTCTCATCCAGATACCTTATTTTTCCCTTTTCGAAAGGAAAGTCTCTCTATTGACCCTTGGGACATAGATAGCTCATTATCCTCCCTCTGACTTTGTTAAGTCATCTTGAGCCCTAGCTTAGTTAAGTTAGAACCTATTACCCATTAGACTTTTGCTTTAAGTCTAAAAGACCTACCCCTTGTTAGATATATCTTTCAACTAGAACTTTAAAATAGAGTTTTTTACTTTATGTAAGGATTATGGTGATAATTACTTACTCCCCTCTTGACATTTGTAAATGTCAATTCCTTTGAGTGTACAACTTAGAATAAAGTGTTTTGTTAAGCTCTACACAAGCATTGTTATGTTTGTTCCCCTTTGAACCTTGATCACAATCAGGTGTTCATATATCCTTAGTCAGGCGAACTACGGTTGCTTTGATTCTATCCTAGTCAGGATACGTAGGCAGAGGATGTGATATCTTTGCGAGCAAACTTAGAAGCTATCCTTAGGTATTTACATTTATCTTGTACCCCTATCCCAAGCCATAACAAACATTTAGCAAGCATAACATTCAAACAAACAAAAGGTTCATGTAGAGTACTACAAATGTTTAGGATGTGAAATACCTACCTTAGGCATAACCAACCCCTGATCCCCAATCTCTTAGCGTTGTTGTTACATCGCGCAAAAGGTCTTTCTTTCTTTAACCTTTCCTTTGGATAAATTAAAGTCCGGTTGTGAATTTAATGAATTAAGATACAAGTTAATCAATAGCTTGGTATCACGATTCTCACTGCAACACTTATTTAAGTGAATTTTCTCCAAACCTCACACAATAACCTTCATTCACACCAATTCACTTTCATTTTTCATCTAAATCTCAGAATTTTCTCTCAACTTTTTCACTCTTAAAACCTCCATTAAATCTCTTTCCACTTGAGTTCATTGATTCTTCATTGGAATCCTTGAATTCTAGAGCTAAACCTCCATCATTCATCTCTATTATCGTCAATTCACCATTCAGTTTTTGTTTGGATTTGGATATGAATTTGGAAGCTAGATTGGAAGTGATTTTTTGAGTCAATTTTGCTTTTTCTTCATTTCTACCATAAAGTTGGAATTCTAGATCTAATTCAGTTTTTGAGCTTATTTGCATAATCACAATGTAGATCCATGGCTTTTGATGTAATTGAACCATTTGGATGATTTAGATCTTTGTGATTTGTGATTTCAATGTTTGATTGTGTTTACATGATGCTTGATTACTGATTCTTGATGATAAATTTGTGCTTAATTAATAACATGTTCATGTGATTGATTGGATAAGTTGCTTTGTGCTAAAAACTGATTTTAGAGGATATTATTTTGTTTTTAGTTTAGTGGTAATCGGTTACCACTATACGTAACCGATTACCCTTCATAATTTTCACGTTCCATGCTGTTTTTACAACAGGTAACCGATTACCACTGAACAGAGTGCCTTGTTTTTGCATTTTTCTTTCTAGTTTGAGGTTCCTTTTCGCATATAAACTTCATGATTTGATATGGTGCATTTATGTGGAATTTTTTTGACATATTTCATCATTCTTGAATGTTTGATTTTGATTCTTCAACACGTAGCGTCCAATTTCTGTTTGAGTGTGTCACATTTTGTTGTTGCTTGATTGATGGATGATCACATGTTTTGCTTGCTTATATAATGTTAATTAGTTATGATAAATTGTTTGCTTTGCTGGATGTTTGATGCATGTCTGCATTTATTTCCTATTCCGCTTTGTTGCGCACTTGTTTGATCGTTCGATCATTTGATGTGATTAGAAAGGCATGTTGATCTTGTTGATTTCTTGTTGATGCAATGTCGTTGATCTATAATGTTTGATTGTCGAAGCATCCATACTTACATGATGTTATTCATGATTAATGCTTGCTCTTGATTAATTTCATTCATGTTTACTTGCTGACCAACTTTTCACAGTTGTTCTTATTCATACTTGCATGTTGTTTTTACCTTGTTTTCTTGCTCTTTGCTATGCCTTTGCATGTTCCCTTAGGATTCTTATTCTAATTTAAGTCCCGATTAAATTTGGACTAGGATAGACATTAGGGTTGTAATCCAAGCATGATAACAAATAGGCTAGTCCCTTTTAAACTCAACTTTAGGTCCATCTATTGCATGCTAACATTAGGAAAGAATCTCCTTTCGCATCTCAACTTTAGGACCACTTTGCATGACGACTTTATGGCTGTTGTACCCCAAATTTTACCCCTTATATTCTTTGATCCTTTGCATATCATTTTAGCACAACCATTCATGCATAGCTAATCATTTTAACTGTTTGTTTGTTTTGTTTTGTGAAGTTAGGTTGTTGCATAATGTTCAGGAATCAGGAAGACTTTATGTGTACACCTATTAGTCCCTACGAGTCATAATGAACACTTATGGATGCGAAGGGATGATATGCCCTTATTCGGATGGAAATTTAATAATTGCAAGGTTGTTTGCGTCTATGATTCCTCAAGGTCTCCCCAAGGAATGGCGTGAACCTTGTACCAAACTCACCTTTGATTTTGAAGAATAGCAAAGCTTATCATTTGTGGTTAAGAGATTAAAGTTTAGATTTAGCTTGAAGTTGTGAATATGGATAAGAATATCGGATCAAGTTTTAATAAATCTTCAAAGTAAGGTCCAAGCCTCATTTGTTCTAAAATCCACATTCAAAAAATTCAAGAATTTAGAGTGATGAGTTTAGTCCAAGTTCACTTAAAAGCTCGAGGTACAAGGGTCTCATTCTTAAAGTCATTGAATTTTGATAAGAAATCATTTGAATTGTACTATGAAGTTTTCAAGGGTCAAGAGGTCGAGTTATGTAGGATTTCCATATGATTGGTTTTAAGTTCTAATTTTGAGATTCAAGATTGGATTTTAAAAAATGTGACATTACTCATCACCATTCAAGACTCAAACCACAAGCGCCCTATCACAACTACAAGGTTGGATTCAAATGATGTCAAGGTTTACATATGAGTACCATGGTTCTAGTTGGTTTTGGACACATGTGATTGATGATTTACACAAGACGACTTCATTTCTTGGTTTGTTCATTGTTCTGGATTTGTTCCTGTTTGCTTCAATTTATCTTCATTTGGCTTTAATCCTTTTTACATAATAATAGCCTCTTTGTTTAAAGACATTACTCTCACGGCTATTGAGATTGTTAATAAGATGTTTGGCACTATTAAGACGACAAGGAATTCTTAAAGATATTGTGGATCAATTATACAAATCCAACATTAATTGAAACTTTGACCTTACAAGATTAAGACGAACCTATTGAAGTTTAAGAAATACATATGATAACTCTTGTTCAAGGTACAACAAAACCAAAGGTTCTTACAAAAATACAAAGAATTCACATCTAATTCTAAAAGATTCCAAAGTATAAAATTCGAAGAAGTCTTCAATCCTAATCCTAAGTGTTAACCCAGAGTTTCTCAAGGTATCATATTCCTACTTGTCCTCTACTCGCTGCCGAACATGTTGCCAACTTCTTTCCTCAATATGGCCCACCTCAGTGGAACTACAACACTTGGTTAAAATTGGAAAAAGCTCGCAAAACCTGAGTCTTGAGGTGATTATTGTGCTGACTTTTTCCTTCAATCAATTCTCAAGAGTGGACCACTGCAAGACCAAGAGGTGCCTTCATCAAAGACCTCTTGACCCTTTTTCATTTAGTGATGGGTCGGGTTGGGTCCGGTGGACCTAACCACCACCGGCCCAACCCACTTTTTCTCCTTTCAATTTTTTTGTTTTCTTTGTTGCTTTTTCTAATTGTTTTTCTAGGCCCAACCCATTTTCTTGTAAAAAATAAAAATAAAACAGAAATATGATAAAAACAAATAAAAATAAATAATAACAAAAATAAATAAAAAGTAAAAAATAATTATAATTTAAGTTTTATAGAATAATTAACTTTTAATTTAAAATAGTAAAAGAAAAACCAAAAAAATGTATAACACAATTAAACAAAAACAACTTTTAATTAATTTAGATCTTAATTAATTTAATTTCTTTTAGGATTTAATTAATTTAGATTTAATTTAAGCTAATTTTAAATTTAAAATAATTTAGAGTATTTTAATTTCTTTTCTAGAATTTATTTTGTTTAGAAGCTATTTTATTAATTAATCTTTATAATTTCCATTAAGTTAATTTTAACAAAAATAATAAAAACAAATTAGAATTTCTCTTTGATATTATAAAATTTGCCGCTATCTCCTAACTAATCGAATTCTTTAATCCAGATTTAACCACGTCAATATTCATTTGAATTTAACTTGCGACACCGTGCTCTGAGTGCTTGATGTATATATTCAGATTACTATTATCAATTCTGATATTTGCCTTATTTTCTTTTACTAAACCGCATACGTCCAAGGGAAGAACCTGCGCATCATATGTCGTGCGTATTGCCTCTCATTTGCATCATATTCCCCCGCTTTGATCCTTGAGTTTTCAAGTCGATCAACTTAGGTTTTAGATCCTACACCTTAAGATAGGACCGGTTTCTATTTTATCTTTCAACTTAGATGAACCTTACATACAATTCAGTCTATTCTCCCCATAAGAGAATTAGACGTGAGTCATCTTGACAATTGAGATATAATTCTCCTGCCATAATATTATCGAGAGATGTAGAATCTTTTCCACTTGAGAGAGATATGTGGCATACTCGTCGATAAATCCGAGTTTTGAGCCCTTCTCTCAATGCGAGGCAAAGACCATCTCCTACAAGTTGTGGTGGTTAAGTCGAGTTTTCTCCTTAAGATGACGACTCGTCTTTTCTCCTAGAATCAATCAACAAACCTTATCCCCCTGGAACTTTGACCAATAGTTAATGGTTCCTCAATCCCTTTTAGGGGAACCACGAATACTCTGATTCCACTCCCTTCAGGATACGTAGGCACAAGATGCGATTTCTTGGCGAGTATACTTAGAAATAAACCCCATAGGTCTTTTCACCCTTAGCAAGTAACAATAGCACAATAAAATAAGAGGTTCCTGTAGGGTACTACAGATTCTTAGGATGTTAGCACCTTCCCTAAATTTAACCAACCCCTGAACCTTAGATTCCATAGCTTTGCATTTGCATTGCATCTTGTGGGTAATTCGATTTTTTCCCTTCCTTTGGAAAAATTAAAGACCGGTGGTGAATAATGAATTAAGATTCAAGTTAACAAATAATTTGATATCCAATTCTCACCGCCACAAGAGCCGAGTTTCCCTTAGACCTTCTGTGCGTCTCTCTTCTCATCTCAAAACACTTTCTAACTCATCTAAGAAATACGATGAACGTTGTGCTCTACGAGCCTTAAGTACATGGGAAATGATGAGTGAAGGGTCGCCTCTCGCTAGTCTAAAGTGTTTAGTGTACGTCCTGTCCGGGGGCGATATG